>OY776668.1:16466781-17066781 GCA_963675795.1 Crossocerus cetratus | reverse complement strand
ATAAATCGCCCCGCGGCAGCAACACGCGTCTCTCCCCCGCGGATCCTCCGCCGCTGCGGGCAACATATAGGAGGAGCTGTTGCCGCGCGTGTCGTATGCTAACCGAGCTGTCGAGCTCGCTGCCAGCTCTCGCCGAGTCGCAAAATAGAATTTCCTCAGGCGCGGAGAGTTTGTCGAGTAGTTTGTGAGAATGAAACCTTTTGTGTACTAAATTCGCTGGGAGTTGGAGGAGTGGAAGAGTAGCGCGCGGTGCTTGGTACTTGGTACGAGCAACTTCCATTCGCTTCTCGAGTGCAGCCCTTTCCACTTAGGAACAGCTATCCCTTTGTCGAGCGTCGTTTCATTTAGATCTCACGTACTCCGGCACTAAAAGTGTTTTTTTTTTAATCCTGTTATGTAACTCGAAAGAATCTCCGGATGGTTTGAGGGAAAATGTTAGTTGGACGTCTGCATGGGAAGTTGTACGGTCGGTGGTTTGTTGAAGACGACGACGGCCCTTCGGGACTTTAAGACGATTTATTCTCTTGGCGACCACTCGACCGCCTGACTCACTCTCTCCGCTGGCTCTCTCTCTCGATCAAGCCGACTGTCTAATTGGAGAGGCCCAATTTCTGTATTAGAGGCCGCGCAAGGGTCGAGCGAGCCTTAAACGGATTACTATCGCATTACGTTCTGACTGTCAAATAAAATATTCGTCCGCTGGCCGGATTGCCGGACGCGAGTACACTCGGCTCATGCGTGGCCCTTTCCACTCTCCGAAGGGCCCCGAGACCACTTATCTTCGCTCCTGAGATAAATTCAGGAAATGTGCTCGAATTTGGTAGCGTGAGAAATCTCACCAAGCCGAGATCATAAAAATTGTATTCTTCGCGTTAAATTGATTAAACGAATTTCGTTGGTTGTCGAGTGATTTTTCTTGTGTCACTTGATATGCGCAACGAGCCATTTTCGTAATATCCTGTCGCGGCGAGGATGAGGAGACTTTCGAGCGGAAGTGATATACTCCAGGTCCGTTTAAGGCTGCCGTCCTTGTGCCTCGAATTAAATAATCCTTTCAGTAGGTCTCGCTTAAGTAGAAACTCCTGCAGTGAGTACTGTCGTTATTTGAAAGCTTAAGGTCAGGGCCCTCGGCCTGAGAAGCGATCGATTATGGCGGAAGGAGATAAAAGGGGCCCGTCTAACACCGTCCCTCCGGAATTTCGATTTCTTCGTGAATGGAGCGCCTGTTGCTGGCTTTTCGTTAAGAAAATCTCGGCGCCTTCGTGACGCTCCTTCCCCACGCGACAAAGAATCTAACTTCGCTTTGAATACCAAACCTCTAGAAAAAAAAATCGAAAAAAGAATAGGTTTATTGAAAAATAGTGATAAGATCAAAGACGATTGTCACTCGCAAAGTGATCGCGACTTGAATCAAGTTGGTTACCCTTGGAGAAATTCTCAAGTGGCGTCGAAGGTCGGAGAGTTTTTGTAATAGCTAAACCGGCGCAGAAGCAAGTGGTTCTCGGAGGAAGCCCGCTGTAAATGTAAATGTAAACGCTGGGATAAAGAAGAGGGCAGGAGGCAGCGCATGCGCCCCCGTTCGGAGAAATCTTGGGATGCACCCTTGAAATGGTCAGTACCGCTGCGCGACGCGCACCAAGTGGATGTGGGGGTTTGCGTCTCCTTAGATAGAGCTTCTCTCAGCCCTTCTCCCGACAATTTCACTCAGATTCTGTAAACTATTATGAGTTGTTTCACGGGAAATAGTTGCACGTATCTGAAGGGAATGTTTTATTGATTGGGTTCGATTCGCGCGCTATGATCATAGTGATTAATCGAGTTTGCGAGTTTGAAGTGACAACAATTTTCGATTAAACAGAGTCCGAAGGAGCTGGACAAAATGAGAATAAAGGAGGAGAATCAGTTCGTAAAGCGAAGCATCGAATACTTTGGTAATGTACCTAGATTGTACACTATTTCTCATAATCCTATCTCTTTCGAGTTTTAATCTAATCTTGAGTGTCGATCAGTGGGAATTGAGGTGTCTTGTTTGACTTCCGGTGCAAGTAGCTTTTTAGTGTAAGGCAGAGATAGCTTGGCTTTAGGCGAATATGAAGTTGTCAGTGAGGGAATAAACGGGCGACGCGTAGACGAAACGAGAAAGGAACTGTCGCCAGATTATTTATACCTCGTCCTTCGAGAATTCCACGTGCAGGCGTTTTCGTGCGTTCGAAAGCGTCAGTTGTCATCCTGATGCACCCGATGGAGGATATGCAGTATGCAAATGGAATGCAAAGACCCTTACGCCCCACCGAATACAAATAGGATCCATGTGCCACTATGTCTCCATCAGCCCTACCTCCTCTTTCTTCTCCACAACAATTACTTTTACTTCATTCTCTCGCACGCTCTCCATTTCACTGGCATCTACAACAATACCATTTCCCGACCATTTCGAACATACTGTGTAAACGAATACATTCCGCTCTCATGTTTATAATTACCATGGTAAGTATAGTGAAAGTAGTAGAAGAAAGTTTACAAAATCGACTATAAAAATAGAAAAGCTCTTCTGTCCCTTCAACTACTACAAAGAAACTAAACAAAGTTGGCCGACCGATGAGAATTACTCCAAAAAGAAAAGGACGAAAACTAATCGATTGGCGCCAATAAGTCGGGACAGTGGTTTTGTATTCTCGATGCGTCGGCCGTTGTTATGGGCATCGCCTAATTCGTTGACCCACACGTCAAAACAATAGACAGAAGTAGTGGGGGGTGGGGCGGCAAAATTGGCGGTGGGAAGTTCGGCGAGGTATCGATTCCACTTTGGATCGGACCGATCGATCAGTCACGAGCGATGTCCTCTAGCATGTCCTTCGGTTAGTCGGAGGGTTGGTCGATTGTCAAGTTTTGAATTTTGAAATCCACGAGTTAAACTGCGATCGTTATTTCGCCTTATTGAAACGAAATACTTGAGTGCGAGATCAATAATTGATCGATACTAAAGCAATGGCCGCTACTTGTGAGACACCTCGATCGAGACGGCGCAACAGGCCCAACTTTTTGGACTTGTCGAATGTGACGCGTAAGTTTGTTTTATTTCATTTTTTTATACTCTTTAAGCGACAATTATCAATGATTAATTGTGAATTGAGAATGCGCGTGGGATATTAAACTTCTTATCGATCCAAGGATAGATTTAACGAAGCAAGTATACGAGGTTCGTCGGAATTTCTCTCGCTCGGAATTTCTATGAATAAAGAATGAGACGACAGCCGATTTATCGGCGATGACCTGCGATATGTTTTTACGTGCGTCAGCGAGCCATTGTCGTTTCCAAACGATCGTGATTGCACTTCCTCCGGTCGGATAACGGGCTGCGCCGACCGGATACACCGAAAACGGAAGCCACGCGCGTCACGTACCAAAGGCGGAGGTCCGCCTTGCGGGGGTGGTCCCTCCAAACGTAACTTTAGCCGCCGTTTAGCCACTCCGATAAATATCATTCCATCACAACAAGCCACGATTAACTAAACCTGTGCAACTTTTATTCTATGGAAAGAAGACATTTATTATAAAATGGTGAATCAAGTTGGATATATTTTTGTAACCGAGAGATTCGTCACAAAGGTGCTTTTGTCCGCGAGCTATCAGTATTTAAAAGCGAGCGATTCGAGTGGGGGCTTTACGATCCAACCAGTAAAAATTGTCGAATTTCTTTCTTACGATAAATCCCTTATCGCTCGGTACCTAGTAAACCTTGGTATGTCGTGTTTTGATAAAAGGATTCGTTGCGAGGATACCCTTTTTATCTCATCTCGGAATCCCGGCCGGTACGACATCACTAGCTTCTTGATCAAATAAAAGCGTGTCGCGGCTTCCTGGAAAGGTCTGGCATCCATTTGGAGTGAACGCCTGTGCGTAAGGACACACGAGAGGTCTTCGATCCCGGGGTTACAGGACTCCGAAAATAACTATCGCGGTATAAACTTTGATTTTCCTGGCGGCGGCAATGCGCCGATGGACCCGTCACGTCCAGAAGCCAAATAAACCAACTGTTAAGAATAGACGAAGACCAGGGGCGTCGGAAGCCGCGTTCGCTTCCGCATTTTTATCACGCGAATTTCATCATAATCACCCCGAGCCGATGTTTCTCTTTCACGCGAGCCGCGTGCTTACGGTTTCGTACTCCGAAAGGCTCGCGCGCTCGCTTGGAAAATTGGGCCGAAGCGAGTCGTGGTATTTCCGACATAAAGTCCCCGTTTCCTCGAATAATGAGCAACGAACGCATTACACTGTCCCCATTATTGTATCACGGGCGGGAGGTTCGCGTGCGCGTTGTCGCATTAAACGAAATGAAACGCGTGCTCCCTCGGGAGGAAGCGCGACGAAGGTGTGTTCTCTTTACAATCGGCTAATAGCTCAGGTCGCCTGACAAACCTTCCGTAAACTAAACCCCGCCAATCGATAGGCTCTAACCACAGGAAAAATGTCCCGCTTACTCCAAACAAGGAAGCACCACTGTTCGTGAATCCTCCTCGCACTTGTTTAACCGGGGATCTTTTTTATTCATCAGGTTCGCGTTCGGCGAGCGCAATACCAAAGGAAGCTGCCAGCGGCGAGGATGACGTGCTCTTCGTCTCGAGCAAAGACAGCGAGATTTCGAATCTCTGGGTTAATTACCTGACCGCTTGCTTCGAGCAGATCAGCAGGCAGCAGGGTCGACCGCCCTTCAAGTAAGTTTCTCTGCAGTTTATCTCTTTGATCCATGAAAAACCGAGTGACAAACCTGTCGAAAAAAGCGCAAAATAAATATGTGAATTTACTTGAAATTGGGACGCAATGCTTTAAATAATTATGTAGTTATTTTTTTACACGCTTCAATTACATGTTTCGTGTATTTTTAACATATAAATACTTTTGTAATTGTATTAAATATAATTAAATTTCAAACTAAAAACTAAAACGCATAATATACATTTCTAATGATGTTAAGCTTATCTTATTGAATTATGCGCAGAGTTCGTCATGTCATGGTGGAGGACACAATGGCGCACGGGATGGAGGAGAGACTGAGGTCAGCCCGTCTCCAGATCATCGTCGTTTGCCCGATCCTCCTGGAACGCGTCCAAAGCCGCCCGGACCAGGCGACGATGCTATCGAAGCAATTAACAGCCGACAAAGTCCTGGCGATGATGCTCGGTGTCCACGACGGCCACATCACCGATGCCCACAAATCGATTTTGGTCTCGTACAATCACTGGAGGAAATACTTCGTGAAAGACCAGGATGAAACGTTCGTCGGCGAGTTTCTGGGCGCTGCAGTGAGCATCCTCGGCAGTACGCCGCCTCCTGCGCTCAGGAGCGACAAGACTGCGTTCTCCGTTCACCCGAAGAAAGTAAAACTGGTACGCAGGATTATTCCTTTCGTTTCGTATATAAAAATAAAAAACAAATTATTTTTTTAAAAATGTGAACCGACTTGTACCAAATCAGTTAAAAAAAGCGATAAAAATATGGAATAATGTATGAAAGATTTCATAGGATACAGGATATAGGATTTCATAGCTTAAAGTTGAAATACTCTTCCAGGGTCATAATAGGATAATCGTCCTGCTAAACGACCCACTGCGAGCGGAGGACAACGTGTCCGTTATCGTCGATCGGTGCGGCGAGGCAATCGACATCGCCCATGTCAAGAGACGAAACCCCTACACCTTACAGTTCTCCATACCGGAGAGATGCCTCGAGGTTTCGATGCTGGTCGGCGTGCGCGTCTCCCGGAACGGCTCTCCCCTCGGAGTCCGACAGGTCAAATGCGAGAGCAGACTGAGGGAGCTCGATCAAATTCTCCGGGCTCACGATAATCCCCTCGAATTCATGTGCCAGGTACGACGGCGACTTCCGAACGCGACGCCGATGGGTATCCGATGCGACATGAATATTTCATCTGACTCGATGTCTATGAATGTGTTTATAGACTTTCGGCTTCAATCCGGGCGACCGGGAGCAACTGGACAACTGGATGGTCCATGCCTTCCAGAGGAACGTGCCACCTCACTTCAATCTTCTGTCGACGCCCAGTGGCGTTGTTTCCGCCCAAAAAGTCCAATCAAGTAAGTTGGAATAATGGAACCCTCTAATACCAATCGTTTCACTTGCGAGAAATCATTTTCCATGAAAAATCATTTTTCATTTTCACTGCATCGACAGGACGTATAGTTGGTAAGGTTTCACTTCACTGAGTAGTCGACCTCTTCACGATTCACGTTAATCATTGTGTTTCCGGGAATTGTGAGTTTCCAGCAGTGGGTTAATTATTTGAAATATTAAACGCAGGTCCGGAAGAAAATCCCACGTTGCTCCACTTCGCCGCACGCTTCGGCCTGGAGAGGCTCGCCTGGCAATTACTGGAGTGCCCGGGCGGAGACATAGCCTGTGATCTCAGGAACGTGTCCGAATTGACGCCGGCGGATCTCGCCGAGCAGGCGGGACACGCGAGATTAGCTCACCAGCTTCGTGGCTACATGGTACAAAAACAGCGCCTTTAAAGAGACTTCTGAATTAGTCGAACAGAATCGGTACTTCCGCGATGTTACTTGGCCCTTTTCCTAATTTCGCTGCTGAACTCTGCCTAATGAACTGAATTAATGAAATTAATTAACAAAATTGCTGAAATTAATAAAATTAATTGAACTTTGAATTAATTGCCAGCTGACAAGTTTTCCTTTAATAAAAGATTTACCAAATAGTCTCGGCGGTGAATAACTGAATATAATTTTTCCTTGCATGTCTCATGTGTACCGCGCACATGCAGCAAATGAACGAGTTCACCAACATGTACAGCTACCTGAAAGTCATCAGCGAGACCACGACGGACCAAGCGGCAAGTGAGTCTCCCGGATCATTTACATCCCAAGAGTTTGTAACAGGAGAAATTGTGCCTATTGAATAAATGTCCCGACTAACTCGTAGATACGGATCATTCATCGAGCGCGACGAACGACGCAAGCAACGACAAAGAGGATTATTGTCGACCAAGACCCCTGAGCGAAGCGTATTCGGTGCCACCAGCTGCGAGGCCGATAACCAGTCTAATCTTACCGGTCCAGCTGCCAGGAACGCCGAGTTCCACACCGACTAATCAGATGGAAGCAAACTACTCGATTCTACCTGCGCCAACCCCCGTCATCCCCTCTCCCTCGACCACCCCGACCAGCGCAAATGCCTCGTCAAACGGCTTTGAGTTACCCCTTCAAGGCTATATGAAGATGCACCCTGCACGCGATGGTACCAACTACCACGAATTCAAATGACTCAGTTCCACTGACTCAATTGGGAAGTCTTGTAACAGATTGAAACCTTTCCAGGTCGAAAAACACCCACGAGTGCGACAAGCCATCAGCCTCCTCGAACAGGAACACCGACAGCAAGTCGTCAGGACTCCCATTCCGTGGCGTTCCATCGGGAAGACAGTAATCAGTCGACGAGCACATACGGCAGGACGACGTCCAACTCGAGCACGAAATCGAGAGAGCCGTCGGGCCCGCAGGACGAACTCCTCGAGATCATAAACGACTTCAAGAACAATGTCTTCACAATAGCGGAAGTGGAGAGGCTCGTGGAGAACTGGCGCAATCGCAACGACGTTCAGCAGAGCTTCAAAGACAAGCAGAGGCAACTGAATTCCATGCGAGACGAGTACGAGAGGATACAGAAGAGATTGAAGGACGAAATGAGGGCGCCCACCCCTTTTGACAAAATCCGCAAGTTCTTCTCGAAGGGAAAGAAAGGTAATGGTTTCGCCCTGTTTATCGGAATAAAAATTGATTATCAGGATATTAATTACCATGGAAATTTGGGTATTGTAGACTCAAAGGATTCTCACTCGAATGACGAAGCATCGACGAGTAAATCGGAGAATGCCAACGGAGGATTAGTGGATCGTCGGCCAGTGAGCAGTCTAAGTCTACGTAGTGTATCCAGTACGGCCGATACTTTGATTTTAAAATCTATATTACTCACATCTTCAAATCAACTTGGAAATCTAACGTACATTTCTCCACAGGTTCCTCCTCATCGGGCAGAATGAGCACTGCGAGTGGATGCAGTGGCACGAGTCTTGGTGACAGTGGCACTCATTCCGATCCCGAAGACAGAAGAGTAAGTTCTCTACCAGCAAATGACCCTTGTTTTGATCTCCACAATTGAAACGGTTGAAAAAATTAATCTTCTAACTATTAAAGCTTCAGAATGCGAGGGAGGAGAAACCGGGTGTGATGTCCTACGAGATACCACCAGCGCCTAAACCGTTCACGGGCAAGTATTCCCCGGCCCTTCGATACTCCCCATCGCCTCGGTCATCGACAGCGCACGATCTCGATCTCCGACCCTCGCCGGCGCCTTCAAGGGCCGAAGGGAACGAGTACTACATTGCTTTTCCACCATCGGGATTACCCATTCACTGTATGTATCCGCTAGATTCGATCGTACCCTCGAGGCAGCAGAGAGAAATTAATATTAATTTCTCCTTAATTAGCATTCAAGGCGGACGGCACGCTGAGGGAGCCGAAGACACCAGTCTCCCCCTGCGATCACCCGAAAATCCTCGACATCCTCCAGTCGGCGACCACGTGCAACGCGCCGGAAAGCGAAACAGGAAAACAACAGACGAGCAACAGTTACGCCAACGTCGAGCCTGTCACTGTGAATCCAGCACCGGTGCCTCCGCCTGGCATGTGTATTCCTGCGAACTGCATGGACTTGTCAGCGACGTGCGTCAGTTCGGCCCAAGTGCCGCAGGAGTCCACTCAAGGTCGACCCCAGGAGCCTAACGACAGGCCTTCCACGGACGCGACGAAAGTAGAGAACACGAGTCCCGAACAGGAAGAGGCTTCCGAGAAGAGCGCGGCAGATGTGCACGATCGAGTGGACAATGGCATTGAAGTAGAGAGCAACGAGGAACACGTCAAGTCGGAGCCCGTGAATGAACCCATTGGCATGGATGTGACAGATGCTGGAAATGTTCCGGATTATATGAATGTTAATACGGACACGCACCAAGATGGTGGTGTCAGTGTGGTGGGTGTCATTCCGAAGAAACTCCCGGCACCACCGGTCCCGCCGAGAGGTAATTTCTTTTCAAGTTTATGAGAGTCTGTGATTGGTAGAGAAAATGTAACATTAATCTCCTTGTGGGAACTCATAATTGATTGGTCTGTGTCATAGAAAAAGTTAGTGGAAGTGCGTAATCTACGTGACTTGAAAACTACTCGAGCGGAATAGCGTTCTTGACACAGAATGTGACGCGTGATTCGGAAAGTTCAACGAATCGAACGTCATAAACGTACATTCCAGATTGACGAGTCAATTATCAGTCTCCCTTCGGGGAATTCTCGAAGGTGAATTACCGAATTGGGACTGTTATCCGCGTGACGTTGTCACTCGTCATAGCGGACTGTGATTCCGTACTTTCCAATTAATCGATTGCTTCATGTTGCGGTAGAATAAAAGCATGTCGACTCTTGTCGTTGAATGATATAATAATTGTTTGTTACAGGTGTCTCGAATTCAGTGAAGATGTGAAATGGTCTACGTCGGACGAAGAAGCTGAAGATATTGGAACGCTATTAATGCAAAAGTTTGTGTATTCTGTAATTAGACTATCGATTTACTTCCGTCGCTTCGACATTTCTTGCTATGCGTCACAAGTAATTTCGTGGTAAAGTTGCTGCTTGGTATATTCTGCGAATATTTATGAATGTTGTTGATAGACACTTTATTACCCTAAATGAAATATCGTGGAAATTAGTACTGGAGAAATGTGAGAACGTACTTCTTGCATTTGTATCAGCGAAGCCGAGTGTACTGATCTATAAATTAGTTAGATGTTAATTTCTGTCTAAAATCAGTTAGGATTCGCGCAGAAGGTTTCGGTATTTGTTCGGTTGAGACTTTCACGAGTGAAAAGCAGAAAAATGATTCGGGGCCTTCTATGATATCGTTAAAACATTATATAATTAATAGATCTGGATTTCGGTCCAGGGAGGAAGAGGAATACAATGCTAGCGAGCGCCAAATCAAAGTTTCCCTACTTTGGCATGACTTTGCCAGACAATTTGTACATATATCTTTTCGTCTATCTTTACTATCGTTGTCTTAAGCTCCTTCAACTAAATACACATATTGGCATCATATAGCGACAAGTAGTATTCTTAAAAATTTAAGTATAAATGAAATAGGAGAATGTAGTATATACGCATTGGACACGACAGAAATGGCTAAACGTTACTGCCGACTTCTCGACGCCGCAAGACTGCACCAAAATCTGGTGTCAAGAGTCGATCTTTCGTATCGCAGTAGATAATAATAAACAAAGCTTGCGTTTCCCGCAATGTGTGTAATATTAATGTTGTATAAATGTTCCGCCGGGATGTTCGTCACCCGTTACTCGCTAATCTGCTATCCCGAGTACCAAGAATGCATTTATTAGCTGTACTGTAGCCCGTAGGAGTACTTTTACACGGTTTTTCTACGAAGCCCAGCAAGCCACTTTTATATTTATGTTTGTACCAATAAAGGAATAAATGGAAAATGTCCGTCGCCTTACTACACGCCCGAAGTCGCTTAAAAAATCGGAATTTCCCGAGACGAATTATCTATCTCTCAATTGCACTTTGCTATCAGTGTCCATTCGACAAAATATTTTTATTCATAAGAGATAAAGAGGAGTAATCAGTATGGGTGTCATTGGAGACGCCTCTCGGAAACACCGAGTGCAGCGGCAAGTAGCAAGTGACATCAGAGCAATTTGCATACTGGTAAATGGAGTTTTTGAATAATACATGGCACTTCCTATTGGCCACAGGTAGCGAGGAATTCGTCACTTCGTACTCGTAATTACACGGGACAATAAGCGCCGAGCCGTTGTGCCGCACTCATTAAAACTCATCGCGCAGAGATTCCGTACAATTGCTTTAACCAATTTTTGGAAAACGCACTCATGTCTATTTCCGGAAAATTAATTGTTTGAGCTACGCCTTGAAGATCTGGCAGAAAATATTCAAGGCATTCGCGATGCGAGAAGGAAGCCGTCTAGACTGCATGCCGACTGTCGAAACCATCGGCTTCCTTCCGCTGATTTCTTCTTAATCAATTCCGGCGGCCTAATTAGACGTGCGGTTCACCATCGGACCGAAAAAGTACTGGATTTTGTTGAACACGCCCTGAGACCGGGTCACCCTACACGTGGACATTGTTGACGTGCCGTCTTAGTCGCGCCAAGGGGGGACTGATCTTATATAGCTGAGAAACTGCACTGCTACCGCAAAAGCGAAAAGACTGCGCTCGCCTTTACAGCCGCTGAACGTTCGTAAGTAACAAAATAGAGTTCAAGTAATTGTCAGTGTAGTTCTCGCATTTTCTCTAAACCCTCAAGGGGTGGAACGTACTATCCTTCCAAGATCTAAATAAATACCCGAAACTTAACATTAAACCCTTAAAACATCTTATCTATCAGAAAGACATTCGCAATCTTAATAAAATCGGAATTCATTCCATCCACTAAATCGAATCCTTCACTTTCCAGTGAGAACCCCCTAGTGTCGCAAGAGTGAAAACCTAGAATCCGGAAGATGAAAAGCCTCATCATACCTTTGGTGCTAATAGTATCATCAGCCGAGATTTACGGCCAAACCAGGTAAGAGCCAACGAAGCGATTCCCATTAAAAGACCGATCACATTGACACTACACCGTAAAATGAGAAAAAACGTCTGCATAAAGAAGATTGATGGACCGCGGGAATTATCGACAGGTATGAGCCGTTCCGTGAAAAAGAAGGATCGTGCCCACCGGCGCTGCCCGTGCAAATTTGCTCGAGATCCTGCTATTACGATTCGCATTGCTTGGGAATCGGCAAGTGCTGCCCGACAAGCTGCGGCGGTTTCGTTTGCTCGAGACCGGTGACCATGAGGCAACCGGTTACGACGGGTGAGCCAAGAAATGTTTCTCCGCGAGTATTGTGTAACAGCCAATCACTATGGGAGACGGTCTATCTCGATTTTGACTATCGGCGCGGTCCAGACGAGTTACCGTTTCACGTACTGATCCAACTATATTTTCCTTCCAGAGAAACCGGGCTCCTGCCCTGCGGTGCCGACGGGCAGGTGGGTCTGTTCACCCACTTGCAGTGGGGATAGTGATTGCAGAGGGAATCTCAAGTGCTGCAAGAATCGATGCGGCGCTTTGGCCTGCCAGAAACCTGAGGTCGAAGTCATCGAGTCCGTGGAGATCCCTGTTGTTCCACTGCCAGACAACTCTTACAATGAACCCAGAAGTCCCTACGACAGGCCGAGTCCCAATGTATATCCGTACTATATGTTTAATAATAATTAGCTATTGCATTCTTACCAAGGGTCCAAGCAGCAAGCTTTCCAATACCAATCGCTATCGATTCTTTATCAGCACGTGCCATAATATGTTACTATAGTTCGATCTCCTGTTTTCGGGATTCGATGCGAGGTGATATGTTTCGCGAAGAACTTAGCGTATTTAATACCAATCTCGTATTGCCCAGTGGCGCCGTAGCCTAAGATTTGCGACTGATACTTTTTAGAATAAATCACGATATACTTGGTGGGACGTTCAATCTTGTTAAAACGACCTAGAATAAACTGTCCAACTTCCCGTACCCTGGAAAATACTTTTGAAATGTCAGATGTGCGGAACAGAGAAGAAAAGCGTTACCAAAACTTTTCAGAGCCACTGCGAAGGCCGAGCATTCGTAGTAAACACGGCATTGCCCCAATGACCCATATTTGCATAAAGGAGAAAACGAATAGTAAATTTGAAGGCTGCCTGGAGAAGGTCAGTAACAAGATGATCAGTGTGCAAGACTTGTTCAAAGATATATATGTGGAGATGGTCCTGCAAAGAACATTAAACACGAACAAAAAGTATTTCGGAGAAAATGTTAGAAAAGCTATGACGTCTGCGCGTATAATAGATTGAAGGCGTGTCAATTGGAAATGAATCGGACAATAGCCGCAGCTTATCATCAGTATGTGTCAGAGTCTGCCAAATACTTCCCCACTGACCGCAGTGGAGGCACAGAAGGGTTACGTCACTCGTCGATGCACAAAAGAACACCCGATATGACTGTACTATCCGTTTAGCACGTTGACATGGGTCTTCTGCCTCGGGTTATGCAGCGCAGTTGACGAAGAAAGCGATCTCGGGGAATCCCTGCGCATACGTGAGATACGAAGAGTAGTCCAATTGGAGTCATGTCGCTAACAACACCAAGGTAAAAGGACAATTAATGTTGAGTCCAACTTGCGTCAAAGAATCATCATCATTGTCATAATACCGAAGTAGCGTGCTCGAGGGCCATAATCAATAAAGGCGGATGTCGGCGCAAATGCTTGGAAAACATTGAATCACACGTTGGCTTTTTCATTCGATCCTCGTGGCAGAGGAATAGTCTCCTTTCCCTATTGGCAGAGCTCACGCTATACGCTGCGGCAGTATAGTGAGCGCGAGGTGGAGGGAAAGACTTAAAAGGCCGAGGCTGTTATCGTACACCAATTACAAGTACCATTTGTGCGCGGCGAGACGCTTGTGCTCTTGTTACATCCCGAGAACCGAGGATCCTTTAAGAAGAAATGAACCGTACGTGACTCGAATCCATGACCCTTAGAATTCCGCAGCGAGCATACTCTGCCTCGTTTCACAGATGTCTTGCTCTCACATTCATATTGATCGATTCTGCTTTTAATCCTTTAGCGCGCGTCTCGCGTTCCTGCGGGGGAAAATAATCGTTTCATTGTTACAGAAAAGGCCGCAGGCGTTTTGCTTCTCCTCTGCGCGATTGTGGCGGTAGGAGCAGCGCAGCTATCGCGTAAGTAAACCTGAGAGTGATTTCTACCTTTATCTACCAGACTTTACTGCCGCAGGCATAAACGTTGCGATCGCAGCATGAAAAATTAATGGGAAACGTCTTGAGATAGTAATTCTCGGTCGAGACAGAGTCAGGGTCGCAATAACCTTTCGCTAGCTCACAGCTATTGCAAATAAATCCAGGCGTAATTCGACTCGACTATATATAGTAATTAAATTAATTTTGTTCTCATCTTCCTATAGATAAGACTGGACATTGTCCGATGCGACACACCGTCACAAAATGCATGCCGAGTTGCATGAGCGATCATCAATGCTCCCTGGACCGAAAATGCTGTCCGAATCAATGCGGACACATGTCCTGCGTGGCACCGAGCGCCGTTAGTACTGGAAACGATGGAGGATACAAGGGCTCGAATCGCGGTAAAGAATAAGCTTCACTTTTAGCAACATATATACGTCGCTTGAATGCTGATTCTCACGCGAACGTCGCAACTATATTTCTGCAGATGCGGCTGTCTACTGTGCTGGGGTCAAATGCGGGCCATACGAGAAGTGCCAGTTCGATCGAAGCAGCAAGCGCGAGAAATGCATGCGAACTTGAGCGGCTCGCATTTACGAACTCGATATACTTAAATGCAATGTAATACTATGTATCTAAGATCCATAGAAGGTCTGCAAAGCTGTATTTCAAATGTATAATCCGATGCATATTCAAAGTGATAAAGTTTCGCTGGCTTGAGAGAAAAAGGCGGCAACCTCATGTGCGTGTGTCATTTACCATCAATCGAAAACGTAGGAATCTACGTAGAATCTTTACCGATAACATCCACCCACGTCCATTATTAGGTTAGGTCAGTGTAATATAAACTAGAGAAACCCCTGATGTACGTGATAACGTACGCTTTTTCAGGAAAGACGAAGTGAGCTCGCAGACAATCACTCCATGTCAAAGTCCGCTTATCAAAATGGCATTGGCCCCGTCGTGACTCGACAGAGACTTTAATTTCACGTTGATACGTGAAGGGGTTAGGATTAAGCCGACACCTCGACCATGGCCGTAGAATTCCTGGTAAATCGCTTGAAAGCCCTGGTCCTTTTGGTCCTCGGTATTTTCAAGCAGGCGATGTGTTGCTTGCGCCGGCGACGTCGCTCCTCCTGCGAAACGATACCCCTCCTGACAGTCGGAGTTGTACCGAATGCCCTGAACAATTCGACTGTGAGTGTACAATGTCAGAATACTATTTCGTTCCGTCCTACCGTGCATTCAGAGATCCAAGGGATTTCGCAAGTAGATCGACAATTGTAATCATAGAACATAATTCGTCAAGGATTTAGAGCAATGGGAACAGTGGGAGGAAAATCCGGTTGTAGTTGTGTCCGACAGGCCAGTTAATGTGATACAAGCGAAAATCGACCAGTATCGCCAGCAGGTTGCCAAGCCACCGGATCCACCGACAGAAGAGATATTGCCTAATTTCTTTGAGGTAGTTTCTGTGGGCTGTGTTAGCCATGTATTCTACAATCTATTTCTATGTGGTAATATGTATTAATCTGCTTTAGGACATGACGCCAAGAATTACCAGACAAACAAAGATTTTAATTAAAGATAAAAGGTCTGAGAATACCACTAGGAACTCCTCAAAGTTTGCAGTAGCCGCAGACCCTGTACCAACTGTAGGTTTTCACTTTGGAGATCTTACGTACTTCCAGTGGTTTTTATGAAAACTATTTGCGCAGAATGAACTCGGTGAATGGGAGGACAACACTGCCGGTTGGGAGGAAGAAACAGCCGAGGAGTTTGGTGAAACAACAAGAGCGTTAAGAGAGCAGAGGAGGCGTGAACGGGAGCAAAGATTATTCGAGCAGCAACAAAAGAGGCTGGAAAGAAGTACCAGGCCTCAACCACTAGGAGCAAAACTCAGTTCGTGATTAATCATGAAAGATTATCCGAAGAAACTCAACAGAGACAATGAGCTTCTTCGACTTAACTGCATTTATGCACAAACAGAATCCATTCCCAATACAGTTGGCAATTATGTTGAGCATTTCAATTGTTACACAACCTTGTTGTACATCGGATTACAATAATTATGTGGGTTTATATCACATACCTTTATCCAGGAGACTCAGACTGGACTTTTGAATGCGTACATTCCACACTGTATGGTTTTTTAGGTACTTCACTTAAGTCCATTTCAATTGGAGTACATGTATTACAATGTAGATCAAACTGAAAAAAATACTTTACTTAGACACACCTATACATACATACGATTATTCTGAAATTACGGTACTCTGTTCGGCGATGTATATTTTTTTGCTTTTAATTTATTAAAAAATATTCAGTATTTGAAGGATATTCCTGTGACAACATTTTTAATAAAATCACAATACGTCTTTTGAATATAAAATACATTCTCTATTGTTAAGTATATGTTCGTAATCGCCAACAACTAATGATAAGAATATATTCCTAAGACGACTACATCTAAATGTTTACTCCCGACAGGTACGAAAATACGCCAGTCGCGTTTCTTGCCTTTTCAACTGAAATAGACTCGAAGATCGCGGTACCATTGTTCACAAGTCTAGCTTGTCGCCCTTTTGTAACAAGACACAAATGAGTCAAAGCGGCAGATAACAGCAGCGAAACCACAAAAGTTTCGGTCAATACACATAGTTCCCTTGCGCCGCGTATAATCTCAGTGCCCATTCATTCTTATCTCAAATCTCCGCAACTACGCCGGAGCATTTCTAGTCGGGCCAGCACGCAAACACAACAATGGCCCGTCTTCTTCTCAAAGTAAGAGCATTATGCGCCACATATTGTCTCCTATCAGTGAAAAAGGTTCATTGTTATTCATCCAAAAACTGTAAGTAGTTACAGTCATGGGGCTAGCGCGTTTCGCCAGGGCATTCGTGTCGAGGAGTTTACCGTGAGCGAGCAGTTGGCGCGCACTCGCAAGAAGCGCAACGGGTTCCGAGCGCGCGCACATCCGATGCAACGGGAGGCGCGCGGAAGCACATTCCTCTTGGTGCAGTTGCGACTGGTTGCGAGCAACTTCAAGCACGGCGAGACACATATACGGCCAGCCAGGAGGAAGCCACTGTGTTACGGCATTATGGCTCGAAACTAGTACGGAAATGTTTGATTAATTAATTCCACGCGACATCGGCTCCGAGTTCGAATAGCTGCGCGTCCAATGTCCCCGTAACGTCAATAATTCTCGGGGCTCCGCGACGCGACGGTTATATTAGTTATTTCCGATGCTTCGTGCTTTTACCCTTGACAACGTATACAAATTCGAAATGTCAACAAGAAAAGGTGAACTCTTCTTCGCGGAAGGAGCACCGTGACTCTCACGTGATCGACCAGCTTAAATAAGCCTGGAATCCCTGGAATCCGGGTAACGCGGGCGATCTGTCGATCCACGTTTCCAATCCGCCCTGCTTTGTTGGATCCGCGAACTACGTCTCGATTAGTGCCAGCTGATCGTCGCTGCCAGTGTAAATATCCGACCGCCACCGTTCGCCCACCACCTCTTTCGAAATATCGAGGGGAAAGAACGCGGGGCGAGAAAACCCCCCTCAATTCGTAGAAATTGGCGAGGAAGTACGCTGGTTGTCTCAGTAATTAAAATAACGGAGACACCATTCCATTCGATGCACTGTGTACTGGCCGGACGGAAATAACCGATCATATGGTTGGACAGTGGAGGCCTATAGTTGAGTGATAACGCTTGGAATGGTCGACTTTAATTAAGCGTATCATCTTTAGAGGCGAGCGATATCCTAATGAGGATGATTAGGTTTAACTACTCGAAGAGAATCGGACGGAAAGCGAAACGGTAGCCGAGCGCGCCAGCAGGATCCCCGGTCTGTGTACATGCGGGCCTGCAGGTGGATAATAGGACGATACTTACTGCTGTTCCAGGTAGTGGACACGCTTATCAAGACGCGATGTGTTGCTCGATAAGAATGCTTGGTGAAATATACTTTATATGAGTCGCGCAAAAGAGACAAGTTCGGGATAATGTAATATCGCATCGGGCTATGTGACAAGTGATCTGTTGTGTCGCAAATTGCATTAACGCAGAGTGCAAAGATGGGTTCCATCGCCTTGGAGGAGTACGAGCTTATGAAAGATTCAAAGTACAGAGTGTATGTATTATCTATAGTTAATATTTCTGAAGCATAGTCAAGGTTATTGGGAGTATTATCATCATAACAATATGCAAAAAAAACAAAGGTTATTATAACTTGTTGGTTTTTATGCAGCTATGTATCCGCTGTGGACAAGGCTCTGAAAAGCTTTGAGTACACCAGCGAATGGGCAGACTTGATATCCGCACTAGGGAAACTTAATAAAGTCCTGCTCAGTCATTTGAAGTTTCCTGTCATCCCGAGGAGGATTAAAATATCCAAGAGATTAGCACAATGTATGCACCCAGCTTTGCCGTCAGGTGTTCATTTGAAAGCCTTAGAAACATATGACATTATTTTCAAATGCATGGGCACTAATAGACTGAGTCATGAGCTCTTTATATATAGTGCTGGTGAGTAGCAAAGATGGTACTAGTAGCACCTTTACTACTGAGCTGTATAATGAGTATTTTTAAAATCGACCTAGGTCTCTTCCCATTGTTGGGCCATGCTGCTATGAATGTCAGACCATCTTTGCTGACTGTGTATGAAACACACTTTGTTCCATTGGGAGAAAGATTGAGGCCTGGATTGAGCGGATTCTTAAGTGGAGTTCTGCTTGGATTAGAGGATGGGTCTGATCACTTTGACAGGACAAACTCCTTGCTTGAGAAAGTTTGTGAAGGAGTGGGTCCGGAGCATTTCTATGCTTGTCTGTGGGACTGTTTGGCTTCAAATTCTGGGATTCGGTTACCCGCGATATCATTTGTACTAGCACACTTCAATAAGAAATTATCCATGGAAGAACAAAAGTATATAATGGGAACAGATGCTAACATTATGGTTTCTGCCCTGTGTGCTGGTGTTCAAGATACTTCTGTGCTAGTACAGAGAAGTGCTTTAGATTTAATATTAGTTGGTTTCCCTGTTCATAATAGTCAACTGGAATATCAGGATATGGTGTCCCTAGTCACTGCTGCACTTGTTACTATTTTAAGAAGAGACATGAGTTTAAACAGGTAAATTATATGATTTGTGTATAGTCCATTATTTTAAATTATGCTTTATATAAAGTTATGAATATATTTATATTACAGGAGATTGTTTGCATGGCTCTTGGGTTCGGAAGTTAGCACGTCTATTTTGAAAAAGAAAAGAGATCCTTCGGTGACAGGGACTAACGATAACACAAACACATATTTTGATATGTATTCAAAAGGAATGCTAATCGAGGCAATCAGGTCTTTGCTGAAAACAGTGTGTGAGGAAACTCCGCAGGATTTAAAGCCGTATAGGATACTAGTCTCCTTGTTAGACAAGGCAGATATCGGTCCAGTAATTCTGGATGACATCCTATATGAGATATTTAGGTAATACACATTGTTTTGCAAGAAAATCCATATTCTTACAAATATTAAGGATACATCTCTCAACAGGACATTTTATAATGCTTGCGGTGAATCTGTGAGAGTACCCAAAGCAAATGAAGTTGTTAAGTCTGCAAATCTACTGTTTTCAACTTTAGAACCATCCTATGTTTGGATTCATTGTGGACATTTGTTTGGAAAGGCATGTGAAAAAAGAATAGGTCATAAAAATCGGACCGAAGGGATAGAGGTGAAGCCAGTGGGGAGTGGAATACCCAATTTGATAGAAGTTTGTATATTAACAGAATTCCTACTCGAAACGGTATCTTTGGATGCATTTATAGATACACCTTCCGAGCACCTTCCTGGTTTATTTTCCGAAATTATTAATAAACTTTTATGCCATATCGAATTTTTATCTCCTACCGAGATTACAAGAACTCTTAAATTATGTGGCAAAATTTTATCAAAAGTCCAACCAACAGTTCTTTCAACAAATTCGGAAAAGTGCGAACCAGAAGTGAAAACAGACATTACCGCAAGTGCTAATACTAGTATTACCACAAACGATAACTCTTTAACTGCTATACCTTTGGAAAAGAGTCAATCGGATAGTAAATTAAATCAACCCAATTCGTTAAATGAATCTCCATCTGAAAAAAGTCCAACACCTAGAAGACGTGCCAATTCTGGAAGTGCAACTAAGCGAAGTGATAAGAAGTCAAAAAAGAAAACAAGCAAGAGCACATCAAAGTTGAGCGACAGCTACTCTATTCAAGCTGACAGCACCAGTATATCTGTAGTTATCAGTGATGATGCAAAAAGCTTACCAAGAAATAGAAGCATGGATGATATTAAGACAGGGTATATCGAAACAGAAAGCATCAAAACAACAGCACATGATCAACTTGCCATCCTGAAACAGTCGTCTACAACAAGTTTCATTGGATCTACAGCATCTTTAGGACGAGGACCGTCGCCAGCATTTCAAGCACAGCACACTATGTTAGAAAAGTGTCTGAGGCAATACGAAATTTTTTATGTTAAGTTAATTAGCGAAAGAGTATTAAGCAAAGATAGAGCTGTGCCAGAAATGTTTGATAATTTGGTCATATCAAGTCCGAGAGAGAGTTTCGACGAAAGGATGCGTTACTTGGAACTTTTGCTAAGCTCTCGCTTAAATGCCGAGGACTCTGGCTTTTTTAGCCAGGATGTTTCCGTCGTGGAAGATTCAACAATCGTCGACATACTCCAGCTGCAAGTAGAAACAATTGCGCAAACAGAATGGGAAGAAGCTGTGAAAATTGCATCCAGTTTATTCGTTGAATTATCGACGTTTCCCAAATATTTCCATCCTGGTGATGGATTACTCCTAGAAGAAGAACCAAAAGGAGGTGTAATCCTTCCTGATTGGCTAAGGGTTTTAGTAGTCTGTAGTTGCTGGCTAGGAAAACAGCCTTCATTGCAGCTGACGAGCATTGCTACATTATTAGACTTAATAGCTCTTCTGAAAGCTCACAATGACGTAGAGACGCACCAGATAAGTGGTGAGGGAATAACAACAGTTATTATGGTGCCGTTGTTAAAGCAGTGGCATGTGACCTATCTGATGCAACACACCAATGTCTTTCAGGTACTTCATTGTCGCATCTTCCTCTACCGTTTAAGAAATTTTGTTGTAGCGGATAACAAAATATTCTTTGTAGATTTTGGCACACTCGTTATGGCATCATTTGGGAGAATTACCGGCTCATAAATTCCGCATGCGATGCGCTGAATTATTACATGAGTTACATTATGCCCTCCATCTCTCCTGCGATGCGGTAGAAGATGTAATTGGAGCTGCTCTTACGGCTGAGAACCAAGAGAAAAAAATCGAAGCATTTAATAGGTTTGCCACGTTATGGCATCTTGGTAGAGAGATCGAAACGAATCCACGGCTGAGGGGTTGCATGAAATCGTTTGATCAGTAAGTTTTACAATGAATACTCTTTTTTTTTGTGATGAGTACATAATTTTTTACCTAGTTCGCTTCAATTACAGGTCATTGTTGAAGATATTGGACAATCTCCTACTTCCAGATAATTCACCTCTAAAACTTCATGCACAGGCATGGTTGCTTCATTCACTCATGAGAGGGGATATTTCGCGAATCGTTGATCCTTTATTGACAATATTGTTGGATCCGTCCACATGCCGCTTGAGTGTTCTTCATGTCAGCATACAACATAGTAACACGGTTCTAACGAAAAACGATCCCATAGAAGAAAAATCCGAAATCCAAGACGAGACAGAGGGTGCTGCGAAAATTTATGCAATTAGCTCAGTCGATGGCAATGTAATATACCATGTCAGCGATAGTGTGGATGAAGATAAGAAGTGGCGAAAAGGAAAGAAAACAAAGAAGACCATAAACCCTGTGAAAGTTAAAAGAATATTTGCTGTTACAACACTGGCTAACGGCGATAATTGCAATCAATATGTGACGGAGAAGAATCAGTTTATGAAGGAATTGGAAGTGCCGCCAAGCATATCTGGCAACCGCAAGATAAGTGTGTTTGTTAATCCACTGTCAATCAATTGCGGCGAAAATTCAAGTGACTCTCTGACTGAAGATGACTCTCTACCCAATATCAAGAGAACAAACTTAGCAACAGAATTACTGAAAAATGCAACAAGATTTAGGAAAACGGATTTCGATAAAGGATCCACAGCAAGCTTGGATGAAAGTTTGTTTGAATCTACAAACTCTAGCTTAAAGGCGAAGGAAAGAAATGAATTGAAGAAATCGAACGGCGAAGTCGGTTCTTCTCTCGACTCGATAACTAATAGCTTGGAGTCTAGTAGTCCTGAAATAACGAAACAAAGTAAACCGAAAAAGGACCTTCTCATAATGCCAGGGAGCTCTAGAGAAGTAGCTGGTACAATTATGAAAGGAAAATACCATAGCACTAATGAATTCACGACTAATTATGATATCCATGACGTTGGAAGTTTCGAGGCGAGTGCTGAAGTTCCTAGTTGGACGATGGACGACGAAGAAGGTGACTTAGAAGCAAGTACAACCGCAGAAGAGTACTTTAGTACTTCCAGCAGTAATAGCGTAGTTGAAGAAATTTTGAATGAAGTCCTTGATCGTGTGATTCAACTTTGCGAGGTTGCTGAACCACCGAAAAATGTAAGCCACTGGCTCCTTTGTTAATATATGTATGTGAAGGGTGAAATTGACAATATAATATTGTTTACAGGATGATGAAGATACCCTTCAAAACCTGAAGGCTGATCGTAATTTTGGCGTTGGTGTGCATAATCTTCATTCACATATGTTACTCTACTGTGGCGTATATGATTCCACAAGAACATTGTACGCTCTGCGGACACTACGAAATGAACTTTTAACTAATACTAGAATGTTCTTGTGTTGTGCTGCAACAACTGGCGTGGCAAATGCAACCAAAAGTACTGCGCTTTTGAATCTCTTAGCACGGCATAGAAAAAGCGTTTTCGGAAGAAATTTCCATGGCGATATAGCTAATACAGAATTCATTGCCACTTATAGAAGTAGTATGTATCTAGAAGTTCTAATTAGTGTGTGTCTTTATTTCGCGAGAAGTTACTATCCGAATTTGGGACAAATGCGCCTTACTCATGAAGAAATCTCAGGGAACCGACAGGTAAGGCAATTCAAATCCGTCATTCTTGTTGCTTGTCTAGTGTTATTACAAATACTTTTGTTAAATAGGTCCAGCTGGCGAGTGCAGAACTATTGACGCTTATGTTTTCGGAATTGATTCCAATTGTTCGAGATTCGGGCAAAGGCTTTAGTTGCTACATAGTCGATCTTCTTACTAAGTGCAAAGTGCAAAAGGTTGCGCTACATTGCTTGGTTTCCAGCGTTATGAACATGAAGCATGCACACAAAGAAAGTGAAGAAGTTTTCACATTCACAGAAGAAATTGTTTTGTTCAATGATCCAATCACAGATAACGATGTAAACAAATGCAAATCCAGAGCAAGTGATCATACAGAAGCTTTTCAAATTCAACTGTTACGGTAAGAGTCTTTGCAATATATCATATAGAAATAACGTTTTACTATTATGATGCATTGAAACATCTCTGTTTCTTTTGTTGTAGCTTGCTGTTAGCCTTAATAATGCTGGAACATCAATGCAGTAGCCAGAAAGGTGAAGAAATATATCCACCTCCAACTGCGTCTACTCCTGTTACTCCCACACGTACTGATTCTAACTTTATGGGAAATAGTCTGAAATATGTTCCCAATGCACCAATACCTCAGCAACCTATGTTTCTCGCTAGCATTCTAAGTGCACTACAACTGGTAAATGAAACTTTACTGTACTTGAAAGCTAATGCATGATATATCGATTACAAGTTGAAGCTTATTAAATTCGATATTTAATGACATTAAAGGAGCATATGAGGCATTTGCATCAGCACTGGACAACGCTTGTTACGTCTAGTCTTCCATTCATGGGTTCGTCACTGACGTCCATAGTGACATCGGTCATCCATCAACTATGTTGCAATATTGAATATTTGGCATCCTACTATATTACTGAAGAAACTCTAATGTCCTCGAAATTACACGACATAAGCACCGTTGAATGCTGCCTTCCAGCTGATTATGCTGTAACTCACCTCGAAGCATTGACATTTTTATTGCATTATTGCTTATTGGACACGTCGCAACAGATTGGCTTTTCATTCAATCAGCCATTATGTGGAACTATCCAGGCTGGCATTCCTGGCGCAAACCCAGGCCAGATTTTTAATAATCTCATCCACGTATTCATGCCAAGTCCACTTTCACCTGTGAGTAGAGAACAATTCCGAATGCGTTTATGATACATATTAGCTATATGCACTGACGATTACATCCATAATTGTAGGATTTAGTTACGTCGAAGGATAAGACTGGCATAAACGAATTGCAACAGCATGCCAGAAGGACAGCTTTAAGTCATTTACCTAGAATAATTGCATCTCTCTCCACTCTCTGGCAAGCCGTTTTAGTAACAAAGGATAAGTTAGTTGATCAATTTGGATATTTTACTATCCCCCAGTTTTCTATTATTCTTAATCTTCCTATTTTCCACCTATTTATACAGTGAACAAGCAAGTTGCGTTGTGGGTAGCCCAAGAATAGTGAAGCACCAGCTTTTGGAACTCCTCTCGCCTATATCGTTTCACCATGGAGTAAACTTCCTAGCTGCAGTTGCCGTAGCGTGGCACGAAAGAAGACAATCGTCATCGAATACGAAAAAAGTAAATACGTCAACATGCGCGTTATTGTATAAACAATATATAAATCATACTTTAATTTTTAATTCAGGTACTTCCGGAAGCTTGCCCGAATCAGCAAGTCATGGTTGATCTGGTCAGTGCAATCCGAGTCATGCCAATAGATACACTAGTTCAAACAGTACATCAAGTAGTAAAAACCCCGCCACCCATTCATGGCGTGAAGCAAGATTTTTCTTTGGAAGTCTCTGTACTAGAATTACTTTATGTATACATGCAAAGTACAACGTCACAATCACTCATTGAATCATGGGCATCTTTGCTTGGGCTGCTAAAAGATGGTTTGTCGCTCACAGCACCTGCCCAATTTTTACTGTTAGCAATCTTAAACGAGTATGTGCAAAAGTGCCCTCCAATGCAAGAGAAAAAAGACATCAGAGACTTACAAGATGTCACGGCAAAGGTATGGAAACATAATGGACTGCAGCAGTTTTCACAAATATCTAAAACCTCTCTCTCTCCCTTGTATTTTAGTTAGTAGAATCGTGTTCACAAATAGCTGGTGCCTGTTTGGAACAAACAACTTGGTTGAGAAGAAATTTAGCAGTGAGGGAAGATGTGTTCGAAGCAGTTGAAGGTTCATCCGAAGGTAAAAATTACATATCTGCATTTCCTATGATGGTTCTAATAGTAGATGCATCTATAACTTACATTTGCAATATAATCACGCGTTTTCTAGTTACACCTGGGACACCACCAAACGCTGCATATAGTGTACAGGCTCAAGCAGTCCTTGCAGAAATATTGGCACCGCTATTAGATGTCAGTTATGGTTCTCAGGAAAAAGAACGCGTTGTGACATTACTCACAAATCTCATGTATAACGTTACACCGTACCTTAAAAATCATTCGTAAGTCGAAATGTGTCAGTTACCAAATGCGTGATATAAAAATTAATTTAAACAGTATTAAATTTATATGTAATTAACATTTTTACAGAACGAAGAACATCGCCTCTTCCACAGCTTGCTCTCAGTTACTTAGTTCATTGTCTGGATACCAGTATACAAGAAAAGCTTGGCGTAAGGACATTTTAGACCTTTTACTGGATTCTGCATTTTTCCAAATGACACCAGGATGCTTGCCATATTGGAGAACTATTATAGACAATTTAATGACCCATGACAACACAACATTTAGAGATTTAATGAGTAAGAGTTATACATTTGCGCTGTGTTACAATTGAAAAAGGTTCAAAAGATTTAATTCTTGATGTTTTTTCTAGATCGTGTTTCAATGTCCCAAAGTAGCAGCATAAGCATATTCTCTTCAAAGGAACAAGAGTATGAACAGAAAGCTCAACTTCTGAAGAGGTTGGCATATGTAATTCTTTGCAGTGAAATGGATCAGTATCATAAGTATATGCCTGAAATTCAAGGTAAAGATTCGCAAGATCTGCAATACACAAATGAGAGATACTTAATTAGAACTAGGAAGTAACTGTTTTGTTATATTTGTGCTTTACTAGAACGGCTGGCAGATAGTTTGCGTTTACCACAAGTAATACCATCTATACAAGCACAAGTGTTTCTGTGTTTCCGGGTATTGCTTTTACGAATGTCACCTCAACACGCTACATCTTTGTGGCCGGTCATAGTTAGTGAACTTGTTCAAGTATTCCTATATATTGAACAAGAATTGAATGCGGACAGCGAGGAATTCAGGTACATGGGATTATCATACTTTTCTGCTTGGTGCTCATTAATCTGTACTGGACTTGGGATTCTGCGCCTTTTATGCATGACACATCAGCCAAGTAAATTCTAGAATGAGAGATAATCTGATTGACCTTTCTAGGAGACACGACGAAATACTGGCGATTTAGAACACTTATTATAAAAGCTCCTTCGAAATATTGAATTCTTTCTATCGATTAACACATTTCATATTCTTCAAGTTAATCGCATAATGCTTTACACAGGACATACTTATTTGCAATCCTCACTAACAATTAATAATACCTAATGTTGTATTGTTTTTGGCTCTGTTTCGGTATCCGTGATTTGGTGGGATTTATGATGCCTCCATATATTGATTGGTGTTGGGACCACAGTCGTCATAGCAGGTAATTGACCTATTGCATATCATCTGCCTATTTCATGAAAAATCAAATTCAATGCGACACCATTCAATTGTTTCAACATTGCATCAATGATTTATAGAGCAAAGTGATTAGGAATATTATCAGAGAAATTAGCGCGACGGTTATTTCAGAAACGAAACTGGCTAAGCTGACATTATAATTACTGGGTGCATTTAAACCTTGGAATCATTGGGTATATGTTTGTTTTTGTCTGCGCTTTCAGTTGTATTGCATTGGGTCTTTTCTCCGGATTAGAGATTATAATTTGTCGGTCTTTTTTGTTCACGGAATATGGTTATATGCATTACTCGTTTTCAAACAGCTCGCATATAAAACTATTATCAGCACTTGATTCGTCTTGGGCTGTAAATGCTAGCAATGGACTCCACGCGCACGGACATCCGCACTGGTTGCAGTTACAATTAGCTGCTGGAAAATTGTTGGATCTTGCTCTACTTTTGCCCGCACATAGACTGCCACAGTTCCAAATGTACGTAAAACTTATTCACTTATAAATGGCAAAAGTAATGAATTCTTTTCTGGAATGATTATATTATTTATTAAAAGTTATTATAGCAAGATATATATGTTTCACAGGTATAGATGGGCTTTCGTAGGGGATGCGGCAGCAGGCTGCGTCGAGAATAATAATCTCTCTTCGGACTTTGTACCACACATTACGAGAATAGCGAAGCTTATGGATAGCAAGGTAAGTCTTGTAACTATATTTTTTAAACAATACTTTGTTATTTCACGCTGTGTTGAAATGTTGATACATCATTCAACCAGATACACGTATTCTTAATCTTATTTAATTATTAATCGTAAGCACCATCTTCTATTGTTGATGTACAATCTTCCGGTACAGAACAATGTTGAGTTTTTTCATCAAATACATATTCTTCTTTGCATTCGCATCCGCTTTTGCACGGGGTGTAACAATCGACTATGTCGGGTTCCGTGCACGTAAATTGGCAGAGGCAGTGAGTCCATACCGACTTGTCGTCACATTGTTCAAAATTTCTTGTGGCCATGTAATCCAATTCATCATAGTCATATCCTGGTATTCTATGCTTTGTGTATCGATAAACTCGTTCTGGTTTATACCAATTCAGTTGGGTGGCGAACGATGCTCGTTTATGGAAAGGCCCATTATCGGTTTTGTCATGGGACGTTGGCAATTCGTTAGCAGTAGGATAAAAAGTGCGATCTGATGCTGTGTCGTCGAAGTCACTTAAAATATAGAAGTCATCTTGTACGATACGCGCCCGATCTTTTCCAACAGCATCCACATAATTATATGTCATGTCGTCGTAAATATCTAACTCGTTATAGTCCGAATCATCTGTCCGATCTAAATAAACAACGAAATTAATTAACGGGAGAAATTTAAAAAAATTAAATGACGCACGATGTGCTTCACTTAACTTCTCTTAATTATATCCAATCAACTCGAATTGAAGTAATTATAATCCATGAATTAGTAGATCCGCTTATTCATTTTTACTTTATTGACGTATTTACGTTACCAAAAAGAGAGATTATTGTGATAGTGAAATATGAACAAGTCTTGAAAAGCATATTTCTAAATACGATAACAGTCATATAATAATAGAATGTCATACTCGTCGTTGTTTCTTTAATTTGTTTTAAAATATGCGGTTTCGATTTGGGATTGTTTAAAAACATATTTGCCAGATGTATACATATTATTTATAACTTACGTGCACTTGTTGCTAGTATAAAACAAAGCGCGAAGTAAGCGAGTGTGCTTACTCTAGCCATTGCCATGGTCACGTACAGACTGACAATGAGGCACCACGGACTGTGGACGATCTTTTACTATTATTACATACAAATGAACTTGATTAACACTACAGCTATTTCCTCCGTGCACTGACGATGTTGCGCACTGCAACTTTCATGATCCCATATTTGGCCACTTATAATGTCGCCTTGCTGCAACACTGTTATTTTTCAGTATTGTAATATTTATAACGCGTTAAAATTTGTGTGCATCACTCAGACAAGTAGAGCGTTTGGACCAGATTGAATCAGTAACCGAAATACTAATTTTGGCAGCAGAAGAAATACATGCAGATGCTTAATCTATTTTCGTAACTAAACGAAGAAGTATCAAGTGTAGCAATTGGAGTTTTAAAGATTAGTTCTTATAAAGCAATTGAATATTTTTCTTATAGACTTTAATCAAAAGTATCATTTTTCTCTCATTGTGCAGCAATATTGTTTAGTGATCAGCAGCATTGTGATTTGCCGATACGGTTTAGAACAAGTATATCACAAACACATGCAATATGTATTGGAATTTATTTCGATTTTTCAGGAGTTCTTACAAAATCAACACCATTTGCTAAAGTTATACAAAATGTTTCCAATTTATAAATAACGCATTATATTACGTCATGCGTTTTTGCCTGGCACTACCCAGCTGTCTTCGATATGTCGACGAAAATTCATACATCTATCATGATACTGATTTGTTTGTTCCAGTACAAACCAGAGTCAGCAGCGGGGAAGCCAACGCCTGGAGAATTATTACTAACATCGAATAATATTCGCTCGCTGCAAGATCTTCATTTCTTTTTCACAGCCCTCAGTCGTAGACAAAACGATGGACATGTACCTTTAAATATTACTCAATTGGAGACAGTAATTGAGCAAGATTTCCTTGAAAAAATGCCTGCCGCAAGATAATGGACGATATCCGTAAGGTAGTCAGCAGAATAAGTAATTGATTTCGGCACGTTTACGAAAGAGCCAGATGATTTTTTAATAGTTTCTGCCCATCAATACGAAAAGTTAATCATGTGAATCGAATCTTTGAAGAAATCTTTCTATAGATGCATTTTCATTGATGCAGTTAATGTTATTTTACTAGAACACATTCAGAATTTGTTACCCAACCAATCCAGGGCCTCTTTACAAAGGACACATATACGATACATTATATGTACAGTATCATAAATCTAAGTAATCGGCTTAGACCTGAGTTTTTAGCTAAGCTTTTAACTTGTCTCCTCATTCGGTTGTGAATAGTTATCGGGATACAATATACAGTAGACTCGTAGTCAATTTACAAAGATTATGCATGTAGAATTCTGTACAGTGTAACATACTGATTTACTGCGAAACAATATTGTTTCACAGTTGATTTGACATCTATCGCAATGCAATGTATTATAGAGTAAAGTTATATTTTTTTCAAACGTATGCATCAAATCATTAATATAATATAGCCGATTAAGTGTAGCCAATTAAACAGCTTTAAGCCAATTACAAACTGACAGATCCTATATATTCTGATTAAAATATTTCTGTATCGATGTATTTATGGTAAGAACTCTTCCTCCTCTCTTCTACGTATAATTCCACACAATTTTTGTTATAACGGTAAACACAGCTTTATTGCCGCCGTGAATCGTTGGAGTTATGAAAAATAAGAATGCGAAAAATGTTAAACCTACAAAATCTGTGAGCTTTTTCCGAAAAATTAGTTAAGTACACTGCACCGAGAAACGTCACTTATATGTACAAAATATATGTCACTGATCATGAGAAGTTAAGGTGACACATATTATGTAATTGCAATAGGCGCGAAACGTACGATCCGCATTTATTATTCAATCATGTATTCAATTCTAGTACCATAAAAGGGCTTTCGGCATTCCAGAATCCGGAGCGCTTGGGTTTTATTCTTCCACACTTTGGCGTGGAAGAAGGATTATTATGCGAAATATTTACGTAGAACTCAATTGTTTATTTTACACTTATCTGTTTTAATAATCATATATTCTAATCGCCAAGTATGTGTTAGAATTGTCTTTTGTTTGGAACACTACTTTGGCTATGAATAAGTTATATTATAATGTACATTCAGATGATGTACAAAGTAACTTGAAACGTTGAAATGCCTGAGAACTGTCTCTGAAATTATTTTTCTATGAGTGGATGCTCAATGTTTTATGATAATAGTACATTACATGCAATTTATAGATTGTAGAGTAATATTATATATATATATATAACGTATGTACTGGCTCGCGACTATTTTACTTCGTATCTGTAGATTTTAATGTTCGAATCATCCTTATATTAATTCCGCATCCTATTTGGTTGCATACTACCTTTCTGAAAACAGGGATGGACTGTTTGGGTATAAAATTCCAAAAGTCCGTGAAATTGAATTGCGCAAATGTTTTCATTTAGGATTGAAAGTGTCATGCGAGTTTTAATATGAATATAATGCCGCGCGATAAATATTTTGCAATTGAGGCAAATCAACTACTTCGATTGTCGAAATAAACTATTTGTTAACTTATTATGTAATGCAATGTTTTCATACGAAAAGTTATACGCGTTAAGTTTCTCGCTTTTTTACGAACAGTAGTAAGCTTATTGTATTTTCCATGTGATAATCAGTACCTCGTGCAATGCGAGTTTATTAAAATAAGTATTGATGTAACTGGCTACGTGATACATATGTATTTCTGTTGGAGAAATGTAAATTTATACAATAAAGTAATACCCAATCGTGTATTGTATAAGTTTAAAATGTTTTGCAATATATAAATCCAACCCAGTTTTGAACATATTTACATTATTTAACTAGCTACGTTATGGTTCATGACTCCAATAAAATTATCACCACCTTAACTCGTTCAAATTGGGGTTTATGGCGTTTTCATTCAATTACGGATGCAATGTATCGACATGCCGGTATGATATGAAATGGAAGCTAAAACAGGTAGTCTCTTAATCAACAATCGATGACAGTAGATTCGACTCCTTTTCAATTGGCATACACCGGGTGATTGAAAAGCAAGCCATCCCGCGTGATTCACCCTACCTACTATTATTCTTTCGACATCACCTGATATAAATCGCCTTCCCAGATGTTAGACACGACGTTGATTTATGCATGTGTTACAAGTGTCCATATTTCGGTGTGTCTGTGGTCAGCACTGCGCCGACTGCCGAAACGGTGTGTGTGTCGATGCCCACACTGCTTCCACTGTATATATATCGCAAATGCAATCGGCGGGGACACGAGGCTTCGTCCGAGGGTGTGTATGATCGACAACGGTATTAAGCAATATCCATGCACATAAGCGGTTACGTAGAGAAACCGGTTTCCTCAGCTCGGGTAACACTGGCGAAGCTTAATTCGGGAGGACACGAAATTGTGCGGTGAAAGTAAAATGATAGAAGAAGAGCCCGCTCGCTGCGAGCCAAGGACCGTCCCCTAAGCCTTTGCAAAACAGACAGCACCCATGCTGAAGGACCTCCGGGCCAGGCAACTCTATTAGTTCACCAGAGTCACAATGCAGAGTCTATCGAGGCGTGGAAGCCGAAAGTGTCAATTGATCCTTTATGAAGCCACTCGCCCGAACCTCACTCAGTGCTGAGCCACTTTCTTTTTCATTTCTAAAACGAAGTTCGCTCCGAAGAATCAAAGGGGATTGCTAAGCGACGTATGACACGCGCCAGGGAGCCAATCCTATTTCCATTGGGAAAAATAGTTGAGCCCTCGTTTCAGAGTTATTGTTTGCAATGACGCTGTCTAACAAGTGGGAGAGCGCCTGCAGGCTTTGCTCCGAGGAGAGGAATGAAATGTTGTCAATCTTCGGCAACGAGGGCATGGAGCGTAAGGTCGTGCAAAAACTACGTGCTTGCTTGCCCGTCCTCGTCTACAAGACAGATCCACTGCCAAAACAGATCTGCCAATTTTGCGCTGCCAGGCTCGACGATGCTTATGAGTTTCGCGAGTACTGCTTGAGTGTTTATAAGAGTATGCATCAGAAGTTATTGACACGCAAGGACGTAGAGTCCGTTCAAATATTCTTGGACGCCATGAAGAACTCCCCAGACCCTTGCCAAGTGCGTAATACCAGTTAGAAACTGCAATAGGCCGAGATTGTTTTAATACTAATCAGTTACGCCCTGGATTGCAGGCTCAGCTTTGGGCAGAAAAGGCAAGAGCACCGCCACCTTTAGTTCCTCTGCCTTCCTCGTTGCCAGCTGAGACTAAGTTCGTACTCAAAGAAACCAAACCTCCGAGTCATATGAATCATTGTATTGAGGCATTGCCCGAGTTACCATGCGAAGTAGAAATCAAAGAAGAGAATGCCGAGCCAATTCTCACAAAGAGAGTAATGTTGTGTAAGCCGGAGGATATGAAGATTGCTGAATCATTTAAAGCAAGTACAGTCACGGAAAATGGCATTCACCATTTGCAAAAGGCAGATGATATAAGTAAAGAATCAGAAGAGACTCATATAAATACAGAGGGGAAAAAGACCAGTATTTTAGAGCAAGTTTTGACAGGTAATTTAACAATAAATGACAGGAAGGATATCAAAGGGAAATCGAGATTAAGCTCCAAGTGGTGGTGCGCTCCTTGCAATTGTTACTATAAGTAAGTTATCAATTATACAATGATATATTTAACTAGGACTTTACTTAATCATTTCCCTCAGATCCAAAGAAATTCTAATGGAACATATGCAATCGCACTGTCCGCGAAGGTACAGCTGTAAAAAATGTTCTATATCATTTGAGTCTGTTAAACAATTGGCAAAACACGAAGCAACTGATCATATGAAGGTAGCAGTGGATTGCGATATAAATGTAAATGACTGCCATCAATGTGATAGGCAGTTTGTGAGTTTGGGAATGTTAAAACAACATAGGTTACGGGATCACTTAGCAAAGAATGTTGAAATTGGAATCAATACGTGGTGCTCATTGTGCAATAGGTAAAAATGTGTTTTATGTTTGATTAGAAGAATTATGGATGTTAACTTATTCCGATGTTGAATTTGTTTTCAGATTTTTCTCGAGTATAGAAGCTTTTCAAAGCCATTCGCAATTACATTCAGTCATAGCTCGAGCAGATGATACTGTACCGTTACCGATTCATCCAGTTACTGCTACAGTTCATCAAACAGAGGAAGCTACAAAAGAAATCAAAAAAGTCCAATTTTCTGATGTTGTTAAATCCCTTACTTGCCCTACTTGTGGGAAGGTACACACAATGATATAATTTTGTGCTAGTTGTTACCAGCTTATATTAAATATTATATTATTCATTAATCTGGTTGTTCCGTAGGTTTGCACACAGCAGAGTGCATTATCAAACCATATGCGCACTCATGAGCCGAAGCGGCATAAGTGCGACATTTGCGGCCGCTCCTTCGGTCTATTTATTCGTTTAGCAGCACATAGAATGAGTGAGCACAGTCAGCAAGCAAATATGTCACCACTTCTGGCAAGTGTTGAGCATGAGGAAGCCCTTAACGCAGAACGAGAAGCGAGGGAAGCAAGAAATAGACTAGCGAGAAGCAGAAGGTACTCAGAGGTTTGTATGACCATTATTCATTTGTATCATTTACATTAGCATTTACCTTACATTTAGTATCTACATTGTTTATGGCACTGAATAGATCGCAGAGAACGATGGCACAACTAAGATTGACGAGCCACCTGCGAAACAGAAAAATATACAGAATGAAAACACATTAAAGAATGTAGCAAGATGCGGAATATGCCGGCAATGGTTTAATGATCACACCACCATGCTCACGCATCTTCAGACACATTCGGATACTTATAGTTGTAAAAACTTTACTTGTGATATATGTAAAAAGTCATTTAAGGAGAGATGGCAATTATTACGGCACGAGGTAATTTTTGGGATTCTTTACTTAATAATGTCTTTGGAATAGTATTGCTGAAAATTATATCTATAATTTCACAGGTAGTACATAAACGCAGCGTACGAGTATCTATATATAAGTGTAAGCTATGCAATAAAACGTTTGTTGATAAGAACACATTCAAGGTGCATCAGAAAGTGCACACAGAGAAATCATCTTTTGTATACCACTGTTCAAAGTGTAACAATGCCTTTTCCAAAGAAGTTTCTCTCTTAACGCACCAGTGCACAACTCAGACGTTTACTAAGAAAGGAGTTTCATTCAAATTGCCGCAACGCCATTCAAGTGCAGGAAGCGCTAAAAAGTATAAATGTGCAAAGTGTAATGAATTTTTCAGCACTCCACAAGCAAAGATTATCCATATGAAAACTCACACTGAAAAGACTCGTGTAGGTAGTAAGGTGTGTAACGTTCTCAAGACTCTACTAGCCGAAACTTATGTGGCCATTATGTGGCCTAATAATAATTTTTAAATATAAATATACAGACGGGAAAACAGAAGAACCCGGTACAATTGGAAGATGAAGGAATGCCGACATTAAGGGCTGAGACATCTGCGGATTGTACAGTACCATCCACCGAGCCAGAGGTTGAGATCAGTGAGGAGAGTACACCCGCTCCCATTAAGCGAACGCTTATAAGATCGGCTGGCGGGTAAGATGTGATTACTAGCTACACTAGCCTGACTCAATTTCGATACATGTACCGTCGTCCATGATAAGCTTTCTGATTTTTCAGATACCGATGTGGCGTATGTCAATCACCGTTTGTATTACGGGAGTTAGCAGTGGCGCATCTGCGTTCTGCACATCCTGTAATGCCTTATCAATGCCCATACTGTAAAGAGCGATTTACAACCCAGTATATGTTCACACACCACATGAAAGCAGCCCATCCCAAGGAACCGGAGAATTAGAATCAACAGATTCAGTTCTGCAATTTCGATTTTTAGTGATTTCTGGAGGTCTAACTTTATACCATGTAAATATGTGCCTGAAACTAAAAATAGACTTTTTATACGCGAGATAAGAATAGTTACACTTTTTCACACGACTGCGAATGAGTGAGTACGTATACTCTGTAAATCTGGGCACAAACTTGCTGATGTTCCTCAATTTGGCCTTAGAAAGGATGATTTATTTCCATGTTGAAACTTTAGCTTGTTATAACAACGTATAGTTGTCTATTGATCATATCATAATACTAGCAAACAGTACTTGTTGTCATAGTGCGCGCATGTTGTGATAGAAAGCTGGGGTAGGTTTAGTACTTATGATGGTCAAGTCCATGATATAATGCAAATTCGATGCATTAATTGGACGGCGATGTCGCCGGTCACTTGCAGCCTGTCTCTTTTTCTCCATCTGTAGATTTGGATCTTTGAAATTTTAAAGTGAACCCTTTGCAGAGTGAAGACAAGGGGCGAAATCCACCATCCGACGGTTAATAATTTTAAGGAATGCGAGAAAGATTATAATACTATGTTATACACATATACGAGGCAAGGAAACATAGACTTAAACTTGTTACCCACGCGCATTTTGTATATATCAGTTTCTTAACAAACATTCCTGTAATCATGGAGCTTTGTACACACTGACGCAACGTTGCGCTTTTATCTTCGAATCACTCACGTCGAATACCAATTTATATCATTGTTTCTAGGAACTATTAGAAACCACTTTGTGCTCACACTACAGCAATTGTTAACACATCAGAAATAAATATATAACAACACTTCACATTGCGTATTTCTAATTATTCCCTACAGAACTAGTTTGAAATAAAGTTTTTTAAGTGAAGTTTGCATTTCTATTGTATTTGCTAATATTGTATTTGTCAGCATCTTCAAGTAAGTTACCCAACGAACACAATACTCGTGATGTCGGTTTGCATGAAACGAAATCCCGAATTACATAATAAACTTGCATGCATTGACCAGATAAGTGACAACTGTAACATTGGCCTATTTCTTGATATACATTAATAAAAATGAAGTACTTGGACTATTCTACTCAATACGATCAATACGATCTAAGATGTAAGTAATTTAGAAGAATCAGATCGGAATTTCATGAAGGATTGGTTAATAGTATTACAAATGAAGTCATAAAGGGAATGATAGTATTTAATTCAAAAAGCAAATTTATTTTAGCTTGGGGTGGAACAATAGCTCCTAAGTAAGGTACAATTAAGCTTTTAAGACTTTCGGAGTGACTGGGTCTAAAGATGGAGTAGGTGGCTGACTATATTACGGTTGTACTACTGCGGCTACCACGGATGTCGGATTAAAGCTACTTTCTACTACTTCATCACTGCCATTCATAGCTGGAGTGCTTTTAGCCGAAAACATATCAGAGATGACATAATCTGTGGGAGCAACATACGTAACGCAAATTTTCCTAATTCAAGGACATTATCGCTCTAATTCAACATCAATATGAATGATTATTAATTACGCGTATGTTCGCAATCATTAATATATTTCACCTTTCACACTGTTCGTTGTATTGGGATTAAATACACGAATATACCGATAAATTCGTTTGTTACATCACAAGGACTAGATGCCTGAAAAGGGCTGTGTTGTCCCAGTTACGACCACAGACCTTTCACGATGTAGCCCGGTCGCCCCGGGCAAAAGGCACCTTTTTTTCGAATTTCGACACTCGTTCCAGGAGACCAATGCCAATCGCACAGAAAATCTGATTTTCACCTCGGGATGCAATAAATATACAGTTTAAACAGCGAGGCACGTAAGAACCTTAATATATTAGCCAAACACGAAATTCATCCCCAATTTTGGCAAGGCACCCATTCGTTTTTGCAAGGGGGTAGCTCCTAGGAGTATCAAGTGAAAGGTTGTAAGGAGAGTCCAATGTAAGAGAAGGATGTAATGTGGTTCATTTATTGAGATATTTGATATTTCATTGGTTGCTCTATTTAAGGGGGGCGAAATCTAGGAGCAACCAGGGAAGGCACCGGCACTGGCGTGCGGCGATCGGCTCGCGAGCGTAAGGCGCATGGAAAAACCAGAGGGGGCAGAACTGCCGCATAGCTGACGGAAACTCGTTTGGTTCCTCGTCAGACGCGACGCGTCCGCGATCACGTACAGTCCGCCAGGCGAGAAGGCAAGGCTGGTACGTTCGTTCAGTCATTTCGGACGTGACACTGGAGAGACTCAGACCTCGACAGCACTGCCACGAATAAGTCAGGACGGTGGTGGCTGCCGCTTGCTGGTCCGCTTCTTTTCCGTGTGGCACCAGTTCCCTGCCAGTCGCTCCCGATTCAACAACACTGCGAACAAACTGCTCCAGTAGATTCGTTCCCGCCGCGTGTCAGACTTCCATGCAGCGGGGGTGGAGGCAACACGTCCGAAGTGACTGACTGTAACGTCATTGACTGAAACACATGGTCCGGTGATCGTGATGATGACTGCAAATCGTCTCGCGCCGATCGTCACCCTCGTCCTCGTGGTTTTGGTGTCGTCCTTTCATCACGGTGAGTGCAGGCAAGCCTGCTTTTTCGCGACCCCCCGCACATCACTCGCCAATCCCCAATTTTCCACTCGATCTCTCCAATTAAGTTCGCACCACCTTGTCACCAGTCAACCCACTTGCTCACAGTCACCCGATTACCTAATAGCAAAGCCGATGACATTTATACTAGCCAATGCGGCTGCTTACCGAAAATAGTCCCAAGGACAGAGGCTTGAATTCCCAAGTCCAGCTAGCTGGAAGCCTTAGATTCGACCCTGAGAACGATTAGTCTATCTCCACAAAATACCCTAAGAAGGCATCTACGCCTACAAGGAGAGGAAAATCTAGAGTCGGGGAAGTGCAGAGAACACTGGCTTTCATAATTACCCTGCTTCTCGATACTTGCTTGCATTCCTTGCTGCCCGAAGCCAAAGTCTTCGTAATCGATCAGGCACGATGAAATCCCATTTGGTTCGGCGCTGAAAGAAGTAGTCATAGTACTTCCCACTGTTCTTTCCCATCGCTGGGTATAGATTAGTTCGATCGTACCTTCCTTCCTCCTAGTCCTCTTTAAAGTAACGGCTTAAAGTTGGACATTGTCGCGGGAAGTTAGTTTGCGCACTCGACGCCGAGCGAGGAAGATTGGTTTTCGAGAGAATGGACAATCGATCGCACGACCTCGTGGATTTCGCTGGCAACTCAATGAAAGAGCCGCACACACATTACAGCGCATTGCGGCAGACAGCTCGTGATGAGGAAGGAGCCTAGATCCTGGGCTTCCTGTAGGGAGGCTCGTCCTCCGTTGACCGACCTGTAATTTCAAACTGCCACGATTAATCCTGGCGACTGTTCAACCGCGAAATTACTAAAGAGGATTATCGCTCGCATTGCGAGGCTCGTATTCGATCAGGCGGCTAAGCAAACTGTAAAATTGTCGGATTGGCGAAAATGGGGGGCGATATCGATTTTGGGTTACATAAAAGGCCGAAGTGAGAGCCCTCGACGTCGTTCACTTTTCATTGCACTTTCGCCGCTAACAACCCTTCTCGAACTTGCACTTCCTCCAATCACCGCCCGGGGCATTCGACGGCACGTCGGCATATTGTCAGGTGGGCTTGCGAGCGCGAAGAATTGTCGTAAGCGAAGCCACTTAGCCGCGGCGAAGGTGCGTTGGTCCTGGTCTGGATTAAGGTGTTCCAGATGATCGCGAGAGAACTCCTACAATAGTAGCACTTGTGGTACTTCGTGCCGGTTCTTCGGAACCGAGTGTACTCGATTCCTAAATTGAATCCTATTATACAAGTAAATCGCCCGAGGGGGAGTAGCGCGTCAGCGTCATTTTGGGATATATGCTTCGACAACTCGCCGTAGACTTTCCTATTGGGATCTATCAAAGTGGAACACGTACCGACCTATCAGCCAAAACAATACGGTTTCGTCAACCGATGTGTACCAGTAATTGGAAAAACGTGCATTCGGTCTATATAGAGAGGAAATGCCTCTTTCACTGCAGAGTCGGACGACAAAAGGAAGCGTGCGCCGTCAGGTGTACGAGTGCAAGGGTGTTATGCAACCCGGCAGGGTCGTTAGAGGGAAGATGCTCCGCTAAAGCAACTCTCCGCTCGACTACAGGAAATAAAGTCTTTCCGTGCACGGTGATCGATACGAGCGGCCTTGAGATTTGCATTGCAAAAGGCTCATTGTCTGCGAGCAGATTCATCGAATGCCTGGCGCGAAGAGAAGAAGAGTGGAATGCACAATGAAGCATTAGGCCGCCGTGGCAAAGATAAACACGCGAGCAGGCGGCGAGTGTGCACGCGCACTTATCTAAACTAGGTCGCAAGTGGGAAAAGAGAAATGTGTCGCTCGAAAACTGCCCTGGGTGACGCATGATTGCGTGGGGCCTCGTTATGCTCATTGCCGGGGGAGGATGCTGTTAAAGCGCACCCGCCGGGAGTAGCGACGATCTTAAAGCCATCGGAGGGCCCGGGGTAATCGCGGCTCTATCGTCGTCGGCGAGCGGAATGCTCGCCGACGACGAGAGATCGCATCGACGGTCCGGGGGTTGTTTTAGTCCCGCGCGACAATAGTCGTCGGGGGGTCGGGGGGCTTGGAGCGATTTTGTTGGAATTTAGAAATTTGTTCATAGAAACTGGCCCCCGCGAGGGTTATCGAGCGACCCACTTTCTCCCCTCCCACCCTCGCCATTCTCTCGCAGACTCTCCTTCTCCGAATTCTATTCTCCCTGCACCGCGTGGTACCGTGGCCAAAGGTGGATTCTGCCTGGTAACCTTGCCTTATCGACGAGCATCCGAAACGACAATTTTTAACCGCTGGCTCGTCATCCGGCAAACTTGCTTGCTCCATCAATTCAAGTATCCGCGCTCTCTCGCCTCGTTAATGAGACCCATCGATCACCCGAAAGCGCACTACCAAGCAGCATCCCCTCCCCCTGTTGGGTTCACTGAGATTGTTTACCGCTTAACAGTCGATTTTTCACCCGAGGTCCATCGTCGAGCTGTCTCGCGAACGTGTCACATTCTAATTAGCGTGGGAGTAAAGTGGGAGAGATGGAAGGAAGGCGGGCGTCTGGCAGTGAGAGGATTGGCGATCGCTGTCCTCCACGCACCCTCGGTCGCGCAAGGAAGAAGGAGTGCTCCTACCGATCGTATCTCCTGGCCCGTTTCGATTTCTGTCGATTGCATAACGACCTGCAATGTCACGTAGCGCTCGTTGGCTGCACTCGCCACTCGCCCCTGCCGTCTGGCCCAGCCGCCCTGCCCTATTTACTGCCGATCGAACGTCTCGCGTGGTTTCGGATGTCATTCGAGGAGTCTTCCACCTACACGGCTGATCAATGTTTTCACACCTTATTGCCGACATGCCGACCCACTGGGACATTGATGCGCCGAGTTCTCGTATTCCGATTATTCAAATCATCCCTCGTCTACATGACCTCGTGACTAGTGTCTGCCCGCGAGGACTATATCTACTTAATAGTAATACTCGCAAGTGACTCAGATTTGCTTATTCCGACAAGAGCCCTTTACCGAAAATTCCTTATTTCGCGATACTCGATGTGAGATTTCAAGGGTAGTCGCGCGCATCCCCTTTCCGCGACGCCGTAGTCAAATGGAACGAGCTGCAGAATTTGTCCAAGGTCAGGGCGGCGGGCGGAGCATCCTATATTCTCGATGCGCAGAGAGTGAACTCCCCGGGATCTGAGGGAGAGTTGGCTTAAAGAGAAACGTAGGAAGCCTCCCGTCGATTTAAGAGCAACCGCTCACCTAGATCTCCTGAGTCCAGCTGCACCAGTCTCATTGGCTCTTGGCGTAGGCAAATTCTCCGAGTCATCCTGCAACTTCCCGGATTATCTCATCCGACACCTGCGGCATTAGCGGAATTAATGATTAAAGGTCATACCCGTCCTTCCATACAAACACACGCCCCTTTGTGGCAGCATTACGTAATCGCTCATTAACGCGTGGTGCACCGCTCGAGTCTTATCAGCGCTATTAATATTAGGGGCTGGCTATTAACCGAGTACACCTACTAGCACTCTCTGGCCAAGAATAGTTTACCAAGCGGGCTTGTCGCAGCTATATGGATCGCACTAAGGGAATTACTATTTCTATTAGAATCCCTAGTCTGTTTTCCGTGAGTCTGTATCAGTAGGTCATCGCGCGCATTGGTCGGCTCCTGCTGCTCGATATCAGCTGGTCCCGAGGTAGAGCTTGCTGGCAGGGTGAATGGGGTTGCGTTATGACGTCACTGCACGGCACGGCTCTAGCCAATCATTGCCACTTTAGAAAACTACCCTTCAAACCGACTATTGGGCTTCGGGCGGAATTGAAAGCACTCAGCCTGTTTTCACACCTTTGAAAGCTTTGCCTCTCGAGCGCGCCTTATTTCTTTAGCAAATCTTCGCCGCGAGCAACTTCGGACGAGCCCGTCGCAATTTTCGCCGTCGATCGAATTTCATTGTTATCCCGTGTAATCGGTTAACGCTATTGCTCTACATTAAGAGAGATCGAAGGCGGCAATTCCTTTCGGAAATTGTGTCGCGCGATTACGGAAGAGCAGGTCATAGCAGTTGGATTCGTGGATAGTTGTGATAAGGATGTACGTGGCAGCGTCCCACTTTTCCGAGTAAGTGGTGGCGTGCAAAGTGGGGTAGGGCAGGAAGCCCACAACATTAATGTATCTTCGGGAGCACAAGCCAGCTGAAGTGTCCCGACCACCCCTTGACCCGCGCCAATCTAACCGATATTCTCCATTATTCGATTAAAGCACACACTCGTGCTGCCACACTCCGTCATCCTTATTGATCTTGCATCCAATGCACGCAGACCAGAGAAAACACACCCCAATGCGAGCGGGCGGCCAAGATTATTCTAAGAAGTCGATTCTAATTGCCTCTTCCTTTCCCTCAGGTGAAGCAATAATATGCTATCAATGCAACAGCGAATACGACCCCAGGTGCGGCGATCCATTCGATCCGTACAGTCTTGGCACTGTAAATTGCAGCTTTCAGCCGCGCTTGGAGCACTTGAATCATCTGGAGCCGACAATATGCCGCAAGATCAGCCAAAAAGGTATTGAAGCTAACATTTACCCGGGGATTACTCGGGAAAGACGAAGGGCGAACTCGCAGTAGAGGACTCTCGTGCTTTTGTCCCTAGCAGTGGCTCAATGGCCAGAGCGCGCTCTACGAAATCCAAATGCCGCTCGCGACTCGAGTTCTTTATGGCCTTAGTCCAAGTATCTTGCACCTCCGCAATCTCGTCGAATCCCTCTTACGTAATACTCTCGCGCTCTGCCGTCTACAAGGGCGTGCGCTCATTGCTCTTGTTAACGATGCTATGCCTGCAATCCACAAAACTGTATACATGCTACCAACCTGGTACCAAAATCCTACCAAAGTGCAAAGTTTACACGAGATTCCATTACTTCGAGATCGCGAGTTCTTCGAAGGGACAAGTACGTGGGTGATGGTGAAATTGTCGGTTGGAGTATTGGGCGAGCGCCCTGACCTCACTTAACTGTACATATATCGTTCTGATTGATTTGCAGTATACGGGAAACCGAGGGTTGTAAGAGGCTGTGGCTACATAGCAGACGACGAAAGGGACGATGCCGCATGCTTGCTGAGAACAGGCACCCACGACGTGCGTGCGTTCTACTGTTCATGCACCGGTGATCTCTGCAACTCGGCCCAAAGCCGTACGCCGTCCCTCCTACTGCCGTTGACATCCTTCCTCACGATCGTCCTGGCAGTGCCGAGTTTGCTCTTTTCCAATCCGATTGCAATACTAGCTCTAACCTCGCCGTACTTCTCCGTAGCCTAAATACACTCGGCCACCAGCGGATTACACTCACGCCTAAATCGAATCAACGATTCAACACCCACACACCAGACACACACCTACACATCTAAATACCGGCTGCTCGCGGCGAGTCCGAGCCGCCGCCGTCGTCCGGGGTTTCCTTCTGGCCCGTAGCGCGCGATCAATCCTTCCGCTCGAGGGCGCCGAAAATCTCACCAACTCCCGGGCGCTTCCTATTCGTCGTCGCTTGCACCACGGCAAGCCATCCGCGTGATCCGCGTTCGATTGGCATTCCACCACGGCTTTCGCTGGAAGAGGCCTCTGGAAGCGCGGCTGGAATTCTTCCAGTCTGAAAGCATAGAAGGCGGCTGCATTTCTCCGTCTTGAGGCGTAAGCGATACCGTTGCTCGCCAGACAAGAGCCGCTTTAAGATTATTGATTATTGAAGCGCGCCGGGTCGAAAGTTGGAAACCGCGGCTGTCATTGTCTCGGCTAACAGCTACGGCTGCTATTGTTCTCGTTATGCCTCGGCGAGGGCGCATCTCGAGATCCTGAGCGCCCGGCCGCGCCCCACCCCCCGGACATATGCCGAGCGGCCCGCAGAAGTAGTCGAAATCACAGAGTAGTAGTGTAAACGGTGATACAAACTGCCAGATTACGCGAGGGCGTACTTTCAGTAGGTATACACTTACTCCATGAGAATTAAAGGAATACCACGGCCTCCGCGCGTAAACCACCCAGCGTCTCTCGCATAAGCGTAGAAAGTAACTCAGTGGGGGGGAAGAAGAGAGGGGGCGATGCATCTGTCCTCCCGGGGGCGTGCGAGCGCCCCCCGGGTCATCGTATTACGTGTATAAGAGTAGCGGCATCTCGCGATGTACACTCGCGCTTTGTACGCTGGCCGCTAATGAGACAACAAGATGAGGAAAGAAAGATATATAGACATACAAAAATATATATATATATATATTTTATCGGGATGGAAGCAGAAATGGAATTGCACGCGACGAGGGATGTTACAGCTTATTTTTAGAGAAGTAATGTCGGGTGGCATTCGCCGATGAGCGGATCCCCTCGACCAATCCGAGCCCCCTCGACAAGTAGAGTAAGACACACGGGGCTTGCCAGCTCGGAAACAAACATATCGGTATACGTAACGGAATAAGATTCCGCTACTCTTGGCTGTGGGGAACGAGGGGGCGAATCGTGGATGAGAGGTCCGCCGTTTCGAATGCGACCCGTGTTCCGCTGATTTTTGCAATAAACGCAATGTTACAGAGTAGAGGGGGTTGCGGAGACACGCGCGGGACAAACCGACCGTCATTTACCGTGTGCATTCAGTTGTTTGCGTGTAACTTGTATGCGTGTTGAGCGTATGCGTGTTCACAAATGTAAATGCTAAAAAAACAAAAATACCGTTAGTCCAGGGTGACACCGAAAATGTTGCTGAGCTTCTTCGACGTAGTCGGGAAGAGACAGGGGGAGAGGAGAGACGCAGACGGGAAGAGAGGCAGTAAAAGGGGGAGCAGAGGATTGGGAATGAAGAAAGGTGTTGCGCAACTGCGAAGTCCACAAAGAAGTAGATCTTGTTGGTCTGAGAAAGTAGGGTACTAAAAACGTAGAACGCTTAAGTGAAAATGAAACACACGTCTCACCGCTGTCCTAATTTAATCGCCGCTGCCGCTGCTATTCCACCGTCATTCGCCACCATCGTTACTATTACTATTAACGACACTATTACTAATCCTACTACTACCACTATTGTGTAATACTGCTATTACTAATTGATATTATTAACGATAATTAATTATTATTATCATAATTGCGGTAACAACTGATGACATAGCAATAGCAAGAGATAACGGAGCAATAGGAAGGAAGTGCGATGATCGGACAAGTATTGTATACCTGCAGGATGGACGAGGTAAGAAAGTGAACGGCACTATCCGGCAATCTACGGCTTAAAGATGTTAAGGATATGGACATGGGAAACCGGAGGGCTTAAAATCTTTTATCGTTGGTAAACGTTGACTTGCATTCTTTTGATACACGTCCAGTTCAAGATTGCACGTAATAATTCAGCTTGCTTACGAGATGAATCGTTTTCGTCAGGTAGACACGTCGATGCCACGGGACGCCTACGGAGAGTCCACGTGCGCTGCGAGTCTCGCGTCAACCCCTCGCCCGCCGCTGCGGCGGGCGAGGCGCGAGACCTCGATTCGCGGGGCTAAGGACTATAGTCGGCGAGAGATTTCGTTCTGTTCCACTCAAAATAGCCTAGCAGGTTCAATTAGATGACTGTCTAGCGGTAAACGATGTATTCGACTAAGCACACAGAGAGAAAACGCCTAGCGTTTAGAGCCAGTAAAACAAAGTTTTGGCTTCAGAGAAAAAAAGAGAATTATCATCGCGATAACATAATGAGGTATACTCGTAAAAAGTAAGAAAAACAAGGGGGCAAAAAAATGAACTATGTAATTAGTCGTATTTGTGTCTACATAAATTCGAGTCGTTCTTCAGCTTCCTTCGGGTCGTTTGCAGACCTTCGGCGATTTGCGTGCGTGATTATGTGATTAGCACGAGAGCGGCGGTTCAGCGAGAGAAGGGAGGAAGGAATAGTGTGCGCGATGCCAGCGCGTAAATATACGTCTGCCGAAAAATTGTCGCTGTCCTCTAAATCAATGTACCGAAGTCAACAACGGCCATAGAAACTGTGACGTCTGAAATAAAATAAAGAGCAACGATACCTCTTTCTCTTGGCACTTATATCTCCTTCTTCGACGCGTGAAATCAACTACTGCGCGACTACTCTTCGATGACGACTTCATCATTCCGCGGATGTAATCCGTAGGATAGTTGTCACATATTGCTGTCCAGCAGTCGTGCATTCTTCACAAACCACTAGTTCACTGAGACTGGCTCATCTTCGTGCATACCGAGAAGATGTAAACGCAAAGTAAAAACCGAATCCGAAGGATTTCGCAATTGCTTTCTAATATTAGATCGTATCAAGAGAATGACTGGTGTGCGGAACCTTGTTTCATTTTCTTTGTAACGCTTACCTGATATGTTTTATTGTCCACACGCGAGTCATCATGTAAAGAGAGTATTATACCAATAAAGATTTGATTGGTTTCAACTGGAGGGCAAAACATGACGGCTACAGGGCAAGTCCAGGGAGACTAAAGTGGAGTAAGGTGGCTAAATAATAACAGCAACTGATTAGTCATGACAAATGTCTATTGCTTTTATTCTTCAGCGTTAATTCATATATTATTCACGCAGAGTTCTTATCAAGTTCACGAGTTTTTAGAGTAGAAAATTGAATATCGCATCGGTATACGTACACTTCGAACACCTTGATCGACTGTATAGAAGTTCGTAGCACCAATAAGTCGCGTATAAAAGAATATTTGCACAGCACTGCATGGCCAGAAATGTTTCTGTTAAAGTTTGTAATACAAGAATAGTTATATATAACTTTCTAAAATGAAAAGTATTTATAAAATTCCCATGACTACATATAATTCTCCCAATGATTATCCACAAGGCACAGAGGTCGAAACATCGACGGCCATTCGGAAGACGGAACTTTCATTAATTAAGAATATATTTACTTCAGTTATGCATATCTTCCGTTAGTATTTCTAATTCTATAATTTCAAATGCATTGTACGATATAAGTGAATATAGTTTTAATACTGTGCTAATGTTTTATGTGACTTTATTAATTTCAAAGTTATGTAACGATAGCTTCTCACTTACAATATAGAATATCAAAAGCCTAGTCCCTTGCCGAATCTCCACATAAACTTATTTATGTCCACTCACAATATATTTATAGTTTGTTTTTTTATATCAAAAGATAATAACAACTTATCGGGTAAACTTTCGTGCCTACCACAGATAAGCATTTTGCTGCTCCCGGGTGGAAATAAGTAACCGCTACTTTGATGGAGTATCACGGTGTTGCCCATTCGACTAGAAATTACTGGATTATGAAAATTAATATAAAGTAAAAGTCTCATAGCAATAAACATATTCCAAATCATATAAGGGTTACATTGTAAGAAATTGTGTTCCTCAAAAGCCTCTCTAATAACGAAATCTGATTGTTATTGTAGCATTTTAAACGCTCTCAAGACTTTATGTGTGTGTGCAGTAAGCGTACGCCGTAAAAACCCGCCTCTTATCCCTTGGCGAAGTTTACTAGATTCGATGTGCTAAGTGTCTGAATATAGTAGTACTACGTCAGGGGATTTTTCACGATCTTTGCACATGAATGGTGTTACTACCTGCATATTCACTGATATGTACAGGGGGTAAGTCAGTTGCTTATCCAATAACATCACTTGCTTCTGGAACAGGGAATAAGGGATATTTTTAAAGCTATAATCATATTTCCAGAAGACAGGTAGAAGCTGCTTACTTCCTCATTTTTGTGTAGTGACAGTCTAAGCATGCCAGTACTTTGAATGTGTTTTATTTGTCTTTGTTCATCTAGCGAGATTAAAGACACTCTGAAAAAAGTTAATTGTCAACTTCGTAACTCAGGTGCTTCTACAAGCACAAGTATTATATTTACTAACTTTAAAATTATATTGTGTTTGCTATGATTAGCTTGTACATGAGCTGTATCAAATTTGTGATTGCGTTTAATCCTCAATGTAGTAGTGTCCAAACATACTACAAGGTCTAATCCAAAATGGAATGCAGTCCATCTCCAAAAGTGTTCACCGACTCTTTCTACACACCTTCCACATCGAAAACACTCCTGAGAGAATTCTTCTTCGCTCATTTTTTTTGGCCTGCAACAGTAGTGATTTCACTTGACTTGTAGAAGTTCCCGAAAAAGATAGATCATTCATAAATATACCTAAAGAGGGAGGATAAACGTTGAAGTAGGGTTTTTACCGAGGAATTTCTGTTTGGTAATCTGGATAAACAATGAAACATAGGGAAAGGAGTGCATGCCTGAATACTCTTTTATCTTCACAAACCTTCAATATGTAAATGCCTTTTGTTATATCAAGATAACAACTAAATAGTACTTACCCACGATCTTGATTAGCATCTATCCTTAATAAGTGCAACCATTGTTCTCTATATGCATCGTGTAACCATTCTGGTGGTATTAAATTATCATTGCATAGAATGTTCACATCCTGATCGTGCAACAGCAAGTATTTCATTCTTAAAGCCTTAAAGGGGGCTGCAAAGTCTTTTCCTTCGTCTGTCATTAAAAATGGTTCTGTCCATTTATGATTCTTAAAGTACTCGTCGATTTGCAACATTTCTTCCTGATTGTGCATGTGAACAAACAACCACACTCTGAGCATCATATATATGCAAAATTCAGTTTGCATAGCAACTAAATCTGGACTAGCTATTAATTCAGCCATCAAGTCGGGAGTTATTTCTTTTAAAAATGTTGGGTGTAACCACCCATACCCTAGAAGATTCACTTCTAGCCATCGTTTTGCTGCTGCCTTAACCATAGGTACTCCATATGACACAGCAGCATTGTAGTAAGGTACAACAGTTTTAATGTTAGTTGTTTCTGTCATTATATCTGTGCATTGATCAATCAGTCCTTGTGATTGGAACAAAGTTGAAGTTGCTAAGATGGATATTACATCCTTTGGCTCCAAGCTGATCTCATCTTGGTAAAAGGATCCCAAAACAGTAAGCAATGCTACGCAAAATAAATGGGAGTTTAATATTTGTTGTTATTACGTCCGACTCAAAAAGAATACTTTTGTAAACCTCTGATATCTTACAGTCTAGTGTAATGTTTGGATCAGCTATTTCTATACTGATGACTGTCTCGTTTGCTTCTTTCCACGATCCAGAAAACATACTCGCAAAGTATGGACTCTATGGCATAATGATGTTCATTAACTCATATACTTAAAGTTCAACTCTGTAATATTTATTCATGCCATTAATGGACTGACTTGGCTTATATAAACTTTGTGCAATTTCCAAGCTCTTCCTAGCATTAGGACTGTTATATCGCTGCCTTTCTCTTCTTGAAATAAAGTCTTGTATATATATTGGGCAGTGGTGTGCAATTTCCGCCTTAAATCACGCAAATCGACACAAGATGTAAGAGACAAATCTGTGCATGTTGACTTGTAATACTTTGAAAATAGTTGCAAAATAATTTATGTGATAATAAGACTCAGTGTGCAAAACATGCACACTGAGACATCCTTGTTGATGTTATGCGAAATATAAAACGCTTTTCCATAAGTTTGTGGGGAATAATTTAGAGTTGAAAGAGGAGAAGACAGTTTGTAATATCAACTATTAACACTGCCCATACTTCTTCGGAGTTTGAAGCGTGCGGTCGATGTACTCCGATTCTGAGTCAAATTCATCTTCTTCAATACACTTTCGTTTACGACCACGGTAGACAGAATGCACGGCCGTATTTGACATCGACGCAATTCTGCTCATGTAAGTACCCATCTTCTCGGCTTGTTGCAGTGGCAGCAGACGATTTTTAAAGAATTTCACCGTGGTATTGAAACGAGTTTGCGCCAGTGCTCGACATTGTTTCAAACGCGAAGAAAATTGCAGGTTCGTCACAGTGTCCTCCAGTATGCACCACACTAGTATGGCTATTGTCCGCGGCAGGCGCACACAACAGAAAAACCTATATATGTGTACGCTATATCGTACATGCATTCATGAAGTCGATTTAGCGAGCACGCATGTGTGCACAGACACACCTGTAGTCTAGTCCATATTCGACCATATATGTGAATGAGCATGTAAACATGTGACGTAATATAGGATGACAGCCTGGAGTGTGTGGGTGTGAACACTTTCTATATTTGCACAGGCTGGTGGAACGTGGGTTCAACAACTTCTAAATTTAACAAGATACGCCGATATCAGCTGATATATATACATATTAGATTTAATTTGTTGCTGAGTGTGCAAAAATATAGAGGTGTGAGTTGAATGATACACAGTTGGATACTAGTATCTACTTTTATTCATACATATATTGCGATTACTCTGCAATACACATTGTCGCATTATACACTTCAGGAAAATCCTTGTGTCTTACGAACACAAATTGAACGCATGAATAAGTCGAATTTTAATTAAACATAATCCAATTCTATACTGAGAAATAGAATTTTACAAGCAAACAATATTATCGTTATTTATATAAAAAATAGTGGATCTCTATAAGCGCAATATCTGTTGGTACTGCATCTTTTTTCGTTTCATTTGTTTCTCCTACTGTATACGTTTCGCGCCGTAACATCACAATAATATATCGAAATTGATTTGATGTTAAATCGATTATAATGATTCTGTTTGTTACTTTTTAATTAGTTGTATGGGTATTGCATCTAATTAATCATGACTAACTAGAAACAATTTTACACACACATACTTGCTAGGAGTTAATTTCCATGTATCTGCACATTCCTAATCACAATTTACGCATACCCTACTCACTATGTACTGTGAGAATCATTGTATATACCTGTAGTATTGTTTTTCCTTACATTATAACTTAGTACTAAAATAGGTATCGCGTTGCTGTACTAGAAACATCAATATCATTGCTCACAGGAAGATATCTTTCATTTACTGTTTAGTTATATTTAGCCTACACTTGCTTTCTTTTGGTCAGCAAACTGTATATAAAATTAGACACTTATTTAAGGTATGTCACTTATAAATCATGGATCTGTTATAAATACAATTTTCTGGTATATCGCTCTCAAATATTTTTTGTATATTAAACAAGATAAAAAGTTAATTGTGCGAACTAACTGCCCGAAAGGCTATATCCGTTGTATAATAATTATGCTTCTCCACTGGCTATCACTTACTTTAGTAACTGTATTGCAACTTAACAACGAGCGGTTAAATCGGCATCCTTTTATAAATACGTAGATAGATTTGCATTTGATTAATAATAGACAATAAGTTAATAGGATCTATGAATTACAGGTACATTCTATATATATATACAAATATCAGATTAAAATTACAATTTCTCTTATATGTAAACTTATGGTCACATGCATCAGCTATTATTGAAACATTTTCCGGCCTACTCTTTTCGAAACATAAGTACCATTCATAAGTGACACACAGTACACACCTTCTCATTTCTAGTTAAAGTATTTACTCAGATACACATTCTTTAGTTGGATCTATTTTTGTTATGATTATGTAGAGAGTGCACTCTCATTACCACTTACTTGTTTCTTTTTTACACTATACTTTTACAGAAACATTTAATTGAAATTTGAAAAGTCGGTTTTTAGTTTGATGGAGGGGGTCGATATCTTCATTTGTGGCTTCACGATATCAATTGACCGCGAATGCCTCTGTGCCTGTTGATGCGACGACCTGACTGCACTTTCTAATTTCATTTTCAATTCCATAGATTGGGACATCAACGTTTTAAATTCCTATAACGCGAACATTTCAATTAAGACATGTGTTCTCATTTGATTTCTACTGTCTGGTAATTGAACAATTTTTTATAATCACCTGTGGGTATTTAGGACCTATTTTGTTCAGCAATTGAAAACTCTGCTGGTGAAGGTTCAACTGATATTTAGAGGCATGTTGAGCCTGGTCTCCTTCGAGTAGGTAATTAATTAGAATGGGCACTAAGAGTGTCAACATCTGTATACCTAATTATTGAAACAGAAAGAATATATTTTGAAGATACAATTAATTATTTGCACATAATAGAGATGCTTGGCGAAACGGATGAAATATTATTGCATTATGTATGATTGACAAACCTTGTAAAAGGTCCCCTGTTTAGCATGGAACACAATCATACACGAATAGAATCACGTAATTACTACGCAGTAAAAATTACAAATGCAGAAACAATAATTAAAAATGATTACATACGGTTTGATAGATCTGCTAGTCCTATAAGTGCCTCCACAGCGCTCACGCATTCTAATGTAAAGGAGAGTTCCAATTCATTCACCACTTGTTTGCTCTTATCGCTGTACAAATATTCTACTATTCTGGGAGCCAGTGCATGAATATAAGGTGTGCTGATGACACGCTCCGGATGTATAAATATTGTTCTTAAAGTCTGAACGCATTTTAATTTGACCTAAAGAAAATTAAGGACGCATGAATAAAGGTTTTCGTATCCATGAACATATTTCGATATGCTTAGAAACACACCATAATATTCTCAGATTGGAATGCGTGTCGGAAGTGATTGATGCACGGAAATTGTAAATTTGGAGCACTAAGTACGTCTGGTAGTGCATGGAGGACAAATACGGCTATACCAAGCATCATAGCAACTTCATCCATTTTGGTTTCGTCATTCCCTACGGAACAATATCAAAACATAGTTTGATAAGGAACATAGAGAAATACGGTTAACATACGAAACTTATCGATACCTGTTTTTGCAAGGTCAATTATCTTTGCTAAAGCACTTTGTAAAAGTGCTGTCCATTGTTCTTGGCTCCTATGATCCTTCGCGTATTTATTTGTGGTCAAGCTTTTTACACAGTGTAAAGCCGCATGAACCGGAGCATCTGAACCTATTTTATTCGATTCATTATCCACGCGTATTGCAGTCTCCCGTATAACACCCGTAGAGAGATACAATAATGTTGGCAGAATTGTTATTGCTCCTAAAAACATATTATTCAATAATACTATTTTCAGTACTAGTCTTTATTGAAATGTGTGAAATTGCACGAACCCTGCGGCGAGCATATAACAGGAAGAATTTCCATCACAGTCAGAGCTGCTGCTATGAGCTTCCCACTTTCTTCGGAAGCAATGTATCCTTTCTGGGATAAAATAGCTGTGGCACCTCCAGGATTTGGGTTTAATGCCGGAATTTGTCGAACGAGGAGACAGAGGCAGACTTCGAGAACAGCAAAAACTAAGGACTTGCCGGGCGCAAGTTCACCAGTCTCTTCCCCTTCACCTAATAGATCTAATTCTTCCGTTTCATTACTCCCTTCATGAGTTGGCGCCAATTCTAAAATTGCAACTTCGTGCAAGGCATCGATTCACAAAAACACCCATATTGTTATATGTATTTACCTTTCAATTTAGTGTTCTTCTTGTCGGCGAGGTCTTCTTGTGCCGCCTTCATTATTTGTTTCAAAACTTCCATTATTAGCATCTGAATCACATAACTTTCTCTTGTCAAGAGCAACCTTCAAAAAAGATTGTGGATGAATTAGAGAAACTGGTCGATTGAAATTAAGACCCACACTTCTAAGAAATATACCTGTGGAGAACGTTACATAATTCAATAGGCAATGAACGATCGGCGATTACAACTTGTCTAGCCCATGTTGAATCAAGTAAAGTATACAAAGCGTTTAAGCATGTTTCTATGTTCTGTGTGCACTCTGATGATCTCGGGCTGCAAAGTGCTTCCATACAAATACCTACACATGAAATTGCACGAATGATTTTCCATACAGAAACAAAGTTATCAATAACTGTGTTACTCGATGACATGCAAAAACTTACCAAATAATAGGTGGAAACGTTCTACGTTCGTGTTTGATTTATTCGTCAGGTCATTATTATTGATATTGTTGTTATTGTTATTATTTGTTATGTTTGATGCTTTAAGTTCACTTTTCGCATCTTCCATTGCAAAACCTTTGGCATTGAGCCAAAGAGTAGCAGCGTGAAGGATCGGTGCCCATGAACCCACATAGTGCGGACGAGCTGATTCCATTGTGTCCGTTGTATAAAAGGCGCCTCCATCATGTGGTAATTGACTTGAAAACTCTAAGAGCGTACGCTACTATTAATTTTCAGAGCTCAAAAACCAATCAGAATAAGTATGGTTTCTAAAAATGTACCTGGCGGTAAGGACAGTAAAGCATGATCGCGCAGTCCTGCTAACCAATATTGGCTCAAACTTAGCAATTCCGGTTGGACCAAGCTTAGCAAACTTTCAGTCTGGAATTCGAAATCACCAAAATCTTCGCCATTGTTATCATCACTATGATTGGCGTTCTGATTAAAAGAATCCCTACTGTTCAACGCGGAACCATCTTTTATCATTGCAACAACGTACACCTGCCAGAACAGAGAACAAAAATGAAGATTATTATTCAACAAAAGATTTATAATATCTCAATGATAAATTTACCTCCGCCCACGCTTTTAAAATGGCCAGTCGTTCCAGAGTAGACAAACTTTCATTGTAAAGTTGTGGCCGCGTATGACCTTCTCTTAATTTTTCTAACGAGGATACTAATAGTTGGTGTACCCTTCGGAGATCATTAAGATCTCTGGCAACCCCACTTCCTATCCATGCACTGCAAGCTTCGCAAGCTGCAGCAGTGACATGTGATGCCGTTTCAGTTGAAAATGCCGGCCTCAGAGCAGCGCCAACTTGTGCTTGGAACTGTTCAAGGAGAAGGTGCCCAGGAAATTCGGGTTCAGGAACTTTTGCAAACTTATCTATTATCTCCTCTAAAGTTTTAAGACCTTCCAGACGTAATGGATCGCAATCACTTGTTGCAGCCATAAATGCCATTCTTACTAAATCGGAGAGGTGTAATACTAAGAAATCTCCTGAAATCAGAGATCGACAAAATTCAAATTAAAGTTGTTGGCAGAGAATGCATTTTTCTGGAATTCAGTATATTACCTTTCCCCTTGGACATCTGCATTTCTTTAGCTAGTGCAAGATCAAAATGAGCTTTGTTGTTGTTGACACAAGCGGCAACTATTTTTCGCACACATTGAGCAGCGAAAACTCGAGTTGGCCAACGCGGTGTCACAGATGGTCGTTGCTTTGTGGATTCATCCGCATGAAATTCGGCCTGATCATCGTCTCCCTCTGCATCCGCATTATCAGGATCCTGTGCACTGTCTTCAATGTTGGTTGTATTATTCTCTTCCGTGCTTGATTCTGTATGTAACCGAAACGTTTCATTGATAGTTCTCGCTGTTGATATACATCAAATGTTTGATAAATGTACGCTACCTGAAGCTATTGTCAGAACATCTTTACAAAGCGAGAGCCATTGAGACAAATTATCCGCCGCTAATATCTGTAGCATGCTCGTTAAGGTATCATGGATATCCTTTATCAGTTTTCTATCTGTCTCTGTATCCAACATGCTAAATAATACACCCGGAAGGCCAGTTTCGGTTATAACAAGACCTTCTACTACATTTGTATCACGGCTTTCGTTAGCCAAAGTCATTGCATGCTCGCAGACCTCCTTCGCCTCCCGTTGTGCTAACTGGCGCAGACAGGATATTGCTGCTTTACGCAAGAGAAGGTGATTGCTTGATAATGTCCTCTGCATAAACACAACTAAGTTAATATTACCACCTATATCATAACCACTTCTTACTACTACCAGGTAATAGCAGCCTTACGCATAAAGTAGGAACCAGTGACGATAAATTAACGTGTCGGGGTGCAAATAAATGCAATTGTTGAAGACACCCTGTAGCTTCAGCTTGTACAAGTGGGTCTTGATGATCTTGCATGATAGCACAAGCGCAGAGAAATGAAGACCGTGCCATACAAATCGACGATGTGTTACCTACATGCGCAAATTAGATATTAATACAAATATATCTCAAGTGCATGAGATGTAATATTGAAAACTTGTATTGAAATTAAGACCTTGCAATTCTGGTCCTATTGTTGTTATCAAAGCAGACAACACTTTGCCTATACATTGGTGTACATCAATATATGAATGAGGAACATTTAAGAGAAGCGTCAATGCTAACGATAACGTAGGTTCCACGTAACCCCGGAACATCGGACCGCCTGAATCAGCAATTAGCGCAAGTGCATGCAATGACCATACCTATAAAAATGGATAACAAAATTAGCAATAGCTGGTTCAATTTTGTCAATGCAGCACGTCATATCTCGTTACATCTTACTTGTACTACGGGGGATGAGTTATCTTGTGCCAGCGCAAGTAAAATGCTAACGCTCGTATTAAGATGCTGACTAGATCCCATGCCGCCGACATATTTATGTAAGCATCCTAAAGCCAGAGAATGGCCGGTTCTGCTAGCTACATCTCGAGCAGATTTTAGACGATCGAAGCTTGTTTGGGCCAATTCGGCTGTGAATTTCGGATCTGAAATGACTTGGGCCATTCTACCGACAGCTTCACCTGCGGCCCACCTTAATATGGCATTACTGCTTACTAAAGCACTCTGAAAGCATATATAATTAGTATTATGTTAAGTCTACGTGATTTTCCATTCCCCAAAAAAACTGCTTACTATGATGAGATTGGTAGCCGACTTTTTAACGTCCTCCTGGCCAAAACCTGTTTTTGCTTCATTAAGACCTTTTAATCCAAGCAATACTGCCGTAAAGACATTCATTTGAATGGCCTCTTGTCGCCCAGATTTTGTGTGCTTGATGCACTCACTGAAGTGATCGAGCATTTGTAGTCTGTGCTTATTTGCTACGCGGGGAAAGATTTGCCCAAATAGTGAGACGGATAAGTCAATAACTGCGACCCCCAAAGGCAAAGGACCGGGAATTATTTCGTCCTGTAGATAACAACAGTGATACAGAAAAATTCACGGAAAAATTCAAGAAAGTGCTATTTCACTTCAGAGAGAACTTACTTGAGGAACTGGTCTGTAGAGACAGCATGAGTTGTGTTCTAAGGCACCAGATCCTGCAGCACTGTTAGGCTGTAACTAACAAAAAATTAATAATTTCATTACAGATTGTACACTGAAAAGTTTATAATATCATGGAAGAAGTTTATTGGTATAATATTAGGTGTTTCACAAAATATGCGGAAGAATGATTCAAATGTAATGCAAATCCCAATATGCAGCAGCAAATGAACATATAGGATTGAGGAAGGTGATATGGCGAAACATATGTCTATATGTCAGGCATTCAGATTCCTACTGAAATAAAAAAGCCAAAGCAAAAGATAATTAGAAACATCTTAGCAGTAATCATTACAGTTCTTGTTAAAATTGAAAGAACTGCACTAATGCTCCAGTGTAAATGCCATGCCTATTTTTAAACAACTGATATAAAATATAAAACAACCATACAAAAGGCAAATGAAAGGCACACTTTATAGAACATTACTCACATGTTCCAAATCTGCCCTTCTGTTTGGTTCCATCTACACACGAATGAAAATATTATTTGTTACTGTAATAAGATGTCATAAAAAGCGTTAATGCAGTGCGCACCCAAAACGGGTATAGTTTCTTAATACCTGAATACTGGAATACGTTTAAATGACGATACAATACAGGGAATATGCAGGGAGAATATAATTAACATGAAAAATGCAAATGATGAGTGGCGTATTACGTTTGGTATATTATTTAAAGTTTAGCGAAACCATTGGGAAAGCATGACTAGCATACCGTAACAGACTAACCTGATCTTCTATGGTTCGGTGATCCGTTTCTTGCAGCCAAGTACCGAGGATGACAGAGTCATTTGCATGACAGACTGAACGTAACAATGAAGTAGTTGTATTTCCAGGATTATCCGTGAGCGTAAATTCGGATACTAACATTCTTAGCAGATGGGTGTATGAACCTGGTATGAAAAAGATATTGTATTAGTCCTTTACTTGATAGAGCACTAGAGTGCAAATATTATTTATTACTTTCAAACGTTTGCGATGGCAACAGTAACAGTGTCTCGTATAAACGTAGGCGGACCATAGCAGCAGGAGCTTTCAACTGTTGACCATAATTTTTTAATACTGGCGATAAACTAGAACAAATACAAAAGCGTAAAGTATCAATACAATGTACTTTTTATTAAACAAAATGTAAAATAGTCAAATATACTTTGTCAGCATCGCCAGCGCGGATTCAATCGGAGTAAGAAGGCGGCGTGTAATATCTTCATTCAAAAGCTCAGGACAGTGTAATAGAAAACTATGCATCGCGGAAAGGGCACCTGCGCGTCCCTCCAAAGTGACTTGCCATGTGAAAGCATCGCCTCTTGCTTTTTCACTTTCAAGTTCTTTATTCGAGCGTGGAAAAGAATTTCTCCAAAGCAGGAGCATTCTGGGTAATAAGCCTTTTACAACCGCAGTACCTAAATAATGCCGAATAGTAAAATACAAATTGCAAACGAATCATATCAATGAATTGGAATGGTGTTGCGATGTTAACATACCCAGAGTCATAATGGCTCCTATCAAAAGCCAGCCAGCATGGGTTCTGTTGAGTGATAAACGACTATTCTGACTTGCACTACGTAACAGTTCTTCTGCAGTATTGAAGATAATCTAAACGTGACGATTAACTATAAGTATCTATATAAAGTATAAATCCATATGAATTTGAAGTACTGCAATATAAGATTTACTTTGCCCTTTGTATGAGGTACGCCAAGTGGTGATAAGCGTACGCTACCGAGTACCGCTGCAAGTGCACTACTATAACCAGCTATTGCTTCAGGCGAACTTCGCATATTTTCAATTCCATCGACACAGCGATCAATTAAAGGTGTTATTTGACTTGGAACTGCTACACAAATACATCGTAAACACCAAGCTGCTGCAAGCCTAGCTGCTTGACATGGATGCACCAGGACGGCCATAATAGTGTCTATCAAACCTGTTGAGTACATTGTTGTTAATAAGAAAATACAACCATACTGATGAATGGAAGTAATAAATTACAACTAGACATACTTAGTGATTGATCGGATAATAAATTTGTGGCTGTGGTACCCAACCCTAATATCAAATTTCCCATTTCCTGTAATGCACATACTAATAGGTGCTGACTAAATAATGTCTCTTGATTACAGTCTTTTGCGTTTTCTGGACTAAAATCTGCGAAATAGATCAGGTATTGGATTAGTGATAATTATGCCAGGTAGATATCAATGAGTGAAATTTGTAAAACTTTACCAATTGAATTCATTTGTTTTAATATGATGTGTGATATTTCTTTACAAGCTGCTGCTTGTGCCCCTTCTCCTAATAGTTTTCCAATAGTTCCATGCAAAATGAAATTAACACATTTTCTGGAGTATACTGCATCAACATGTGAATTGGCTGCTTTCGGATTCGTCACAAGATCGAGCACATGTGCAACCAATGTTCCTACATTACGTTCGAGCCAAGAGCCTCCCAACATTTGGACAAGCACTACGTATGCCTGTAGGATATTATGTTGTCATATTCAAATTCCAAATCAATGAAAATTTGGTCTGTGATTATACAATTTAATATGTTATACTCACATGAGTCACACCAACCCGCACTTCTCTGTTTATACTCGAACCTCCTTTTATTATCTCACCTGTACCTTTCAAGAATCCAACTCCACCTCTTAAAAATCCTGACATTAATATATTTAATACTTCTTCCAGTGATGCCTGTTTACTGCTATTCTTATTCTGGGCTACTGAACAAAGAAAATTTGTTTGATTATAATTAAGCACACAGTGAATCTCTTGTAGAAATGGAATGTACCTGGAGGAGGTTTGCCCTTGGGTGTTGGTAACTGAGTCATTGCTATCAAGGTACCTAATAATTTAGCAACTGCACATCGCACTTCATAATTAGACCCTTCAAATGCACGGAAGCAGAGAGTAGCTACACTCTCTATTTCGGTTGTGTATAAAAATGGAGCATGATTTAACATTTCCAATAAACACTGAAAAAATCATACCGATCTGGGTAGTACCATAATGTTTAAATGCTTTTCTGAATCCTTTGAGAAACAGCATACCTTTGCAGCAGCACATCTGACAGCCATCACTCTGTCTGTTAGATAATGTCTTGAAACTTTGTATATCTCTTTATGAACATTTGTAATTGCTGATCCCATTCCAGCACAGACCTAAATTCATAACATGGATAGTTAACTGCTAGTAATTGCTTACCATTTTCATAATAGCTATATAAATTAATTACCTTTTCCAAGGTGTGCATTATTTCTATCCTCATTTGCGACTCGGCAGAGCGTAGTGATTTTATCAAAATCTGAACAGTCTCCTCATAAGATCTACCCATCATTCTTCCCAGTTTTTCATACATACACCCAACACAACATATGGCAGCCCTGTACAACAATAAAAGAGAAGTAGCAATGTATCCTTAATTTAAAAACTTTTCTTTAAAACACAAATCAGCTTACAATTTTGTTGGAAGGAAACTAGGGGAGTCATCCTTGTTTCTGAGTATATCATTACACTTATTTACTGTGTCGAACAAAAGAAATGTATCTCCTACACTGAACAATGTAGCTAAACATCGTGCTATGAGACGCCTGGTAGGAGGGCCAGGAGCTCCTTGCATATGCCTTGTTAATTGCTCTACTAATTTTTGCTGACATCCTTTGATATCGCTCTGTTAAAAATACAAAAACCACATATCTTAGCTGTCACATTTACCAACATTCAGCACTTGCAAAAATACATTACCTTCTGTGCGGCAACTAAAACTTTATCTAAAAAGCGAAGCCATTCGAATATAAACACCGGTCTCTTGGCCTCCGGAATCTGATTAAGAGCATCCTCATTGAGGGTCAGACTGTGACTCAACTCCATCATCATTTCAATAAGTTGTACTTTTGGCAGTCAGCCCCTGCAGCCACTTTCAATCTGCAACCACACTTCCTTTACATCCTGTGTCGCACGAGCGTGTAATAGGATACGCGCGCGGTCACAGAATACACCTGTCTCTGCGTTATACTTAAAAATGAGCAGCGTACATCGAAAGATAAACACAAATATTGAATTAGAGAAAGCGACGGGAGCGCGTTGCCACAATAATCGATGTTCCTGAAGGCGCGTGAAAAGCGAGATCGAGATTTTTCGGCAGAGCCGAAGGCCAATATTTGAGGGACCTTACGACACGATTGTTATCAGTACGTCGGGGTGCAGTTAATCGCCAGGATGGTTTGCATTTTGATTTGCGCTGCTTGGCCTCACCGATCGCTTTCGCAGAGTAGATCTTCTCTCTGAAATGCTGCTCAAATTTTCTGTTTAAATGGTACCGAGATGCACACCACCACCAACATTCTGCGAGAGTCTAGACTGGTCTCGGAGGAGATTTTTACAAACTTATCAAAGAGGTGTATACAACTCCTACGCGGCTGACAAGTGTTGGATCGGCCTTAGGTTACAGTCGATCCGACGAGACGGCGATCCGGTCACCTGTGTGGGAAGCGCAGACTAACGCGCGTCCCGATCAGTCCGGATCCGTCGCGACTCTCTGCTAGCTCGACCGTAGCTAAGCAGGTCATGCGAGGAACTAAACATCCATCGGTAATCGATTCTTTAAAAATAAATAGTCTCCCGCAACTCGGCCAGCCTTCAATCATTACCGTTATTTCTTTAATATTCCCGGTTTCACGTTGCCGGTAAAATGAGTCAGATATTTTCATTGCAATTCGCTTCCGAGAAAATGATATGTGGCGCGCGAATCCTGTTTATTTTCGAGCGTCATTTCGGACGCCGCGGATATCATGCTTATTCTTGCAACTTGATTTTATGAGTGAAATGAAAGACGAAGATTGACAATAGGATTAGCATAAAGGAAACTCGAAAGGGATATCGTTTATTTGTGGAAAGAGTTTTGTATTTTGCTGCAAGATTCCTAAAGGTAATTCGATACCTTCATAAAACTACTTCTAACCTCGCTGTATTCCTTTTCGAACTTTCCATATTTTTTTTCGCCCCGTGAAAGATTTGTTTTCGAAGATTCCCCAATAAGGTCTGAGAAAGATTCTCAGCCCGCCAGCAAATTGTAAGGCGGACACGTGTGACACACGGTAGTACAAAGCATAATTAATCGACTGAATCTTTCATGCATGCAAAGCAGCTCATCCTATCGGGGTTTCGGCCAATGGCACAGTCACACTCACGATGACTTATTAAACAGGAAGCGCCACTTTTGCGATCGGCAATCGATGACATAATGCGTTTGCAATTGTACTGCCGGATCGAGCACCCATTACGGTGAACTGCGATCGTTCTGCTTTCTGGTGTGCACCTGCTGCTGATAGTAACAATGGGGAGAACCAGATCGAGAGCGTAGACACATCCTAGCGATTGATTATTCTCGCTATTATCTCCCGAACCAGGAACGAAAGCCGTGAGTAAGAGAAATAAATCAGTGGGATACAAATCCAACAAATCCTATTACCCGCCAATCACGATAATGCTCAATCTGTCGAATAATTAAGTTATGCTCAATCTCCACAGGATCAGCAAAAGTCAAGGTGTACCCATCAAACAACAACGCGTTAATTTGTTGCCTGCCAAGATATCAATCAACGCGCGTATTTCTCTCTGCGTTGCATGTCGCCGGTTACGTAATTAAAAATAGTCCTGCTCGACGCACAAAAATATATGCAGGTTTGGAAATTATAATTTCATATCTCGCGCGCGCGAGGTCTCCCTGTTGAACGTCAACGGGGCTTTTTTCCAGTTGCGCCGATAATCAAGTGGAAATGTAACTATGCCAAGTTCAAATTGCCACAAGGTTCAAGACTCGTACACCTAGATCAGCATACGGTGATTATCTCTACCGGTGAGTTTTTACGCATTTACGCAATCGGTCATCGCTACATCGTCACGAGAGACCCTTTGACGAGCGCTATTAATCTGTCGCAACGCATGCTCGACTTCCTTCAACGTGATCTTGAGTGATCGCCGCTGGCACAAACTATATGCAACGTCGACAATTTTATTCAATCACGAAATTGATCTTTTCCTGCATTTCTTGTTGCCGTTAACATCTTTCGCAATTTGCGAGCCTCTCTATTCTTATATCTTGCAATCTGACACCCCGGGGTTGCACGCGTCGGCTTCTTAGAAGGCGTAAGAAACAAAGTTGCAACTCGAGTGCCATTGAATTTGTTAGAACTGTGAAAAACGGTGCGGGAAGCAGCGTCAATCCGACAGCCACTCTAATCGGCGAAGGCTTCTTCAAGTTTCAACCGAGCAGTCCAAGTGACTCATTACAATAACGCTGGCAAAAAGCAGCGAATAAAAAGGCGCGACGTGTGTCCGCCGCTTTTTTCCAGCCGCTCGCAGATTGTTGTAAATAAGTCGTAGAACGTCTACGGTGCAGTCATTAAGATAGACAGCCGCGCGCTTCCCTTCGACACTTTCTACTTAGAGACGCACACACGCCTGACTTATGACCGAAGGAGACTCATTGAATTTGAGCGAGAACGTCCGCCTCGAGTCCTTCGGCCAACTACACGCAAACACAGAAGCGCGCGTGACTGATAATTACAGGGAGTTCGCGGAAAGCCGTGTCGCGATCTACCACCTTGAATTTGACGAAGGAAGTCTCCTCGTCGAGCCGCTAACTCTGATTCGATCCTTATCCCTCCAGGTGTGCGTAAATGCGTCAGCTCGCCGGAGAGAAAAAATAAGGATATCGTAGATTCCGCAAAAACTCCCGGCCACCACGTACACCTGTCAACTGGATGGATCGCGGATTTTGACAGGAAGGCATCATTCGCAACAGGAGATTTTGGACCGAAACCCAGCTCACCCGTTTGCCTTTTTGCCGCCGATAAGAATCTCCCGTGTTCGCCGCGGAGAAACATTTTCTTCTCTTTCGCTGCGTGTCTGCGCGTAAGCAGCTTAATCTTCCCAGAAATCGGGCGAAGGGTTGGACTTTCGGCGTCAGTATTCATCGCGACGAGCGAAAGTTCATGGCAGACTAGAAGCGTATGCAAGGCAGGGAAGGTTGTCCAAATACATAGTTGGAATACTAGCCGGTCGTCCAATCGTGACTCGAGGCTCACCTCTCCCGGTTATTAGAGCGATATCAGTTTAGTCAATAATCTGCGGTTTTTCCGTGCGCTCTGGTGTAACCAATCGGCCGTTCTCTCACTCGTCGATTTTTCTCTAAGTGATTAAGTGAGTGAGAATGTCGAGCGCCGGGTTTCGGTGCGCCCGGGGGAATAATCTATCGAGAGACCTTAACTAATAATCCGCAGAAAAAAGTAGCTCGCGGCGAGTGGCTGTTCGGCATTAGCACATACTATAAAGTTGCATGCGCCACCAGTAATTAAGAGATACTGCCGTCCCTCGACGATTAATTTTATGAACTATGTTATTTATGCAACCAATACGGTACTAACACGCAGAAGGGATTCTTGCTACTGGAGGTCAGTATTAGTAGTAGTTAGGGCACAGTGACAATGATCTGTGACGTCCGTAGCATTCCAGAACCGGCAGAACAGTTTTTTCCTCGTGATTATCTCATTATCCCTCTGGCATTCGCCTCGATTTCTTCATCCGAGTGACGAAAACAAGCTCGGCTCGTCGAACGGTCCCATCTATTTCCCTGCCACGTCGAATATAGGTGAATCGAGTTTACAGAAGCGAGCGAGTGCTACTTTTTGCCAGATTCTTATCCATCACGGCTGAAATAAAAATCAGCAATTCCTAATGAAATATGAAGCGAATCGAGAATTTTCGTGATTTATCGCGTACATTACTCTTCAACTGCGATCATTGACTATTCAATGATTAGCCGCATAATTCTCCAATTTTCTGGGACATTCCGTCTGGTTTATAAAGTCCATCAGGCTGTTCTCAGCCGCAAAAAAGCGTAGGAGGATTCGATTTGCTGACAGTGTAATGGAGTGGATGTAGACCAGGTACTCGAGCGTGCGTATACCCGAGCTCTATCTCGAACTCGATGCCTCGACAATAGAGCGAAGTCCTCCCAAATAAAAGGTATTCCTTTAAACCGAAAGCGAGTTCTTTGCATAGCCACGCTCGCAGGATCGCTCAAGGATAAGTGATATTGGACGGGCGGCTTGCGGCGTTCCAGTCTGGCAAACTGGCTTTGCTAATTTTTAGTGTCCACTTTCATTCGTCACGAAAAGTGTGCACCAAATCCAGAAAAATATCAAATCCTTTTTCTATATTGACACTTGTTCTCGACCCGCGCGAGCCATTACTCATTCTTGGAATCGATATATTTTCAGGAATCTTGAGTTTCATCCTCACCACTCTCCGCCCAAAACAATGGAAACCAACGTCCCCGGCTTCGGAGTATCCTTCGGAGGATATTTTATGATTGAGCAAGAACTGGAATGCAACCCTATCAGGACTACCAGACAGGTTGTTGATTTGTACTCTTCTCATTAAAACTGGGTACGCGGTTACTCCTTACTCCTGGGTACTCCTTGTACGGGGTTGCAAGACCTTGCATCACAGGTATCATGCACACGCACGGGTTTCCCCGCCAATCGAGGGCCGGGAATTTCAAGACATCCGACACGCCTGTCCGATCCGAGGATTGAGATGTAAATCCACCGAGGGTCTCAGGTAATTGTCCTACCGTCGCTCATTTCACTGTACAGGGTTACGTCACTTGTCTTTTAATCATCCCCTTTATACTCGAGTTCGAATTATTTCCATTATTGGTACAATTGGGTATTATAAATAAATTACAATGCGTGGAAAAGACTCGGTAAAGACTCGTTTATATTAAAATTACTGAATACTGTATTATTATTACATTTTCAACGGCCTATATCCATCATTATTGATTGAAAGCCAAGTGTATCACCCTATACATCCGCTCAAACGATTCTGTTACAAATGGCCATGTAAACAAAGGCGGGAAACTAACCGAATCGTTTGAGCCCGGGGTACATATTACCCGCATCGTCCACCAGTCGCAGTACCAACCAAAGCTGTCTGACAACCATTGCTCTATTTTTACCCTCACAGGCAATAAAAAGCCCGAGTTACTACAAGCTACACAAAAAGAGGGGGCTTGTTAAGGTGCGCACGGGTGTCGGCCGGGCTAAGATCTACCGGGCGTTATTCTCCCTGGCGAGATCTCCGTGGAAGCGGCCGTGATGATTGGCCGATATGCACACGTCGTCTCTCGCTCGGATTCCTTTCCTGATTCACTGCGTGCGATATGCCGCCGAAAGCGGCAAAAAGCGGCAAAAAGCGCGTCGGCTCGGCCGACGATCGACAAGCGCTCGCTTCCGATCGGTCCCGGACAGTTCTGGCCCTGCGCCTCGTCGGACGACAGTACGGGGGCTGCACCACCCGAAGGAGGCCCGGTATAAAGCCGACTCTGGACAGCGGACCGGTACTCACTAATAACAAGCAGAGAGGGAAAGAGGGAGCGAGAGAGGGAGTCTGTTCCTCTGCGAACTTGACGGTCTTTCGAGACGAACCGCGCGAACACACGAGGGAAGTTTCTCAGTCGGTTTCGCGCCGATCACTTTCCTCGCGCTTGTGCCCGCGACAGCTTCCCGCTGCTGCTGCTGCTCTCCCTGTGGCAGATCGATTATTACCACCCGAGGTTTCTCTCATTAGTCATTTATTGCTGTCTCGATCAACCCGCCGCCACCCGAGATCTAACCGGCGCTGTGCGATTGCCTGTGATCGTTAGTGCGACTCTAGTTTCCTCAAGTTACCCAGGGGACGAATCGCCCGCCGGCGAAGGATACTCGCGGAGCCTAGACATCCCGCGGCGCATTGTTCTCCGGGCGAGAGGTAGGTGGGAATTTCACGGCTCCCGTGGATAATTGAGTTATTCTAACAATATAATCCTGACTCGGCGGAAAATGCGACTCATTTTAATCGAATCGCCGCGACACGCGTAACAATTTAATTACCGGCGCGGTATCGCCGACTCGTTCTCCTGCGCAGAGACAGGCGGGCGAGAGATTACGAGGGAGTTTATGTGCGGTAGACAAGTAGTCGATTATAGAAGTTAATTGGCTTTTTTTCGGCCCGTGTTCGACTCCGGTAAGAAAATCGCGGAAAGTCTCCTTGGAGTATATACTCGTCCGCTCGACGTTATTAAATATACGGAATACATTTTCTGACCGGTCTACGTGGTTAAATGCGGGCGCACGTATTCATGGTCTTCCGTGAGCCTCGCGAATTGATTCACAGCCGACGTCAGCGACTGGCAATGGTGTTTTTGCGCGGTGGAAAACACTCCCCTTTGCATCGTTGCATAAAGCCCAAGAGCGCGATCTCCTTCCGGCTGGAGGCGGCGTTTCTCCGAAAAGCGCGTTCTCAGTGGTTACTCAATTCCGCAAACAGACTGGACACTAGACCAAAGGAAAGGCGGCGGATGTGCACTGTGTAGTCGAACGGCATAGCATCCACGGTCGGAGAAATGTTGGGTTGACGCTCGGTGGTTTGAGTCCACTCGGAATGCATAAGTTGAAATCCGATGGAGAAAAGTAGTCCGGGCGATGATTCTCGCGCAGCACAGGTGATTGCCTACGCAAGCGTTCAAGTCACCGGACGAACCGAATTTAAGAGCATACTGGAAACGGTGTCATTGATTCGCAGATTAGCGATGTCCTGGATTTCGCGACGAGCGAGCGACCATAAATCTCATTAATAGTAAGCCGCTTTCTATTTTTATGGAAACGAGAGGAATAAGTTTAATTGATAAAAATGGAATCGAAATTCCTTCGATTCATCGAAATGGGTTTAGTCGGTTTATAACGTCACGCGCTAGACTTCGTAAAATCTTCTCGGTTGAAGAAGCTCTGGATTCGCCTCGCAGCGAAACCAGCAGTGAAAGCAACAAAGTGGCAGTGATTCTTAAAAAATTCTTTATGGCAATGCCCTATGTCGTAAACAGCCGTTGATTGCTCGAGCGCTTTATCGCTGCGAATGCATAGCAGAAATCGGCTTCGCGACCAATGAATGAGATAAGTCTTGTGACACAAGACTACTTGGCGCGCGACTAAACCTCGTGTAACGGGCGTAAAATAAATGTCTTTTGATAATTCGATGATAACACTTCTTTTACACCGCTCGTCTACCTTTTACCAAATCACACTCTCCCTAGTGAGAATGACAAACTCAATAAAACAGGTAATTCTTACTCCAACTCAGACCTCACAATAGAGTGTTAACCGGGAAAGAGCATTTACCCGAAAGTTGTTGGGAAAACCGGCGCACCGTCCGCGAAGTAACCACTTTGAGCGCTCGGCAAACAGGTGTAATGTGCCAACATCTTCGGCAAACTCTTCGAAAAGGGTATTGACAGACGCGCGTGTACTTTATGCCACGGTCCCGGCACCTGCCACGCTTCTATCCTTGAGTCGAATAAGCGCCCACGGGAATATAATTATCTCCGGGCCGCGACGTATTTTCGGGGAAAGACGAGGGCGCGTAATTGAGGGGGTAATCGCCATACGCAAAAGCGAGACGACGACGACGACACAAGAGACTGCTGTGATTGTCGCCGGGCGGTCGTAAACCCTCTGGTATATTGATTTTGGAGTCCGGTCATCAAAATGATGATCCGTGTAACATTTATTCCAGGGCTCCGCAGCGAAGGCGGCCTCAGAGAAGCAACAAGTCGCCAGGAGACTGAAGGAACTAGGTCACAACCATGAAATTCGCGAACACAGTCCAGGAGTTTAAAAGTGAGTAGCGAGTTGCTCCCCGAGATTGGTAATTTCATAACATGTTTTCGCCTAGCAAGAAACGCACCAAAGGGCGGCGCGACCCAATCAATTTCCACATCGGGAGACTCGTTGGAATATCGGGCGGAACTCGAGGCAATTAAAACATCGCGACATTTATTCGCTTGGGTTTCTGGCTCGCCGTGAAACGGAAACCTTCGGGTTACCTACTTTCGAATCGCCCTACGCCTACGCTCGAGTTCTTAATGAGTGGGGATCCTAATGAATCAGATCTAACGCTAGAACGAGTTGCACTTTGATTACTAAAGAGCCGAGAAGCCTCCGGCAACCGATCGGATTAAATTTTAAAAAACTTGGCTTTCTTGTGTGATATCTATTTCATTTTTGAATAACGTAGTTTAAGAAGATACCTTTTTTGCAAGTCACTAAATACTTGGCGCTTTTTTTACATTTTAATGTTTTTTGGTGGATTAAATTATCTATAAATTATGTCCGGTTAAATTGTCTAGACATAGCAGAGTATTCCCTGACACAATAATTCCCCACCGATTCGTTCACCCACTAACTACAAGAAATTTATTCACTAAATCTATCTTCCCCCGGCAACACGGAAGCGGGAGATTTGCAAAGATACCTCACTATTTCGTGGAATGTCAACATAACAGATCGCTCTAGCGTCAAAGTAGTTTCATGCAGATTTCTCAAATTATCATTCGAATCCAATGAATCTCCATCTTCGTCACCAGTGCCCGGAAGAGTATCAATATGCATGAGTCGGTACATTCGAGCGGCAGGAGCCACCGCGGTGTCATTCATCTCGGTGCATCTCATCGCGCGAGATTCCCGACCTTAAAACGAAAAAAGGCCTCGCCAGGAGCGCGTTGAGACCATAAATAACGCCGATTGAAATTTAAAGCGTCTCCGCGGTGTTGGAGGCCGCCGGCCACAAGATTGTAACTATTTCGCAAGGCGATGCGATGACGCGCGCCGATAACAGACTCCCGAGAGACAGAGTGCTGCGCATTATCGGCGCAGAGATTAAAGACTCTTTCAAGTGCACCGCGAACTTGACCTCCGGCTGACATTCCGTCTCCTGCGCTAAGATTTCGCATTGGCGGGATCGCGGCGAGACTTTTTCCAAATCGTAGTTATCGAGAGCCGCGAGACGCCGGCGCCGGCGTACTTCAATGATACACTCTGCCTCGTCCTATCTCCCACGAATTCCCACGAAAAGACGGATAGCCCGAGCCCGGAAAACAACCCCACCAGCGCGCGCGTCTTAGTTAAACTCGCGGCCAACAACAAGTTTATTAATACCAGATTATCGGTCTTCGAAGCCGCCGTACAGGCTAATTCAGTTATACTGATGGATATAGACCGTTCAAATTGTAATTCTTCTACGGTGTTGAGCAATATTAATATAAAGGAGCCTTTGTCGAGTCTGCTCCGCGCACTGACATCTATTTATAATTTCAAATTCTATCAATAATGGAAATAATTGGAACTCGTGTGTGAAGGGGTTGATTAAAAGACAATTGGCTCACCTTGTACGTGCGCCCCCTTCTTTTACGCGTTCTCCTTCATTTGTTATGTATAAAGGTTCCCTTTTATCATTGTCCTTCGCCGTATGAATCCGTCCGCTCATTTGCCCTGCTTCATTGCAGAGCAGTGGACTTTGATGGGAGCTTTCAATCGGGTCGTTGTTTCTTTTCCCTGTGAGATAAAAGGTTGCACCTGGCATCTCCTTTGCGAGGAACTCGGCGGCTCTAGTGATTAGTATAATAATAAAGTGAGCGACCTGGAATTAGTCACTTGATTGTATCAATAATACGAATGCGGTGGCTGCACGATAAAAAGTGATGATTGCACATCTCGGTTTAGTCACCCGTTTCGTGGAAAAGATACTACTGCTTTACTCTAGTTCTTTAATGAATTATTTATTCATTTAAATGTATGGTCACGAGGAATGCATCCTCGGATGCAAAAACGGCACAGTGGTGTTATTAGCATTTGGTTTTATGAACTTAAGACGATTAGACGGAATCAACTTAACTAGTTCATTGATTCGTTGATTATGATTTATTATGCATTTTAAAATCGCGCATTCCTTATAAAAGTCTTTGACACGAATCAACCATCAATGAATCTTTATTTGAGTACTCTGAAAACGTATTAGAATCCTAACTAACATTACTTAGTATCGAATGAATGAAATCTGCAATCTCTCACCTAGAACAAATGAACACATACTTGTCGTTTCCCAGGAAATAAGATTCGGTCCCTTCTTTTCTCGCGCATTCCTCACTGGTTCGACATCTGACGTAGCAAAACCCCCGAGAAACGAGCGTACTCCTCGAGCCGCTCGAAATTGTCATTTGCGTACGGCGGCGCGTTAGTTACGACGAGCGGCCGGGATACCATCGGCCTCAGAAAAACCTATCAGACTCGTTCATAAAGCCACGTAACGATTTCGCAAGCGGTACTTGGCCGGCCGATAATTTCGTCAGAGGCCGGGACTTTCCCGGAGACAATCCGGGCGGCGGCGGCGGGGACATTAACAAAATCGTAAAAAGGGCCGCATCTCATTATTACGATAAAAATGGACACACGCGAGGACGGCGCCGTAACGAAATGACGGGGAGTAAGTGGCGGTCAAGGATCAAAGTCAATGGCTGCAGAGGCTCGCCGGTTACGTCGACGTATGACGAAATCCGAGCCGGAACTCGACGATACTCTTTGACAATCTGGTCGATTTCGTCAATTTTTTTTAGAGAAATACCCTGCTATCGATCGGCTTGAATCATCCGGGTTCCCGATGGTGGGGCGTGCGAGGTTTGCGTTATGGCTTTTGGCTGATCGGTTCTAGTCGATAGGCTCGCGTGTGGTCAGTGGCCGCCGAAATCAACGTTTTTGAATATGTAAGGAGGCCTTGGCTGACCCCTCTCGAGGTGCCATCGCGAATTATACGGAATCTGAGTCAAGGCGAACCGCTACTTGATCCGTGAAGTACATTTTCGGGCGCGCTGTAGATTCACAGCTTCTCATTACACATTTAATGAATAGATTGTAGGCGAGAAGTTTCCTTGATGGGTCGCGCGAAATGATTCATAGTGGCGGCGAGGTTGAATGGCACCGATTTTATACAAACAGGTATAAACGGAAACCAAGAGTTTCTACCGTTGGAATGTTAGAAGTCGATGACTGGATCACTGGATCAAGATTTTTCGGTTATTTAATTCGCAATAAAAGACGCGATATCTAAACCACCACCTCCACTACCACTATTAACCGCGACAAATTACAATAATCCGCCAACTTTCTTCCTTCCGCAATCAAACGCAACTCGGTCGCGCTCGTAGGGACAGGAAAACCTCGAGCGAGCGAGCGACCATGCAGAGACGCGTGCGCAGACCTGCACGCTCGCTGGAAAACGGCACAGGCAACTGGAGAATTCCACGCTGATTCGGCAGCAGCTGCAGCGATGGGACACGCGATGACCTTTTTCCAGCGGCGCAAGGTCACCTGCGCCAAGGCACCGGGAACGCCCGTCAAATCTCTGTTCCGTTGATTCACCGAGAAAACCCGGCCGGCGGCGATTCCGTGAAAACGGCACCGGCGATCACCTCGACCCGCGAGGTTCCATTTCGTCGAGGCTTTCTTCACTCCAGCGAATATTAATTAGCGCGACCTTCGTGACGGCTTGCAATATGCAGGTATAAACAGTCCTAGAGAGCGTGCACCTAATCCGCAATTCGATGGTCGTCGCCGATTTAAGGTCCATTTACGCTGCCGGTGAGCTCGGGGAGCCAATGCCGTGACTTATACGTGCTTAAGTACGTGCGTTTGAAATACCGTGCATCTCGAATTGATAGGCTTCCGTCTAAAACAATAAAACAATATTTGCCCGCGTCAGTCACGACTGTTTGCAAACAGAGTTCTACCACCGTCGACCACGTGCCCGATGAGCATCCCCTTATCGTCGAGTTATCGCAACTTCATTGAACTCGTCGGTGGAAATGCGTGATGCTGCTGATCGCGTACCAATCTCTATTTACGCGCAGCGGGAAAATTCTCTTAACTAATAATTTCCCAACTCATGAAAACTGTCTACGAAGACATCCCCGCTCTTTCTAAGAAGAGCGGAAGTCGGATGGAAAAATATAACTTCGAATTGGAAAAGATTTATCAATAACACGCACACCCAGGTGGCATTCACTTCAATAGAATTTACGCGTACGTGGAAACTGCTCGGCAAATGTTTGTCCGTGTAGTAGGAATTGCCGTGAGTCACTACGGCGAATAGCCAAGCGTGACTACTTTCCTTCGTACGCCCCGACACAAATGGCCATTGAGATTTTAATCGGCTCGTTAATATCATTGTACCTGTCATCGTAAAACGGTTGCATTTTCTATTGCAGAATGCATCATACTATTTATGTCCGGCATTATCTGCAGTGTTCTGGCTTACACTGTGTACGCGGTGAACCCCTTGAACTTAATCATCGAATACGTAAGTAGGATTTAATTGCGCCACTAAGTCTGGAGGTTGTGCTGGAAATTGAAGAGAGCTTACGTTTTAGAAATTGAAACTGACGCCGGACTCTTTGGTGTTCTCACTCTGGAGGAAGCCGCCGATAGACGTTTACGTTCGAGTTCATATATTCAACATAACTAATCCGGTGGAATTCCTGAATGGCGAGGAGAAGCTTAAAATCGAGGAAGTCGGGCCATTTGTGTACCAGTAAGAATCGACAATTTATTAAAAACCATAACTTTTAATTCGAAATTGTTCTGTGCAATTAATTAACTCATTATAATCAATTCAATTCATAACACATTAATGACGTCCGAACTCGCCCTTTCCAGAGAGATTTTGGAGAACACGAACGCCACGTGGCACGGTGACGACCGAATGTCATACATACCAAGGCGAACGATCGTCTTCGTGCCCGAAATGTCGATGGATGATCCTAAGAAGGTGATGGTCAATGTGCCCAACATACCCCTGCTAGTAAGTCGCTAAACATACACTTTTCCGATACACTTCTTCCTATGCTCATCGAAATTCCATCACTGGAATCTGCTAATTAACAATCGCATGTGCCGCCGATATCACAAGCAGCGAGATTAGCATAAAATATTAAATGCATCGCAGTCTTCACGAGACCATGTTTTTCCCACCACAGAGAACGAGGTGCGGATCCTTTTTTCCCGCGCTCGTTTTCCATCCTAATAGAATCGCGATTAGCTCCCGGACACCGCGTCGCGAGCTATAAACGGGCATTAGAAAAATGAATTTACGAGTTGTCGAGCGCGCTCGCACAATCGATTCTAATAAATCTTCTACTCAATAGTTTCCTTATTGGCCGATGCGTGACGAGAGTAGTATCTGTCATAATTACTTCTTTGTTCAGGGCAGTGTTCCCTTAATGACAAGAAAATCGGATCGTTACGGAAATTTATCGCACATATCTGCTCCTCCCAGCTGCGGAAACTGTTAGCGAATTACTTTAATGGTTGCGCTTCGGCGTAATTGACGCGCAAGATAATACGAACAACGTCAGCTGCGCGTGATAATAGCATAACGCATACTCAAAATTCCGCGCTTTTTCATTCCTCCATTACACAAGACTTTCAATTATCTCCGACGCGATCGTGTCAACGGCTTAATTACCCTCGGAACAAGTTACTCACGCATTGTAATTAGTTCTGCTCGACATTAGACCATTCGGATCAACCGACTATATACTAACTTGAACAAACGCCGCGGCACGGGAGGATTTTCCATTGGCATTTTCATAGTCGAGATCGGAGTTCACGTTGTTACACTATACACACTATCGTAATACGGGGCCAGCCATAAATTCTGACGATGGCCGGGAAAAAAAGTGTTTACTATCAATCGGCGCGACAGCAATTACTTGGAATTCTCGGGAGTAATTGGAGGAGGTGGAAGGAACATTGAGCGCACTTTGCCCTACTTGACGGACCGGCGCCATGTGATGAAACTATCTCCTAGGGAGATTCTGCATACTTTGCAGTTGGGACTTGTGTGTTCGGAATATTGACGATGGATTTTCATTACTAGGGCATTTCCTCGACCCTGCACGACGCCAGCTTTTTCGTCAACTTCCCTTGGGCGAGATTGACAAGTATGCTGGATAGCAAACCGATCTTGAGGCTGAGTGTGCACGATTACCTATGGGGATATGAGGACTCGCTGATTAGACTTGCCAGTGGTGTTGTGCCGAATTTCTTTAACTTCCGGAAATTCGGCCTTCTCGACAGGGTAAGGCTCAAGTGTTTATGTATCTTGATATGGAATTGTTAATACGCCGAAAAAGGGCTGTGAACTGGAGTGGTGAATTGCTGCGGAAGAGCTGATTAGGTCCGGAGAGAAGCGGGCGTGATTAAGCAGACCGACCGCGATATCTTCCGCTCGGCATAAAATTTGAATGACAAACATCCGCCTTCGCGCTTCACCGCCGCGACAGAGGGAAAGACGGGGAGAATGGATCGTTCGCTCCTCTGCGAGGAAAATCTATTAATCAACTAATGAAAAAGCTGTTTGTGTCCGACATCGCACTCGAATACTCGCCGCTCTTTCAATGGAGCGTGTTTTACACACTTCCTTAGCATTGCAAATCACCGATCAGCATCGGGCTTCGCGAAAACTCGTGCTCTTGAAATCTGTCACTGGGAGGCTCACCCGGACAATCGCAAAAAGGCCGACCAGGCAATCTCTGAGCAGCGCGTACGCGGGGAAAAAACACGAAAATAACAAGAAATTATGGCAAGTAAGGAATTACTCGCCATACCCCTCCAATTATGTATCATTACAGCTCTGTTTTGTACTGTCATCGTAATACCCCAAGGCAACATCGCTGATTTCCCGAGCGCCACAGCTCCTCCGCCGACCAATCTCCTCCGCGAGATTTCTATTCTAGTTGCTATAAACTGAGAATATAGATTGCGAAAATATGATTTTAGCAAAAACGATTCTCGGAGCCAGCGAGTCAGAGTACATCGACTGCCACTCGCCATTCTTAATACGTGCATTAACGTGCAATGGGTAAAAAAAAAGGAAGCCCAGTTACCTGGTCGTTGACGCTCGAGAGCTGGGAAATCCCAGCGAAAAGTATACCGGTTTCAGCGATTAATGTCTGTAACCTTGGCCAGCCGAGACTCGAACGGGCTCGCGAGTGCAGCAAACTCTCTACGTCACTCGCGAGACCTTTCTTTTGCATCTCCAAATGTGGAAAAGGCCGATTGGCATTATCGGCTTTATCAGGGGCCAAGTATAATTACGTGCGGCGAAATGAGATACCTGAGATATATGCACCTGCCTCGTGTGTCCTGTATCTATTACCGTTTTCGCAATTACCCCTAGCGAGCGCCGATCCTTTCACTAGTCGCGCATACATCGCGCGAGTTCACAGGGTTAATGGTAGTGACTTTCAAAAGTCGATTTGACATTCGCATGGTGGATTGATTTCTGCTATATGTATCTGCCATTCCTACCGGTCGCGCCCGGCTGCCGCTTTACGCTTGCGAGGGGAGTGAATGTGATTTGATTAAATTCGCTATTATTTCGCCCGATGGCGGAATTGATCCAATACCGCGATAGCCGCGAATGCCATTCTCTTGCACCGGATTTACGAAATATGCAACGCTCGCTTCGCTCCGGAGTGCGTGTTGGGTATGTGGTCCTCAGGGTAGTAAGAATACCTTGCATTGTTTAAGGTGAACTTGTTAATAGGATAAAGAGAGTGTAAATATTTGATAGAGTGGAATGAAATGTCGCTATGTGCGTTTGAAGCGCCTATGTATCCTTCTGAAACGCGAGCAATTGGAATTCATTGCCAACTGACGCGTATAATCGCACGGTGACCGTAAATAATCGAACAGCTCATTTATGCCAATGATTTCCGCCTAATTACGATCGTGCCGCGTTTACCAAGCGGCGGGAACGCGCTCGCGTTTGAATCATTTACTGCGGGTTGTCTACAATCGGACTACTCATTTGCATGTGACTTACTTACACTTCGGAGAGTCGATTCATTATAATCGACCGTCACTAATCGCCGGGAATTCGCGTATAATCGACACTGTATCCTCTCTGTTTTTAGATGTACGACGATGGCGAAAACGTCATAGTTATGAATATGAAGAACAATAAGGACATGGTAAATGAGGTCGGCCGTTATTTAAGCATCGACACTTTCAACGGTAGTCCCGGGCTACCTCAGTGGGGCTACACGCCAGAAGAGGGGAACGTGACGTACTCCGGGTAAGCATACAACTATCATTTGAATTTCTTTCTCAATCTCAGAACGAGCGACCTAGTAAAATTGTCCATAATTTCTCAAATAGAAATACAAAATGCAACCGGATACGTGGTGCCACCGAAGGAGCCCTGCTCCCCACACAGTTGGACTCCAACGCAGAGTTCAGGGTGTACCGAAAGGCATTTTGCAAGCCGATACCGCTGGTCTTTAAGAACAGGACGTGGCTCGACAACGGTCTCGAGGGATACGTTTACACCATACCCGATACATTCCTCGAGACGCCCGACGTCAACCCCGACAACGCGTGCTACTGCAAGAACAAAAGGAAGTGCCTGAAGAAAGGTCTTTCCGACATGACTCCGTGCTACTACTGTGCGTATTGGTAACAGAATGCAATAGGCCGATGATCAGCCGGTGCAGCTCTAACTGCCGCGAGACAGAACATGTACGTGAAACTTAGGATATTACTCACCGTACGCGGCTTACGAGCGGCCTGTCGCTTATCGGACGTAGGGAGACTGAGGGAAATGGGGAAGCTTCCTGGCTTCGTTCCCCAGTGTTTTGTACTGTAACGTCAAATGTCAGTGTCTGAACTTTAGAGGGATCTGGATAAAGTTAAAGTGACGCGGCGGTTGACATTTTTCGTATTATATAGCGCAGGGCTAATACAGGGTTTCTGTCTTAAATACATGTGTAGAAAAGCGAAAGAAAAGCGAGAATAAGTTAGTTGTAGTTTCGTGTATGAAGAGGTTTGAGGAAGAAATTAGACTCTATTGCGGAGAGTAGGATGAGTTGCGAGTCCTTGCCGTCTTCATTTACTTCAATGTAAAGATTGCGTAAGGACGACTAGGTCCTTGCCGACGATTATCCTTGAGTCGGCCGTGTCTGGTGTTTGACTATAACATGCCGCGCGTAGATTGAGTTTGTTCTGGATATCCGGGAAATGCGCGGAGTTTGCACTTGGTTGAGCCATTGGTAGCTCTCATAGGCTTTAACTCTACGGGACGCATTACGCTTCTATTTCCAGCGATACCAGTGGCAATGTCTCTGCCGCACTTCCTCAACGGAGATCCCCAGTTGGTGAAAGCCGTGGAAGGTCTGAATCCGGACCCCGAGTTGCACGAGACGCGAATCATCGTCCACCCGGTAAGACAATCGGTGCGGCTCCCGTTCGCGCGGAGGCTGCAACAACCCGTCCACTTTCTACTCGATGCGATAACGAATTTCCCTTATTCGTATTACGTATGCAACACGATACTCACACTGTGATTATCCGAGGGAGAGATGTACCTTTTACACGGCGCAGAGCCTGTTACGCGAATAAGTGGAATAACCGCGCGGCCACTCTTACGAAATAACTCGTGGACGTGGATATGCAACGGTTGCGGATAAAAACATGTTCGAAAGCAAGTCGATGTCAATTAGTTACCTAACGTCCAACGGTAATACCTATCACTGGAATATCGCTCGGTCGCGGGCTCATTAAAAATCGCCGGGGCCAATGATCTCGGGATTTACGTTTGACAAACGAGTGCGAACGTATGTCAACGTCTAGCCCGTTCACTCGCGCGCCAATGGTGTACAATTGCTCGGCATTATTTCTCGAATCCATGAATCACGGCCGGCCTTCTTTCTATTTACCAGGCGGTTGGTGTGCCAATGATCGTTAATTCGAGACTGCAGATCAACCTTGTTATGCACCACACGACCTACAATCCCAAGATCACGCCATTTAATGACATGGCGATACCTTTATTCTGGCTCGACCTGGTAAGTCCAAGATTAGTGGAAAGCCGATTTTTTATTTATCTATCGAAACTTGGTAAGTCATCTCTTTTCATTTCCGTTGAGATTAACTCGATAATTATGTTTCAGAATGTACCAACACTCTCGACCTATTTGAACACGTTGCTGCAATTGATGTATCAAATAGGGCCAGTCACCCAAACGATAGTGATTTGCGTACTAGGTATCGGCGGTGCAGTGTGCATCGTGCTCTCGTTATTAGCGACATTGTGGGTGTTCAATCAGCAGGAGCAAATGCCTGGATTCGACAGGCGGGACAGCACCGACTTAAGAATACCGCTGAGCTACGGCCAGTACACGTCCATACGTATTTTGCCGGCGATTAAAAAGATCACGTCGCGAACGGATCTCTTTAATTGACTGTAGGCAGTGCAGTATCGGCACTCGCAAGAAAGTAGAATGTCCACTTCGCCAACGAGAATCCTCGGATTAGTCGAGTTACGCCGACGCCTCGGCGCTCGGTTGACTATTATACTGAAAAAGGGGAAACTTTATCGTAAGAGGTGTTTGCACTTGTAACTCTCATACTTTGTGCGTAGTTCACAGACGTATGGGTGAAAGCTCAACTCATTTGTTCACTATGTCCTCATCTTAGAAACTTAGATCGTGACACGATTCATCGTTATACCATTTTTGTTAATACGCTAGATTTACGTAACCGGAGGAAGAAGTTTATTTATGCGACCTGCGTATTGAGATGGTACTTAGAGAAATAAAAAAATAAGTATGCTCATATTGCGGCCGCGATCCATGCCGTCAAGCTATTCTAGATTCTAAATAAACAATTAACACACAGTTATGTATTTTTAAGCAACGAGAACGTGCGAATATGGGGTTAATAGCGAATGATAGTTTATCACGTAATCGTAGGGTATTAGGAAATTCTTGCTACCTAGGTTTTTCTGGCCCACGGAGACTCAGAGAAAGTGGTATTATCCCGGCACTTTGAAGCTGCTGACTTGCTTTCTTTCTGCACTTCAAAGTGGCGGACACTACTTCGTCTCTGCTATTATCGAGCGGCATGCCGGAAAGCCTATTACTCGAGTCGACGTAGATATACTTGACTTCGCACTTCGCACACTGGGTATCTAAATGAATGTACACGGCAGATCGAGAATAATATAAAATCGCACCGCGTTCGGTGGTGCCAGTCGTAGGTTTCGGTATTTTATACGCGTCGGAAAGGAACCTGTGTTACTTTGAATTGTAGTCTGTAATTGGCAATTCGCATTCTGTGCACTAGGAAGGGCGGAAGGTTCTTTTTACGGTTCACGGACACGGATCCAAGCACATTCTCCTACATACAAAAAAAGTAAAAGGTTCTTGCATAAATGAATACGCTCATTTTGCTCTACAGTCTCTCTCATGTTATATTAAGGGAATTACCATGACGGGTTCTTTGATTATACGCAGTCAGCACTCTCGGTTAGATCGAGGTGCATATATCTATTCAAACTCGCATAATAATAACTACTGTGGACGAGAAGAGAATGAAACATGCTCAACTATTCTTAAAATTTCCCGACGTACGGTTTCAATAATAAACCGTATGATTTTTTATTCCGTCAAGAGTGAATAGCGGTTGATGTGATAATAAAAGCAAAGTTTAGAGTTTTAGCTACCAGTTAAATGTAAACTTAAGAATGTATCTATTAGTGCACATAGTATTATTTTTATATGTTTTGCAAACTCTGTAAGTGAGCGAGATTTCGACTTTGCTTGAGTGATACTAAGATTTGAATTACAACCTGATAGAATACAAACTTGTACTTTTATTGCCGATTTCTTGATAGAGCTGGACGATTTCCCCAAACTTCCAATAATAGGTGATTGCAATAAAAGGGCTGCGAGAAATACATTAACTTTAACACATCTGTTATTTGCATATATAAAAATACATAAGTACAACTTGGTGATGCGGGTCAGTATTCGAATAAAGAATAGTAGTTAGTACAAGATAACAACAATATATTAAAAATAACACGTATGATAACAATACTTGTATGTACAATTCTTTTTGCGGAATGCTATAAATCATTTAATTTCCGAAATACAAGATCCATTTCAGGTCTGTTTTGCACCATGCGATTAGCGCACCACCTTCCCAAGACAATTAAGTTATTATAAACCTGATTATCTTTTTCACCTGCTTTCGTGTCTATCAATAAATATATATCTTTATCTTCCCAACTATCAATGTAATCCTTTAAATACTTATTCTCTGGTCTGGAGTCATCGAAAGCAGACAACCCTGTGGCTAATTCAAACAACACTATACCATAACTATAAGTGTCAACTTTAGTTGAAAGCCTTCCACCGTGTAAAAACTCTTCCGGCAGATATGGTCTAGTTCCATGAATTTTGCTCACCTACGAAACAGGAAAGTAATTTTTTAGCACCATAGAATTGTAATGTTTTGATCAAGTATTACAAATGAATCATCCATTTACCTTCATGCTTTCTCTTTCCGGTCCTTCCCTTGCCAACCCAAAATCACCGATCTTCGGTTCAAAGTTTTTATCGAGCAGAATATTCGCACTTTTAATGTCTCCGTGTATCAAGGGTTTCCCGCCGATTGTATGTAGATACTGCAATCCACGGGCAGTTCCTTTGGCAATCTCGTGTCTTTGCAACCAAGTTAAAGGTAGACTCTTATGTCTCACTCGTAATCTATCCTCCAAAGAGCCACCCCGCATCAGTTGGTATACTAAGCAAGGTGCTTCACCGCCTAAACTATAGGCGTAGAGTGCTAATATATTTTCATGTGGGCAAGAATTTAATATTTTTATTTCAATTAAAGACTGCTGTAGTTGTAATAAGTAGCTCTCGTCAGAATCATGGCCTCTTTTTTCTATTTTTTTAATAGCCACGTCCGTGTTCTTCCAAGTACCTGAAATTGAAAGTAGTTGTTAAACCTTGTGCTTCTGGTATGTACACATAGAAATGAAGTCTTATTGATTCACCTCTATAAACTGTTCCGAAACCTCCTTTTCCTAATATGTTGTGTTTATTCCATCCATCAGTAGCAATACCTAATTCACTGTATGATGCATGTGGTAATGTGGCATTTGTTTTTGATAGTAATGCATGGTTGTTCTTTTTACTACTATCCGGTGCATTTTGTAAAGAGAGCGGCAAATGGGACAGGGGACTGGGTGTTGCCACTAACAAATTATTAGAGTTACTAGGAGTAATGCCAATGTGTAAAGCTTGCATCGGCTGGTTCAAAATTTTATCCGTCTCTTCTTTTGTATTTGCCTCAACAATGACTTTCGGTACATTCGGTTGGGCGGGGAAACACTGGTTAAAATTTTGTGCCCCTATTTTCAAGTCTTTTGTATTGTTATTCGGACCCTTCCTCAATATCCTTTGCAGATTGTCTTCTCCATGAGAAAGCAATTGGTAATATTTGGAATCGACAAATGGTTTGAGTGGCACCATGGCCTGATAATGCTTCATTTTTGAAAGTAAAACGAATAACTCTAATATCGTGTGATTATGATGGCCCCACATTGTTAGTAACTCGTCAGTTGGATTTTTCGCCTTTCGTAAGCTCTGTATCGTTAAAACGTCATACCCCATCCATTTCCCTAAAATATAAGGTATATCGATTGAACCTTTGTTTTGACAACTAATATTACCAAATTGTCAGATGTCGGGGCGTTTCTTACCAGCAAGTTCTTCCCATTTATCATTTTGATTAAGTATTTTGCATAGTTCTGTTCGCTCCGAAAAAGGCAAACAATAGATATATTTGATTGTTTTTGTATTGCTTGCCGAAGCCATGTTTGTTGAATGCAATCAGCACGTTGCAGAGTATTAATACAGGCACATTGGCATATTCTTTCCCTATCTTATAAGTATAAGGATGTATAAATGTTCATGTTATAGCGAACGAAAACCAACCAAGCTCAAACAGCTGTCTCGCGTGGTCTCGCGCTGTGCCATCTGCTTTTTTGACAATTAGAATCATGACGTCATAAAAACTGGAAGATTCAAGTCGAAGATCTGACTCGAGCGGAGTTGAACTTACGATCTGCGATCGAGATATAAAATTAAAATGATTATCTGCAATTATCTAGCATTCGCTTTAATCTATTCTTATACCAACAATGAGTGCAATTGATTGTCTTCGATATTGGCTTTAACTTCATCTCGGTAGGCGGACCGTGACAGCTCTGTCTAACAATTTCGATTTAGACGTACTCGTAGTGGAAACTAATAGACAAGAGGGAAAAACAGGACTATGGCTTTGGACAAGTTTTGGGAGCAGAATCAGTTCTATAGTTAGATGTAGAAGTTCCCCTACCGAAACCTTACGTCCTTCAACAGATATTCACTGTATTGGGATAATCCACGACGGGCTGAAAATAAACGGGCATACCGGCACTGTGACCGGCACCGTCTTGACAATAGTCCTAGTCTATACGCCATAAATACTCGTATACCTATGTATGAATAAATTTCGTGTGATGTCTTCGATTGTGCAAATTGATGGAAGCTTGGGGGAAGGTGTAAGCAATTTATTTATGCAACTTAATACAATTTCTAGTTATTCCATATACATTCTGTCACTATATGATACTGATTTTGTTTTTTATTTAGGGTGGACAAGTACTAAGGATTGCATTAAGTTTAAGTGCCCTGTACAAAATACCGATTGAAATTAATAACATTAGAGCAGGAAGACCGAAACCTGGCCTGGCAGCACAGCATTTAAAAGGTACACATTTTTTTGAGAATTATCCAAACATGTATAATTGATACTTTAATTATATAGGTGTTGAACTGGTACGAGATATGTGTAATGCACAAGTTAGGGGAGCATTTATTGGGTCCACGCATTTGGAGTTCAAACCAGGGCCAATGAACATATACAAAAAAGAATTTGTCGCAGACACACAAACTGCTGGATGCATTGGCCTGCTTGCACAAGTAGCACTACCCTGTGCACTCTTTTTCCCAGGCACAAATCCGATTACTCTTATTCTTAAAGGTGGTACAAATGTACCAATGGGACCTCATATAGAATATCTTACGGAAGTCTTTAAGCCAATATTGAATAAGTTTGGCGCGGACTTTGAGTTTATAGTAGTAAAAAGGTAACTTTTCATTGAAAATGTTATTAGGTGAGTTACCAATCAAATGTTTATGGATTTTCATACTGGATTCAGGGGCTATTATCCAAAAGGAGGGGGAGAAATACATTTAAGGATCAAGCCAATAATTAGTTTGAATGCAGTGACTATCACTGAAGCAGGAATTCCTAAAGCTATCACTGGCTGGGCATATGTTGCTGGATCTGTTAACATCAATGTATGTACTTGATGCAGCCACATACAAATTATTATACAATATTAACTGATTTTTATTTTAAAAGGAAGCATATACAATGGCCAATGATGCAAAGGATGGATTAACGCAAAATTTAACTAAAAATGGTATTCGAGTTCCACCAATAACAATTGAATCATATAGGGAAGACAGGGTGATGGCTGTTGGGAATGGCTCTGGAATAAAGTATGGATTGTTTCCTAGACCTATATTATCTTAGTGTTAGTCGAATTGTAATATTTATAATTTTCAGTGTAGTGTGTAGCACAACTACTGATTGTGTGTTTGGTGGATCGGGTTTAGGATCTGGAAGATCTGAACAAATTGCACCTGGTGTTATTACAGCAAAACAGATTATAGAACCAATTTTATCTGGCTCATGTGTGGATGAGCACACTCAAGATCAAGTAATAGTCTTATTACGATAAACGCAATTGAAAATAGTACATGCTCCTGATGCATAATTTGTGTTTCAGATAATAATCTTAATGGCTTTGGCAAAGGGAATATCGAAAGTCAAACTTGGAGGAATGAAACTGACCTGTCACACAGAAACTGCAAAGCAAGTTGCAGAGTTAATGTTAGGTAATCTTGGACTTCGTTTTAAGCTGACTGAAGAAAAAAACGGTGGACATAATACATGCACTGTTTTGGAATGTGAAGGGTGTGGGTTGATCAACAGTGATTACAGTTAATAACAATAAGTTTCTCAATTAATTAATCACGTCGTTGGTAATATTTTTTAATTGTTGAAAGTATGATTATGATACAAACAATGTTTGTAGTAAATAATTATTTAATTCCCGAATATTAAATTATAATTAATTACAATAGTACAAATTTGCATGTTTGTATTGAGGTTGATAGTGGCAAAGAAAAGATGTACTGAATTCAAGGATGGTTTTGTTATATCTCAAACACGCAGTAAACCAAAAGAACATTTGCGTGTATCGATCACGTACCAATATGCTCACCGTTTTATTGTAAAACAACACTTATTCTTGCTTTGGCCTGAAAAATGGTTCGATTGTCCGTAAGAACTCCCGTTCAAAAGACTCGTTCGAAAATCGACTCACTGATGCTCTAAAATATAATCATCATTTAGATTGATAAAATCCATCAGTTATTATAAAAATGCGTACCTTGCCGCTGTTTTGATAGCAGTCCTGTCTTGAGGATGCATGCTAATAATATGAGCGAATATCGCGGCATACTCTTCAGCCTCTTCCGCTAAAAATCCATTTTGGGAGCCGGGCTGTGTTTCGATAATATCGGCACTGTAATAGAGATATTGGTAGTGACGATTCTTGTAATATTAAATAACATCTAGGAACATAGTTATCCCACATACCGAGGTCCCCCCGATGCATGAGCAACCATGATTAATCCTGCTGCCATACATTCGACGACGCTTATACCAAAGTGCTCATTCCACATTGTATGCAAACCTATTGTTCCTCTCTGCAGCTCTGATACTAGTTCTGAGTATGGTATGTTCAATTTAAATTCAACATTGTCATCCAATGCAAAATGTTTTGTTAAGTCTTGCATATCTTTAACCCGCACTTCATCTCCCTCATCCCGGCAAGAACCAATGATAATAAGGCGAACCTGAACATAATATAAAATGAAGATCAGCATTTATGTAAGTGAAACATACCAGCATAGAACATACCTTTTCCCACACATGTTCCTTCAAAATCGATCTTAATTCATACATGGACCTCAGCATAAGAGGATGATTTTTCTCAGGCCTAAACTGTGCAACAGCAACTATCCTAATATTTCCACTCTTTTCCTCATCGCTAAGAAGAGGGAGTGAAGTTAAATGTTGCACATCACATGGAGGATATATTCTGTGAGTTTTGAGGGGACACTTCCAAATAGAATTGATATGATCCTCAGTCCATGAAGAGTTTACAATTACAATTTCTGCTGTTCTTCCTACCATGCCATACAGCTACAAAAACATTAGAGTTTGAGAAATACTAGTACTCAACCAATATTGTTGTTACAAGTTTCATACTTACAAAAGCAAAAAACCTATAATACACTATTTTGGCTGCAGATAAGAATGGATTTCTTGCTATAATTCTCCTATTGTTATGCGAGATTACCCTTCTGTACACATGCTTTAACATATCAGTGGAAATAGTAGGATAGTGGGTGTAAGTTGCAACTTTACACCCTCCAATATACTTGAACAGTGGATATGTAAATGCATAGCCCATTGTATCAATATAAATATCTGCAATAACACCAGAGTTACAGTGTTACATGGAAACTGCATGCGTATGTTTTTATATAAAAGTATGGAACTTTTTTCTATTACCTGGTAAGAAACTATTTAATGCTTCGATACCCAGCCATACTGATCCCAGGCTTTGCCCCAGAAGTGTAAAGTAGGAATACATATTAGCCTCAACCCATTTTCTTCTATGCAAATATACAAATTTAATACTGTTTTCTAACTTCAATCCAAATAATTTCTCTACTCTGCTTCGAATATACTCTGGATGAGCATCAAGGTCTCCAGTATAAATAACTATTTGTACATCAGGATATCTGTATAAATATACAATATTCATTATTAGCTGAAGTAACACGTATTTTAAGTAATAATAATCACCGAATCATATATACTTGGTTTGTATAGCCTTCACTGCGGCCCAAAGCACTCGTTCTCCCCCACCCCCCGCATTACAGTACGGGTGAAAAAACCCGACAACTGTTCCTTTCTGATGCCTTTCAGCTCTCTTTTTCGCATACTGTCTCCTCCATGTGAGAAGTAGTATTGGTAGAATAATAAGGGTGCATAGTATCTTAAACACTGCTACAACTAGCAGCATGTTTATGGATAGAATGACGGTCGTACTGTAACCAGATGAAATATCTCAAGTTTTGCTCTACACAATATTCTTGATACATGCATTACATACTCATAGACAAACACTCTACATTTGTATGCCTCTGCCCTAAGAACAATCTAAGTGCAAAGTCTATTTCAGGTCTACGAGCATTGCACTAACAGAAACAAAGCTCAACCATTCAACCAAATGATCTACAAATCTGGTTACGTCAATCTACTACGTTGCACCAAGTGCATAAGTCTTACATTATAAAATATACGTTCATTTTGCTTTTCTTCAGCCACGCGTTCAAATATATATATATCTACGTCGTCCCTTACACGTGTATTAACACAGGGTTAGTACAATGATCATTCTGCTAGAATTCAGTGAGACAGCAGAAGGAGCCGAGGCTCTCTTTGAATCTCTAGAAATATATCAATATTGATTATACGTCGAAGATCACTCCGTCCCTCGAACGTCATGACATATGGGTTGGAGGAAATTGTCAACAAACCGATGCCGGCAAATGCGTGGAAAATTGGGTGGGCAATCAATCGAGTTCAACGAACGATAATCTCGCTAAAGACAGATATACTTGGACAGGAGTACGGATACAAAGGAATCGTGATTTCTCGTCGCGATCTTCTTCTATACTTACTTTGCTTTGCTCTTGCCTTGTTTGCAAAGCGGCCAGCCTACAGAGCCAGCTGGTTGCTAGCAGACGATTTTTACATCAGATGTGAATCAGATGTGCGACCTAGCGCTTTCGTGTCTACTATTGGCTGAACGAACGACCATTCGTCAGTGGATCTCATTGAGCACAATTGTGACAAAACACACACGAGAGACGAGCTGGACAAAGGCTATATATTACATGTGTCAAAGTCATCAGTGCATTTTGGAGTAAACCTTTTTAAACCGCACGTAATTTCACTCTACTCTAATCGCTCTTTTCAATAAAAACATTCTAAACAAAAACCAAATATACGCCAAGACAGTTTTCGCCGCAGGGTCGCATAGCCTACATTTTTCTACGAATTCCCTCTAATCAAACCCTAAACAAACGAACTTTCGTCATACATTCTTCTTTCCCCAAGACCAAACCTATAATAACTACAATACAAAAACAATACTTTTCAAAACAAAGCATCAATGAAAAACCCATCTCTCATAGACGAATCCTCCATTCACGCGTACCGAGGCCGCAAATAAACAGAACTCTCCCAGTCCGCAATGGCATTTGAAAAAGATACTAGAGGTATCAAGCGAGCTGCAAGCCCCACCCGATCGGTGCCCGATCAACTTGTAACCCGAGGTTTATCTCAACGCTCCGCTCTGCATTCCCCGAGCACATCCATTGTTTCCTCCGGCTGGTGATGTGCTCGCTGTAGCTGGTCGTCCCTCGCGACATGCGTTGCCATCGCGAAAATACCGCCCTGACGCTCGCGTGCTATTCGCCAATTGTATCTAGTGCCTCGACGTGCAGCGAAAGTGTTCCCAGTGAATCCGCGCCGCATGACTGAATTGCGCCAGCCGGAGTATACAACGTGTGTGCGTCCCTCCCGTTGTAACCCTCATTCGTCAATTTGGCAAGCGACTGCGCTTTCATGGTTAAGTAGCGTCGAGTTCGGGGAAGAGTTAGATTTCTCGGCGGGGCCAGTGGGCGAAATTTCCTGTGAAAATAGTGGAGAGTGATGCACGAGCTTTTCTGGCTGCCTGCAAGATCAGCGGACCTCGCAGTTATTGAGTCACTGAGCGTCGGAGGTTAATCGCAGTGCTTGCATGAGAGTACTCGATTGGATCCGTATGGTGTCCAGCGTATACGATTAGCATGTAGGTCCGCAGTGTTTTAAAACCAAGGCCTCTTTTTCCCCCTGTTTCTTTAGTGACATGTATGTGCATGGTATTTCGTAGGATCGCGAGCGTTCAGGTATACAATGACAAGGCTCGAGCAGTGAAAGTTCATGTCATGCCCGAGATTGCGAGCTTCGGTGGAATTAAGAGCTTCGAACTGTCGTGCGAAATAACTCATTTACAATTACATACCGCGAACGTTGGATCTAGTTAGATCAACAACTCTTTGCAACTCTCATTGCCGCGGTCGCTTCGCTTTATTGCTCGACAATGCGCGCGAGTTGTATCAATAGCGATTTAATGTTCTTTCAAGGTCTAGCGCAATTTTTCTCTTCTTCTCTTGCTGAATCAGAAGTACATGTGGATCTATGTCCTTTGCAGGAAAGCATGGAAATGGCAAAGGTGACCGAGTTGGAAAGGGCTGGCCAGAATCGAACGGGAAACCAAACGAACCAAACCGTATCGAGGGAGGTCGTCGTTACGAGGCCGATAAAGAAGTGAGTTGTAATTGTTTATCGTGTATTGAGACGGAGAACCTACTTTCTTTGAATAGTAGTTTATCCGCGCACTGGCCGGGCGTGTGTGACGACATTCTTTTTTAAATAGCCACGGCCCATTGTCGCGGACAATGCGCCGGAGTGTTGGCCGCGCAGCTAATTACTGTTGTTATCGATGCTCCGTTTACTCGACGGGTTCCCGATGCTTCGGGTAGTTAAGTCTTTTTGTCAAGGGTAAACAATTCGTAAAACTGGACGCCCGATTGACGACTACGCTATTAACAGTAGTTCTGTCGTCCTGAAAGCATTTTGTAAACACACCTGTTCTTAAAGTTCACGAACTGAGTTTTTTCGTTTGTGATCTGCGTGGATTTTTTTCTGAAATTGTTTCATTACAGAAATATTGTCTGGGGAATATTATTCTTTGAAGGAGGAGCGGAATGTGGAGGAGTTAGATTTGTGGTAAAATTTCGAGAGTAAAAGTCTAGGCTCGGATTCGCTGTGGGAAATTCGAACGAAAGGAAGAAACTCGCCAACTCGTTTCTCAAACAAACGAAAGCGTGCATATAGTGGAGGAGTATGATTGGCCGATTAAGTTTCACTCTCGAGTTGTCCTTCCTCCGTTTCTTAATCAAACAGCACCTTGATTGATACTTGAAATTCGAGCATTGTTGACCGTTCCATGCACGTGATAAGGCGTTCGGGCAGGTGTACCGCCAGCTGCCTGGTCATATCCCTCTTCTAGTTCGCTTCACGATGTTCTAAATCAAAGATTCAACCTCAACCTGCTCCCCGACTACTTGCACTCTGTGGTAAAGCGCGCGATTAACATGATAAAAACCGGTAATAATAAGTGACGATGATGTTAATATCGTAATTCGCGGCGAGTGAACAGTTTAAACGAAAACAGTGCAGTTATTTAAAATGAATTCGAAAGGAAGTGTATGGGCGAAGAGAGTCAAAGACATGTGGAAGTACAAGTTGTTAGGACCCTCACCGCATTTTGGGTAAGTCAATCAAATTCCCGACGAATCAGCCCGACAGCATATGTTTCGCGCAGTCATTTGCCGGGCGATTAGTACTGGAGATACTATTCTCAATTATCATTTTTCAGTGAAAGAGACCTTATGTTATAATCTCGGCAGCAGTGCCTTAGGCGGTCGAGAATGCACAGCCTTCGCAGAACATCCGCACGTGATAGATTATCAATAATGTCATTAAAGATAACGGCACTGTCCTTCTCGCATATTTCAGCAATTGATATTACTTTCCGATTCGATTTACTTGGTATCGTGTTCGGCTTAATTGATTTAATTGCTCGACTTATGTAGGTCAATCGCGGTGGACGAATTTTCCTGCGAACAAACATCGCCCGCTTCTTTCGACGCCGGTTGGCCAATGTCATTAACGAGGGAGCTTTCACTGGGCAGCTCGAAAACCAGGACCTCATTCGCCGTTATAATACTGAGCCAATCTAAACGGCAGCGCCGGGAGTGGAACAAAGCACTCGGGAAAATTGATTCACTTCCCTATCGCTCGGGCTAACTGCGCTCTTCAATGACCTCATAAGTTCGATTATTTTTGCGCACTGTGGCGCGTTATCTCGTTAAATTTAAGACCCACGATATGTCAGCGCACTTAGAGCGTAGATCTTCCTAGGCAAAGCCAACATTAATAGTAACAAGATTGAACGTACCAGCAGCATTGCGCAAGCATCGGCCCGATATTCACCCGCAGTCCGCCAAGTCATTTAAACCGCGAAGCAGCCAACTCAAGAATTTCGCAGGAAGGAAAACTCTTCCACAACATTCCCATGATTCAGTGCAGCCTGGCATGTTTCCTCCTGTATATCTAACAGACTGCCGATACAGATATACTGTTCTAGGTCACCGTGCAATTTTACCGCTCGCTCTATCGTATCACGAACTATAATATATTTTCCAGGAAGTGCGGCTATCACGCGTTCAAAAACTCCGAGTTATCAAGTAAAAAGGAAGCCAAGTCGCAAGAATTTGCATCGCAGTTAGTTATGACTGGTGGAGAGGAGAAATTTTTCAATCGGCCATTTCTTTTGGCCAATAACCAGACACCAGAGCAGAGCGGAACATTCGTACTGAATAGGAAAGTCTCCGACTATGAACTGGAGCACCTTTCTCTCGGTGGCCGCTCCAGCCGCCGAAAGTTTCGAGGCAGCCGGTCCTACCTGGATCAACCGCAGGCAGTAGCGTAGTCTCGGTGCTGTCCTCGACGGTACAGCACTTTCCGTTCTGGCTGCTTTAACGCGGAATTCGCGACCTTCCTTTCGCTCTCGGCGCTCAACTAGCCCAATAACCGAGCGCGGCTCCAGCGCTAGAAATTCTCCGCAAGGACAACTGGCTTGCACGTCAGGCATCTCCGTTGCATTCTCCAACGACAACCAGCCATATTTAAGCGAGTTTTTCCGAAAGGCGTGCGCGACAAACAATGGGCGGAGGATGTTAATCGGTCGGGCAGAACTTTATCGCCGTAGACTGTGGTCGCCGTGGTTTCTGGCACAGCTGTCGGAGAAGCCTGTCCAAAGTCTGGCCCCCTCGTATAACGGTGCTTCTATTCCCCAATGCTGCTCCCAGAGCGGTGGGATCAGTTGTGCCTGCGCCTTCGAAGAAAGTGAGAAAGTGTTCTCGCGATTAAACATCACGGCCAGGAAGTCCGAGTAACCGTAGACAGCAAGGGAACACTGCGTGCACTGCGAGTGATGCATCGGACTTTCCACGGGAAGCTCGTTTTCCCCGAACTCCCGTCTATTGTGCGCTACTCTTTATTGTCCTCTTCTCTGTCTTTTGCTATGAAATCCGAGGCGGCCGCGTGAGTGTTCAGCAAGCAGTGGCCGATTGGATTTCCTCGACGTGGCGACATAAGATCCGGCGCAACAGAAGAAACAATTGCGAATATAATTATCGCAGGACTGACGGAACTCCGGTGATAAACTGGCTGATTGTTTAAAAGAAACTGCCTTTCTTTTCGTCGCCTGGAGTCTACACGAGCGGCAGCGAACTGAGATCGCTAACGATCAGATTCATGACTTGCGCTTAGTTGCACTGCAATAAGCAAGTAGAATTAACTCGCTGAAAAAGAACTGGCAGGTATTACTGCCTATCTCGTGCAGAGCCAGTGTATTCGTATCGCGAATAAAGAAAAGCACTCGGCCCTGTTTATTTTGAGAATCTGATAATGAAGAGCAACACGAGGCACGTGTGTGTTCTTACGTCAATGGAGAGAGATTGAGTACGTCACTTTAAGAACGACGTGCTGTGTGGGAAGCCCTTTCGCCTCAGTGAATTCGAATCGAATCGATAATGACCAAGTTCAGCTTCCCCGTGGTCCACCGAGGGAAATCCGGCCTTCGCGATAGATCGAAAGCCGCCGGCGAACAGTCGACCAGTTCATCCTGCCAGTATAAGGACAGGACTCACGAAAATATGAGACTACTCGGGTTAGTACTCGAGTCACCTTGACGAAAGTCATGTTTTCTATGATGAATACACAAAGCGCCCGATGCCAAACGTGTTATTGTAGGTTTTTTATGTAGCCGTGGATTTTGACGTGTAAATATGTTATTGGCGAATCGCGTGGGCGTGGATATGAATGTCTGACGGGAAACGTCTGATGATTCTTTTGATTTGCTCTTGTAGATAATGTTTGTTGCTCATTGGCTGACCATGAAAGAGATTGCTTTGGGAAGAAAGCGCGACGAATGCGTAGATAATTGACCACGATCTGTTCTGTTTCACTGGTCCAGGTTCCAGCTGGTAGTCAAGGAAGTTATTGTATGTTAGGCTTAGTTTATATGGAGTAATAGAGTACGTTTTAGCTGGTCGTTACATTACTTTCACTAGTTGTAAAATTAGTCATTCCATGTACATTTCCCGCGAACTCTAAGATTCGGTTTTCCCGCTGCAATTATCATTGCACATGCTCCCCATGAAGCAGCTCCCACATTCGTCTCTCTGAGAAGCTGCGAATTACTCATAGAGATAATCTTCATTTCGATGATTATTAATACAGAAGTCTAGATCTGACATCGCGCACATCGATCGCAGACAGCGTTAAGGAAAAGTCCGAGCCGGGCGATTAGGCTCCTCGGGAGATCCGATCGAAGAGCCGGCGGCTGGTGCTCTGCGTGGCGTGTGCGCGAGCTGCTCGGCACCACCGGATTCCTCTGCGCGATCCTGACGCGAGAGAGAATGAGTGCCGTGAGCAAAAAGACACGGCACGTCGATCGGCGATTAAGCGCCGCGCTTTATCAGTCGTCCGCCGATATCAATTCGAGTCGAGCGTACGCGCGTAATTTCGGTGCGCCCGCCCCACTCGTCGACCTCAGCGAGCTTTTCGACGAGGACCGCGCTCACCTTCGCAAGGTCTAATTGCAATTGCCAACTCGCCGCTCCCTCGCCTCGTTTCCGCAAGGACCTCCTTCAAAGCCTCGAGAGAGTGAGGGTTGAACTTGCAAGCTGCCGAGCTCGATGAAGGGACGATCCCTTAATCTTCCGAAGGATCGCGGCTAATGATACCGAGGATACTCTGGGGAGGTCAAGTGTGTAGTGTTCGGAAAGGGCCGCACTTCCCGTTTGTAAAATCCAACCTTTAGTCCGAGAGCCTCGTCCCGATTCTATCGGGGAGCTTATCAGCGTCAATTGGCTTTCGAGTAGAATGTTCGACGTATTATGAGTTGGCGGTATTCGCTCGGTGAAATGAACAATCGATTTCATTCGGTGGATCGACGATCGATGCTTTAATAGGAAACTTGTACTCTCGAATACAGTGAGAGTATGCGATTGGAGGAAAACTATAAATCATCGCTCTGCAAGCTTTCCTAGTTAACAGCCGCGTCAGATGCTGACATTTTAATTTATTCCTTACATCACCGGGAGAGTAGCTCCGCGCGTTACATTAGGTTGTGCAAGTATTTGGACAGTATCGGCGCGCAGCCCAGTAGTTTTCGGGATTCGTGACGACTTATCAATCGCGCAGGTGTGACGAATACTTTATCAGGTAAATTCTCCCGATACGCGACGAAAACTGTCCGGGACTCCGTGCGATGAGGAAGGGCAACGATAGGCAGCCTCTTCTCGGGAAAAAGTACGGTGCCGTGGATGATTTGTGGTAAGCGTTTCCCTAAACTTGCACGGTTTCCCTGAAAACTGAGACTTGGCCTCCTAGAGCTAGTTTCGCCAGTTCTCTGTGCGCCACGAGTCCGCTTCAGCGGGATCTTCACTTCCGCGTGAGTTTCGCTGAGCAAATGTTTTCCCAGTTTGCACTTTGTTGCGACAGAATCGGCGATATCAGTGTGCTTCGTTTCCGCGCAACTCTAATTGATTGGCGGATATAATATTTCAATAATCGATACCAACTGTCAGGGAATAATTCAGGAGAATCAAATATTCTTCTTCGAGGTGCCCGTCGCTTTTCCTAGTTTCATAGATGCTTATCAGATGGACTGCTGATAACAAATGGACGTTGTTCTTCCGCTGATCCTCGATAAGAGAAGTTAGATTTCCATATTGGGGATCGCGCGTTTCGAGTCTTTCTCTAAAGTAGCGTGCAATTACACGCATCACTGTGGATAATTATTACAAGATTCCACTTGAGAATGATAAAGTTGGCATGTAAGACACTCGACGAAATATCTTGGCGGAGTCACCAATTGACACTACTAATTCACGAGAACTAAACAGTGCTAAGTGCACTGCTATCTGGTCTGCATATCCTATCTAGTCTGGTGCATCGTAAGATAAGCGTGATAAATTTCTCAGGAGGCTTAAGATAACGAATTGCTAATTGATTTTCTATCGCACTTGCCGGTGCTGTGACCGTCTACGAACCCGAGGTTTTTCCTAACTGATCGTGGTAAAGAAAGGCGGCCGATTTTGATATTCTTAATACAGTCGTAACCCAGAAGGCACTTTTGTTATGTTGATTATAGGGACGGCGATGACGACGCCGATTTCGAGGGCACGACGCATCTGGTGCGGGTGCCACGGGGACAGGGTATTAAAGATTCCACAGGCACGGCGACGATTAGGATCAATATCGAGGGTATGACATGCCAGAGCTGCGTGAAGAATATCGAGGGTACCATAGGCGCCCGGCCTGACGTCGTAAATATCCGGGTGGTGCTTGATGAGAAAGCCGGCTACCTCGAGTACAAGCCAAATGAAACGACGCCCACGGACCTCGTGGAAGCCGTCGAGGATATGGGATTCAACGCCTCCATATCCTCCCCAGGGGATGAGCCGAGTACCAGGAATAAAAGTGCCGTGCCCGCTATTAGTACTTGCATCATACATGTGGACGGGATGACTTGCATGTCCTGCGTCAATTCAATTACCGGTGAGAGCTCTTTGAGTAAAGTGCGGAGAGTTTCGCGAAAGGGATGATGCTAATTCGTGTTTGTCGGTAGGCGTTGTGTCGGAGAAGCCCGGAGTCAAGGAGATCAATGTGAGTCTTGAGAAAAAGGAGGCGAGAGCTTCTTTTAATAGCTTAGAAGTCAGCGCCGATCAAATAGCATCGCACATAGAAGATATGGGCTTCGAAACATTCGTCAAGGAAGTCAACGGGCAAGTGTTGCGCTCCACTAAGGAGGTCTCTTCCAATAATAATGTAAAGAATGGAGAGCTGGTGGTACATCTCAACGGCGGTGGAGATCTGAAACTGCAGAGTCAGTTGTCCAAGTGCTTTTTACACATTTCCGTATGTACCAGATTGAATTGAGAGGAATTCAGTTTATATTGGAATGCGAATATTAAGAAGGAATTTTCTTCAAGGGCATGACGTGCGCTTCCTGTGTTACTGCGATAGAAAAGCACTGTAGAAAGCTGTACGGCGTTCAAAGTATACTAGTGGCGCTAATGGCCGCAAAGGCCGAAGTCATTTTTGATTCGGATCAAATTCGGGCGGTCGATATCGCATCAAGTATTTCCGAATTGGGCTTCCCGACGAATTTGGTTGAAGAGCCGGGCACGGGGGAGGGCGAAGTCGAGCTGAAAGTACGATTTTTATCTTTGATAGGATATCAGTCCAATTTCCCTATTGCCATTAGTTCTATAATCTGTATTTCAGATCTTGGGTATGACGTGCGCATCTTGCGTGAACAAAATAGAGTCCACGGTAAAGAAATTGCCTGGCATGCATTCCGCGAATGTTGCGTTGGCAACGCAACGTGGAAAGTTCAAGTATGATGCGGAGAGAACGGGAGTTAGGGATATCGTTGAAAGTATTAACAAATTGGGATTTACGGCTTCGCTCTTTAGTAATAGAGATAAGGAAAATCGGGACTACTTGGACCAAAAGTAAGTTCCTCTCGAATGGACCGTATAAATCGAAGTAATCAAAATATGTGTCTATTAATACCATTTGAACGCAGGGAGGAAATAAATAAATGGAGAGCGGCATTTTTAGTCTCGCTTATCTTCGGCGTACCATGTATGATAGCTATGACGTATTTTATGGTGGTCATGTCCGTCGGTGAGAAAACGCATGAAGACATGTGTTGCATAGTACCTGGTCTTTCATGGGAAAATCTGATTCTTTTTGTGTTCTCTACACCAGTCCAAGTAAGTGTACCAAACTCCAGGAGTTATAAAAAGCAATTGAGAATGATATAACACTATCCTTGCTTCACAGTTTTTTGGCGGCTGGCATTTTTATGTTCAGGCCTACCGAGCATTAAAGCACGGTACCACCAATATGGATGTGTTAATCTCAATGACCACTACTATATCCTATTTGTATTCTGTCGCTGTACTTACTGCAGCCATGATAATGCAAGAGAACGTCAGTCCCCAAACTTTCTTTGACACTCCGCCTATGTTATTAGTTTTCATAAGTTTGGGGAGATGGCTGGAACACGTCGCAAAGGTTTTTGACCATTCTTAAATTATCTTCTGAAAAAAGCTTGGATCGAGGATTAATATTCTGGCAACAATTTGATTCTAGGGAAAAACTTCGGAAGCGCTTTCTAAGCTGCTGTCCTTAAAAGCGACAGACGCTGTCTTAGTTTCTTTAGGACCTAATAATGAAATTCTCGCCGAACGTCTGATAAGCGTGGACTTAGTACAGCGCGGCGATACATTGAAAGTGGTGCCCGGTGCCAAAGTTCCTGTCGATGGTAGAGTCCTTTCCGGACAGTCCACTTGCGATGAGAGTCTAATTACTGGTGAAAGTATGCCCGTTCCGAAGAAAAAGGGATCAGTTGTGATAGGTGGGTCGATTAATCAGAATGGACCACTGCTGATAATTGCCACACACACTGGTGAGCATACAACATTGGCACAAATCGTTCGTCTGGTAGAAGAAGCACAAACGAACAAAGCACCAATTCAGCACTTGGCTGACAAAATTGCGGGCTATTTTATACCCATGGTCATAGCAGTCTCTGTGGTCACCCTGATAGTGTGGGTAATTGTCGGTTACGTGAATATAGACAAGTTGCCTATATCGCACAATGACCAAATAAAGAAACATGGGATTAGCAGAGAAGAAATCATCTTCCAATACGCTTTTCGATGCGCTTTATCTGTGCTAGCCATTGCGTGCCCGTGCGCTTTGGGATTGGCTACTCCTACCGCCGTTATGGTTGGTACAGGAGTCGGTGCATTAAATGGTATTCTGATAAAGGGTGCTGAGCCTTTGGAGAACGCACACAAAGTCAAATGTATAGTATTTGACAAAACCGGTACAATAACTCACGGTGTCCCCATTGTGACGAAAATCGGCATGTTCGTCGATGATAAGATATGTTCATTAGGAAAATTATTGGTACTCGTTGGTACGGCAGAGATAAATAGTGAACATCCCATTGCATCAGGTGAGCCACAAAATCATATTGAAACAGATTACTTAGCAAATTGACAAATCGTTGAGGCAAATAATCTAAACTTTCTTATTTTTTAAGCGATTGTTCGATACGTCAAAGAAACATTTGGCTCGGAAGCTACCGGGCAATGCACAAACTTCCATACTGTTGCTGGTTGTGGCTTGAAGTGCAAAGTCTCGCATTTTTCAAACATACTAGCTGTGGCCTCGAAGTCCGAGCAAATGACAAATTACGCCAATCAAACGAAAAAACAATCCACTGGAACGTTTCTTGTAAATAATGTCCCCGTAGACATAGTATCCATTGCTGGCTCGTCTCAAGAGAGGCAAAATTTAGATCTGCAATTATTATTAAGTCCTGACTCCGGCGGCGATCAAAATTTCGAGCACGATGTATACGAGGTATGCATCGGTAACAGGGAATGGATGCGCAGGAATGCTATAAATATACCACACGAAGTGGAAATGAGAATGGTTACAGAAGAGGACTTGGGGCACACAGCTGTATTAGCTGCAGTAAACAATATTCTTGTTGCGATGATCAGCGTAGCCGATACTGTCAAGCCTGAGGCCCACTTAGCTGTATACACTTTGAAAAAGATGGGTCTGCAAGTTATCTTGCTAACAGGCGACAATAGAAAGACTGCTGCGTCTATAGCCAGACAGGTGAGCAATTCATCATATACTCATAAGAAGAAAGCCTAAAGTAAAGTAAATATTTATTCTACGAACGTCAAACTCCTCTAATTTAGGTCGGCATCAGTCGAGTTTTCGCTGAAGTACTGCCATCGCATAAAGTTGCGAAAATTCAGCGATTGCAAGATCAAGGATTTAGGGTGGCAATGGTTGGGGATGGTGTTAACGATAGCCCAGCCCTCGCGCAATCGGATGTTGGAATAGCTATTGCTTCCGGCACTGATGTTGCCGTCGAAGCAGCTGATGTTGTTCTTATGAGAGTACGTCTTTTTTGTTAGTGGTCCTCGAATATTTTCTTCATGGTAACCAGATATAATTTGGAATTCAACATTTCCAGAATGATCTCTTGGATGTAATCGCTTGCTTGGACTTATCGAGGAAAACGGTTAGGCGAATAAGGCTGAATTTCCTGTTTGCCAGTGTTTACAATTTACTAGGTATTCCCATTGCGGCCGGAATTTTCAGCTCGCTGGGATTCTTCTTGCAACCTTGGATGTCTTCTGCCGCAATGGCTTTGAGTTCTGTCTCCGTCGTGGGGAGTTCGTTGTTATTGAAATTGTATGTAAAACAGATACGAAAGCGACCCCGGAAGATATTAACTACGCTCAGCTCGTATATTTAATAAAAATCTTCTGGTGTTATTTCAGCTATAGAAAACCGACAAAACTTACCTTGGAAACGCCGGAATATCTGGCGGCCATGCATGCTCATTCGACTGCGAGAATGATTGATATGGACGCGATATCTCTTCATCGCGGGTTGGATGACTCAGTCTTACCTGTAATGCATAGATCTACGTCCACAGTGTCCAGGTATGCTCACAGCCCCATCCTTCCAAATTATCTTCAAAATTGCAATAATCACACCGCTTAATGAACTTTATGTTGAAGAAAATTAACAATCTGTCAAAGAATGCCAAGCTCATTGTAACGCGTTCATGTAATGAATATAGAATTTAATACGAACATTCTACGCTTCTTAATCTTCTTGTAAAATGTTAATGTACTAACAGCCACTGTAAATTGCCGTAAATGGTACTAACAAACATCTTCTAAAAGTTAATAACGATGGCTGTTTATGTGGTGTTAAATGTGATTTTTTTCGTGCTTTACCGAAAATGTATCACACCATACAAATCAAACAGGCTGTGAATATTCATGGCGTGAAGTATTACCATATGATACATGAACAAATATTTTCCATTCAAGTTAGACCTCAACTAGCTACAATAATATTGGACACAATAGTACTTTAGATGATTTGTAATACAAAGTTGTCAAAACTTTAGTATTCTCGTTAGGAACTTACGGCAGAATATAAGACTGATCGTAAATTTAGTTAATAAAAGGATTACATTCACAGAGATGAGATTTATAACAGTGCCAGTGTACCACAGCGAGAATTTTTTATTCTTTTATCTGAGTTTTGTATATATTGTAATATATGTAAATAGATGATCTGTTTCACTTGGTGGGTGAGTAATGATATTTTGTACCATGTGTATAATGATCGATAATTGTAAAAATAACTTTGTAAATAAATATTCATATGTTCACCAATGCTTATATACCTAAACTAATGAAACCACAAGTATTTTAACCAGTCTGATACTCCATAAGGCTTCTCAACAATAATTCTACATTACCCTCAAGTTCCTGATAATCCTAACATCATCATATCTGTTCTCCATTTCAAACCAACAGCGAACGTCTAATAAACAATTGACTAACTATACAGAGTCGTGTAAATAAAAAGTGCTATTATTGTTTACGCTTGACTCTGTTATGCTTTAAAAAAGTGCACACTCCGATATAACAAGATATCCTAAATGAGGAGTATATATGTGCTTCTATTCTGCTTAGACAAGGTAACGGATGAATTTCATTTAAAATAGGTCATGTTACACGATGTATCATTTTATAACTGGCTTACAGGATGTTTGGAAGAAACAAAGATGAAGTAGAGGGACGACTTCTTGGGGAAGATGTGGACGACATTGATCTGGCAATGGAGCTTTCCAGTCACTGGAAAACTGTCAAAGACCATACAGATATGACTCAACTGTGATTTCCAAAAATATAATCACATCATCGAATATTGTAAGAAATATTGGTGCCGATTAAGAGCACATATTCAGTGATTTTATTAAACATTGACTGACTCATAACACAAACTATTTAAGCACGATATTTATAATTTATATATTTTTATTGTGAGTATCCATGTAAAGAAAATTAGTTTCTATACATATATAGCGTTCGAACTTCGAAATTATATCGCCACTTTACGACGCACAGTGACTTTGATTAAGAAGTAGTTTTTAAAAAGATATATTCAGACTTTTTTGCTGTACTAGCTTTGTATACAAACGGCGTACTTAAATGCAGAAGAATACAGTCCTGGATAATCAGTATCTGGTATTCTAACATAATACCTCTATAGTATTATAAATGGAAGACATTTATTTTATCAAAGACCTATTCAACGAAAACTGATAAAAATGTGTATGTTGCATAAAACTACCCTGGGCTCATGCGTATTTATGACAACATTATTATCGAAAAAATGATGGCCATAAGTACTTTTTTGTGTATCACATACAGCTTATCACTTATCTTCTTTAATAATATTCTAATTAAATTACTACTTCCCATCTTGTATATATTAGCATTCTTATCCTAATCTTTAATCCTAGTGTTAAGATGTATATGAATGTAATATAGACATTTTTTATCTAACATACAAGCATTAAATAAGTTACTGTTTCATATCAAAAGTACCTTTCCGTATAAACGAGATCGCACAACCAAACGCAGTCTCTTCTATACACATGATAATAAAAATCACCTTGAAAAATTTGTTTAACTTTAGAAATAAGCAAAGTATGCCTAAAAACTGTTCATGTCGTAAAGTAAGTTCGGAGCCAATGCTGGTGCTGTCATAAATGTTGGTGCACATAATGTATTTTCTAATGGAACAGAGCTGAAGTTATTATTTATATCTGCCACATTCTTGTAAGGATGATAAACATGATTTTTAGCCTGCGGTAAATGAGACATGTTATTCATATCAGTAGACACGCCATACTGCTTTAAATGACTTTCCATAAAGGTAGTACCTTGGAATTGACACAACTGGTCATTTGTATTTTGTTTTCTATACGAATAAGAATCAATGTTTCCACCTGGAAAAACTTGTGTCAATTGCTTATTATCCCATATCTGTGTAATTACATTACATATTTTGTCAACGAAACCATTATCTTTGTTCATTGTCAAAGAAACATTATTATTATGCACGTTCAGACAATCGTTATTATTGTCGAAGAAGGGGGGATTTATTGGTGGTATGTGTGAATCTACAAAATTGTGGTTCCTCAGACTATTGCAATCAATCAAATTGTTTTTGGCAGTATTTTCCAAACTTTGCAAGGTATTATCTTGGAAGCTTTCTTTTCCAAAGCTTGACATGGTACATGTTATATTTGAATCAGACATGCTACTGCAGCTAGTCCTATACGACAAGTCATACGGGTTCTCATTATCTGAGTAAAATTGGCCGAAACTATCACTACTCTGTATTCCGGCAGTATCATGTAAAGTATTAGGCATATTTACATTGTTATTATAATTCATTATATATGTGTTGCTAAAAGAGCTGTTATAACTTTCATTATCAGGTGTGTTTTGTTGAACGAAGGTACAAGTGTCTATGTCATTTTCTTTGAGATCATTGTAAACTTGCAATTCTGTAGGATTTTCGGTGAATGGATACTGATACCTGTATGGAGAATCACAAGTGGAATACTCAGACGATGTCTTATAATTTACAGTTTTTGGTTGTTTGGGTGTTTGATTTGGTACACTTGTGTCTTGCTGTGGATTATCCAGAAGGCTTGTGAATTGTGGTAGATTCGGATCAATTTTATAGTGTCCATCTCTCTTGAACTTGTCAAATAACTGCTTAAGTTCAGAATGTGTCAGAGGTATATTATGCAATGATTTTTGGACTGCATTATTCAAGTACTCAATCGGATTCACTTCAATTTCTTCTGCTTTAGTAGGTTTCAATACTGTAGCAGATTTCTCCACCTTTTTACAAGTAGTCTTGATGGAAAATTTGTTTTTGACTTTCATTTGTGTATTCTGCTTTGCCGATTTCTTCTTTTTAGTCTTTGCATCGCTGCATTTACCATGTCGTCTTCTTGTCTGAAAACCGATTCTCCCCATACAGTGTGCACGAATTTTAGAATAACATTGGAATGTCAGCAAATATATACCAGAATTACATATTTTTTGGCACGTTTTGCTCTTTCTTCGCTTGTTAGCTTCATCAGTTTTATCAGCCTTAGATTTTCCTTATTTCCTTTTGACATTTTCGCGTCTGAGGGACAATCAATATACGTAAATCCATCAAAAAAACCCGGATTTATGGGATATAATTAAATCGAACGGTCAGAAATAGTTGGTAATCCATTCCATTACCGTTGTTACAAGTTACTAAAATCAAGAAAAAGCAGACATACCCTTTGCCGTTTTTACCATAATGTTACCTTCACGAAACTGCGGAATATGCGGGCGTATTTATTAGACCATCAACGGCACTCCACCAAATTTTGGGAAATTTGTAGCTCCCAGCACTCTAACTCTTCTTTGTGCGAAATTTGAAACAATACAAATACGTCCAGCGACCGGCACAATACCTCGGCACAACGCAGTCCGATTCAAATGTTTCTCATCGCAGCGCAATCGATAATCCGTTCGATTATCGTGGCTAGAACTAAGTACCACTCGGAAGTTGGGCATTCGAGTTTTTCATTTTTATTACCCCGAAATTATTTACCGCGAAAGGGCAATAATTATTGTATTCTAAGGATGGGAGAAATCAGAATGCTAGATAAATATGTGGAATTCTTTTGCCAGTACTTTTCTCATATTTTTTTGCATATTTTCAGTTTTCATGCTTTTACTGGATGCACAAAGCCATAGCCATACAATGTATATAAAAATGCAGCGCAGTATCAAATTCTATTTACAAGCAAAACATAATACTTTTAGTAATACAAAATTTCTTAAAACTACAAACATATTGTTGAATAAATAATTTGCATATAAAAATATAATTAGCAGTTCAGGCACTTGACACGCTCGGTAGTATCATATCTGCAAATCAGAAATTCCAAAGCTTTATTTATCAGATATTCACAAAACTATTATTCCTACTACCAAATATAGATTATCAGAATATACTTACACTGGTAGAGAGCAATTTTGACAGAACATCTCCGAGCACTTTGAGCATTCGTATAGGCAAGAAGAACAAAGGATTTGATCACAGTAGGAACATTTGTTTGAGCAGCCTTCATCAATTACTCTGCTGCATCCACAGAGATCATATCCTGCCTGCGCACCCTAAGACACAGCGAACAATTAACCATTTTCCAACACCAACCATATAAATACCTAAACAAATCTCATGATACTTTAACATACATTAACTGCTTTATCAGCTGTTTCTAATTCAAGTTTGCTATTCAGCACCATTTGTTTTAAACTCCGTTGAGTTTTGTGCCTCGTTGCCACCGCATCCTTCGACATCAATATATCCTGCGGGTCCAGATCTATCGATTCGTTCAATTGCTTTGAGAGAGTCTTCACACCTTCTTTTAGCAGATCCATAGTTTTATCTACAATAAAGACGAACGCGTATTAAATAAATAATACCGAATCTCCACCGTTGGAGCACATAACCTGACAGTACCATACACTTCCTTCATTCGTTCCTCCCTCGATACACCCAGGTCCACCTGCTTTTGACCTACGTGCATTTTCAACTGCGGCGGCAAATCCACTTCATCGAAAGGTCGCGGCCTTTTCGGCATTTTTAATAAAAGTGTGTTATGTTTTGTGCCAAAGAAAAACTGGACTTGGTGTTTACATATAACAGTAGAAATATCTTCGCGGTATATTCCACTACACCGGTCGCTTCCACAGAAGCATAACAAAAGTCACGTGCTCGTTGAGAGTCGAGAAGGCATTTAAAAATGCAGAGGTGTGCGATAATGGACATCCACATATGGATAGATAGATATAGATATAATGATAAGGCGATGGAATTAGTAATATCTGTTTATTAGTAATGTTGTATTATTATTACTTTTATACATATTTGATATTGGCCATCAACAAATATGTTACAATTTTCGCTTCCCCATCTGTTCCTCGCGTGTTATTTCGTTTGCGTGAAAACTAACGATATATTTTATAATAAATACATAATAATTCATAGTCAATGCGTGACGAGTACCAATTAGTAATCGTTAATGCGCGGTAACTGTACATCGGGTATTGTAGCTCGCTCCACAGAACTGAACCGCAAACGAACATACATTATCACACGAATCCAACGAAACCCTGGGAAATGATATAATTCTTCTAACGAAAGTATCGCTGCTAGCACGAATGACCGCCGTACAAATACACGCGACCGCGACACTGTGACGCGTCTCGATTATCAAACAGAAAACGTGTGTTCGTGTCTCGAAATTTGCGGGAGGACATATATATGCTAGATAAAGTACACGCACGTTTCGTCTTAATTAATTAATTAATCGTTAATTAATTAATTCGCGATCGCGGGACCGTGAGACACTCGAATCACAATATACGCGTACACCGTCGCCGTGGTTCCTTGGATTCAACGATACGCCGCTAACGTAACCGAGATTTATTTCAAGTAAACGCATCGCCTGCTATTATTTAGGTATGGATTGAAAGGGCAGGATATCGGTCTCGTTATTCATCGTAAAAAAATAGTTCACTGCAAGTGCATTGAATATAGCGCGCTGCGACCACCGCCGAGAGCAGTCATGCCAGATCTGTGTGTGTGTGTGTGTGTTTGTGTAAGAAATTGCGTCCGCGTATTAATTACGCATGCGCCGTAGCTTCACCACGTGTTTCTCCACCCCCTGCCGTTCTTGTTCAAATCTGGCAAGTCTGTCACCAAGCCTTTTCGAAAATACGCGGCGCAGCTGTCCGGCACTTCCGCTAGCGATGCCGGAAGTCGTCATTACCCTGCGGTGAAGCCGGTCAAGCAGTTTCTTCCTTCCGTCCTTTTGTAATCGTAAGGTAAACTAATATGTCTCTTATTCGCAATTTGTCTTCAACCACACAGGTTTGCTTACTCGAAGCGGTTGGTGATCGTCATTGTTTAAATGTTGCGTTTAATTAATCTCTGCCGGTGTCGAGTGCAATTGCATGCAACAAGTGGTTTCGCTCTAGTTGTTTGTTCTCGGTACTTTTGTGAGTAACCGCACGCAGTTGTATTCTGTGACGAGTGAAGAGAATGCTTGAACCGGCTTCCCCGCCTAAAAGGGAGTACGGCGATCCCCATTCCTAAACCAAGCGTTCCAGAATTTCGCGACAAGAGTTTCGTAGATTCCTCGTAATAGGCTGCGTACACGGTGGATAACCAAATTGTGGCTATACGAATGCATTGAGAGGTCTTACCGAATCTCCAGCTTTCGTTGCTCCCGACTCCTCGTGGAAGTCAGTCGACTTGAATCGTCGCAGTGACTCCTTTTCGAGTCGCAGAGAACACAACAGAGTTTCGTCTGTTTCCGAAAGGTCTGGGCAGTTTCTAAAGCAGCTCTGTGAAAGAATACATTTCCCAGGAGGGGCGAGTCGGTGGACTTCCACAAGGAATCCGGCAGCGCAAAGGTTAACTCGCTCGGGCAGATCGCGTGAAACGGTTTCTAATATACGTAATGTATGATAGTACATTTTTTTGGAAAGAACATCTTCGGACTCTCACAGCCGTTATTGTCAGTTGTCATGGACGTTACTAAATACTCAGTACACACAACGCGCGACTGCTAAATCGAATCGCTGTACGCCTGGGATCCTCCGATCGGAATTATTGATTATGCATCTCTGATATGAATCTGTTTCAGTCGAGCGACACTGTGCTCCCCCGGCCACGATTCTCTACGATCTCAAGGGGTCACATTTCCAGAACGAGCGATTCATTCGCCTCCGCTCGCAACGCGATTCCTGTGGAGCATATAATGATAAAGCGTCGTTGGAATTATTGCCGTGTGTCTCTCGAAACCGTCTTGGAGTCTGCTCCGAACTGCGCTTGGGACACAATTATATATGCGCCATCGTGGATCCCCCGTGTACGACGGTTCGACCTGGAGTCGGGGCGACAAGATATGCCTGTGTCTTCCGAATGTAAATCGCGCGAGCATGCAAAAATAACCGTGAAAGCGGTATCCTCGTTGCTTCGCGTTAAAGCGCATTCGTGTATGTGGTCGCAAACTAATATCGCACTTGCCGGCTAGATCCTCTCCTGGCGGCCGATCCCGAGAATCCATCATCGCCTGGGCGCGCGTGTCCTCTCGTTGGAAGGTATAGACCCTCTGGCTTCCCTCGAACGATTGACAAGGAATTGCATCGAGGATTCAACTATCGTACATTCGCGCGCTGTCCCATCGAGTGGATTCTTCCTCGGACATCTTCGAACGCAGCCATTCGGCTTGACTCGCCGGTGCCACATCTCCTTCGACAGCCTCCTCGGAAGATGCCAGCGACGGATTTCTGCTGCGCGTTGGAATTAGCGTTTGCGAATTGCGAGGTCGGAAAGGAATAGTGGCGTGCTGGGTGAGAAAGCACTCGAAGCGATTGTGAGCGGTGCATAGTGCATCTTGTTGGAAAACATAGCTGAATGAGCAACACAGCGAACAGTATAGCGTAAAAAGAAGCGCCTCCGGGAGTACTCCTACTCGGATTACTTATAATACAGTGATCAACATAGCGGAACCACAATTCACGTTTTTCATTCGCTAAATCTTGACTAACTAAGCGGACGCAAGGTCTCACTGGTGGGAGCTGTGCTCACGTATATATCGTCCGGGCCGAAATCCTCTTCCCTATTACACGTATCCCACCCCCCTTAGCCCTTAGCGCATCGCGTTCCGAGTAGCGAGACTCGCAATGTGTACAGTAACTTAGCCAAGACACAAATCACAAATCGGTGGAGATTGAAAATACCACGTAAGACGAGAGCTTATACAATACCGCGCCGGCGTAGTATAAGTGAGCACAGTTCGACCTTCGTCCTGGCGATCCTGACACTGTGCACGACATCGTCCATAGAAAGATCCATAAATGCACATGATAATCATACAGATGCGTTAGAAGCACGATAATAATAAATGACTATAATCTTCAAGCGACGAGAGAGTTATATCTTACAATAGGTAACGCATTCTCGACATGTGACCATGCACCGATGCAGCCTGCTCCAGCTTACTTTCCCCTCGACTACCAGCCTCCCCCAGCCCCGAAAAAGGCAGGGTTGTTCGCGAAGACGAGAGTCGAAAAAATACCATAGTTTCGTGCCTCGCAAACCTACCCGGCCAAAGGTCACTCGAGAAATGCGAGCAAAGCGAAAGCTTGAATTCCTGCCGAGATATTATCTGCTTGTAGATGTAAACGAGGGTTCGGTTGTTAGAGTTACAGTAATGTACAAGTATCGTGAAGCATTGTCGGCTGCATTCTAAGACCGATTTGCAAGCAGGGCTGCCGCGATGCACACTCGAAAGCACAATGCGCGCGTGTATAATAACAAAAAGTCGCCAACAAGTAAACGTGCAATAAATCAATCGATCGCGAATCGCCTTATAAATTGTATAAAAATCTCCTATATCAGCTCCTAGCTTAATGCCTTAAGATTAACGGTGTGTCACGGGAAATTTGTATAACTCCTACTACAGTTCGGCGTCTCACCGCTCGAGACATTCCTCAGCTGCACTTTTGCTCTCTCCCTCCCTCTCTCCCCTCTCGTTCTCGCGATACTCGTAGTCACCAGGAAAGCGTACGTGCCCTCTCTCTGTGCGTATCGACATACATACAAGACAATAGAGCCTTTCCCCTCAGGCGATCTCGCCACTCGAAGCACTCTTCTTATCACCGCTCCCGCCCCGGGCGTCTACGGCCAGGCATTCAATAAAACTCTCGACTAATTCAATCGAAAGCAACGCGATGCTTACATAAAGAAACGAGGACGATGTTATATCCTTACCGGAATACCAAGCGAAACAACTAATCAGTAAGAGAAAGGGATTGTCGCTCGAGGAGCTAAATTTTGACAGAGCTTTCTGACCAGGCAGACATTCGGGGGCAAGTGGGGTGTGTTCGTCGTGGCAGACTCGGCCAATCGTCCCAAGAGCGGAAATCGCTCGTCGCGCAATCGCGTCACAGAGTCGGTACGGCACGCAAAAGCGAATCGAAAAATAAATCGGAGACACGGTGAGAGATAGCGAGTATGTATATTGAATTATGTATATACACGTCCGCTTACGCATTACACAGGACGCGTGGCGAGGCGGGCGCGAGTCGCGCCGCGGGAGAAAGAAAAAGAAAACCGAGGAAACGGAAGGTGCCGCCGGCCTCGGGTGTCGGCGACACTCGCAAAAGGACAGTATCGTTCTCGCCCGCAGAGTTCGGCGTAGTGCACACCCTTAAGTAAACCTGCGCACACCCCTTTAGATTCGCACGATATAAAATCCTATTTTTAGTATGGCCGGTAATTTGTTACTCTCTTTCCTCGTCTCCTTGTCGTTCACCCCGTCCCCCCCTACCCCCCCCCCCCCCTCGAAACCCCGCCGCCCTCCCCGTCGTCTTAAGAATAAGTTTTACTTAAGTCGTGTAAGTAGTTCCATACTTAATCCGCAATTAGTAAATAGATAACCGCAAGCTTACGTCTAGACTTCAATTGTTTTTTTCTTTTTATAAGTAGCGTGGTGTCGTAATACTAGATTCGGAATCATATCATCGACTATCTAAGGAGAACTTTCCTTACGCACGAAACACCGCATTTACACTGGCCTGCCTCTCTCCGAACGCCTCTCAATCTTTCCCGCTCTCGTTCTCCCTATTCCCACATTTCCCACGCATTCGCTCTCGTTCTCTCTGTCGACGAGTGTCCGCTGACTCCTATTGCAATTATTCCCCGATTTTCGCCACTGCAGCCGCTCGACGCGCCCCTTTGGCGACTGAGTATTATCGCGCTCGGAGAAGGTGCCCGACGTCGACGGGAACCTCGGGTCTCGCCTCGGTCGCGCGAGTTTCTCGGAGTTGCGCGCGCTTTAGTATACGAGTACAGAGTGTGGAGAGTGTCAATAAGAACAAGTCGTCTCTAGCCAGAGCGAGCCTCTATGCCCCAGTGTTTCCTATTGTAAGCAAGTTTCGCTCCCACTGTGATATATCCGGCCCTCAGTCACTAATTCAAATCAGCAAGCGAGTTCTATTACAACAGACACTAATGAACGCTTCTACCAGCCCGTTCCCGATATCCTTCCTACCGGGAATCCCGGCGAACAAGGGGGCAGACCGCGACCTCTCTAATGAAAGTGGAGCCTGTACTCGAGCCTTCCAGCCAAGTGGGGGGAGTGAAAGGTATGTACGTGGAGGATAATACGGGAGAGATCCGGCCTCTGAGCAACCAAGTATGTACTTTTAGGGAATACCGGCTCAATCCTTCCATTCTGAAGGAAGATTTGCGAGAGGGGGGACCGCGCCACGCCGAGAGTCCTCAACATCCCGAGACAGCCACCTGCCTGCCTGCCTCGCCTCCTCACCAAGCTCACTCGATTCCCTTCTTCCCTTCTTCCCTTCTTCCTGACGATAATCGATCAATAACGGCTTCCTTTCTCTATTACTTATATATAGGAACGAGTCGCCGTGTGCGATATTTAAGTGTATAAGTATATCTAAAGCGAGAGATCTATCGGGGGACCAGCGACTTCGACATTGCGAGCGAGCTTGTTATCGTTTATGGTAGTTGGATCCGAGCGGACACCTATTACATCGAATCCTCTCGCGCCTACGTGTACTCTAAATCGCAAGAACTTTAAAGACTAAGGCGTCGTCGTCTGCGCCGGCAAACCTTATTCCACTTGCTCGATCGCGGCTCATTTCTTACTTATTCTTTTCTTACCATTCGGAACCCTCGATAACAGTAGATGTGTCCGCCTGACTGTCCGGGTCTCGCGGTAGCGTTCTAACCATCTTCCGACACGATTCCGACGATTATTAGACGTTACAATGAACATTCGATTAAAAACGCCGCTAGACTCCTGCCTATATCGCTTTAGTCCTTCCACTAAGAAGCCGGGACAATCTCGAGATATGTCTGCGTGTGTCTTGAGAAAAAAGTTTACTATAAGTCTATCCGTTATTCGCGTGCGCGCGCTCCCACTTAGCTCTAGATTTCGAAATACCGGGGGCTCCCGCCTCTCGTTTCACAGTGGGGCTTTTCTCCTGGCTTGTCCTTTTTCTTCCCGGCCGACTCTCGCCGGACTTGGGTGAAACAGACGAGAAGCTTTTACCCGAAAGTGTATGCAGTACGTATGTAGTTTTACCTCTATGGTATATATTAGTCTTCTTTTTATCGCTTTCGCTCTCAATCTCTCTTGCTCTCGTTTACTCTCACTCTCTCGCGTGCGTGCAAAAAATAAATCTCTCAGCGCGTTCGTTATGCCACGGATCAAACCTTTCGTCCTCTCTCTCTCTCTCTCTCGCTCTCTCTTGTTCAGATTCGTTCACTCGCGCTCGTCTACCTTCCTTCGCAGCAGTCATAGAAAAAGCTAAAAGATACTTGTGATTCCCCTTTGAAATTGGTTCCCCAGCTGGCATTAACTTACTCCTCCGGCTAAGCCTATATGCGATCCGTATGTGTAGCGCGCGGATTACCCTTCTCGGCGAGATCGGGAAAAGGCGATGCTTTTTTACTTTGGTATACCTGGTAAATGGTCGTACCGTTAGCGCAGTGCTAGTTGGCTTATCATGCAAACTTAATAGTGATTTACAGTGTATTGCGCTCTAGAAGAGCCTCAACGGAGACGTTTCAACTATTCATTGCTCACTCGTTGGAAATGCCGCGCGAACCAATCGGTACCTGTGTGTGTGTGTATGTGTGTGTGGGTGTGTGCATCTAATTCGCAGGAAACCTGTGAAACGCAATGTCCAACTAACTGGAGAACAAGAACGAAAAACAGCGGTTTATAAATTGCACTACTGTTCGGGCGACAAAGTCACCCTCGTATCACGCTTCCGCCCCCGTCTTATCCTCAACAAAATAAAGTTTCTTTGGTCAAAAGCGTAGCATTAAACTTAACACTTGCTCCCCCCCCCCCTACCCCCCCGCCCACCCCCCGAAGAAGTCGATTAAACACATTGGAAAGTATATCACATCTGGCGACTTTGGAATGTTGGGTAACTTGGTGGAAAATTAGACTATGTCCTTTGCTAGATCGATTCTTGGGCCGATGGGGCTCGCGTCGTTCGAGCGCCCTTAATCAACTTCCTCCCCTCCACTCTAGCAGGACCTGTACCTTTCGCGAGACAAGTCTACCGCAATTGATAATTACAGCTGACGGCGCATACGTGTCGGGAGTAATATACGTACCAACAGAAAAATACTTTCATAACACCGTCGCTCTCACACACTGACACCACAAACATTATTGCACTTCACTGCCTATTCTATTATGCGACTAGGTGCTCGCCCCCTGCAACGAAAGTCGGGTGTAATCGGACCACTCCGGGAGGAGCTGAGCACGCGGGAAACTGAATTTAGCCTAAAAGTCACGGCGTGAATCTCTTCCGCGTTGGCGTCGCCCTCCAGCGCTGCGCGCGACAGATGACTCTTCTCCTCCCACGTGATCGACTGGTGTTCTTATGGTTTTACTCGGTTTACAGCTTGCCACGAGCTCCCCTGTGTCCTCGAAGCCGGCGCCAATTCTCCAGAGTCGAAAGCGATCCTCGAGTTTCACCTCGACCTTACTTCCGGTTTCCGGTAAGCCTCCGCGGATTCTTTGGACCTCCATTGTGTCTCTTGCTCTCCTCTCACTCACCTCCTCTCTCTCTCTCTTTTGCAGGTCGACTCTCCGCGCAGGATCCGACCGCTCTAGACTAGGTACTCTCGGCTCACCATAATCTCTGGGCGCTGTCCCAGAGATTCTTGAGATTGGACCGGAACTCGAAGCGAATGTTCTGGTAGTATCACGCTATGTTGTTGCCGCTCATGGTAGTGACGCACTTTTTTTCGGGCGTGTTTTGGCTTTCGGAGTTGCTGCGCACCGCCTTCGTCGGGCTGCCAGGAGTCGGCGTCGTCTCGCCTGGCAATGGGTTGTTGTTGTTCGTTGAGGTCGAGCTCCTCCGCCCGTTCTCCCGACTCGGCGACTTTACGTCAAAAACCGACGTGTCCGACTCGATGTCTGAATCGATCTGGCGAATAACGTGGAGAGTATTCCTTTAATTCGATTCATAATTTAATATCTCTAGTTCTATCTGGTTTCTCTATCAATGCCGATTCTACCAAGCGAATGGAACGAGCATGGTAGGTACGTGGTTTACTATTACTCGCAACATGCGTCACTTGCGTGTGCAAAAAATCAATCTCAGAGTTTCTATACTAGAATCTATGCTAAATAACTAAAAATCTATATTTCCAGAAAGATCAGCAGTCCAATCATTACTCTTTCAACGGGCCGCGCTATTGCGACCTAGAGGGCAACAAACCGGCTACTTGACTGGGTCGTTCCTACTCGGCTAGTCATACCAGTGTGACAGGGATAATGAGGCGGATTGGCGGTGATGCACTACCTTGTTAAAACAGACTACCTGTCTGGTAGCGGGGTGAGGGCTCAGGAAGAACCGCTCGCTGGTGTCGCTGCCGCAGCTGGAGCTTTCGCTCATCTCCGTGGCAAATTTCCTCGGCGCCCTCGGACTCGGTGGCGCCGCTCTGGTTTGCCCGGTGGTCAGATTCACGCCGATGTTCTTTGAACACACTTGTGACTGGATGTGGTCGCAGACCCTCCTGAATCGCCGAATGTTTCCTGCGAAGAAAGAGCCACGGGAGAAGCGTTGGATGAGGCCGGCCAACTAATTGGGACGCCGGAAAGCGACGAGCCGCCCTTGGTCCCTAATGAACTTTGAGCCGGACGATTGTCCCTAACTCGTTACAGCGTGGTCCGGGGGGCGGGAAATCCTGGACGGGGAATGGCTCTGTGGTAAATATGACGACTTTCTGGCCACAAGGTACATGCATTCCCGGAGATAAGGCTGTATATGGGAGAGGCGTTCGTGCCAAGGTAACATCGATCTAGTTGCGCTTGGATGGCTGCCAAGCGCCGAATGCTACGGCTCTTTAGGATTTGTCACATTCACTGCTCAAGAGAGAGGACTTTGCACCCTCGCTTTCGTCACTGATTTACTCGCATTCTTAGGTTTACGCCGGCGAAAATTGGCCTTTCCGGACTCGCGGAATAAATGATGCAACCGGGGGATCCCGGACCACTTGGATAGTCGTGCGAGGGAAGAAGCGCTCGATTCTCGAGAATATGCTTACCACTTAGCAAGGTGAAAGTAATGGCGAACAAGGGCTCGGCCGGCTGCTTCAAGATCGAATTAATGTCGACTTGAAACCGCACTTGCCTCTGGAACATCGCCGGCCCTGTACTGCCCCTCTTGTACTCCACTCGAAACGACATCGGCGAGATGACGCTGTGGGAAAGCTCCGCTATCTGGAAACCGAGGGCGCATATCCAATTATGTGCTACTTCGCTCGACTTGTTTTCGACAATCTGGCACGGTGCGATCGATGAGACAATCGGCGCACGTCGACTTACCGATAAGAAAGCCTGAATCAAATCGGCTTTTACATTGGCCAGGGCTTTCCCTTTCACCAGGACAGTCACCGTTTCGTCCTTCTCCGTGGTCATCAGGCTACCGAACCATGATTTCTTCGTGAGCTCCGGCGACGAGTCCGGCGTGAGGTGCACCTGTGCGCATAGAATCCACCAGCTAGTAACTCGCACCCAACTCTCCCTGTACGTTAAGCCGAGATTAATAATGACGTACCTCCTCGGTGGTGAGCAATTTGCGCCGATGGAATCTGGGGCTGCCCAGAAATGAATTTTTCAGAGTGGTCAGCCTCGATCTCCAGTGGTGTGCACCGGAGCCTGCGCCGGTGTGCGGCGAGCCTGGTGGTGTAATGCCTACTCCAACTATCGGGAATAGAAAGAGACGAGATTTTACGTAACTACCAGCTAATCCATTCCCCAGCACGTTCATTTTCTGTTCATCCCAACGGACACATTAGGCAATCGCCGTCCCAATTCCTCCAAATTTATACCAGCCACGTGGCGGGATCTTTAGGAGAATGGATGCCAAGTATAAAGGAAGTTCTCCCTTTGAAAAATCCGCGGCCGTATCTCCTCGTTAAGGCCCGTAAGCTCGAAGCTCGCCTGCATTTTTCAAGCCTACATCCTCCCACACCCCACTCGCCCTCTCTTTCTCACCAACAGCAGCGCGGAACTTTGCGCTCAGACAGCGCCGAGCACTACAATGCTGCGAGCATTTACTTTGCCCGTGCAAACACGACCAATATACACTCGCAACGAGAGAGAGAGAGAGTGAGAGAGATACCGAGAGGGATGCAGTGTGTACTTCTGGAAAAAGTGCTCGCGCAACATTTACACGCGTGTCAGGGTCAACTCAGACAGTGCTACGTCAGGATGAACGCTACGATATTAATACAAATGTCGGCTGCAATATCAACACATCGCGCTACCCACTCAGTATGCTGCAAGCGCACTTTTAGTTACGCAATTATTAAAGCAGAAAGTCGCCTGCGACATTGTGTAATGGCCATGTATAGTGTAATTAAGTTACATGTAAATAGTGTTGCTGGGATTTCCGCCGATTTGGCTGTCCCTTTATTCGATTACGGAGATAGATCGACGATTCGATTTACGTTTTACACAAGGTTGTCAACAATGCGTTGGTCGCGAATTAACCTTCGCGCTGCTTAACTGATAACTCCGACTATCCTTGAAAACTGTCGATTTCCAAGGGAGACAAGCTTCCTTTAATAATACATACCTCGCACCACGCGACTCCGCGTTTACCAATATTCCATTTGTTTGCCTCGAGCTTTTAGTTGAGTTATTGGAATGCCGCAGCGCAAAGGTTAATTATACCAGTGGTTTCTTGAGTGGGGCGGTTTACTCACCCTGTTGAACCTCATTGAGCTCTATGCCAACATTGGTCAAGGCCGGGCTGGTGGTAACGGGGAGAGGTTGATTGGCGTTGCTGTTACCGTTACTGTTACCATTGCCGCTGCTCACGTTCACCACCGACAGCCTGTGCGGATTTCCGGCCTGAGAGGGATGCGACGCGGGCACGGCACGGTGCGGACTCTGCAAGCTCGAGGCGTTGGACGCGTGCAGCGGCGAATTGCTCGGCGTCGAGGCGTGCGAGTGCGTGGCGTACGCGTGGCACCCGGCGCTCGGCGATCGCCTCGCATGGTGCCTCGCGCTGTAATAGAAACCACATTTTCCCATTAATGTCCGGCCGACAGAGCCACGCGTTGCGAATGTTGCGATAGCGCGTATTAATCGTTCACGGTCTGCCGGCTTGGGAGCCGGGAAGAGCGCTTTAGCCTGGTAATTTAGCTAGTAGAACGGGCCCGTGCCGGTCAGACTCTCGGTTGGAGCGTCGCTAAAGGTCGTACGAGCGCGCGTAAATTCGTTACGGGAATAACTAGCCGGGCGGGCTTACTAGCGACGGGTTTACGCTAGAGCCGTGTGTATGTGGAGTATAAACGCCGCGGAATCGATGGGATCGATCGCTCGAGTTTGAAGAGTGAGAGCACTCTCGCGCGTCAAATCCAAGCCGACGTCTCGGCCGTGCGGCGCGTGGCCGTGAATAGGGGAGAGTCGAAGGGAACAAAGGGAGGTTCGTACTTCGCACATATGCCATGGGACACGCAACTCGCCGAGGTAAGTGTGGGAATCACGCAATCCCACTCGTCGGACCTCGTGTAGGTCATGAAGCACTGTGCACGCACTTTACTAATGCGGATCTTTATTGCAGGCCACATGTACTGCAGTCCCGTCACTGCTAATACGCAACTCGTTTAAACGCACCTGGATTGACGTCTCGGAGTTAATGGGGAGCCGTGGCTGATTTGGCCGAGGTTCAGTGCCGTGCTGCCGTTCACTCGGCAAGTGTCGACCCTCTTCCTCGGCGGGTCGGCCTCCAGTTGGCCGGCGGAGCCCCTGATCGTCCCTCTCATGACTTCCAGCTCGTCCTCGCACGCCGGCCTCCTTCGTTTCCTCTCGAGTAGCAGAAAATAAATCACCTTCTCGGTATTGTGACTGCGGGGCAAAAAGAATCCATCAGTGAACCCGCGAGGTGTCTCACCCCGAGGTATATCTGGTGCACATGTATAATTCAATGAGAAAAATCGAACAGCTCTACTCTTAAATTATCCGAGCCGCCTATTATTATTAAACAAGCGAAGCGCGCTCATTGCTCGCTGGAATCTGGTGACGCGCTACTTAATAATAGGATAGCGAGGCGACTGGGGTGAGGCGAGAGGTATCGACATTCGTCTAGGAGAGTAAACTTCGTCAATCATGAAACGCGATTAGTACGACAATCCCCGGTACCGGGGAATCCCCGTCGGTTTGTTTCACCGATCCCCGTCGGCTTCGAACTGCCGTCGATTCGCATCGAAAGCCCCCTAGCTTCCCCCCTTTACCTTCTCGCCGTCCTGCTGATTCTAAACCTGCTTACTTGGGGCTGAGGAGTTCCTGAATGAGTTTCTCGCGCTCCTTGAAGCAGCCGAGGCTTGCTATCGCCTGCAGGACGTCGGGGTCGATCGCCTCCACGGACGGAATCACGTGGGTCTGCACCACGTCCATCATCGAGAGCTCCAATTCCAACTCGCCCTTTCCGGCCGCCGTCACCCATATGTGCTTGTTGATCTCGGCGAGCTAGGGAAGAAGAGGTTTTGGACTCAGTTTTATTGAGTCTCACGATCATGTTTACTGTACAGGGTGAGTAACTTGGCTTTTAACTATCTCCTTCAAACTCGAGTTTCAATTATTAGTATTAAAAATAAATTTCAGTGGGTGGAAAAGACTTGGTAAAACTACTGACCACCGTATAATCATCAAATTCTCAACATTGGAGATTAAAAGGCAAGTAAACCACCATGTACATTTGTCAGGGCTCGTGGCGCCCGAGCAAATCGGATGGCGTGCTGAAACTGGGTGGTTTCAGCAGGCTCAAGGGAGCTATCGTACCGTCAATCTCTTTTCCGGATCAACTTCGATCATTCCTTTGAGTAGGTTCTGACATTCCGGCGGTACGAAGTGCGGTATATAAAATACGCCGCGCTTCACTTTCTCGAGCAACTTTCTCAGATTGTCGTCGTCGAAGGGAAGCGCGCCCACCAGCAGCGCGTAAAGGATCACTCCGCACGACCAGACGTCAGCCTTCCTCCCGTCGTACTTCTCGCCCTGGAATATACGCGGGGATTAAGTGGATGATCCGGCGGACCCGGGGATTCCGGCTTAGTTCATTTCCCGGGGCCGAGGACTATTAATAACGATCTTACTCTGATAACTTCGGGACAGGCGTAGTGAGGAGATCCGCAGCTGGTCTCGAGCATCGAGCCGGCAGGCTGCAGGGACGCCATGCCGAAGTCCGCTATCTTAATATTATTTTTCTCATCCAATAACAAATTTTCAGGCTTCAAGTCTCTATGACTGAAAGGAAGAGAGGCGCGAGTCAGCCTGGTGCTCGTCGAGCGAAGAATTCCCTGGCGCGTGCAACGGCTCCGCCGATGAAATCATTGAAATGCCGCATTGATCGGTTCCGGCAGTTCGCAGCGCACGAGGAAATTAGGTCCGCGTCTGTATTTATTCAATTGGGACGCGCCTCGCTGGATATCCCTCGGCAATACTAGGCGACTTTATCTCCATCGGTTTTAGCGTTCTGTGTCAGTTGGCGTCGAATCACTAGCGGCGCGTTTGACACGGCAAAACAATGAGCCTTTAATCAACGCGACTCTCCGCGCCCGATATTCCCGCGCTATTCAATTACCAAACACGTAACTCGTTATACACGTCGCACGCGGCCAGGGAAACTGCGCTAGTTCAAGTAGTTGGGTATAGTCTCTTACTCACCATATACTATGGCTATGGCAAAAGTCTAATGCGGAAATGATTTGTCGAAAAAATCGCCTCGCCTCCTTCGGCGTCAATCTACCCTTTTTCACTAAGTAGTCGAAAAGCTCTCCGCCCGAAACGTGTTCCAGAACAAGATATCTGCAACGATAACATCGCTCTTTAACGCCGCCGTACCCTAGAGAGTGTGCCTCGAGGGCTTCTAACAAAAATCTGGCATAGGTATAGGGTTAGCTGGCACAGGCTACACATTGGCAAAGTAGTAGTTAAGATAGGTGGATGTAAGTAGTTTGCTCGAGGCTTTGTTAATACGGCTGGGATACTCACAGATACTTCTTGTTCTCGTATACATCTGAGAGGCCGAGCACGTGAGGATGGTCAATTAACTTCATAATAGCGATCTCCCGCTCCACTTTCATTAGAACCGATTCCGCTAGTTTTTCCCGGTTGATGATCTTGATGGCCACCTTCTTGCCCAACACGCAGTGGACCCCGAGCTTCACCAGTCCTGTAGTCAACAGCATCAATGTTTCATTATATATTTTTCTTAAAATCATCCATTTCGTTATACTTTAAGAAGGTGGCTTAGAAAAATGTCCAAGCGATAATCGGACCTGCTCCTCCACACTCTCACTAAACTACTCTCCCTGGATAGAAATCAATTTCCCATCGAAATCCGCCGCCACTTTGCGCCAGCCGCCAGCATTAGCCTCTCGGCAATTACCAGTAAATTGGATATTATGTGGCGCAATATTCATCTTTGAGGGAAAACTCGGTCGGCCGATACTCCCGGGATGATTAATGTCCCGTGACATTGTTAGGCCGGGAGAGCTAGTCATCAGCCGCATTGCCATTAGTCCTGTTAATACAGTATCGACGGTTTCGTGTTACGATCTTGCCAGGGAAATGGGAGAGTTGGCAATAAGGAAAGTGAGGGCAGCGGGATACATGACTCGTGTTACACCCCCCGACGAGTTTCTTTTTGGGGAGATCTCGCTTTTGGGGACCAGGCGATGTGTACACAGACTACTAGCTCGCCAGGCAAACACAGTGGGCCACCTCGAGTGGTTTCGAATTCCTTCCACTTGGTAAATCACGGAAAGTTGCCGAGCATGTCGGCTGCATTACTGCTGCTTAAGCAGTCGTCGAGTCCTTGCGAGAGCTCGCGGCCAAGCGATCGCGAGAGCCCAGTGTTCTAGTTTCCCAATATCTCTTTTAATTCCCTTGATACTGCGGCTCTCGGCGAAAGCTTCGCTCCGCGCCAACCGAGCGCCTTTTCCTATTTATTATCAAATCGAACGACCGAAGTCATTCTAACGCGATCGATCTCTCGGAGCGCAGTTGGAAAAGACGATTTAAATACGACGTCCTGTGCGGCGCGGGCCGACTCGAACTTTAAATGGAACAGCGGGATTTCCCACGGGGTTCCCGACAAACTGAATAGCGATAACTACGAGAGTGCTAAATATTCCGGGGGAGAAGTTGCGAAAAGTGCCGACGGCGCTTTTAGTTTTAATGACCGCGAGCCCGCCGAGTATGCTCGCACGTCGAGCGTCTTGTAATTAAAGGAAAAATGTTTCCCGTATAATCCCCGGCCGCGCGGCCGACGGGAACACCCAATTACGAGGGCTTTTCCGCGTGTCTGCCGCGTCAGAAATATTAAGCCGCCGCTCTCGCTCTTCCCCGCCGCGCCGCATAATTAATCTACGGACACGCGGCTTCCCTTGGCGAAAGTACGCTTTTTACTGCGAGTCCTCGCGTTATAGTATACAACACTTGCTCGAGTCAGTTGTATTTATGAAAGGAGCGTAAATATCCTGTAATAAAGATTTGGCGAAAACAAGGGCTGTTACGGTGCTTGTACTACTTTCGAGTTTGCGGCTAATGGCGAAGAGATCCTTGGCCGTAAATCTGTCAAATACAGAAATATCTCGGCGAGTTTTATGACGGTGGCTAAGGAGGAAATATGATAACGAAGAGGGACGAGAGGAGGAGGGCAGAGCCGGCGAGATTTATCGATGTGACCAAATTGGCTTAAACCACCCCGAAGACCACAACAAGTCACCGAGGGCGATGCCTTTATCCATTTAAACGTCAAGATCGACGAGAGTCCGCCGCTAAGCGAAAGGAGCAACGGGCGAAGAATCGGAGTTCGTTATACAGCGATGACGCGAAAGAATCCAACTTCCTCCCTCGACCGATTGACGAGGGCCGCGAGCCATTCCCCGATAACGATTTCAGCCCTGTTTGATTCCTAACGAACCCGCTTCCGGCGCTTCCCTCGGAAGCCGCAGTTTCCCTCAGAAACCTAACGACATTGCGCCGAGTTAATTGGCAGGCCGACTCTCACGAGCGCGGAGGCCTCGCTGTTTTCCGCCACCTCGAGTGTCTCGCGGAGTTTGCTCTCGACTTGACTCGATTCCCTCGAAAAGTGGAACATCTGATTTTCGCGATGCGGTTAAAAGGCGAGGGTGTCGACGGGGCTGAGGCTTCTTTATAATAGTGTCGGTTAAAGTGCACTCTCCCCCTTAACGATTCCCGACACGCATCACTCGCCGACATACCGCGCGCCGGTGCAATTCCCCAGGTGGACTCGTATCGAGCGATCGCCACGAATCATTTTGCCAAGTGCTTCCGCCCTTTCTCTCCCCGGCCATCAATCGAGGATATTTCCCATTGTCTCCCGGCAACAATGATTTTTCACCGGCTCGTGATACAGCCGGCACACGGAGAGTTTATAAAACGAGGGCAATATCTCTCAAGTTGTACCATAAAGAATCAGGGTGGATAGAGAGAGTGGTTTGGCGAATGTCGAGTTACTCACTCGCCGGGAGGGCTGAAACCCTCTGTGACCCCGATTGCTCCTCTTTTCGCATTAATTCGCCGTGGCGAGCGCATCTGGCGGGTCAATTTTCAAAAATCAATATCCCGGCCAATATTGGCCGATAATGAGACCGAGGTGAGAAGGGAACCGGGGCTTTCAGTCGGATGCCCCACCCCCCGGAGTCTATATGCTCTTCGAGGGCTCGATCGGAAGGACAATCGATCATTTACGGGGGTGGTGCGTGCACGTACCTCTCGCGCTACTGCGTGTACGCACACGTGCGCGTGAAGCACGTGTGTTCGCACGTGCTCGTCGTTAGTCTCGGGGGTTTCGGAGTGTCCCCGGTCAATCGGACCGGTGGAATCGCGATGGTCAGTGGGTGTCGGTTCTCCGGGGTTTATTGAATCAGCAGAGGAGCAAGATCGCGGTGGGGTGGGTTTTGTTATTAATCGTTGGCCGAGTGGTTGACACGTGCTCGCCGTGAAATTCGATAAGCGTAAGAAGCTGATGAAACAGTTTTGACGTTTCCGAGGGACTCAAGGGTAACGAGGGAAGCCTCGAGTGTGTTTAACAAGGATGGGCCGATCCAACATCTGCCTCGCCGCTGGGAAGTCAGAATTCGTGCCACTCGACATTCGGAGTGTTGGGCTCACCTGGTGTTAATTCACTCGGAAAAATCAATTTCGGGGAAATGAAAACAGAGTGTATACAAAGAAACCTAGTGAAATGTAGTATCCGTATCGGACCGGCCGAATATCTGATCGGATGTTTCCCAAACAATTCCTGTTAACTAATGCAAAACTAAGCGAATTCGGAAAGCTTTTTGATTCGATTGTCGGAGGGTGGAGAGGGTCGCTGAGTCAAGCGCCGCGAGAATTCGAGCCTTTCCCCGACACATTCCCAGGCCCTTTTTTCGACAGGGTTCGCGAGCCGACGAGGGGACGGCGAGTCATCCATTTTCATGCGGTATTATGCAAATCGGGAATAATTCGGGGCTAAAGGTTAAAAAGAGTCGCGCGCACGGACTTCCTGGGTCTTCGGGCTCGCCAGCTTCCGCGAGACGAGGGATGCAAATATATTTATGAAATTCCGGCCCAATCCAATTACGAGGGCCGCGCCGATATTTCACACATTGTACACTTGATCAGGTTTCGGCGAACAGGCTGCCATTCATTCGTCAGGAGTCGTCCGGGAAATTCGGCGCACTCGTCTCAAAACATCATTAACGACCGAGTGCCGTTGATCAAACCTCGAGGACTTTTCCATTCGAAAACGCGCTCATGACCGACATCTGCGTTCAATATGGATTTACAGGATTTTTCAAGGATTTTTGGCAATGAAACTGGGTCGCGCTCGCTTCGCTCAGCTTTTCCCTTGAATCTTGTAAATGGACTTCTTGTCACGCAAAACGAAAGTTCTCACTCGCTGAGTTGGCCGTAAATGTGGATTTACTGGCCTTTGAGGAAAAGAGCCTTGCGACACGGAAACACCTATGAGGGGAAAGTGACTTAAGGTTTTTTAGTATGAGGAGAGATTATTCGCGAGTGCGCTTGCGGAATACGAGCTTTAAAGTTGCGGGCTCTCGTGAGTGCACGCGCGACCCTTGCACTCGCGAGAAAATTATTCCGGGCTGGAAAGCCCACTTGGTGAATATAGACGTGGACTAACTCAGACCTATCCCGGGGTTTCTTTTCAAATAACCAAATCAAATAACCATTTACAAAGATATCAAGCTAGAATATATAAATAAAACTTTATATTGTTTTATTGGGGTCTTATGGCTCAACTCTCTAGAATGTCACTAAAGGCACTTCCATCAGAAAATACACCAGTTTCCCTAATTCTCACACGAGCGGCACTTCTCTGTAATTAGCGGCCACTTTATTGTAGAAAGCTTTAGTGCAGCGGGCGGCAGAGCTCACGCGGCGTGAAAAGTCGTCCAAAATGCGCGCACACCACGCTGCGCCAATTTAATACGCCGAGCACCTGCACGCGCGTTGGTGCAGAGCCGATTTTCAGCATCCACGCGTTCCGGACTTCTGTGAATAGAAATGTGAACTAGTTTCGGTTATGAATGAGAAACAGCCAATGGAATCTACCGACTCGTGCGACGCAGTGTATTCGCCAACTCACGCTTTTTATAAATAAGAAAAAGGTTCTGTTTTGTGCGTTTTATAAATGGCGCACGGTCATTGTCACCCTCAACGTGCCATTTAGAGTTAAGCTCCAAGAATAAACATGGGAAATCCGAGAAAGCGTTGGAATTGTGATTAGCGTTCGAGGACATTAATTCCTTACGAGCTCTAAAAGCGAGTGATCCACTTTCACTTATACGTCGATGGACTAATTTCGTGGCATTATCGCGGGCGTGTTTCTCCTTGGGAGGACATTGCTCCAGCATTGTCGGCCGAGAAATGAGCGAGTCGCGCTTTTCTACCTGGAGAAACCGCGCGCTCGCCGCTCTATCAAAGGGAAATCCGTATCAAACGGGGCGAGGAGGCTCCGGCGCTCGGGGCGCTTTTGTTTCGCGTTCGCCGCGGGAGGAGTCTAGGCTGCGCACAAAAACCCTGCGAGCACAAATGCACCCCCGGAAGACGGCTGCTCGAGCTCTCGACTTCGGATACCTTTTCCGCCGCGATTCACTCATCGTTTCCCGCTTAACAAAGCATCGAAAGCCGACACTTCATCAACGGTTATGGCATGCTTTTCAATTACGCGATCTCCGCGCGCCGTAATCAATGCCTCGAGGGCTATTCAGGCAAATTGTGTAGAATTAATCTGGGAGGGAGAGAGAGAGAGAGAGAGAGCGCGCGGCTGCCATTCATTTGAGGGAGTAACCTTCGATCCTATTGATTTATCGCGACACGACGGACGCGCCCGTCCGCGTACACCGGCGCTTCCGAGTGCGCTAGTTTGACGCTTTCCTTTCTTTTGAAGAGAGTCGCTTCTCTCTAATCCCTTCCGGTTTTATCGCCGGGAAGGTAAAACGTAATCACCGCGGTTGTACTCGGCGATTGATGGCGTTTTAGTAAATCTGCTATTAGTAATTCAAGTGCTCGCGAAGTGAACCGCTTAGCATTGTTTCGGATGAGCATTTTTCTGAAGGTAGTTGGGCGGACAAGTTGTCGGGAAATTCTCTTCGATTTGAACACGTATTGTTTTCGAAAGAAACAATGTTGAAATTGAGATAGACAAAATCATCAATCACGCAGATTATTAATTGTAAGTGGAAAACAGTTCTTAAGAATCGTGTGAAGATACATACTATATCAATATTCTATGAATATGTAAACATTTTTCTTAGAATTTTCTACCACTCCATTTTTGCGTGGAATACTCCCACCAAAAAATAACTTTTATTACAATCAATCAACCCAGCCCAACTACCTCAATCCCCAATATACCGCATGCTCTCGTGCTTAATGACTTTTCTCCTACGAGACCTGCGTATATTCCTTCCAGCTAGCGAACCCGCTGCACACCGACTTAAAAGATTTCCCCATCCCCGTAGTGACGGGCTTCCGGTTATCGGGCGTCAGCGGGGAGCCTTTGAAGTGCGTAACTTCGCGAAGTTCAGTAACCGTGGTGGCCGTTTCCTCGTTATCGCCCAGGACCTTCCAGGGTGTTTCGCTCTCGCCATTGGATACGCGGAGCTCCCCCGTGGGAAATTTAATTTCGAACTATCCATCCAGGGGGGGGAGGGGGGCAGAGTGTCGCCGGGAGGAGCAACCTCTTTCCCGCAGTATTGTTCGACATTACTATTATTAACCGGCAGCTGGCTCTCGCCGTTTAATTATGCAACTCGGCTATTATCTCGCGGGAGGATGCACGATTGTCTCGGGATTCTTTGTTCCAGGGTTCGCCGGGAGGAGGTTCACGGGAGCAGTGCCGCTCGCTTTAAACCACCGGGAAACTGGTGTACGAGTGAAAGGGGTTCCTCGCGTTTTCCCTCGACTCTCCGCGGAGCGAGCGCTCTACGCCGAGCGTGAAACACGCGCTCAAACGGCACCGGACCACGTAAAAGCGCCCGGGCGCCTGCTGGCCATAGGGGATGACTTCTCGCCTCTCTTTCATTCGCCTGCCACGGCGTGATAAAATTCCGCGTCGCGTGGAAATCGCGTGCCAGGATCTGAGAAATGAACACGATCTCCTCTCGACGAGACGGTTTTTGATTTATCGTAGGGGGAAAAAGTGTGAGGAAGAAATGCCAGTTATCCCTTTTCCGAGTATTAGACTCTGTCGATTCTAACTATTTACTTTCTATCAGAATAGCAATATGTATCAGTTGACACAAATGGCCAGTGGACCAAGTTTGATGTAAATTTCCGCGAGAATATCTGCTGATTGGTAATAGGCATGGTTAATTGAGTGGCGCGATTGGACTGCGCTCGTGATTGCCATTTAATAACGACATGGGAATCGCTAGGTAAATGAGGGAGGAATCGCAGGGCCGCGTAGAGCGTCAGACCTTCAACAACGATAAATCTAAGAAGCGCACTTGAGGGTTCTCGCGCCACTATACCGTGTTGAGTTACCCCCGGACACACGAGTCAGCCTCATCATTACAAGCGGTCAATGCCGATTGATTATCCGCTCGCCATCCCTAAATACCAATACCAAACACCACTCTCCCTTACAAAACTCCAATCGAAAAATGCGACGCACCGGTTTGCCCTTTGCCCAAGGTTTTCTCGAGGCGATAAGGGCCGACGTACTGATGGGTCTCCTGGGTGTTGGACCCTACGGGGCTCTCCTTGCCCTGCATCGCCGCCGAGCCACTTTCCTCTTGGTCCGCCAGGTTGGAAGATTAGCCTTGGCGGCGACCTCGTCCACCAGCTTCCGCCTTCTCTGCCACCTGGTCCTCGCCCTCTCTCCTGCCCTCACGGTACACACACACTCGCACTCACAAAATCTGCTATCCTATCCTGCTGCTCGCCGAGCACAGCCTCTCCCTCTAGTTGGCCGCGTCCTTCACTAGCACTCCCTCTCAAGGTCCCGTGCTGGTTTCACCTTGGGAAACGTGTCTCTTGGCGGCAGTACGCCGATCCCCATCGCGCTTTATCCGAGTCGTCGAAGGGTTCTATGGGGGGGCGGGGGGTGGCGGGGGGGGGCGGCGTTATGGTCCCCCAGGACGACAAGGACGACGGGGCTCTGATAAGGGCCGAGACGCACACTAGCAGAGGCACGCGGATCGCCGCTTTATCTTGGGTGGGTGCCTCTTGCGGATTCTTTTCATGTTCGGCCTGGCCCTTGCGTCGCGATCGGCAGCACGCGACGCACGCTGCCTTTCACGGCGAGAGCGATGCTCCTCCGGCGGGCGAGTTGCGCTGCTCGGAGGAGGGAAGTCCGCCGTGTCGCTCGGAGGGTCACGAGCGGCTGGCTCGTACCTGCTCGCGTCCTCCTCCTTCGGCACCGGGAGCGCGAGGAAGCTCAGCCGCGGGGCGGAGTAGCATGGGGCTCGGGATTCACGTGAATCGGGAGCGAGCCCGCTCGGGAGCGAGCGACCTGGCCAGGCGAGTGCTCCTCGGGGCTGCCGCGCTCGGCGCCATTGTTACTCCGGGGCGACGGCGTGACTCTCCGGGTAGACTGCGAGGAACCCCCGTACACTAGGCCTCCGAGGCCCCGAGAGGCCGCAGACACTGGCGTACGACGCGACGAGCCACCCCTTCGCGACACTGTCTGATTCTACTTGGGTTGCCTTGAACTCGATCCCTCTCTCTCTCTCTCTCCCTCGAGGAGACTGGTCTTCGGGCTTCTTCGTGGGAGGAAGATACTTCCTTATCTCTCTCAGAGATTCTTCCGGGTAATCGTCATGCGTCACTCTCTCTCTCTCTCTCTCCGACTCTCGGGCTTTCGGTACTCTGTCACGGCTCACTGTACACGGCGACACGGTCCTCGCTCGCGGGGAGAGAATTCCTGACTGCCACTCGAATTCACCCCCGGTCTTTCCTCACTCTTACCCGAAGCCGCTCGAAATCGATCGTGCGAGCGTGCGAGCCCGTGCCGCTCGCTCTACCATGTCCCGTTGGATCGTCCGGCTGGCTGCCAGTCCGTCGCGCATCGGCCGCTCACTTATTTATCCGCATATCCCTCGCCGAACGGTTCCTCGAGGATCCGGAGCCCTGTCGTACGCGGATGACGGGCCTGACGACGAACCGCGGCGCTCCCAGTTCGATTACGTCCTCTCCTCGCAGAAGGGGGTTGGTGGGCGCTGCGCGCGCAACGACCGCCGAGGCACGTCGCCACCCTCCGCTCTCCCGCCGCCACGCTGAAACGCCGACGATAGCGATGGCACCGACACCCTCGCGCACCCTCGAACAACCAGGGAGAAACTGCCCGCCAAATCTCGCGAAGCGTCGAGAGAACCGAGTTTTAGAGACAATTTTCGCGTATGAGTTTGAGGTTTTTTAGTTATTTCGAAATCTATTTCATGCCGACGGAAAAAGAATTGATGTGTAATCGATCGATTGTTAAAGATTTATTATTTTAATTATGTATACTTTATTACTTATGAATTATATATAGTTTACTATGATATCAAGTGCGCGAGGGATTGCCGAATCTTTTCATTCAAACAGAATAACAATTGACATATAATCGACCGATTGTTTAGTTTACTTCAGTATGATATCAAATGCGTGAGGGTTTGCCTCGATATAATCGACCAATTGTTTAGTCTACTTTACTACAATACCAAGTGCGCAAGGCAACTTCACTCCGCCTGAAGTCGAAGTTTCCACCCACTGGAACTACTGACAGCCAATACGAGGTCGTTGAGTAGAATGAGTCAGGTGTCGCAGACAGTAAGGGTCGGGCATTGGAACGGAAGTGTACGGGCAGCGGGTGGATCGATGCCATCACTATCCGCGAGGGGTTCGGGTCAGACTTTGGAAAAGCGTGCTGGAGCGACCTGTCTTCCCTGCGTTGGAATATTATCGGGGATGGTCCGTGATGGTTTCGTCGGTAGGAGGGTAGTAAGTCATGGTTCGTGTCCGGAGTGCAAGCGAGTAAACCAGCCCTTAAATCGACGAGCTATATGTTTTCCAATCTTCATCGAGCTCGATTGGGTCTCTGCGATTTACCTCGAGACAATTAATAACTGTTAATCTAAAAATTACAGATATCTCAATATCTCGCGTTTCTCTTAAAAACCTGTCTCCAGAGTTGATTAATCCCGCAAAGAATGTCTTCTCCCCCGCACCCACTCCATTACGTCTCCAAGGAAGTAATTGATGAGAGCGAGCCTTAGGAATTCACGAAGAACGCCAGAAGCTCATTACAAAGAAATCCCCGGCGAGAGACGATCGGAACTGTCTACTAGCGAGTGCCTGCGATTCGCATGAAACTAAAACGAGGCTATTCGTTATAAGTTCCTCCGGCAAACCCCCCTTTAAAATTACGTTCGTTCGGCGAGCTCGTGTCGCACGTTGCTTGCATGAATTCGGCAAATTAACTGGAAACTTGCGAGAGAGAGAGAGAGCGCGCGCGCGCTTCGGCAAGTGGTCGCGTGTGCTGCGCGCAAAACTCGAAAGTCTCGAAACCGGCGGCGAAGTTAGAGCGTTGGGCATGTATTATTCATAGTGAAATCAACCGAGTTCCGTCGGCCGGCTTAGTCGCCAGGCACGCAATTAATGATTTATCTTATTAATTAGAAATGAGAGGGGAACAGTCGCCCCCTCTCTTAGAACCACCGAAGATTTCTAAAATACATTCCCCGGTTCCGAGGGGGTGGAAGCTGCGCACGGATTATCCCGACTCCTCAATTATCGTAATTATCGCGTCTCAGTGTTTACCGAGGTCGCCCGTTCACCTGGCGTAATCGAAGAGCGGAATTGGCGAGTAAACTAATTGAACCGGCGAGTCGACTGGAAACAAAAGGGTCGAGGGGCCGGAAGGGTCGAACGCAGCATCCATTTAAAAGATCAAACGCCTCGAGGACGGACAGGTCGAGGCGCGGAAGGGTAGCAACCTGCCGCGACCAGGAGAGATGACAGTAACGAGTACAATTATCCTCGGAAAATTAAAGATACGCCTCCCAGAGAGAAACTCACTCTCTCTCTCTCTCTCGATTTTATTTAAACGATTGCCTCTCGAGAGCTTCGCTCAAAAGCTCCCCGGCTGCGCCGCCCACCGTCGAATCGAACTCCCGTAACGAGAATCTATTAAGCGCAGTTAGCCGCCCCGCGGAATGAAAGCTTCCTGGCCGCGGCGAGGATGATCGGAGAGCGCGAGCTCCGGGCCAAGGGAGAGAGCATTTAACAGAGCTACTTTCCTCGTTGAGACGTGGGTATAAATATGCAAGGGAAATTACGGCGAGCGCCATGCCGCGAGATACACCGAGGACACCCCGTAGAGGGGTACCAATGCAATATAGATCGTGGGAGGAGGGGGGGTGGAAAGAGAGCGAGAAAGAGAGGGCGGACAGCTGGATGGCACAAAGCGGAGGGTGCACGCGAAGGATCGATAGGTATATAGCAGCCAGATAGGAACACAGGAAGCGGCTGACACCGGAAAACTCCTGGGGACACGAGCTCCTTACGAGCTAGTTTCGCCCAGGCTAACAAGCCGATTCCCACCCCCGCCCCCCGCTCCCTTGGACCAGCGTTTTCAAATCCCCGTGGTCTCAGGGATGGCGAACTTTCTCGCCTTCCCTTATTGCTCCCTAATTAAATTCCCTCGCCACCCGCTAGGAGAAGCGTGGAATCGACTTCTGCTCACTATCGAGCTGGCTTACCGAGGCCAAATATCTGCACGGGGAAATCGTGCAATGTTGTGTACCATTCGAAATCGAAGGTCCATTGGTTTGATATTATAAATAAATCTCGTTGCGCGGAAAAAGATCGGTAAAGGATTCTTTGTATTAAAATTACGGATGACAGGGAAGTGTAATTATTACATTTTTAATATTTAACGCAAAATGTTAATTAACTAAAAAAGTTCATATCCATCATTAGCGATTCAAAGGCAAGTGAATCACCTTTGTATTACGAAACCGATTATTTTCTTCGAATTAATATTCGCGCAGTTCTTCATTGTCTATATCTACATTGACCCATCGAGTTGTACTACGAAACCGATTATTTTCTTAGAATTAGTATTCGCGCAGTTCATCACTCCGAGTGCTCTTTCGAGGGTTTCCGGGGGTAGGAGCTTGAACTTAACTAATACGTCGTGGCCCCGTCGGGTTCGGACAGTCGGGCCCCCGGCAATTAATTGGCCTTCCATCCTCCCTTTCCTGTCTTGCGCAGCGACGGCCCAGCTAATTGCCATAAATACTGGCGAGAGCCTGGCCTGGCAAATCCATGCATTAGCCAGGATTACCCGCGGTGACCTGTAAATAATGCCCACTGTATCCCAGGATTCCAGTATCACCTTTTAATCACTGGCTCCCGCGCCGGACGAAAAGTCGCTTTGCCGTCTGATTCGCGCGAGCCGACATTATTATCGGCCGGCGGAAATCGGATAAAAGTTCGGGCCCCGCGGAAGCTGCGCCGCGCGAGCTCCCGTGCATCAGAGTTTATTAGCAACAAGTAATAAAAGTATGATTTTCCGAGAGGTGCCGGGGGCGCGAGATTTTCCCCGAGAAGAGAGTTAGGGAGCCGAGGCTCCAACGCGCCGGTGATTAAATCTCCGGGGTTTAAAGGTCGATGCACCCCAGCGTGCACCGCAGACGTGTGCACGGGTGCAGGTACATCATCGACGCGCCAACCTGCATGCAGCCTCTCTCTCTCTCTCTCTCTCTCTCTCTGCTCGTCTCTTCGTCCTGCTTCGTGTGCTCGCGCACCCTCGTTCACTCTGAATGTTTACATTATTCCGCGAGATTCCCTCATTGAAATCGCGGTCGGCTGCATTCAACCGCGCGTACACGCTCTCCTAGCTGGAGTGGCCCGCCGAATGCGCGCCGGCCAGCTGCCTCGAGAGCCCAGCCCAAAGGCCGTATTTCGACTCGCGCTCGCCTACCGAGATCCGCAACTGCGATGAGATGGCTAATCGTCGAGGTTCCTGTATTCTCCGCGGCTGATTAACATAGGAGTACACCCTGTTGACATAGGGATGCTTTAGTGAGTAATATTGGTAGTGGTCTTTGGATTGTGTGGGAACTTTCTTTTATTCTGTTGTCTGGGATGGTACCGCTGGATTTATTTATGAATTTTGTATTTTGTTGATTGTTTTTAGGAGAGGTTCTTAATTCGTCTTGTATATTTTATTTTTATTTTATTGAATTCAATGAATCGAAAAAGGAGGAGGTTCTCAATTGTTCTTGTATATTTTATTTTCATTTTTATTTTTCTGTATTCAATGCGCCGAGAATTGAGTGAATCACTTCACTCTTTCAAGAGACATGAATCATCCTGTTTATTTATTCTCCTCCTAAAGCCAAGACAAACTAAAATTCATCTATTTATTACTTCCAAACACAGTCATAAACCCACTCGCAATCCCACAAACATATTTACTTCCACCGATGACTCGTCCCCAAGCTGCCACCTCGCTCTTTATCACAAGTCTCCTACAAAAGCGTACACTCCGAAACTCGTAACTCTTATCAGTCCCTTCCGTCTCCTCGGATCGAGGCAGAATCCCAGCAAACCAAGAGTCTTTCATCTCCCGTCGATCCACCGCCAGTTTCATTCCAGTCGGCTCGATTCCCATGGAGTGTTAAACCGGCGGCGAGTGGGTGGCGAGCGGCAATAGACCTGTAGACAGACCTCTCTCTCTCTCTCTCTTTCGCTATTTACTTTCGATCAAGGCAAGTATGTGCGGGAGCTCGGCTCGGCAACATGTTGCACCGAGAGGGTGGTGCATCGCGGTGCACCTTGCACTCGCCGGGGCAGCGCGCAACTTGTGCAGCCGCGGCGGAGACGGGTAAACAAAGTTCGACGTTGGCACTTCGCCTGCGCCTATTCATCCCGCGGTAGACACTCGCACACAGTTACTGCGGTGGGCTTAGTGTGTGTAAGAGAGAGATAGAGAGAGAGGGTGGGGGGGTAGCATACACGTGGAGAAGAGCTCGTCCTACCCTTCAGAGCCGGAAAAATACTGAGGGCGAGGGTGAGTGGACTCTGCATGAAATATCCTGCGAAGAGAGAGAGAGAGAGAGAGAGAGGGGGGGGGGGTGGATGCATATTGCTGATTTTGCGGACGACGTCCACGTGCGTGGATTAAGTGGCCGCTCGAAACCCCGAGGGCCCGGATATCCCCGCGCAACTGCGCCCACAGTGTTTCCACGTATGCCTGAATTCATTCCGCGGCGGCTTTTTTCCTCGGAGTTACCTCGCCCGGCTCTAACTTTCTCGCGGCCGCTAATTGCTCTTTAGCGATTCCAACATATTATTTTTTTCCCCACCCCACTTAATAAGCGCCGCGGGCAAAGTTAACGGGCGCGTTATTGGACGCGAAGCTTTGCACATTTGCGAGAGTCGAGTGGGAGAAGAAAAAGTCAAATGAACAGTTTATCCTTCGCAACTTATTCGCGCGCCACTTGCCCTGGTACTTAAGTGTATACATGTGTGTGCGCGAGCCTTTGACATCAAAGCTCGAATTTCTCGGGGATTTCTCCCTCGATGTATTTCGCAAACAGGCCTCTGCGTCCCCCGAATTATCTCGGGCCTGGCGAACGTCTGCGCGAACTTTCCCTGTAATCTGTCGAGCCGGGAGCGATCGGGGCGAAAGGTGCGCCGGAGATGACGTGGAGGAACCATCGTCGCGCGCCACTGCCACTCGGCTTTTCCTTAACCCGAACCCGACGGATTGCTCTCTCCCCTCGAGCGCGATAAACTTTCACTCGGCCGGGTGTCTCGGAAATTCGTCGCACTCCCGCGCGCCCGGGACGCACTCGCAGTTGCACGATTCTCCCCCGAAATGAATACCTGCTGAAATTTCTCCTCGCGACTAATTTGTTTCATGCTCCGGCGACGGGAGTTTCGGCGGATTCTGGGAATCTACTTTGACGAATTTCGAGAGGAATTATGTCTGCGGACATAAACCTGGAGATGGTAGAACGTAATCGGCGGAGACAGCAGAGGTTCTCTTCTTGCTTTAGAGGTGAAAGGAGTGAGGAGTCGCTGAAAGGACGAGATTTCTCTTTTAAGGGTAGCCTCTTTTTATTCGAACGGTCTTGGCTGCGACGCTTGAATGGTTGGCGCTATTTTATGAGTCAGAGCATATAAGTCGCGCTCGTACGAAACTCTTGGAGTGGGCCCGGTAATACGTAAAAGGGAGGCGTGAAGTGTTAACACAGGCCAGAACAGCAGCAGACACTTGACGCACCCCCATGCATCCTCCACGGCTCCTTCCTGCTTCGAATGCCGTGTCGACGTCTCTTCTGGCTACCACCTTCCTTCGAACTCTTTGATGCGCCACCCCTCATCGGCTCTTTCCTCCTCCATCCATTTCCCTCCACCCCCACTCGCACCTTCTTTTCTAATGCCACCCCCGAACGGCATCCCTCTCTCGCTTTCTCGCTGAAAGGATTCTCGAGCCAAAGTCGAATCGATCACTTCTTGGCAACGTCTCCTACGATTTTCTCAATCCCAATATATCGCCCTCTATTTAACCGACTTCGAAAAGGACGAGTTTCTCAATTCGTCTTGTACATAAATTCTATATAAAATTATTATAAATTCTATATCAATATCCAGTACATAAATTCGTATATATATTTCTATTTTATTTTATATAACAAACCCGGCTAGACAAATGAATATCGCGTGGAGATGAAAATGTTAATTCCCGGAAAAGATGCACGATTTCGACGCGCTCGTGAATAATGCAATTTGGTTCAATCAAGCTGCGCTCAGCGATGGTTATGCGGCTCATTGTCAATTCACGGGCTCCCTCGCGCGAGTACGTGCCTCTATTTAATATCGGTCATTTCTATGCGCAATTGCGGGATAATTGTATTGGCCGGCGGCTCGGCAACCCGGGGATAGTCGGTTCGTCTAGTACACGTGTGACGGGGAACGCGAGGCAGATGACGGGAATCGAGGCGACTCGAGCTAGTCGCGTTTACCGAAAGACAGAGAGAGAGAGTGGCGGTGTATGATGATTTATGCAGCTGTAAATACGATCTCTATTAAATGTGTATTCCGTACATAGGCCCGGGAGGATGGTAAATCAAGAGGGTCCGCGTATCCCGTGCCCAAGGGACGCGCCATGCCTCGGCCCTTTAAGTACCAAGTTCGACACGGGGCCGTGGACTTTATAAATAAATTATCACCGTGATTTCACTTACATTAGAGTAATGGCGGCCGCCCTTTGAAAGCGAGCGAGCGAGCGAGGTTCCGTCAACGGTGGAATAATACATGGGCTTACTTTCATGGATTGTTTAATGATCCGCCGGCGCGAAAGTCGACGAGAGTCACTCTCTGTGATAAAGCCATTACCGGCTGAAAGCAGAAAGGCTCGACCCGATTCCGGCACAATAAGGACACGTATTCACACCCCGGGGGGAGAAAAGTTTCCCAACATTCAGGAACATGACCCGCAACATCTACGGTGGACGCTCTCGACAAAGGGAGAGCTTCTTTTTGTCCGCGATAGTCGTGCGCGGGGAAAAGCGCACGCTGATTCCGTCGAGATATTCACGTATCAATCTATAAATTAGAATAGTGCTGGATTCGAAACTGTTTTCTTTTCCAGTGTCAATTAATTCTTTTGTGGAGAAAATGACCAGTGGATTAATTATACGAATTATATTTTAATCACCACTGGATTAATTACAGAAAAAATTACACCAGTTATTAATGAGCATATACAAAAAAAATGAAAAAGAAATTCTAAACTTTCGCACAATGTTGCCCCAAAAAGAAAGCAACAGAAAGTCCCCTGAAAATATCGTGCGATGACCAGCGCAACCTAGGAAATAGTCGCGCGCCACGTCAACATTCCATGCGCGGTCACCACTGCGGAACTTTTGTCCCCCAGTGAATACAAGGCTTAACGGTGAACCGCTCATCTACTGATTACCACGCCTCGAGTTTTTCCGTCCGATCGGACTGCGCGTTCGTTGCGAAAGGCCTATCGGGTGTTTGGCGAAGTTGACGCTGCCACGCCAATCAATGCCTACCCCTCTCTCTCTCTCTCTCTCTGCAGGGTGCAATTACGCCGGTTAGCAACCAACACAACTCGATAATTAGAGGCACGCGAGGGTGGCAAAGCGTAAAAGCGCGGAAGAAGAGAAATGCGAGCACTCGACGCGAAAGTAATTTACTGCGTTCTACATTCCGGTATCTGGCAGCCGCCAACACCCTTAAACCACCCTTAGCCCTCGGCTCTCTCCGCATTTCTCGCCCTTTGCACATTCGCAAAGCTGGCTCGCTGCTCCTTAGCGAGCCCTCGAAAAACGAGCCACGGACCAGCGCCGAAACACGCAAGTGTTCTCGGGAGAGTCTTCTCGGGAATTCGCAGGAAACCACTGCGATCATTACGATCGGCCTACTAAGCCTCGCGAGAGAAGGAGAGCCGGACAATAAAGAGAGCGAGGGCCAAATCCTCGCGTCTTACATCCCGGTGATTCGGCGAGAGCTACAAATGAAAACCAGGATCCGAGGGCGGCGATAGCATTGTTCCAAGAATACCCGGGGCTTTGGTGGCCAGTGTCTCCGGAGTGGCTCTCGGCATCCTCCGCACACATCGACACATCCTCCACAGTGCCGGGGGAGGAGTAGTGGCTTTGATTCGAATCTTCGGTGGTCCGAGGCTGCCAGCGGGCCTGAGTAGGAGAGAGAAAAAGCGAGTGAAGCAGACTCCTCCAGTCGATGAGGAACGAATGGCGAGAAGAAAAAGCGAGGGAGGTGGAAGGAGCCTCGGGAGGTGCTCGCCTGCAAGGACGACTCTCTCTCCCACACGCACGAGACCTCGGGGAAATCCTAATATTTTAACCACCGCCGGCGACTGAAAGGACCTGGGCGAGCATGAAAAGGGAAAAAGGGGTGCGCGAATCATCCCTGCATACCCTTAAACCTTAGTGGATGGATATAGCCTGCAAGAGAGAGAGGGAGAGAGTTACAGGCCTGTATACCCGCTGCGGTACCCCGAGGGAAGTACTTGCAATTAACGCGGTAAGACTCCGCTGTTGCGAGGGTGGTATACCCTTCTTACGCAACGACCCCCCGCCCTATGCGCCTCTTTCTCCCGCAAATTACACGGACTTTCTCTCGTTCCTCGTGTATATCTTTCTCAACCCCCCTCTCGCCAGCATCCCTCTTAGCTCCGGTCCCCCACGGTCCCCTACGGGCCGCAGGGGTGAGCCCGAATGGCTGTGTTCGGTTATTTGTCAGGGATACGTGTAATCGCACGCGCACGCGTCCTCGTGCGTCAATGCAAACCGGGCGTCTCTCCCGCTTCGTCAAGCCACCCTCTCTCCGCATCCTCGGCAATCTCGGCTTATTCGATGATGATGACGATAGCGCGAGTCTAATTCCGCCGGCGGAAATGCGCGCTGTTGAGGCGCGGAGCCCGAGGAAGGCCGAGAGCCACTTTCCTTTTCGTTCGATTGATGTCCAATATAGGAGGGCGTGTATCATACGACACGGCTGCTCCCTTGCGTTTCGCTTATTGCCGCCGGCTGGTCACCGGGAATCTATAGATATAGAGAGAGGTTTTCGCTCCGGCAATTGATTCGGCGGGAACACGTATGTCGCAACACGCGTATCAATATTTGCGCTCCGCCGACGGCGGAAAGTCCGTCGGCTGCCACCGGCTCTCTAACGTATCGCGATCTGCGGCTGATCCGCTGGGAGGTCTTGCGAGAGCCTGTCAACTACAGAGGCCTGCAATCCGAGTATCGCACACCGCGAGATTATGACTTCTGGGATCCCGTTGTACAGCGATACATCATTCCGGGAGCTCGGCTAATCGAAACAGGCTGCGCCACGGAAATCCTGCTTGTACCCTCGAGGATACTCTCTGGATACTTGTACAGGGTGATTCACTTGGCTTTCATCTCCTTTACTTTACGCTCTAGTTACAATTATTTACATTATTGGTACAATTTTATATTATATATAGTTTATATTTTACATATTACATTTTATATTTTATTTTATTATATATTATATTATATTATGGATATAGGCCGTTGAAAATGTAATAATTACACGTTGTTAACTAATTTTAATACAAAAGAGTCTTCTACGCACTGAAAATATATTCATAATCCACAATAATACCAATAATGAAAATAATTACAACTCGAGTGTAAAGGGGTTGAGCCAACTGAATCACCCTCTACACATAGGAGCGAAACTCTCGAGAATTACCGAATGCCCAGTTGATACAGAAGCACATAATTGAACGAAGCTTCGCGCGCGAATTGGCAATGGATAAATGGAAATGCATATTTGCATTTGCATCGAACTCTGCGCGAGAAATCCATCTGGACGCCGACGGGAAGACGGACGTCGGTCAAACTGACGCTTGGGCTCGTCCGAGGCTCGAAATCAATTTCCATAATCCAGCTGGTGATGCGTGAGAGAGAGAGGTTTCATTAATCGCGTAGTTAGCGAGGATCTCAATAGCAGCTCTGCTTTCAAGAGGGAAGTGGGAGTCGATTTCTTCCGCATCCCGGAAACGGGGCTTAGTCACCGGGGTGTCCATTGTGCCCCAGTGAGTGCACATTCGTGTAAAATCCGTGAGAAATTGCCTCGGAGCATGCAGTCGATACACGGTGACCGTGCGGCCGCTCGCCCGATAGATTTCCACTGTACACTTGTGCCGTAAAAGCGGACGGAATCGCCCTTTCCATTTGAGAAGCTTCACCCTCTCACAACTCGAGAAATACGAGGGAAAGCTGACGTTTCGCAATTCCGGAAGAGCCGATTTTAACTCCCGTTATTCGCACTACATTCGGCGGCTGCTCAATTATGAAATAATTACGGTTATTAACTAACTACAAAGGCGAGAGCCTCCAGCGGGTATTAAAGTATTAACTCGAAATTGCGCCGCGCAAGCTTTCCCGGGCAAAAACTTGCGAGCCGAGAGCTTGATACGCTTTTAATTGTCGCTCGACTAACAAGGTGGGTCGATTAAATCCGCGCAAAAAGAGCAAATGCGCTCCCAGTGGAATGCCGGACGCTCGAAGAGCAGTGAGTGTCGCGGGAGCTTTCGGACTTGGGTTTGTCACTTTGTCGTGTTGGCGGAATGGCGAGAGCGAGAGGGTGAGAATGTGAGCTTGGGACGAAAGGGCGAAGGGCTGGGAGGGGAAATGGTAAAGCTGGCATTTTGAGGGGGGAGGACCTCGATGGAGGTTGACGACTGTCAAGCAATTTTCGCGAATATCGGATATTATCGGTTGGCCGCTTTCGCCGCGGTCGTTACGTATAGGTCTGGCGAAGCCGTGGGTTCGCCACTGGCAACAGACAGACGTACCGGCTGCCGGGAAACGAATCGGCACCGGTGCCGCGGCGGAAATCAATATCGAGATGCTTTATATCTCGGGTACGCTGCGCGGCAAGTTTAGCCAACATCCGGCGCGGATCTGCGTTTTAAAGGGCATGGACGACGAATCGCGGAACCGTGGTATTGGACCCTTCGGAGCGACTAGCCCTTTGCTTTGATTAACCCTGTGTTTAGTTGGCCTTGAATCAGAGATTGTTTGCGTGTTTGATATTTAAATTTATCTTGCGCGCGAATAAGATTTATAGTATATATTTAATAGAGAGCAGAATTATAATTGGATATAGATATAATTGAATTTGAAGAATTTAAAGAATTTTAAATCAAAGAATTAAAAGAATTGAAAAACTACTCAGTGCGATCGTAGTTGACGCGGGGCTTGCAAGTATCCCGTGACACTCATTGCGATATTCCCCGATCACGAACGCGGTCAACCTATAATCCACGAATCCCTGAAACCACGACTACCCCGGAAACGACCTAGCGGCATAAACCCCCGGGATAAAGTTCGGGCATCATGATCGCTCGAGATATCGACAACAAAAGCGATGCGCAGCGCCGACAATGACTAGCTCCTGCCTCGTCGAAGCTCCATAAATCCCGGATAGTTCTCGTCGACTACTCTCTTCCCCGGCTTTTCTTTTGATCAAGCGTTGCGTGCGAGAGATTAAAAACTGATATCGCCATATCGGCCGCCGCGGACTCTCCGACGGATTGATCGGCGATCGGCGATCGTCATCGATAACGGTCGAAAGCGTCCGTTCACCAGGCGAGAAATCATTCCCGTCTCCCTCGGTATCGACATTCGCACTTTGTCGCAGGCCCGCGTAATCGCCCACCACTGTCTTTCACGCGGACAGAATAGTTGGATCTGATGAGAAAAGCGACGGGGAGTTCCTTTAAGTCCGCGAGGTTTGTGGCCTCGATGAAGACCAATGGGAGAGCGCTGCCCGTAAAACTCGTATGAAACTGCACGTGTGGGTGCTCGGACTCGAAAATAGTCCGCCATTCATATCTGCGAATCCGCGGCCAACCCCTAAGAGCAAAGTGAACACTAAAGCTTCTCCTTTTAGTGCCGTTTTGGTGCGAGCGCCGTATGCACCGTGTGTAGTACATAGCCGAACTTGGCATGGGACGCGAGGTGCTCATTCATGGAAATGGTCATTGCTGCGGGAACCACTGATATCATTATCTCCAGGCCTTTGGTCCTATGTGCGTATAATGTATTTTCATTGCGACGTTCAATCACCTAAGACTAATCAATGCTCCCAAATGTGTTAATTATTTAGGACCATTCATTAAAGTTTAATTACGAAAATTGAAAAGTTGAAATCTTCTTTAAAGATTTAGTAGCGTAAACAATGTCGTTATACTCTTCCGACCACAATTTTCTTTCCCCAACATCTTTACTTTAAACTCCGAAACTCAACATTCCACAATTCTATCATCGAGTAAAAAGTTGGTCCAATTTCCCCCGAAGACAAGCATCGCCAAAAACCAGGCAAGCTCCAGCCAACTCGATAGACACAACCCCTTAAAGATAAGCGGAGCATCTCTCTCGTTGACCCGAGCATTTGCGCGGAAATGGCCCTGTGGCAGTGAATACGTGAGAGAGGAATGTTCTCGGGCGATTCAACTGCAGCAGCGAAATTGCTGGCGGCAGCGGCGGAAGAGGGCGAGAGGGGGGGTGGTGAGACTAGGATGCGGCAGCCCTTATTTTCGTCAAAGTTTTCGAGAAGAGAGCGAGCATGACGTCACGCTTTCACGAATCATTTGCCCCGTCGTCTACGGTGTCCCCGTCACGTCCATCGCGCAGAGGGGTGGTTTCTCTCGCGCACTCCGACGCTCTCGGCGCTTCGGCATAGCGTGGCTCGGTGTGTATCCGCTGGGCTCTCTGTAGCGAGGGGATGGGACAACGAAACGGCCGGATTATACGTGGGGAGACCCGGATATGTCAAGCGATGCATGCTTCGGATAGTGCAGCGCCAGGAATTCGGATCCCTTCATTTACAAAACCCGGACGTATGTACGTCATCTGCCGTTCTCCTAGGAGACTGGGTCTAGCTACTTTCCCAATGCTATTGTAAATGATAGTGTTGAGTTGGACAAACAAACAATCGAGTATGAAATAAACATGTCTCTCTCAGTTATTGAATTTTTCATTCGCTTTTGTTCCTTCTCCATTCGGCCCCGCAAACTGCATTCGAATTTATCGAATTTATTGAACATAGATGCCGTGAGCCGTACATATTTGGCTCACTGGCGGTACAATTGAATGATATTTATAAACTTAATTCTATATCGCCTTGTATTTTGTAGTTTTTGAAAAATTAATAATATAAAAGTAAAACGAAATATAAATGATAAAGGAGATGCAAATCTTAAAGAAAACGTCATCTATATACCTTAATGGAGAATTCTACAGGGGAGGAGTAAAGGAAATGAGATTTTTTAACTCGCACAGGGTGAAGACTGACTCCTCGGCGAATTTCGCCTCTTAGTTCCCCCAGCGATTTTCTACACGGATTGCATTATCGCTCGTCAGTTACAGCTACCGGAGATCGCCCGCCACTCTACAGGCTTTCCTGTGTCTTGGCGCAAGGGAAGGTGCGGGGTGGTCGAGTTCGGCGCGTTAATGAACGGCGACGTCGAGCGAAAGAAATAACGTCATTAAGGCTATCTGTATTAACGTTCAAAAGGGTCCATTGTCGGCTCGTATCTCAGTACACACAATGCATCCCCCTCGTGTCCATTAAAGTCCAGGATCGCAGCCGAAAATCCAGAAAGCTGTGGAGCGTACTCGAGAGCGGGGAACCCCGGGAAGAAAGGGACAGAGGCACCCCGAAGGGCGAGGTAGGAAGATCGTCCAAGGGAGACAGAGTGAATACGAGAGTCCTCCTCGATATGCGTGGCTGCGCCGGAAAACGAGGATGCCGAGGGAAGAATGAAAGGGCCTCGGGTAATTAAGGCAAAAAAAGAGAAAACAGAGGAAAAGTAGAAAAAGGCCGGCGACCCTTTGCGACATGAGGGCGGGGGTCGCTGGACTGCGAGCGTTTGAGCGACGGTAGACTCGCCATGGGATCCCAAGGAAGAATGACCTCGGACGAAAAGCCCTTCGGGGCCCTGACAGATTCATTCTAGAGAAAAGAGAAATTTAGTGAAAATTTCCCGACCGGACGTCTAGGCGTTCAATTCTCCTCGATAGCCGAGGGTAGTCGAGGGCGGAAAAGGGTTGAGAGGGAAAAAGGAGGAAAGCAGGAAAGCTCAACCCTCGGGTACCGCGAGGCTGCTGTCACCGCGGTGAATAGAGCGCCGAATAGAAGCCACGGTCGTTCCTCCTCCAATCTCAGCGATCCTTTCACTTTTTAACCCAGTTTCCATTGTTAGCCCGGCGGCAGGCCGTTCCTGTCACACACCGCCCGCCCGGCCCACTACTCGAGCTCGGTGTAATTAGCGCTATATCGGCCGGGATTCTTTTACGCTTTTCCTCGCGCGCGCGGCCAGGAAGTAATTCCGATGCCGCGTCCGCTGCCGGCGGAATACCCGCGGCGTATTCCATCCTCGAGAGCTGCGCCGCTCGAGAGTATTCCGATAGGTCGCCAGACCCTCCGCGGCCGCCCGGGAGATACCAGTGAGAAATTCAATTAATGCAATTGCCGATAGAGAAATGAAGTTTCAGCGGAGAAGCGGAAAAGTCGAGAGGAAGACGGAGGTAAAAAGGAGCAGGTGGAGGTGGTTGGTGGTCCGGATGGTGCGAGCGCGCTTTCAGGGAATAGGTCATCGCGGTGATTGCGTGGGAGTGGCAGAATTCAAATCATACGCGAGGAATGATTAATGCGAATCCTTGACGCACCTCTGCGCCGAGTACACCTCGCCTTGGTTGCGTCTGACCGTTCGAGGAGATTGAGAGTAGCGCGGCTGGGTACGCGTGACTGACTCTCCTTGCGACTGCACGGTTCTTTGGATAGAGTTTGCACTTGCGATAAATCGAAATAAGAAAATCGAATAAAGAGTAAAGAATAAAAAAGCAAAAAATAAGAAAATAATTAGTTTAGAATAATTAATGATGAGTTGTTAGCGATAAACTGAGTTAAGACAATAAAATAAAGAATAAAGAATAAAAAAGAAATAAATAAGAAGATAATTTTAGAATAATTATCGATGAACTCTTCCTCATTTTTCCTTGATGACATTTGATCGAAGAGAGAGCCTTGAAGCCTCATCTCACTTTCATTCGATGACGAAACTCGAAAGCCGAGAAAGTAAGCTATAATCAATCGAGCAATTTGCAAATTCCGAAATCGGAAGGAGCGCAGTCCCCCCGGCCGCGGCAATTCCCTTGTTTATTCTCAGCTTTCCCCACTCGTGGCAAGTGTTTTCACCTCTTTAGCGTTTGCGGCGCGCGTAGTGCCGGGCGAAACATCGTCAAGCAAAGTAACCGCGCGCGCGCGCTCCGCGACTCCGCTCCCTTTAATCCGGCGCACTCTCGGTTTTTTCGTCGCTCTCGCTTTGACTGGGAAAGCCGGGCGTATCGCGCTCGCCAGTAGCTAGTGCGTGGAGAGTGAAATATGACGAGACTCGGTGGGCTGGTGGTGCTCTGCGTGATCCTGTCGGCGGCGGCCAAGCCGACGATATACAAAAGGAATCAGGATAATATTTTCGAGCCAGGTAATTCCGGCGATTGGCTTATCCGATGGGAATCGCTGCCCTGGGGAATCAAGTGTTTCAAAATAAAGTGGAAAATTCGTATAATATCCGCCTGCGTCGATATCCCCCCCTCTTCGCCCCCAGTAATCGAATCCGATCCGATAGTATTCCGCCCTCCGCGCTAATCTACGGTCTAATTCCCGGATTTCGTCTCCGCGCTCCACTTTCCGAGGGAATCGGACCATTCGTACTTTCTAGCGAGCGTGAAACCCTCCGTTCTCACGGCTAATCTATGACTACGTTCTATTATGTAAACCAATCAATGCACAGAGCGCGCACAGAAAAAAAGACTACAATCATCGACTTTACAAGAAAAAGAAGAAGAAGGTAAAGAGTCGCGTAGAGTTTCTCTTTCGCTCGGACGGACGGTGGCATCGCTCTCGAAGGAGGTCTTGGTCGCGCGTGGATCACCTCGAGGAGGAGTAACAGGAGGCGGAGGTGGAGCCAGAAAAACTTTCACTCTAATTATTGTCGCCTTTAATTAGTGCGCGGGACCGTCGGCTAAGTGCACCGGGCGGCGCTGCATCCCCCCCGGTAATGTCAGTGTCAATTCTCGGCCCATTATGCGCTCGCCACTAATTATCCCTCCGGCTAATTGCCGACTCTTCCGAGCTTTGCAAACGTCTTTGCGCGCGTACGAGCTTCATCGCCGGCGAGCCAGCATCCTAATGGACGAGCGGCAATTCCCGTCCCCTTTGGAACCGTGAACTGGTTCTCGCACTTTGCCAATTTGCAGCCCCTGGAATTATCGATTTACAATTTACATATATCGCGAACGAAACCTCATGGAGCCCGAGGACCATTGCGATACTGACTCGATCGATCTTCGGTCCTCTCTCGAGGGCGAGAGGCTCGGGTGACGACAGTGCAGACTCACCTCGATGCGGGCGAATCATACCAAATAAAGGGTGGTCGCGAGAAAAAGCCGGCAAGTCCTCGACGGCCGGTGCTTGACAGGTGGGAATAACGGGAGAATGACGTCAACCTATATCGCGTGGGTTTCGATTATAGCGAGGCCACGATCCCGGGTAGATCGTACGCTCGATGCAGCTTCTAGTCACGATAAACACGTGTTCCCCTCTCTCTTTGCCTCTCGGCTTACCTTTCCCCGATGGCAATGGCTCGACATTCTCCTAGGAGAGCCCGCGCAACCCTGCGTCCCGATGTCATTTGCGGCGCCTGGCCCACAAACCGAGATACACCGCAGCGACCACCCTTCGGTTAATCTTCTCGGAATCGGCAGTCGCGATTGATTCCATCGGGACTGAATAACCCTCTGGGACTTGCCAACGGATTTCGCGCGCTCGAAAATTATGCTCCTCGTTTGTCCAGTCCCCGGGGAGACGCTGGCCAGCCGCAGACCTCGAAAAGAATCCCCGGGTAATTCGTTTCCATCGACCTTGAATGCGACCTATCGGCGCATCGGTTCGATTCGTCGGGCGGAAAAGCTCCGCTGTATATCTTGCCGCTCGTCCATTAGGAAAGGCGAAAGACGATACCTGGGGAGGCTACTCGAGGTGTCCTTGACTGGCTTCGCACTGGGACTCTAGAGAGAGATGGAAAGAAAAAAGAAAAGGTTTAGACATTGGGAGGATTGCGGTAGTTGCAATTATCTTACCTGTATTTAGTTGTATAGGAGATACCGACTGCGGCGAAACATTCGTGGAAATGATTTAGCAGATTGAACCGACAGCATTCGGACGAGAAAGGGGTTTGCGTGCGCTGTATAATGTATGAAGTATTACGTGCAAGAAATGATTTTTTCTCCTGACGGCAGCCTGTCGGATCGGGTCAGGTACTGGCGAAAATACATATAGCGCGTGTTTGGAATGCTGCTCGCTCTCGGCTTGCTTAGTTGCGCGCGTTTAATTAAAACGCTCGCCACTTCATAGTGGCATTTTGGAGACTCGATCGGGTGAACGCGACTCCAGTTCTAACGCGGAATTTGTAGATCCGGTTGAAGTTTGAAATTCAGGCCAGCCGGCTAGAGCTTAACCGGTTCGTGCGGTTTAAATAGGAACGTAATTCCCTGTGAATTAATTGTATGTATTTGCCTAAGTGAAAATAGATATTTGTGATTTTTGTATTATGAAGAGAAAAGATAAATGCTCGTGGGAAATATGCGCTCGGCTCGAGTTACAATCGCATTCCTCTCAGTTCCTCGATGCAAATCAGGCCCGGTCTCGCTATACTTTCACGATCCAATTCGCAATACCAGAACCAGCTATCACTCTCGCATTGTAGTTGGATCGAAGAGCTCCGATAGATATGTACGTTTGGTAGACAATGATATCGCGTTACTGATGGCTTGTACCTTTTTGTTACTAGTAATGGTACCAGTCTCGTCGACGGTGATACCACTGTCAGTCTACAAAGTACAGTATGGCCTGGGATTCATATCGAAAGATAAGAAGGTGCAGTCCGCCTTCAAGCCGGACGGGGATGTCAAATTAATTACGAGTAAGTAAGACTTTGCTGTACGAATTCTCTCTAGCATTATGGCAACGCACCATGCTGCCCGACTTTCTCTTTTTAATTCCACTCATCGTCCGCCTTTGCGTAACACCGCGCGCGCGGTCGAAGCAGTTGCACGTGAATGGGCTGCACGTCATACTTACCGGGATCTTGGTCACAGCCTCGGAACCTAGTTTGTCGAATTGTATACCGTTCACAGAAATGTCCGGCGCCGACGACTATTTTTAATCATGTCTTTTGTGCTTGGCAGTTAAAAAGCATCAGGAGAAGAAGGCGTAGAGAATCGCAGAAGACGCAACACCGTATTCATCGATTGGTGATTGGAGTCTGCTCCGGTGATAGTACAGAAGTATGGCATGTAGGAAACGAAAAAAACTATGTTGGTTTCTAGGAGAATCTAGTATCCGAAGTTCTTAATGTAGTTGTACAAGCTTCACGCCAAAAATTAATTTACCTCTGTGTTTGATAGTACTAATAAGTGTAGAATTAAATGCTTTTGGCTTGTTTCCCTCCGTGTGTTAGAGTGCAAGTGTTCGCGTGTGGAAGTGTGCGAGAGCGAGGACGAGAAAGATGAGATTCAGATTATTTCGATTTATTTTATGTGAATGAAATATAATGATTTTTGGCAAATGTCTTTTGTCACAAAACACTATGTGCTGGAAACAAATGGATATTAAAACTTAATATAACAAAAATAAAAGATCGTCTTACTTATTTTACCGACTAACTAACTATAGGGTGTCAAGTACAGAATGTATTAGAAAAATATGGATTCCTGCGGAGAACAGCGGAAACGAATACTGCGCACTCAATATTATGAAATATCCATTGCATCCTCCGCTGAAAATAAATTTGAGATTTATTACACTGGTCAAAGTAGTAGACTAGAATCATTAGGACATGTACTTACACATTTCGTTAAACATAAAATCTTCTTGATATTCTTTAAGGAACTGTGTCGAACGATGCTCATCAAGAAACAGGGAATATACTCGTTTAACATCTTCAATATTGACCTACGAAAAAGTTTAATTACCATTATATGCGTCTACCACCTAACTAGAGTGCCGAGATCCAATTTTGTTTACCTCTGTGCTCTTCCTTCGCCGACTAACAAGGGAAGCAGTGGTAATGAGTTGTATGGCATATCGCAGAGACGTTTCTAATGCGATCCTCGTCAATACTGTCAACGCGTCATCAGCCATTTCACAATCTTCCTCCTCGCACCTGATCTTTAATATCTCCTTTAATTCTTTTTCTTGATATGGACTGGTCGGCACAATAATCATTCGGTCCAATAAATCGATTGGGATACCATGCGGACTCTTATAGTTAGTTCCCCTAATTCGTGTGATACCTATGTAGGCATGGCATGTTACTATTTCTAATAGAGCAAACAAGTTTAGTCATCAATTGTATAATAGATACCTCGATTTGTGGCCATAATGACTACTGGAGCCATGTCATTTTCAAGAGCACGGTTTAAGAAAGAGAAGCATTCGATATCTAACATATGAACTTCATCTATGAAAAGAACGCCAGGCGCAATTTCCGCCTTTCCCTCCTCGCGCCACTCCGCGACTTTGACATTTATTTGGTCGCGAACTTCGGACTTGATCTCCCCGGTATCACCCGAAAACAGAGCCAAAAATCCATGTGTCCTACTGTTGATAACATCGACTTCGTGCAACGTGACAGTATGCACCACTTCTTTTCGTTTTTGCAATTCTCCCTCGGGACATTGAACGAATCGTGTTTGAGGGCCTGTCGCGTCGTAATCCCGAGCTCTCGTGAATGAGCGGCCAAGTCGATTAATCTTCCCAGTGGCCTTGTCAATTGTTATCACATCTCCTGCTTGAACCTGGATAATAAAGATTTATTGCCAGTAAGAGTAAAGTTCAAAGTTCACAATAGAATCACATAGACAACACTCACCTTTTCTTTCATTAGACTGTCAATCATCTTGTTTCCCAAGTCATAGACAGTTTCCATTTCTGTGGTCTTAAGTGTTAATTTGCCGGCTTTAGCTCCTATACCTGTGGCAGGTCTGTCTACTTGAATTTCCACCACTTCACCCTCTATGATCTCTGTTTCCTCCTTGATCTTAACACCTATGGACTTTCTGATTGCCTGAGTGAGTGCTTCGGTCTTGCCCATTTCCAAGGAATAGATTTCGGAACCAGCCATTGATGTGAAGGGAGTGTCCATGCCCAGTGCTTGAGCCATAGCCATTGCTATAGCTGTTTTGCCAGTGCCTGGGTGACCAGCCAGTAAAATAGCCCGACCAGCTATTTTACCGTCTTTAATCATCTCCAAGACAACACCTGCAGCACGACGTGCCATGACCTGGCCCACCATTCCTTCGGAGACCTGTGGAACAATATTATTTTTACACAATCCTTCCTCCTCTTGTTATAGCTCAAATAAAGTAATATGACATGTTATTACATGTCTGGGTTCCAAGCTATCATCCAATCCTAAGCCACGAATGTGAGAATGAGCTCCTATACGCTCAATTTTTGTGATCTCCCTCACTTCTTGCACCTTTGCTGCCGCAATGCCCTGAAACATCAAGTAATATTAACATCTATGTATTACTCCTCATACTTCTTTAATATTGACTTTCTTTCCACCAATAGATCAAACACTTTGTTTCTATGACGACCTACTACACCCTTCAAGGAATCCTCTCGAATCAACGAGAAAAGGAGCAGAACTTTTAAAGAATACTTCTTAAAACACATCCAAATAAGCAATCAGTGGTTTTCGCAAATGAAACGCGCATATACACAAACTACAGGTTAACCGGTAAAACACAATGTGCTCAGGAGATGCTTCCGTTATAATGATATTTCCAACTACAACCATCTCACGCAACGGATACAAGAGTCCAACTAAACTACATTTCTTAATAAAATATTCATTACCGCCATCTTCCTCAACAAAAGCACGTGTTTTTACGTCCACTGTCAATTGTTTCAAAACCACCAAGTTCGTTCAAGTGGCCGTGCTGCTGTTTGGTTACGGAAAAGACTAGACGCGCCCTCTGCTGTCTAGAGTTCAAGTTCAGCAATATTGTTTTGCCAGACATAGACACGAGTTCCATCTAGGATGAGTTATAAATAATACAAGAGAGAAGTAGATAAATAAAATATAGATAGATATTGGGGTGTGGGGTGGTGTTGGGTTCGACGAGGAGAGAGCGATTATTCAAATGGTATTATGCAAAGAATAGGCAAAATATTTATTTCTAATATCTCCGAATGAATATAAAATGTGCAGAATCGTTGATTGCTTGGTAATCAATTGGCCGGGCCGCTGGCGATAATCTTAGTTAAGTAAGGCACGTGAATCAGGTCCCTGCGAGCTTCTGCTCGTCGATATAATACTGGACAGTCTAGCGAGATGCATTGGGGATCGTCGGAGTAGCCGGTGCAAGACTGACAAATCTAAAATGTATCTTCTTTTAAAAAACAATCATTGTTTGTAAACAAGGAACAAGTCTGTCCGATACTCACTGTAGTTAAACCATGATAAGTTCGTTCAAGCCATCTGATTTTCTCGTAGAGAATCGTAATTGTTTGACTAGGTTTCGAGGCGCAAGAAGCACAGATGTCTGTCCTGGTCGATTCCCCGCAAGTAGCACAGATTGTCGTACTGAAGAACTGGCGAATCGTTGATTTTGGATTCTCGGTGAACAAGCTCACTGCTTTGTCTGGCGTCTGCCGGTGAGACATCTGGCTGTACCTGTTAGAGATATTTCCCGTTAGGAAATTTGATCCTTTTTTCAATGAAAATGGTTGTTTATATTCATCATACCACATATTGACGTCAACACCAAATAGATTGAAACAGCGATTGAGCGGGGGGATGATGACTTTTGTTATGTAGTATATGGAATTAGGAGTCAGTCCTTCATCCAACATCACTTCCATGGGAGTTCGTACACAATGAATAAGAGCTTGATTCGGTGCACCTGCTACTATAACGTATCTCACGCGTTCCCCCGTGCGTGGGATCGCTCGTGGATCTTTACGCATCAATCTGCGTGTTAACTCTAAAGCCGGAACACACGCTGAGGGCTTGTACCCACCCAATCCGCGAAATTCTCTGGCAAATGTTAGTTCTTGGATTGAGATTCTTCGGCGTAATATCTTGTCGAACTGCCTTGTAACGTAGCTCTTCACTAAAGACACGTCCTTGGTGTCGAATAAAATTTTCAGTGACTTCTCCAGAATCTAAAACATTCAACATTCCAATTAGTTGGGTGAGATGCGAATTTTGAAAGTATCGAGACGCTAATTACTTTAGCTACTGCAGGGCAACCATCTCGACGAACAGTCTCGATTCCCTTCGCGAGATACTCGGGTTCCTTTTGATCCGGTGTCTCGTACATGTATCCGCAATATCTCTTCTTAGTCTTAAATCAAACTCAGCTGTGATTAATTGTATTTATTTTAAATGTATGAACTTACTTGTAAGATTGATGGATGCATGACTTTCTCGAACTTAAGTTTCACTGGGGCTGGGTTCGCAGCAGTAACAGTGTCCGCTATATCCGCTCCTATTTTGAAAGCATCCTCCTTGGACTTTCCCGGTAATAGAATAAATAACGAATCTGTATCGCCGTAAACTACTTCTGCTCCCCACTTTGGCGTCGATTGTACTATCTTTATTGCTCGTTCCAGAGTTTCTCTCCCTTTACTAACAACGCTATCTCCTACCTGTTAGGAAGATATTAATTAATATCTAAACTTCATCGATTTTCAAATGCAGACGCACCTCTATGCAAGGCATTCTGCCGCTGAAATTGGCGGACGTGTAGCCGTAAGTGACATTTGCAATCAATTTCAGACCCAGCTGCTGGGAATCGAGGACTCTACGTAACAGCATATTTGTAGAACCATGAGCTTTCATAGAATCTTTCACCATTAATCGGGTGTTCAATATTTCTGTGAGCATACGTGGCAGTATTCCTTGGCGAACTTTTTCCTTTACAAAAGCGACGCCGCATGGCGAGAAGTTGATTTTTCCCCGTAATTTTAATGCTAGATTCTTTTTCACTCTCAAAGTACCTGCTCCGAATTCGAATGGTTCGTATCTACGAAATATAATTAAGTTATATCGAATGTCTTCCTTGGAATTTGCATACTTTGCAAATACACTCACTGCCCGATGTGTTCCACTCTTCCCAAACATGTAGAGAAACAGTAGTTGTAAGCAATAATAATGCTCGGGTACAAACTTTGAAAATCAAGTACGATCATCGGATCCGCATAAAAAGTGGACTGCGGTTCCATTATCAGCGGCAATGCCTCGGGTGCTCTCATTTTGGCACGTTGGTGTATCGCCGGAGAAACCGGGATATAATTGAGAGGCTTAGCCAATCTTAGCATCATTGACTCTACGCGAAATTGCGAACCGCGCGAGAAGACTTCGTAAAATTGTATGCCAATTAATCTTGCGTGCTCGCAGGTTCGGCCTATACAATACAAGTAGGAATAAGGGTTTTGAGAACATACGAATTTGATTTTTATAAATACAAACCGATGACATCCAATTGCAACAGTATCCTAAGTGTACCCAATGTTCGTTGGATGTAATGATTAACGACTCGCAATTTAATTGCGAGATGCCCATTCTTCCACCAGTCAGTCAGAGTTCTAAAGGCAGGTTTCGCGATTCTCTCGCGCATTATATTGTACATAACATTCTCAAATGTATAGTTTAACAGAGCTGCAAAATATTGGAGATTTATTTACCTAAGATATGTGAATATAACATTTCCAAAGAAATTTCAATTTACCTGCTTCGTGTCTCATTATTCTCCACACGTCGATTATGATCCGTCCAGGCACTTTAGGATCATTGAAAGCATCCTTTTCTAATGTTTGAACTGCCGATTTCGGTGCGGCACTTGGTATTCTTGAAAATTGCCACGTTATGTTCTTGATGCCAATATGAGTTGCCCTTTGAAATATGTAGCCCCACGACAGCGATTCGATTTCCCACCCAAGTAATACATCTGGATCGCAATGTCGTATTAAAGTAATTAGACTTATAATCAAGTCGCTCTCTGCTTCTACGTGTGATATGGGGCAAAGCGCAGCGGCAGAGTACATATTCCTCAAGCGCTCGTTATCAATAATGGAGCTTACAATAATAGCTCCTGGAAATGAAATGCAATCAAAATCCATTCCAACTGGTTCGACTATTCATAACATACCGTGCTTTAAATCTTCACGACTAGAAGAACTTGGTACGTCGTCGTAAATGGCATAAAATATCCCTGCGATTGCATCGTGTTGCGGATCGGGAAGTAAATCTCCCCGAGTAACAACGTGTATTTCCACTGATAATACTGTCAAATACTGATACTAAAATATACATTGAAATGTAGTTCGTACGTTCCATTTTAGACGGCAGGGTTGATGAAAAGTAACTTACAATAGCCAAAGCCCGAGCATTCTGAAAATTTTCTTCATCAACGTTTCGACTATTACCTTTAACAGAGTACTCAATCTGTCCGTAAGAAATGCCTAATTGTTGAAGTGTTTCGTTGTTTTTGTATAACAAAGGATTCTCCAATATCTTTTGCAAGGAAGGGTTTAATTCGAGCGATGATGTGTTTTCGGAAGAACTGAAGTTCTGTGTACAAGTAGCATCCTGGATTTTTTCTTGTGAGATCGATGTTTTGTCTGTCATCGTTTCCGGCTCTGCATTTGCGATTTGAACTTCATTTTCCTTGATATTGTCTTTTTTTATTGGTGTTTTATTGCGGACATGATCCTTGGTTCGTTTCGATAAATACTGTTTCGCTTTCAGCCAATTTTTTATGTAATTGGGTGATGGTGGCTTCAGGACAGGATGGATCGTCAAAAGATTGTATCCCGCGAGTGCCTTCTTCATATTGCAAGTCTTTATACTCGAACCCGAGGGATGAAATTCATTAACTTTCATTCGTCGCCACATTTTAATGCCCGTAATTCCATCTAAACCTGATTTGAATACATCAATTCCGAAAGTATTGTCACTCTTCTTCGCCGTTTGCTTCTGTTTCAGTAGATCTGTTTTATTACTGAAATATGGGCCCTGATATTTGCACGGGGCAATGTTATACATTGGCATGCTCTCGATAATTCTTTCTCTTGTCGGTGGATTGAATAGAGTTATCAATGTGACAGACTTTGTCGACTTAGTATCCGCAACACTTTGCAATGAGAAGCTTTGATTAACTTCCTCCAACTTTCTATTAATGCACTGACTAAAAGTTATATTACAAATATCTTCTTCATCATCGGAATTAAATGCCAAACTTTCTTTCTCACTCAATGACATTGTGTCCTTTGTATCATCATCTGAATGTTTAACATTAGGACTACACGAACGTTTGTGATTATCATTTAAACAGATGTTTAGAGGGCTTTTCTCTCTATCGGGATTATCTTTGGATTGGTTCATTATGCGTTCTGCTAAAGGTAAATCGTCATTGTTTTCATCACTCGGATTTTCAACTGAACATTGTACAGTCTCATTAGCAGGTACAAAACTTAATCGCTTACGAACCTCTTTGCTATTCTTTGGTAAATGCTGTGTCAATGACACATGAGAGCTGTTACTCCCAGTGTCACTATTGGCACCTTCAACATCATCATCTTGATACCCCTGGGATTTGGATTCATATATCCCAGGCTCTTTTGAAGGACCTATTAAAAACAAATATCATAGGCATTGGCCAGTTTTTTCCTAATATTAGCTAGTTGACTATATTTTAAATTACCATCCACAGCCTCAGGAAAGAGTTCGTAATTTTTGTCCCTGAGTAAATTTCTTCGCAAAACTCTTTGACCCAGTTGTACAGAACTAGAGATACATGATCTGGGACTCTGAGGTTCCCTCCCAGGAGTGCTGGGGACCCTAGCAGCCTGTGAACTTGTCTTCGGTGATGTAATTGTTACATGGAGTGGTGTATATTTGGCATAAATGTTATGGGGACTACGGGGTGTGCGAGGTCTTCTTGGAGTACAACACTTGGTTGGTGTGTCTAGATTCTTTTGGGGAGTATCTGCATTTGCTTTCCTGCGCTTACACGGCGATTGCAGATCCGATTCAGTGCCTGACAATGGTTTTTTGCCTGGTGTAGTTGCGATTGATTCTTTCGACGCCGATGTTTTATAGACGCATATCCGCTTCTCTTCTCGCTGGATGGTAATATCAGGATCGGGTTCAGAGTCGCTAGAACTGTTTACTGTATTACCATCTAGCGCTGGAAAAGATAGCTCTGCGTGTATTTCAGCTTTCCATAAAATATTAGCAACCGAACGAGATTCTTCATCTGATTTCGCACGATGATACGTCCTTCCATCAAGTGATGCATTTACATCCACACTTGTCTCATCCGTATCAAATACATCCAAATCTTTATGATCCAATTCATATATTTTACTCAGGTTTCTACTGTAGTATTTAACGACCGGCATATTACATTTTTTAACAAGTGTTTGAACTTTTTTCTGTTCATCAGATGCAATAATCAACTCATCATTGCTTCCATCATATTGAGGGACATTCAGGATGGTTTCATTATGAATGTCTTGACTGTCATCAGATCCTGCATTCTCTTCACTTTTTTTAGTCTTAAGAATACTCGACTGACTCGGTGGCTTGGAGAAGGAATTCCAGGAACTCAAGGTGTCCAAATCCAAGCATGTAATATTCAAATTTTCCGCCTCTTCAACATCATTATCTTCCTGGATGTCTTTGTCAAGAGCAGAAGATTGCGAACCTAATACGCTGTCGTCATCAACGTTTCTTTCATCAACGTTATCTTCGGCGAGTTCGACTAGTATGTCTAGTAGCTGCATATCTTCTGCATCGAATATACTTGTGTCTGCGATACTGCTATGATGCGATGTCAATTGTGATATATCAGATATATTTAGATCTTTCATAATATCGCGGCTTGATACTTTGACTGTACTCTGTTGAACAGGTTCATTTGGATTGAAATGATTAAGAACGTGCGAAGCATTCAATAGATTAGACTCATTTTCTTTCTCAAGAGGATAAGAGAGTGCAGTGTCTGTGACTGATATAGAACTATCAGAATATGACATAAGTTCTAATCTTCTTGCTAATCTCTCTGCCTGAAAGACATCATTATCTGTCTGAACCTCCGCTCTCCTGTCAGTTGTATTAGTGTAAAGTAATTGGGAGTCTGGGTGAGCCATCTCTTTAGCATCTCTCCTTGCCTTTTCATTATTCCAAATGGCAGCAATGCCAGGATTCAATTCCAGTCCCTGCAATATCTCTTCTCTGTTGAGTATATCACAGGCTTGCGCATCAACTTCCAGCTCACATATGCTTTGTTTGACAACAGATATTGGAAGATATTTTGGTGAGTCACATGAACCACTGATATCACTTTGGGTGCTTTCTCTTGTACCCGATTGATTATTCAATCTAAATTTTATGTTTTTTAAATTTATCAAACTCATCCCATATAGATTGTAATCTATCATAAATTGTAGAATGTAAGGTATATGAGCTTCATGTGGCTGCAGGCTTTGACCAAGAACAATGCCATTCTAGGACAGGAAGAATTCTTTTAAACACAAGTATTACAAGATAAATCTAAGTAGATCAATCTATACCTGCAATAGGTCAGCTGCCTTTTTAATTATCGCAGGATTATAAAAATAAATCTTGAAGAATAAATGTTCCTTGGTGTGGTAGCCGTACATGGGACTGAAACAGGATTCAGATTCAAATCCACCTATGTTTAATCTGCTTATATGCAGAAGTACTTACATGCCAGAAACTAGCTGAACTTTGTACACGTGCTGATTAGTGGATGTTGCTGATCCAAAGGATACATTAATGGCAGTGTCCAATGCGGATGCAAGCCTATAGGAATAACTGTCCGTGTCTTTATCCACTGTACATGGTATATACATGTATGGAAAAACTCCATGAATGTGCAAGCAAGTCTTTTTCCCTTTAAACAGAGGAAAGACTTTGAGTACAGGCTTTGATAATGCGAGCCTGACTTCATTTACCTGCGAGAGTAGAGCCAAATATTCGTATCACAGGCAATAGTTTTATATCTGTTCCCCTAAAGTCTGAATAGGCCACATCAACATTAGGAATAGGAGGAGCCTGATAGCTGTCAACTGTCACCAAGTTGATAGAAAACATTGTTGACACCTGTTGATGTAACATTTAATAGACTTCATATGAAAAGATTCATTTCTATTAACCTCTTACCAAGTTTTTCTCTATTCCAGCATAAAACTTAAAACAATATGCTTGTTCTTCGCATGACTTGGTCGCACAATCTCTTCAGGTGTCACAACACAAAGGATCGTCCCTTCATGATTGTTAATTCGTGCGGTATCATACAACAAGCATTCAAAATCACCGGTGACGCCATGTGCGTCAAGCTCGATTGACGTATATGTTGTATACACATAACCGTAACTTTTCCGGTTTCGCACTGTCACACTGACTTTCGATGTCATATCGATGGGTTACTAAACGAGTACGAGTGGATTAATCGATCATCACTCTTTATTGTCATTGAGTCATATAAATATATGTTTATCGAAAATACAATGGAGTATAACAGTGTAGAAAATACAAGGCACAATAGTTCCACGTGTTACATTTGTGTCCCGGAACAAGTTTCTCTTTGGGAGAATGGAAAATAGTTCTAGTTCAGTATAAGGCATCTTTAAAGCGTTTAGTATCCAACTATAGTATATAGATTCGTGCGCACAACCCGCCACGCAGTTGGAAGCCTGTGGGAGATTCCTCTGATTGATATTCCCAGGTCACAACTATTCCTATGTTCATAAGCCGACCAGTTTGTTAAAAATATGCAGCACAGCAAATACGACTGCTAAAAATGCAGACTGTGTTTTATGGTTGCTTGTTTAGGCCACAGAGGCCTCAATGTAAACAGCCTGATGCCTTCATTTTAAACAGGAGAATTTAGAGAACGAGGCATAGGCTTTTTTCACGAAAGGGATTCAGCTTCTGTGAGGAGAAGCCGACAAGAAGGCAATCCTCTTGTTGGTGTTCAGTGACGTATTTCATGAGGTCTTCCACCGCTTTGCTAACAGTGATGCGTTTCAGTGCAGCCTCGCGGCGCAACTGCTCCGTCACATGACGCTGTTGCTGCAAGCTTGTGATCACCATGTCCATAACAGCCGAGGAATTCTCTACCAGCCGAAATCACCCTGAGACAGCAACACTCGACCCAACCCGATTAAGCTTCCGTTCAGCTCCTTTTCGACCCTCGCTCTGAAATAATGCACCGTCAACGATTATCATTCTAGAAGAGATTCACGGGGAATCTGGAACTCACCGTGATAACAGCGATCTTTCGAATCTTTATCGGGCGATCACGATTTATCAAAGTTGACACTTTGTTTTGGGTAGGATCTCCCGATGATGCGGATATCCGCTGAACTTCCCCGCAAGAACACAGCTGTGGGTGTGGTTCGGGTAGTTTAGAACTGCCTCTGATTGCTTCTGATTGGCCCGATGGGACTGTTTAAATTTAGCATCGCTGGTGGCGCCACTGTCGATTTAGACCGCGGCCGAGGGAAATTACCATTTTGATTTTCACGAAAATCGAACTTTGATTCGATACATGTCTTGTATACTCGCGCAATAATACACTTTAATTATAATAAAGTGCGATTAAACAATCGAGGAGATCAGAATATACGATTTTTGTATTTTAAAACTCATTCGACTTTAGAAAAATTCGAATCCTGCGTTTGCAAATGTTGTCCTAGAGGGCGCACCGCTCGAAAGGAGCCGAGGAAGAAAGACCTCACCTTTCTACGTACTTCGCCCGAAAAGTTGAAGTGGTACATGCCGATTGCCGATTGCACGTGAAAGTAAGATTTTTCAATCAAACGGAGAAAATGGCTTTACACATACCGAAGGCGCCGGGTATGGCGCAAATGCTTAAAGACGGAGCACGCGTAAGTATAAAATGATATTCCAACCGATAGAACTTGTTATTACTCGATGCCGGCGCGATACATCATTCGCCGCAGTTGACGATCTTTCGCGTAGAAAGGAGCCCGAATCGCCGCTTGGATGAATGTTGCCTTTTATAGGCATATTATGATCCTCTCGGAGATGATTTGCCTCTGCCGGTTTTCTCCAGGATTGCTCGCAGGAAATGATTGCTTTCCCTCCTGGCGCATATTAGATGCTGTCTCGCGTAGTTCTCTAATGCTAGTGTCACTTTAATCTATATATATATATATATATATTTTACCAGAACGCACGTCGTGCCGATGATTCGATGCAACCAATGATTTTACAGGAAATAATTACTAACTCGAAAAATTCCCGTGTATGTTTAGTACTTCTCCGGATTGGAAGAAGCTGTATACAGAAATATAACAGCATGCAAGCAATTCGCTCAAACAGTCAGGACAGCCTACGGCCCGAATGGCATGAACAAAATGATTATCAATCATATTGAGAAACTATTCGTCACCAATGATGCAGCAACTATCATTAACGAACTGGAAGTCGAGCATCCTGCTGCTAAGCTGATAGTTTTGGCATCGAAGATGCAAGAGGCCGAAGTGGGTGACGGAACAAACTTTGTCATCATTTTCACCGGTGCGCTTCTCGAAGCTGCTGAAGAGTTGTTGAGACTGGTATGCTCAGATAATTCGAAAGATTATATCAGTATCATTGTACCATTTCTATATAATAATGTGATTTTAGGGTATCACTGTTACTGAAATAGTTGAAGGCTATGAAACAGCCTTAGACAAAGCCTTGGAAATATTGCCGACGTTAGTTGTCCATGAAATAAAAGATTACAGAAATGAAGAGGAGATTAAGTCGGGCATCAGAACATCCATGATGAGCAAACAATACGGAAATGAAGACTTCCTTACGGCTTTGGTCTCCAAGGCCTGCGTATCAATAATCCCTGAAAATACCACATTCAATGTTGACAATGTTAGAGTATGTAAGATTCTTGGAAGCGGCCTCTTGAGCTCGCAAGTAGTCCAAGGAATGGTATTCAAGCGTCAAGTAGAAGGGGAGGTTACTAAAAAGACAGAGGCAAAGGTGGTAGTCTACACCTGTCCAGTGGACGTTATGCAAACAGAAACAAAGGGAACAGTATTAATCAAGTCAGCGGACGAACTGATGAAGTTCTCAAGAGGGGAGGAATCTCTCCTAGAATCTCAAATCAAAGCGATCGCGGACAGCGGAGCTACCGTCATTGTCTCGGGTGGGAAATTTGGCGACATGGCGCTGCATTTCATGAACAAGTATAATTTGATGGCCGTACGCATTCCCAGCAAATTCGATATCAGAAGATTATGCAAAACCGTGGGCGCAACAGCGTTGTCGAAGCTGGTGCCGCCGACCAAAGAAGAATTGGGATACGCGGACTCGGCATACATCGACGAGATAGGCGATACCTTGGTGGTGGTATTCAAACTGGACGGCAAGGACAGCCGCGTTAGCACAGTCGTAATTCGCGGATCAACGCAGAATTACATGGACGACATCGAGCGTGCCATTGACGATGGCGTCAACACCTTCAAAGGAATCACGCGTGACGGAAGATGCGTATCTGGCGCGGGTGCCACTGAGATCGAATTGGCTTCGCAATTAGCCACATATGCCGATACTTTGCCTGGCTTGGAACAGTACGCTGCGCGTCGCTTTGCCACGGCCTTGGAAGTTTTCCCCAAGACATTGGCGGAGAACAGTGGTAACCGAGCCTCTGAACTTGTATCGAAGCTCTATGCCGCTCACAAAGAAGGAAAGAAGACCCACGGCTTTGATATCGAAGTGAGTACCTACCCTAACGTGTCAACCGTCGAGTTTCCATGAAATCGGCAGAACACTAAACAACTAATATATGTTTCCAGGGCGAAGGAGTAACATTACTCGACACCGTAGAGGCAGGAATCCTCGACTTATTCTTAACGAAACAATGGGCCCTGAAATACGCCGTAGGTGTTGCGTGCACCATTCTCAAAGTTGATCAAATCATCATGGCCAAACGAGCCGGAGGACCTAAAGTCCCAGCGGGCGGCGTTCGGGATGATGACGACTAAACTAATTGAACAAATGAATCTTTACATTTAACTTATATCATTCGTTTGTCGAAGTACATTTACACATGCGAGTTCACAAATGAGCGAGCATAAGGTTTCAGGCAAAATCAATGTACATGGAGCAGTTTCTGAACGCCAGTGATTCATTCGCATTCTCGATTCTAAAAGCCTTCATCACTTTTTACGCCTCTCCAGATTTCGCGCACTTAAGTCTAATAACATAATAAACGATTTAATACAAACTTAACTATCGTTATTGAACGAACACTCCTCTCTCTACCTCTCCTGCATTTATCTTTATTTATTCTTCTTATCTACTAGTTTTTATCGCGGATATCGAATCGGCGGCTTTTATAAGTAGCGTGTGCAGTAATAGAACTCCACTACTTAATTGTCACGTCTTAGGTACGTCCATTTCTATTGGTAAGTGCCACAAGCGCTACATAAACTTAAAGCTATCGTACTAGCTTACTTTCGAATTCTGAGCGTTCTGTATTGTTCTTATTAAGAGAGGTTAGTAAACAGAGAATATAAAGCACTACATATAACGTCATTGTAACTGCTGAGCTATCCATTAGCTGCCGCAGGAATTATCATTTACGATAATCGTAGATGAAAAGCAATCTTATGACTCGTAGGCAATTGAGACAATCGCAGATAATACATTTTCTTTGGAGAACATACACATATTCTCTTACGCAATTTCATAATTTCTACTGTGCTTCAACAGGCGTCTAGCATTGCGGAGGATATTGTTATAGCAATACAAGAAAATGGGTTTAAAGTTTGCGAGTAATCTGTCGTTTATGTTCAACGAAGTTCCGTCTATAATTGAGAGATATGCTCTTGCAAAAGAAGCCGGCTTTAAAGCCGTGGAGGGTGCATTCCCCGCTGGTTTCTCTGTCCAGGAAGTCCAAGATGCCAAGCAAAAGGCTGGTGTTGAGCAAGTACTTATAAACTTATACGCAGGTGCCTTTTTATTGTAATAATCGTATTGTTTGTGTTATTGTACTATGGAGTAATCTCGTCGAATCTTCAAATGAAAGGTGATGCTTCCAAAGAACACCACAAAGGTCTCGCAGCTATATTGGGGGAGGAGAAAGCTTTCCAAAACAGTGTGGATCTTACAATTCAATACGCGAAGGCATTGAATTGTAAACGGTATTGTTTACATCACAGTGTCGCTATAAATTACCCAATACAACTTAAAGTATTAAATCGACATCGGCTTTCAGGATCCACATTACGGCGGGTGTGGTGGCCGACCCAAATGCTGCTAACGATGCGCTTTATGAGAAAAATGTTTTATACGCAGTCGAGAAATTCCAAAAGGAAGGCATAACAGGATTAATCGAACCGATCAATCCTATTACAGTGCCGAATTACTACATGAATTGTTTCCGAAAAGGCGTGGCATTGGTGAAGAAGATCAACAGTCCTCACTTGAAGCTGCAACTTGATATTTTCCATTTGCAACATATTCGTGGAAATATCGCGAGAAATATCAAGGAACTTCTTCCATATGTTGGTAGGTATTGAATTCGATTCTTCAAAGAAGAGAACCCGAGGTCAATGGATATTTCTTTGTGCGCAGGACATATTCAGATCGCGCAAGTGCCGGATAGACACGAGCCAGATACCGCCGGCGAATTAAACTACGAGTACATTTTGTCGTTGTTGGAAAAGGAGGGCTATCAGGGATACATCGGTTTGGAATATTCGCCGAAGGGTTCGTCGGTGGAAGGGCTGAAGTGGGTGTCGAAGTTCGGGTACAAATTGTAACAGGATGCAAGGGGATGTCGCGGTTGTTTCGCAAGCCATTCTTTTTTATACTAACAAAGTTTATTGTGGCAAAACACCATTCTCGAAAAGCATGGATGGGAGAACGCAATTGTACGTGAAACCAAACATAATTTATGATACAATACAGTTATTGTCACATTTTTACAGTTTAATCCTTCATTCCGATTGCTATGTATGTATACAAAAATAATATTGTTGCGATTATTCCATTATTCGTGTTAATAAACTGTTAAAAACCAAACGATGAGTTCTCGCAATGTGCCTGTAACAATTGCTCATTCCTCTTGACTGGCTATTACGCGTGTATATATATATATATTTCATTCATTCAAAATCGATTTGATGAGCTCTAGAGAAACTGATGTATGTACTACAGCGTGTTCACATGTTTCGAACAATAAACTTTTTCGTTTTCATGAATTGACGTGATATATCTCTCTATAAAGTCGTACACCGATGAAGCTTTATGGCATTTTCGATAAAAAAATGCATTACTTTTTATTCTACTCTTATCAAGGGCCTACAATATCCCGCTTTGTATCTTACATTGCCTGTGCGAACACTTAGGTAAAAACTATGGAAATAAAACCTGCGGTAAAAAAGTTATATAATATAGTCAAAATGCACGATGTGACCTATCAGTAAAGCAAGTTACTGCTCTAGACAGGAATACATTGGTTCGCAACGTGCATTTCCAATTTCCCTGGAGGATGTGCATGTGGTCAATTGTTCGTTGAATTAAGTTTGAAGCGAGCGCACATTCCCCTTCCGGCAGTCGAGCGAGATTATACTGATTTCACGAAGTAGCGTCTCAGATCGGATGAAAATTATTGCAACTCCTAAATTCGGACGATATTACGAGTTTACATATGTGTTCCTTCATTGCAAAAGTCAAACCTTACGCGAAACAACTCAACGTACGCTTATTATGCCACTTTAAAAAGTAAGTCTGAACAAACTGCTGGTAGCATACTATCCTTTTGTAATAAAGTTATATGTAAGAGTAACAATACTATTAACAATGAGATATATACATTGAATATTAAAAGTGTTGTGCAAAGTATCTCGCAGTAATGTCACTGTTATAACTCGTTTAAATATATTGCAACATCGTTAATTCTAACTTTGATCTTTCGTACTTGTATGTAATTAATATAAATATATGCTCAGGAAAAAAGTAATCTTTCTCAATTGTCAGCGGTGGATAATCAAGTCGTACGACACGACTCGATTCTCGACAGCACCGAAACCGTACTATGGCTAAGTACAAGTGCGAAAGATAGATGTAACAATAAGAAAGAAAATTCCTAACTTCAAAATGCACTCTGTACTTAATCGGCAACTCGAGTACTCGATGGGAATCACACGGCTTGCGTCGCGTCCACCAAGGGCTCATTGGCATCTATAGCAGGACCTATCACAGCGGTGCTGCAAAACATACAATGCAAATTTAATAAAACCACCCACGTCCTCTATTTTTCAGTTAAATCGGCAAAGTCAACGGGACATGTTATGAAATGGTATCTATTCAAAATATGACATTTCATGTACAAAAATGACATAATGAATTGTGATGTAAGGAAGAAAAATACCATTGACAAAATATGAAACACAGAGAGAAACACGCACCAGAATATTACCTCGCTTTGTCATGTGTGTGTATCGCCACATTATATTAGTTATTAGAAAATACTCAAAAAAAAAAGAGCAAGGAACAATTTCCCAAAAAGAATATTTCTTCCAATCATTAGTCCAATTAGTATTTAGATCTCAACTTTCAATTCAGATAGTATACAAGTAGTATTACCCAGCACCCAGAGCCAATATAGTAGCTTCCTCTACCAAAGTCATATGTTCAATCGCTGACCTGTAGTCAATAAAAAACTCAAACTAAATTTTTACATATTCGATGAACAACTATGGCACTTACAATCGATATATTGCAACATAAATTAAGGGATTCAGATTGAATCTGACATAACATTACCTCTGTGAAATCTTACTGCTATCGATTTATACAAAATACACACTGACACACGCATATGGCAATTAGCACGTCTCAAAAGATGATCAATAAGACTGTTCCGAAATAGGTAGGTAAAAAACCGTACACATTCCCAACAAAAAAAGCAAGCGATAGTGATGATCAGATCATAAGCCTGTAAACAAGTACTGTGTCGAACAATATTACAAAAGGGACATAGTTAGTGTGTAATTAATTTATAGATGGCAGCATGCATGTTCAACATATGGAAGACTTACTGTAATTTTGTAAAGTGGCGTACAGTGTTCATTAGACGTATACTCGTAAATATATAAACTTGATTACAGTTTGAATGTAATACTACTTTTGATATTTTCTAAGTGAGCAAGAGAGATTGTACTTCACGGTGAAGTATATAAGTACATGGCATTGTTGGACTAAACAGCGTTCCTACAATATCCTATTCAGTCAGAATTTGTCCAAAACAAAAAAGAACAAAAACTCTATGAAATGCACAATTGAACATATTGATTGCTCATCAACACTAGCTATACTGATAGTCTGCCTGGACCAATGAAATAATATAGTTCATCTTTTCTAGGCTCCGAAATCAACGTTTTCCAAATTTGCGAGGGAGACTGGCGATGTTAGAAATATTCAATACTATCTTTAATCAATCGCTAGAACAGCAGGAATTGATTTGGAAAATGTTGCTTTACCGCTCTGGTTCGCAGTCTGCAAAGTACCTGGTTGCTCGCCAAATGGAAGGTGGAGACTCAAAACGTAAGTTCGGTCTCTTCATCCCACCGTTGGTCAACATCTCCCAACAAAGTATGAGTATCTTCATTGCAGAGCCGTTCGGGAAAGTTTACCCCATCGCCAAAACTGTAACCCACACCCTACCTTCTACTCGATGTAATCCCTCTCCTACCAAGAGGTAGCGTAACTACTGCTTTTCCTTCAATGTGCCGTACTAGATGTAGTAAGGTAAATATCTTCACACACCGATTAGATCAATTCGTGTACGTCTCCCGCTGGATCGCAATAATAGGACGGATATACGAAAATGTTGATGCAACTTACTAGAACTTTTGTTACGGGGATGATGTTATTGATTAGTTCAAAGTATATCAATTTAAGGAACATATGTAACAAGAGGATTCATTAAAAGTATATAGTTACGCCACATCTAATGATTTAACAGGTCTGCAAGAACCAAATGCACAATACTTCTGAGTATGGAAAAAACTTGTGCTGGTGAAGTTATGCAAATACACAGTAAGATGCATTTAAAGTAATCACATGCATTCTTAACTATTAGAATAAATTCAGTCATGTTGTAAGATTGATCTCGAATACCACTACAATATGTACAGTCTCGGAATTTTCACGATAAAATGCCATGCGTGTAAACTGTAGAGTACACATACGCATAGTCGATTTTTTATAACAGTAATATTTTATTCTATTAAAACAAGAGAATTAGTCAAAAGTAGCACTTTGAAATAATCGATATACGTAGATATAGCTACGATTCACCGAATCGATTAGTATGCTTTAACTGACATCACGACTTGAAAAACATTTGATGTTACACATAGTATTCACAAACACAAACGCATTTGTTAGTTTCGTTGCAAAAAACTTGATAAGCGTCCCCCGAACATTAAAGTAGTACATCGTGATCTTGAAAATGAGTAATGGGCGACAAGTCGAGGAGTCACATGCAACCACGAAGCAATGTATATGCGACAATATTACTTTGGAACTCTGTTCAAAAGAAATGGATGACGAATTGCTTTTTTGGAATTCAGTAGAATGGCATGTCTGAATGAAGAGAATGATCGATGGATGGATTTCAATGGCGAGTTCCATAGTAAACTTTTAATGCAACTATCGCTATATCTGCATTTTGGCGTCTTTATAATGCTGACCTGTTTCGTGTACTGCCCATGGAGTCGTACGTATTGGGTATGCCCTGATGTTGGGAGCGAACGGGATAGGTGACACCATTTCCAAGACTAAAACACATCCAACGTGCCCACCGCGATTTAAGAATATTTCCATTACTATAAAACTAATTGGGAAGCTCTGTAACGTATGTTGGACTCCGATAATCGCAATCCTTTTACAGAATGCAAGCAGGATATACATTTTTAATATACGGAAATAATAATCTATTTTCGATCTGCTTCAGATACTTCCTAGAAATTTCTACAGGAATCAACTGCCAATTGCAAATACACCAATGTTTGCTTGTAATACGATTTACCAATGAGAAATGGACAACTCTTTCCACTTTGATATCATATGTACAGAAAACATAGATTTCATTGACGATACTATGGGTTTCTAATCTACAATAGCTATTCTTTTACGATCAAGATACCGATGCAAGATTGGAAATAAATGTGTCACTGTACCAAAATAATTGTTACTTGGAATGATAATCAGATATTATTACAAATTTGTTAAACCCGATGCAAGATGTATAATTTTTTATCTCTTGAAATGAAATATAATGAGATATGTGCATGCTTATGTACATACATAATATGTAATAAAAGTCTTAGAGAAAGATATACATATCCCAAGAATTCGGTTTTCAGAAATCCTACTTTTTTTCACATGTATTGTGCGAATGGTTCTTACACTGTCGTATGCGAGAAACCGGTGAAATAATATTACAGACATTAAATTGCCTCAATAAGAAACGTACCTAGTAAAAAGGGGAAGGAACCAAAGTTTCGGATTATCTCCGAAGACCTCCTGGAAGTTATTGTACTTTCCAAGACTGAATCCGTCTTTGTCCTTTCCTGTGCGGAACATAGGTGGTCTAAAGGCCTCTAAAAACATATGAAAGAAATCAGCACAAACCATTCAACATTTCTTATTATTAAGAAATTCATGAATGTACCTAATGTGGATCTATTGTGGAGAACGAGATAGCAGTGGTAGAAGAAGAGGGAATTTAAACTAACAGCAAACATCAGTGCTATGAAGAACAAGAACATTAGGTGAAACCTTCCTATGCCCTCCAGTTCGCCCTGAAAGATGAAAAAAGATATACCCGCGAATCTCCTATCCGCCGCTATCAGCCAGGTATATTTAAGATCATGCTTACTCTCCAAATCTTTATGAAGTATTCTAAGGAGGTTGCAGTAATGAACATACAGTAAAGGAGTGCGTATCCCAAAAAGAGTATAAAGAATTTATAGTTATGAAACCCTACGCAGTTATTCACCCACGGACAGTGGTGATCCATTTTTAAAATACAGCTGCTGCACACACTGCAGTGGTGTGCACGATCCGGTTTAATTAACCGGCACTCCTGGCAGAATCTTATCGCTAGAAATACAGATATATCAATAGTCATTACATCCTGACATATAGAGCTTATTTACAGTACATCAACTGCAATACCTCCTTCAATGGTACGATTCGTCACAGGAAGATCTTGCGCGAATCCCTCCAAGATTTGCCTGTATGCTTCCTGATTCTCCGCGAGTCTTAATTTATCCATTTCAGCATCGGGCATTTTAAACTGCAACATTTTCATAAGTCACTCCCTGATCTACCACACAGAACTCCACAGAATCATCGACTGGTACCTTATCCGGGATCTTCACTAGCTCCGCGAATATAGTCTGCCAATAGGACCATAGGAAGAGGCAAAATAGCACGTGAAAGAAAAACACGTAAAAAGCTAGAAACATTCAATACAAACATTAATTACTCATCACAACCAAGGAGCATCTCTCCACAGTAATGGGTCACACCCTACGTACCTTTTTGCAAAGAATTATCTATTGTATCTGAAACAGGATCAACGTACAATCAATTCTCCGTACAGAACAAACAATTTCGTAGAACAACAATCGGAGATAAACACTCGATCGGAGCGCGTGCGTGTGTTGTTAGAGTAAACTTGGTGAGACTCGACTGTCAGACGCACCCGGGGGAAATATGCAGATTTCATTCAACAATATTGACCGATCAATTCCTCTCTCCTCATCCCTTACTCCGCGGCCGTTTCTACTTATCACGCTGGCCCGATAAATCAAACTCTACTTACAATAACATAATTGTACTACGTAAGCGTAGTAAGACCAGCCGACGATCGTCAGGATGAAGATGACCGGGATCCATTTCAAGGCTTTCACGAACCACCAGCAGGCCCCGCTTTGTTTACCCATCCTATCCACTGCGTGAAGAAGTATTGATGAGTACTTATGTCATTGGCGCGTCCACGATATTCTCTCTCATCGGAGAACGAAACCACCATCGCAGACACCTTGCATCAAGAGTATACACACAAGCAGTGGTTCCTCCGTAACGGGGGACCATCACACTTTCCGCATTCCGTCGCTGCCCTCTTATTGAACGGTCTCCTAGCTTTTTCGCGCGATGCGACACGCGATTAGTCGAGTGAAGGCGGCTTCTTACTTCGGGCAGAGGTGAGTGGTCTACTCGACTCTGGTTAGAACGCGTTTGCTGATTGTTGAGAGGGCTGTTTTAGAGAACTCTACTCGCTCTCTTCCCACGGGCCCCGCTGGTTCCTGCTCTGGCTGACGCACGTCATTCGAGCGGAGCGAACACTGCTACATCTGATGATCTGATATGCCGCGACGGTGCCGATGCCCTGATTTGCGCACGTCCCGCTATATACCGCACGCAGTTTTCCTTTGGATATGCGATTTTTAGAGGAATGGGGAATGTTGCGCTTGCGGTAAACATTTGGTTGTCTGATAGACAATTTGAAATGCGCTACTTTTTTAATTGAAATTAAAATATTAGGAAATTATTGGCTCTTGAAATTGAGTCCTGGAATTTAAAGTTAGTGGTAATTGTTTGTATAATCATTTGGAGTATTGCGCGGTTTATTTATATAACTGAGGTTTCAATTTCTCGCATATGCGAGAAATTGAAATTCTAACAACACATGTTGTTAGAAATTCAAATTTCTATTCGATTTGCGCCGATAGCGTTTCGATAGTTCCGCTTCCGTGATATATACTTTGCTCGAACCTCGCATATACTCTGAAGTTCGTCAAAATATTGAATTGATGCCGAGGAAATGTGCCAATTTGGAAAGAAGAAGTTGTAAATAAGGGCCAGATGAAAATGAAGCGGCCGCTCGAGGCTGTGATAGAGGAAGTAATCGTGGAGCCGTCGAAGATACAGCCGATCCTTGGTACTGACAAATTCATTTCATTCCACCCTAAACTTAACCCATCAATCTCCACTGTGCATCGTTTCAAACTCTCTGCACGCTTCTTACTCTAACGACGATTTTCCAGTCAACTTTCAAAATGGGGATCTCAAGGAGGAAGAGGCGAAGAACATGTCCTGCGGGGTCTTTTATGACCAGAAGAGTAACAAGACTGTGCTGGCTATGTCCAATGACCAGGTCGTCTACAAAGGGTACAAGCCGGACACAAGCAATGAACTGACATGCACAATGCTCGTACTCCACAATAAGAAGACTGGCAAAGTCAAGCTGATACAGGCGGAAAGGTGGCAAGTCTCTGCAGTGTTACAAAAGCCAGAGGTCGATGATAATAAGATTGAATCTGAAGAAAGACACGCAATGGTGAACAAAGAGTTTGGCTCAAAGAAAGCTAAGAGGAGAACGGAACAGTATGAGAGGCTAAAAGTAGATGTTGAATCTGTGAAGGAGCAGCTTGAAAAAACTGTCTCTGGTGAGTAGTTTGATCCCACACGCCAATAGAACTTGTGACTCCAATTCTATAGTGATATAACTGACTAATCAATGGCATCATTTCAATAGGTGTGGAAATTGATAAATTGGAGCTATCGACTCAAATACAAGAGGACGAATTTATCACTAATACCACTCTACCACAATGTAATCGAGAGGCTACCAATGTAAAGGATGTGTATGATATATATGACATTGTTCCAGCTAGTAAATTAGAAACTTTGTACGATAGAGCGATGGAAGTTTTGAAAGGAGAAACGGAAGAGTAAGATTTACACTTCCTTATCAGCCGCATATCCAATTATGTTTCTTGTAACATGAATGTTTCTTCTGTTCAACAGAAAGACAAAGTTCTTCATACGTACTTTAAAATATCTACAAAACGACGCGGACAGTGTGAAAAAAGCGGCATTGCTGATTTACATTCAGGCCCTTTGTACGTGGTTGAATCTGCCTATAAAGGATGCAAAGAAGCGCGGCCAATTAGTCTGCCCTTGGTCCGAGGAAGTTAACACATATGTCATAGAAAATTACAGTGTCGCGAGTGGGCACGGAAGGTATGTGCGAATATCTGCAGAAATCCACGAGCGATTAGATCAATGGCTTTAATTTTATCTGCTTTTAATAATAATGTTACAGGTTGCGACCAAATAGCATGCGGGACAAAGGCATATTGCACTGTATGATTTTAGCTCTCATAGTATCGAATTACGAATTAGATCTCGAACAGTTCGCAACAATGCTGAATAACCGTTCGATGGGCATGAAGAAGCTGACCGTTCTTGCGCGGGTTATCGGCGCACTGCCGCATAAAGACGACAAGAAGATCGTTTTTCTGAAGGTTCCTCTACCAGCGCCGCTGTCCGTTGTGCGGAAGGGAAAGCAGAAACAGCGCTAAACGCTCTAGATGTCTACTGGAATACATTAATAGGATTTTATATAATTTTAACAGAGAATTTACTTTGCGCCCCGATCATAGCTTTTATACTGAAAAAATAAAGTTGTTAGTACCATCGATCATGCTGGGAACTCTAATTGTCACCAATCGGTCACCGACGGCTCGAGCGTTCACTTCGGGAAATATTTTCACTGCCGAAATCACCTGTACCGTTAACAGTGATTTAAAGCCACGCGTTACAGATCGACACCTAGCTAAAAGGAGAGACGAGCGGTGTTTAGAAATTATACGTATGTACTGATAATTGCTATCGCTTTAAACTGCTATTGCGTAAAAGGACCCGCATATTATGGCGAAATGAAATTTCCCCGTCAAAAGTGTATTACATCTATGCGTTTCTATTGCTGCAGCAAAATCGTGCAGCTAGGTATGTACTTTTTCCGGAAGAAATGAAATTATAAATATTTTAGTGAAATTCTATCTGACTAGCTTTTTGAGGAGGAAGTGGCGTAGGAGAGTATGCTGGCGATAGAGGAGGTGGTATACATGAATCATGATAGGTGTCGAAGATTTTTAAGTTCTCCTAGGATATCTATCGTGCTTAACGGAGGGTGAGGTCGAAGAAACTGGCACGTTGGCCGGCCCTGAGCGACTACCCGCAATGTGGGTCGTCGTCTAACTGTTCCGCGTACCGTTCCGTCCACTCAGTGCCGTCCATTAGTCAGATTCAACTCTTCCTCTGTCTTCTTTTATCTTTTACACTTAATACCTGGTTATTAAAGACCTTTCACAATTAATTCGCTACCCGAAGCTGAACCCTCCATGAAATCACATCCAAAACTATGTTATTTAATAACAAGCCTCTCTTCGAATCGCTAATCCTCTCCAAATGAACTTCCGTACATTTTCCGAAATTTCCATATTGAAAATATGACAAATATCTTCGCCTCTTCGAAACGACGATCGTTAATTAATAAGATATCAACGCAAAAGATCTCGAGAGGATTGCAAGGCAGATTGCCAGTAGATCCTGGACGCCCTCGAAATGGTATGATTTAATTGTAACACGAGTGAAGGTAGACTTCCTAGATTTGTAATCTCCTTTCATCGAACTCTCCTTCCCCCATAGGATTTTGCCTGGCGTGCTACGGTGCTCGCCACTTCCACCGCTTGCTCCACCTTCCCTGCCACCACTTCTTCGTCTTCTTCGGGAGCTTGGCCGCTCAGACTCTTCAGTCGACGTATGACCTTCGCTAAGAGTACGGGCTGCCGTGGAGTTATTAGGATCTGTCGTCCTCAACGTGCTCGTGGTGTACATCGACTTTTGAGTTGATATCAAGGCCCGGATGAGCGCGAGGGTCTGCTCAAATGGAACCGTGAACTACCAAGGAATCCGAGTTTCACTGTAGTTCTGGCGATCGAGGGCTACAACTGACGAGCCACCCCTTCGATTTCGGTGAGAATATCTTTTCTGCATAAAGAAATTACAACATATAATTATACTTTCCGTATGATTTTAAAATGACTAACAAAATTAAGGAGAATTCATTTAACGATAAAATTTCTGTGGGATTAATTTAACAATGTTAACAGGATTCTGTTCGATGGATTATACTAACAATCTAATAACTCTCCACTAAAAGCCGCTCACCGACGATCCGAATCGCACACCAAAAGGGTTCAGGCACGCACAACAAACGGCAGTCGCTCGAAACCCCATTTAATGAGGAATTCGTGGATCGCGGAAGTTACGGTACTCTTTGTACGATTCGTCCAAGGGAAACCAGTCGATTCATAATGCGCCGACCGAAAAACTCGGCTTTCAAGGATGAGGCGCCGAAACCGGGCGGGCAAGTAGGTCATCCCGGCATGTACAGGCATGGTGTGCCACTCACCGACTTAGGAATCACTGAGGCGGTCACGGTCACGAATCTGAATACACAGGGGTATATATCGAAGGATAGGATTGCGCGGCCGAGACCTTCGCCAGAGCCAAAGGCTTGTTTAGGTCACAGAAATCGTCCAAGATCGCGATCGCCCACGCGAGCGCCTTAAAGTTCGTCGACCCGACAACATTTCCCATCCACTGTGGATGTTCGCCAGTCTAAAGGAGGGTTGCTCGCAAGCTCACTGTGCTTTCACTGTTCTCGCTAGCTGCGGGAAATGATCGCGAAATTAGCATAGTGTCACGATAAGGGAGTCGCACGACGCATTCTACCGCGACAGCGAGGGAAAAGCAGCAGGAAAGTGCGAGTAACGTGGCGATGCCGGCACCAAATAGAGCGATCGAACCTCGCTCGGTCGACCGAGCCGACAAAAGCCAGTAGAATGCCGCGATGAGAGAGCAATCGGAGAACTGGAAGAGTAAAAGCAAAAAGAGGAAAAGAGGGAGAGGAAAAGAAACCCGTTACGTGTTGGAACGCGATTGCCCTGCGAGAAGGATATCACTGGTTCTCCTCCTCCTGTTTGTCACATCTTATTTTTCAAAGGATCGTCAACGATATCCATCTGCTAGTCGCAATCACAACTTTCTTAGGACGAGAAATCGTCTCACCGACTCGAAGCGTGTATAATCCGCTGGGTTCCGAGAACGAAGGGACTCGCGTTATCAGAGAAATCGGATGCTAACGGTATAGCGCGCTAATGTGCTTTTCAAGGAAGTAGCGATTCGCCGGATATAGATATCCGATGTGCGCTGCATGTGCAGTGCATAATGACGCGTTTACAGTAACGTTGTGAATAGTATGACGACAAATCCGGCGACTGGACGATGAAACGGCGTATCCCGTAAGCGTTCTCGATGGTCCGTAACGATACCTTAGCGAAATGTGGGTCAGAGCGAAGCAGGGAACTTCCTCTTCCACCTTTTCCTATGATGACACATAATAATTCCCGTGTATCATTCATTACAGCAACAGAGACTCTAACGCGAGTGCTGTTTTACAAATCAAGTTCTCACGAGGGTGTTTTCTGCAAACCTATGATTTCAGGCGCCGATTAAAAATGGTGCGAGAAATGCGGCCAACTGTGGGGCTTCTCCTCGCGATGGTGGTATGCACCGTGAGCGCCCGGACGGACTACCTGATGGGCGGGCACGTGGACAACAGCGAGGCATCCAAGTCGCCCCTGAAAGAGATGGAATCTCCTCTGAGTCTGGCGAGGACGGCTAACCTGGACGACCTTGACCTGGATCCCGATGCAGAGGAGAGTACGGACGTTTCCGCGAGTCCGGACGACGGGGAAGGTCCGCGTTATCGCCTTCCGTACTCTTTCGCCTTCAACGGGGGCCGCCCGTTCTCTCTGGAGAAAGATCCTATTACGGGGAAGATCGACTTCGAGAAGGCACCGCCGGTGAAGGCGCTGAACTACACCGAGCGCTACCAGGAGGGCGACGAGCAATCTGAGGATGAAAGCGACGGCGATGATCAGTCGCGAGAGGGTGGCGGCCACCTCGCGAAGAAGATCGAAAGTAAGGAATCGGAGGATGTCAGTCCGAACGAGATCAATCCGTATTCGCCCAACTTCCACGACTTCCTCAACCTCCCGGTTCACTATTCCTCCGGCAAATACGACAAGGATAAGTACCCGCTGATATCCAGCTCGTACGCGAATACAAAGGTCCAAAGCGGCGCCAACAGCTACAGTACCTACAATCACCGACCTTATCACGGGGAGACGGTTCTCTATTATCCGACGAGGAAGCCGTACGTACCGAAAGCGCCGACAACCACGGCGACGAGAGTCACGAATGTGAAAACGACGCCGTCGACGAGCACGACCACCGCCACTCCCAGTACAACTACTACTACAACAGCGATGCCAACGACTACGACAACCACGACTACACCCCGGACGACTACCGCTCCTTCTACGAAGGCACCCGTTATAACAACTTGGAAGCCGCCCGTCACCAGCAGCATACGGTACCCCGAGCACACCGACGATTACGAGGACATCCTTCCGATCGAGAAACTGCAATCCACCGTCTACGCGAGTAGTCATCAGCCTGGAAATAACGCGGTACAGAGTCAGGACTCCCATCCGAGCCAGAATAATAAAAATGAAGAGTACACCTACGAAGAGTACGACATGGGCGAGGCCGAAGAGGACAATAATTACTATTCGATGAAGGAACCTGCAAAGGAAACGAGAACCACGACAACACCACCTGTACCCTCGACACAATTCTCTACCACAACTGAGCATACCATGCCGCCCACGACGACGGTAATCACTACTGAGTCCACCAAGTATGCCTCGCCTCTTCCTCAAGAGAATGTCTTCGGCAGTAATCCCATTCCATTCCAAGTGGTCTCGCAGCGGCCCGTGACTTCGATGCCGCTGGATAACCGAGACCACTTAGACCCCCAGTTGTTCGATAATCTCGACAACAGAAGAAATAGTCTACCAAACACTCCTATAATGAACGTTGGCTACCGGCCGAATCAGGTGATCCATCAGCGACCACCTCCGAACGGCGGCATCATCCTCGAGAGTACAAGTAACATAATAATACCACCGGACCAAGACACGGTGTCTTTCGTCCTGGGGAATCGACAGAACGTCGAGGGTGGATACTACTCGGTGGGTACTGCGATTGGCGAGAACCCGTACAATCAGCCATCGAGGCCCAGTGGAATAGACGGATCCTTCCGGCCGCTTTACGGATCAGACATTATGCCCAGTCTCGATCCACTGCCGCCTCATCGTGGCACAGTGGCGATGCCGTCCGTCACAGTGGTCGACACCAATGCCAATCCGGCTGGCGAGAAATGGGGCCCACCGCCATCCGCGCAGAAATTAGTGAATAATGAAATCGAGAGGCCTCAGCCTCCGCTCATCAAGGGGACCGTGCAGTTTGAGCAACAAGATGAGAGGAAGGAAGAGAAGGACCCGAACTACGTGGTATTTCCCAGCGGAGAGGAGAGTAAACCGCCGGTGGAGGAGCACGTAGTTATAATAAACGAAGCTGACGGCAGCATTCACGAGATCCCGCCGTCCACCCCGGCGGTGCAAACGGGCGTGGAGAATTCTGGGCAAGGGAACAAGGTTCTTCCTCAGCTTTCGGAGAACCTGACTCCACCGGCTGAGAGACCCAGACCACCTCCACCCTTTTACTATCATTATCATCACGGTGGATCGTTGCGGCCTGAGTATCCGAGGCCCCAAAGGGTCCCGCTTCCACCGCCCCGTGGAAAGCCGCAACCTCCGCCTTCCCTGCCTGGTCCTCCGGAACCCCCGGGAATGCGAAGACGTCCTTACACCCCGGACGCCAATCTGCCGAATATTCTGCCGCAGTTCCGACCCAATGCCAAAACCTCCCACGGGCATCGTGGCTCCGAAACGATCGGCACAATCCCTGCCGGGCAGAGTTTCCCGGGTAGAGGGAGACCTCTGCAACCCCCACATCCGCCGAGAAGACCTTTACTCCCGCCGCCTTCTTATTTGCAGAGATTAAACCCACCGCCGCCGCCGATTCACGCACTTAGGCTCGCTGCTCCAGTTTCCGCTAAGTCTGATAATCTGGTGCTCTCGAGGGAGCCTGATTCCGGCATTAAGAGGCTTCGCATTCCGCCGGTGGCGTCGTCGAGGGGCGAGGATGACGCGAAGTCTGCACAGGGGGCTCGAATGCCCGGGCAAAAGTTGCACCTCGAAGAAGAAGATAGGACCGATCGCTACTCCGAAGAGCCGCCGGCTCTACCGCCGAGACCACCTTTGTTCCCCAAACGTAGAACTGCTGATTCTCCTCATATAGCAACTCTGCAGATGATTCAGCAGCATGGCGAGCTCGAGGCAGAACCTGCGGAAGGTCTTTCAATAGCGAGTCATTTGGATGAAGAGGCTGAAGGGATTAGGACTGTGCAGGAGATAGATCGAAGGAAGATGGATAATGCGGACTCGTTGGCTGATCCACCGGTTTACGTTGTTTATCCTGTTAACACTGCGGTCAACATACATCCGGATGATTCGAGCGAGAAGGATGAGAGTGTCGTTATGGGCACTCGTGGACCCCACCGGCCCCTGCCGCCAGAGACCCTTTTGCAAGATAGTGCGGAACACGAAGCATTGGAAGATGACAACACTCCCATTCACAATTTATATAATAGCAGACCACCTGTTGCCTCGGACTTCCCGTATCCCCTGGAACGACCTGACTCGTCGATATTCGGGACGGGAGTTCGAGAGACTCCTCTGCTGGTGCCGAGCGATCAGCGCCAAGAAGACAGCATCATTTCCGCGCAGGACAGGAATCAGGAGAAGGAAGACTCGGATACCAGTATAAATATTATACCGTATTTGCAAGATTTCGTTCCTTTCCCAGCGCGGAAGAATGAAGCTGCCATCTCGGCAACTCTTCAGCGAGTCCCGGCACCCTCGTCCTCCACTCCCATCGCCTACGCCTACACGCCCACGGCGCAAGCATCGCATCGACTGGATGTCGACATACACGATGAGAAGATCAGCAGGAAGCCGGAACAGAAGCCTGTCCTACTGCCCTCCCAGCAACCGTCGAGCTCCTCGAGCTCGGCACCCTCGCCGCAGAACTTCATGGCGCCGTTCGTCGCCAGTGTGAGCGCCGAGGCTCCCAGCAAGAACGGATGGAGCGTCGTCGCTGTGGAGCACAGCATAGACAGGAAATCCGACGATGTGAGAGACTCGTCGGACGATTCGTCGGAGAACGACGAGAGCCAGACTGAGAAGGAATTCGACGCGGATCACTTCCAACCGCAGCTCTTCGGTGGGTTCAAGCCCATCTACGAGTTCCCTGCGGACGATCACGTGGAGCGGGCGGAGCCACGCGAGGCCAGTGATATTAAGGAAGAGCCCACGCGTCCTGGCAAAACCGACAGCGCCGCCGGTTGACGTACATAGAATGTTTAATATTATATTGTATGTGAAAAGTGAACTTTGGGACAAATTACGTGCTCCGCGAATCGTTCCACCCAGTATCGACGGACTGGGAGGATCGCGGCCCCGCGGACTTGTCGAGAGCTTGGAAGATACTGTGTGGAACGACGTATATTCTCAAATTTCGCATTGGTGATCGGGAAGGTAGTCTCTTATCTTCGCAAGGGTAACGAATCGCTGATGCAGGCCGATTGCGAGCAAGATTCGATATAATCTATTTATATACATCAAGTCTGTAATGTGTAATTTATGAAACGGTAGATTTAAGACACGACTTTCTCACTTCGTATTTATAAAATGTAGCTTAGGACATTTATGCTTAATGTCGTCGGAAGTTATACTGTTAAGGTTCGTTCAAGTATCAATCATTGAATGTAGATAATAGAGACATCTATAATAAATTATTCTCATTTCTTTTAGAACGTATCATTTTTATTAATGCCCATTCCGTAAATCATACCGAATATGCTCAACGTAAAAACGATTTCTTCTTTTCCTACACAAATGACAATGTTTCTACTTTCTAAGAAATAAACTTATTGCCTTTCTATATATATATTTATATATATATTAAACGGATAGTTATACTCTGTCTTAAACATTAAATGCTGATCGTAACTACATAGAGTAATGCTGATTTGGAACGATGATTACATCTCTACTTACTAAGGCGGAAGACTGATTTCTCAAATATCAGGACACGTAAACGATTCTCGTGCGTGTAAAGGGGACTGTATCAATAAATATAAAGGTATGAAAAATGTATAACTGTATATGAAAAAACCTTCCCTTATCTTCTAAGATATACGCATTTGTGGTGTACAAGGAATGTAAATAAATTCACGTTGCATAGGATACTTGGGACTATTACCAAAATTATGCGTGTAGAGAGCACCTACTGGAAATCAATGATTCATCTGAATCGAATAGCCTAACGCAAATACTTGGAACTTGATCGGGAATTGGTAATGAAATTGGTGCGTGGACGTACGTCCCGTCGGCAGTTTCGGATACAGTCTTTTAAAGATTTGTGACGCATTATCACCTAAACATTAATACTAATACATTCCCTCCTTTCGATTGCTCTTCACCCATTACTGAACAAACGAAGATCCAGCTTCAATACTACCGAGCCTTTTTCTACTTCGTGCAATTTGATGCGCTTCTGAATTGGCCCGCAAGAGTCTTTACTGTCGCGCATTATGTCGGCAACCCTAATTTCCGCGCGGCCCAGAAATTCTGTAAGAATAAAGTTGCACCGTTATGTTTTGCAAAGCTTGTGTTCGCCGACTTGAAGGGGCAGGTCGTACCGTCAGGACTGTAGTAGCCCTTGTCAAATACTGTAATGCACAAGGTATCTTCTACCAAATCCTTGACTTGAAATTGCATAGACGCATCCCACAAGGGACAATCTGTGCCGGTTACAACACCCGTCCGCTCTTCTTGAGAACCCATGCTAACTTTGCAGAATGTATTGCACTTCCCTACAAAGACATTATTCAGTAAAACACATGGAAGCTCTTAAATAAAGTACGTACGAATGTTAATGCCTAGTATGCCGCGAATGCTAAGTGGGTTTTTTCCAGCTGCTACTGCATGGCAAATCAATTCCAAGATATGTTAGAAAGAAATTAGTATAGAAAGTATATCAATCTTACGAAGCCGCATGCGCTTAGATCATTTTACCTCTGTGTATAACGAGATCTTCAGCTTCCACGACTACAATTTTCAAGTCCCCTTGGGGCTTCCTCCTGCGAACTACAATCATGCCGTTCTTATGTTACTAGGAGGAACATGCACTCGGATTTCACGATGGTAACACAATGGACATGATCGATGCGAACACTCCTCGGATTTTAAGTTCGCCGCGTGTATCCTGGACGTGATTACTCCATGCTCATGCGGGATTAGGGTTGAAGCCAGAAGCGTAAGCTTAAGCACTCAGTAGAAAGCCAGACAGATTGTTGCTAATCTATTTTCTTACCAGGAAGGACCCTCAAATTGGCACCTTCGAGCACAGTGACAAGAATTCTGCCGCACGCTCCGAATTGCGCCTGTTCTGTTCGCGCAGACATCACAAAATTATTGATTGTCAAACGTAATTCGATTGACGACAAATTCGAGACACAGGGAATATGAGATATGATCAATAACATTGATACAGGTAACATATTGAGACAGATTGAACACATAGTGCGCGAGAATAATACTTACTTGATCGCTGCCTTATTAAACAACTCTTCTCATTTTCCGAGAACTTCTTACGTGCCTCGGTGATCCTTTTGACCCACAGTAAGCACTCGGTGGGAGATTGTGCCACTAATATAATAGGTTTCTTCAGATCTCGCAATCTAAGAATCTTTGAATTATCGGTAGTTTCGCTCCAACTTAAATTAGTGTTTCCGTTCGCATCCGATTCACCCAGTAGTGACAGTTCGTTTAGAAATATTGGCTTTCTATACAATTTGAACTTCTGATTCTCATTGCGCTCGAAGGAAAACTGCTGGCCACTGGGTAAGGATTTCGTCGGTTGAGCAAATAGTAGGAAATCGTTTGTAAGAAATCCGACCAGCTCCTTTCCGCTCTTTGCCTGGAACATTGCGTTAACCGGTGAAAATCGTTTCTATAAATCTTCATGTTTCCCATCAGTGAATATTACCTTATGAAGAATACCGAAATGAATGAGTTTCCGTGAGCCCAGAGAATTTGTCAAAGAATTAAAAATGAGTTGTTCTTCCAGGCCGTCGCAGGCAACGTGTGTCTGCAACCACTCAAGCCTGTCACTGTTTTCTTTCTCTCTGACTCCTTCGTTTACCTGCGTACAATATCAGTCGGAAAAACTACATTTAAAGAAGATTATACAAAGCGGCCTAGATTTCCGTGAACAATACTTCTAACTACCTGGGTACAAAATTCCTCAGCCTTAGCTAATGCTTCTTGTAAATACTGCCTGTCAGGGTGATCCTCGGGTGTATATTCCAAAATCTGTGGACGAACATGTATTTAGGAACGAATATAGATCTCCCGCCAAAATTATAAAATAGAATCTTACTTTACTAATAATCAACGGATACTTCGTTATCCTCTGCATTGGCTTGATTAAAAAGGAACTTAATGGCATCCCTTTAGTGCGCGGATCTTGTTGACACCTTTGTGCAACTTCGACAAATTCCGGCAAAGTTTCCGTCAGCCGTTGCAGGTAAACCGCCGCGGATATCTGACAACTACAAAATCTGATGTAAGCTGACATCCGAGGTATCTGTAAGAAAATCGGAACTAATAAAGAATCAGGAATCATCGTGTTCATTTAAAAAAATTGTGCATTTACATTTTCGCACAATATATCTCCGATCATCCGCACAATTCCAGCATCACTGTTGTCCCTTCGAATGCGTAATGTCCTAAAAGCAATGAGAATTGTGACATTTCGAAATTCGCCTTAGGATGAATATGAGTTGGTACCTTAAGAAATTATCGTTGCAAGCGATAATATCCCTCCAATTAACAAAAATCTTATCGACCTCATCGACACTTAGTACAAGACTTTCGAGGAGCGGCTTCTCAAACACCTACAGCCAAAAAGGTAGACGTAAAGGTGATGTAATTAGCGATAGATATTTGCAAAATAATGTTTTAATGTTAATAAAATACCTCGTGCACTAATCGCATGTCCTCTATGTACGCCTGCTCGGTTGTTATCAGCTCTCTGATATATTCCTGGCGTTTTCGTTCTATCGCATCAAGTCTCGCCATTAGGACATCAGTAGTGATTTCACTGGCTACACATAAAATATATAAAAACGTTTTTTCCTTCAGTCTCTTCCCTCATTGAATGTGACAGTTTAATGTATGCGCTCTCTACATCCTATTATTAAGAACAACTGTTATATCGTCTATTTACAATAATAGAAGAAAAGTGTGGTAAACAGTAGGCTATAGAAAATGAGAAGAAATGCCAGTGCATTCTCGTGACAGGCAGAACCAGGTGTATCAATTCCAACTGAACATGCAATCAACGAGTAGTACTTGAGAGTTGCTTGAAATCGGGCGCAGTGTGGGCGGAGATATTGTGATTGTCCGGGTTTCGTGAAAATGCCAAGAGCACATCTCATACACAGTGGGTTTTGTAAATATAATTACTATACACAACGGTTCGTTACAACAGACAGATACTTTATTTCAATTAGCGGGTTTTGCGAACATATTCGTATATGTGTATGGATATGTGTACACATGTATAAGAACGTTGTGTATATGCATGTAAAAGGATTAGAGTATATTCACACGCAGTGTGAACAAAGTCTGCAATAAATATACAGCGATCGGAGTTTGTTCACACTCTTACAATATCCTTCGCAGTAAAATACATGACACACGAGTCAGATTCGTATATGAGATTCGACGTTTACAACAAACAAACAATAATGGATACTTTGCAAATAGTAACAATCTTAGGGATATAGCGCTACGTAAGTATCTCGTCTAAGAATTAACCAGTTGCACAACTTGCTTTACACATTGTCAACATGTTTAGATAAAGATTATACTGGGCGCATCTAGAGTACTTAATATTAAGCACACAATTTCCCGTCAACCGACTGCTCGTATTTATACCCTTCGCTTGCAAAGAGCTATAGAACGTGTAAAAGGATCAACTAGGGTAGAAATACGTCAGTCTATTGTGCGCTTGGTTCTTCCATAAATCTAAAACCAGTTATTCCACCTTGACTTCCCCGACTATTTGAACCAATGAGAACCAAGGGGATACCGTTCGATTCTACACCTGCCATAAAGAATAGTTTCCAGAACAGAAATTTAGCAGCTTTCAAGCAACAACTCATTACAAACTCTCTCTCTCTCTCCTTCTCTCATCAGGAAACTCGGTGGAGTCTCGCGCCAAGTAGTATATATAGTGCAGCGCGCGACAGCCGAAGATACTTATCCCGAAGGACAGCGGTTTCGATATAATCGTCGAGACAGATAAACTTAAAATTTTGTACGCATTTAAATAATGTAGGATGCTGATATATATATACATATATATACCACAATACCGTTCAGGATAAGATCGATGGAAAAACTGGTCGGTGGTATCTTAACATCACTTAACAAATCGCTCCCATGATCAGTAGTAATGTCTACTAATTTTATGATGGTATTACTATTGCTTTCTGAATGATGATCAGAAGTTACTTAGGCTCTATGATAAAAGGCTGTGAAGAAGGAGTCTGCATTCTTCAACAGAATCGTTATCAATAATAAACAAGCAAAACATTAAATATAATATAAATAAGTAGGAACAACGGTGTCCCTTTAAGACACTGGGCTTAAAGAGAGCAGTGGTATATCAGTGAAACATCTCTGGATTGCATAGGACTATGCAAAATGTCACTAGTATTCTTTAAATCTCAACATAAACTATCAACAATGGACTCGTCTCAACCCAGCATGAAACAGCTCAATTAAATAAATGATCTCTTGCGTTACATGTACAATTTCTGTCTCTTTGTAGCACTAAGACACTGTGTATTGGGACGTCGAATAACTTAAAGCTTCAATGCAAGCTTAACAACTCCTTCTCCTTCAACATCGACGGCAAGCGAATAAATAATATCTGATAGCTCGTTTTATAAATTGCTTCGAAACTTGTTCTAGGCCTTGGTATAATATAGTAGCCGTACAAACCATCCGTATTGCGCACCAAAAGAATGTAATACAATTTGCCAAGGAATCGTGAAGAAGTCGTCAGGTAACCATTACCGCAATTAAACTTCTTTATTGATTTACCGCGAAACAAATTTTAACTTTTGGCACTTCGAGCCCGAGATAATTACACGCGATTGCACATCTTTTTTTATTTTAGCTGAATTATTTCCTTTAGCATTTATTCAAGTGACTCTACATGCGTACAGTAGATATAATGCGTGACACAGATACATTTAAATTTTCTAATTAGATTATTGTCCTCAGTTCTATTAAACATTCCTTTATTAGCACACCACAAGTTCACAAGAAATTAGGTCAGTCTAAAGCAACTACCTTTAACACTCGGGCTAAAAGTGCCAGTACAAAGGAGAAAACCCTGCCTCTCTCAATGCGAAACTAGCGACTGTCAACTAGCTTGTCAATGAATCCTGAAACCCTTGAAACTCGAACGATTTGGAAGTGCAGTATTACCTGTTATTAATTTCATATCCAAGTAGAATAGAAGACTGAGGTAGAACTTGGTGCACATATCAGGTGGTCACGAGAATATTTATGACATAATGTATTTCTTATATATGTGTGTATGCTTGTATCCTTAAATACCGCATATAATATTCGTAATGAAACCATTTATAGAGGTTTTAGTAGTAAAGGCTAGTGACCAATTTAGCACATGGTAACGATAGAACTGACAATGAAACCGAAAGAATCGTGTGAAGCCCCATACCAGGAGAAAAACAGGCTTTTAGTAATTTCGCTTTAAATGGAAATAAAACTCCCTCCCTGAGCCTCGGACTTTTACTAAGTTTCACATTCACGCATTCAGTGAACACACCCATACACCCACACGCACACACATACTCTCTTTCTCTCTCTCGCTACCTCTCGCTAACTCTTTTTCTCTCTCTCTCTCTCTCCCCCGTTTTGTTTCAAATTTCATTCTTATGCTCACTGTCTCCGCCGACGAGACTTCCAGGTGTAACACGTCGTGCTGAGTGGGAACTGCGATCATTCTTATTGCACTTCAGACGCTTTTATTTTAGCCTGCAATGCTGCGGTGCTGCTCTGCTATCCTTTATGCTGCATGTTAAGCAGAGGCGAAAGACAACAATTAGTAAAAACGAACCATCGACTTCGGGGACTGCAAGCGACAGACGGCTCAACTGCTTGAAGTAGCTATTTCACTTTATCAGTATTTTGTACACTTATATGCTTGAAACATTCGTGACACTTGTACTATATCGCCGTTATAAACGTATGCGACATCTCGATCGTTATTGTCACAGTTACAATGTGAACTGCAAAAGGTGACTGGAAAGAAGTCTGGAGGCATGCATTATTCTCGAGTTTCCTCGTAGCCACGCAAGTATAATGATATGTGTTTGATGCACTAGGAAGTCGAATACATTGAGAATAACGAAGCAGCTACCTCAAACGGACAGACGGACGGACAGGCAGGCATGCAAGCAGACAAGCAGGCTATATGACAGAGAGAGAATATTTCCACAGAGAATTCTTCATCTAATAGACCAAGCCCCTTCAACAATATCGGAATATGTAAGCTCAACTACTTTCTAATGCAGGTGTTTGCATTCGCTGCCAAACTTTATAGTCATAGTAAGGGCCAGAGATAGTGTATGCTTTGTACAACAATTACAAGTACGCAGAAGAGATCTTCCTGCCATCTCTCTGTATTTGTTTGTTGTGAGTAATGTGTATACAGCCCTAATGAATAGTACCAAATAACTTCAAGTTACAGGATTCAATGTTAGAATTTAAACAGCTGTACTGTAAACAATACAGTGTGTTCGAGATACTCAGAAACGACCGTCGATCAGATTCAGGTAATACATTACACAGTGTTTCATTAAACCTGACGGTCGTCCGTCTATCCGTGTAGTACTACGATACATGTGATGAATCCATTAATTGCTTTAATTCGGTCGGGTTTCATACGATTATACTACAATTGATTATTGTTTGTGATATGTACACATATGAATTGTTTAACTGTTAATGCGGTAATAAACGGATATACTTACACATAGGTGATACGTAATTACTGGGAAAGACGCCCGACATGCCATTCAATTCGCCCTTCCACCATGCCGGCTCGTCCTTTGCAACAACGACTATGACGTCTCCTTTGTCGAAACTTAATTCGTCTTCGTTTTGTGCTTGGTATGGGTACAGGGCCATCACACGTTCTGAATAATAATAAAGATTATATATTCGCTGATTATAGCGAGGACAATTTTTAAGGATATCTGATTAGGGTCTGTTGCAAGTCACTCACCAGCATTTGGATCCGTAGGAGAGTCCTGATAGCCATGCGAGACTGGTGTGCTTCGATTACTACTGCTGGTTAGTGGCTTGACATACGAGGCTGGGAACCATCCGATTTGCCTCTTCTTCCCGCGTGCCTTCAATCGGGAATGCAAACAAACACTGTACTCGAGCACTGTGCATACACAGACTGAAAATATGACCAGTGCACAATGGTACCTGTAGTTCTCCTTCCCACCATCCGCTATCGGTTTTCTTGCGTATCATAATGAGCTGACCCTTCTGCAAGTTCAACTGCTCGGCACTCGTCGCTTGGTACGGTGCTAATACTTGAACGATTTCAGGTTTCCTCCCCCTCTGTAGTAAAGTGGAGGGTACACGTTAAATAAGATCATCTCGAATGGTATTTGGGTAGAGACGCGAAAGGGATAAAGTACCTTGACATACTGTAACAGGACGACAGCGATGGAAGCGAAATATTAAGCAAAAATGAATTATGCCATCATAGAGCTTTCTTACTCCGACTTTCTAGATCATGTACATTAAGCTAATAGGATAAACGATTACAAGGGTCGGCGAGGATTACCTGTTGTGCTGACATTGCTGCAAAGTCGGGTAGCTCCGCCCTGTCTTCGGCGGCCGACCTCTCTTCCTCGAGCTGTTCAGCAGTTTTTGCTGCTGGCTAAACAGGGATTCGGACACGCGTGTATCTAGCATAAGTTTTCTAGCCAACGCTAGCGACAGATAGTTAGCACCCAAGCGCCTTCTAATTTAGCACTCTGCTCGAGCAACATCCGTTGCACGCTTCTTGGTAATAGTCTCAACATGTACTAAGATATGGATGTTACAAACCTGGATTACCGGTGATGGTTCACTAACTGGCTCCTGAATGGGCGCGCTTTCTACCGGTGGCTCGGCAACTGGTTCAGGCTCGGGAGCAGTGATAGTCGCGGGTGCTTCCTGGTTAGTTGCACACGTGGGTTAGTAATTAGCGCAGCGGTCAGTTACACACAAGGAGAATTAAGGAGCTGGTGTATTGCGAGTGTAATACCTGATCTGGTGCGTCACATTTCTCAACATAATTCGCGGGGAAAATACCGGTTCTATCTCCTATACATCCGGTCCACCAATCCCCTTCTTTCTTGACCACGAGTATTACTTCATTCTGATTAAAGCTAAGATCCCCAGCTTCCGCGGAGGCGTATTGGTAAAGGGCCATGTGGTACTCATTGAGACCATCGTCTACGGCAGCCTGGTTAGTGGCAGTTTCTTCTTTTACGTAGGATTTCGGGAACCAACCGCTCGCATCATTCGATGACGTTCCGTACCACCAATCGCCCTGTGATTAAATGAGAATTAAATTATAAATTCGAGCACGTCTGCAGGTTGAATGCAATATTCTGATGCATCACCTGTTGCTCTGTTACTTGTATGATGTCCCCTTTGTCGAATGTAAGATGTTCACTGGTTGTAGGACGGTACTGGAGCAACGCAGTCGCTTGGATATCGCAAGCTACGCCTAACCCAAGAGTAAGTACGACACGTTCGGCAAACGGTGGTTCGCCACCCAGTGAGCCGGCATCGGACACATTTTCGGGAACCTCGACGATACCTCTGTGGCATAAAAAGGAAAGTGTGATGTCGTCGGAATATCATTGGTTACGGTGTGTAGACTCTCTGAAACTAACTCTAAAGTTCTTTTCTCTACGCTGTCTTGTTGGACGAATGCGTTGTCATTCCCAGCACTAACATCTACCGGTTCTACATAAGATTCCGGGAACCAACCAGTGTGACCCCGAATTTCTCCTGCCATCCAACCTGGTTCAGCATTTTTCACGGGGGGTACCTAGACAGTTTAGTAGTTAGAGGTGGAAGTATGTAATTACGCTTTCTTGTTCTTTGTGTACGAGAATTCTTACTAAAATTATATCGCCGGGTTGGAATGAGATTTCATCCTGGTTCCTCGCGACGAATTCATAGAGGGCTCTATATTTCATGGCACCGGCAGTAGCCTCGATGGTGCCAACGACCGCGGTAGTGTCAGCTGTCGGCCAAACATTATCATCGACTGCGGCAGTGCTGGTATCACCCCATGCGCTATCGCCCCAAGCATCCGCCCCATAATCAGCGGCGGCACCAATGCCAGCAGCCCGAAGTTCCAAAACTCTAGTCTTTTTCTCATCAAAGTTAGAATATAAATCTTTACAGTCAGAGACAAGGCTCTTTAACTGCGTTTTAATGTCATCTAATTGGCCATTGTTATTCTCTATATCCGCCATCTTAGCGTCGATCTGTTGCTGCAAATCACCAATCTTGTCTTTCAATTGCTTCAAAGTGATTTGCTTACTGTCAAAAGCCATTTTAATCGCTTCCTGTCCAGCAGTCTCTGTAGCTGCATTGAGCTTATTCTTGGCTTCAATCCGCGCTTTCTCCTGACTCAATGCCAGCAACCTCTGATTCTGCTCCCGTAATTTGTTTTTAAGGGCGGACATCTCTTGAAGTTGCGAATCTCGCGTGGATCGCATACCATCGATGGTCGTCTTCACACCAGAGACACCCACACGGGTGTCGCATATTTTTTGAGACAATTCTTTCACTTTGTCATTCTGTAGAACACGTAAGAATATTCAGATTTATTGTACGAAATCATTGTGATGCTCTGTGAAACTTACAAGTGTCCCAAGTTCGATGGTTAGAGTTTGATTTTTCGCTTTTAACTTCAGAAGCACATCTTGTTCCTTTTGCCGCTGTGCCTGGAGCTCTTGTGACTTTTGCTTCTCCCACTCTAATTGCCTTTGTCTTTCCATTTCTCTGCGAGTCGGAATAAGTTATAAGTAATCGTTAACGGTTAATACAATTTGTTCCGAATTTCTCAATAATCGCGGTTCCTACTTTCGTGCTGCTTCTCTTTGTTCCTGTGCGCGTTTTCGTTGTTCCTCCTTTTCCTGTTCGATTTCCTTCTGCCTTAATATTTGTTTCTCAATTTCTGCTTGCCTTCGGCGTTCTTGTTCCAGTCTGATTCAAGCAATAATCGTAAGACAAAATGAAATTGATTTAGATCCACTTTCAACATCTATCGAAAAATAGGTGTGTCTCTGGTTACCTAATCTTCTCTTGTTTTTCCATTTCTTCCCTCTCTTTTCGCTCACGTTCTTCCTGCTCTTTGCGTTGAATTTCTAAGAGTGCTTTACGTCGACGTTCCAATTCAGCCTGACCTTTCTCAAAGTTCTCCTTACGCTTGTCTTCAAATGAGGTCTACAAGAAAGATTTCGATAATGTCAGAACGTTGAGGAAAGTCCCGCTTGAATAAACTAAAACACGAACCTGCGGCATTCCGGCAGATGGGTCGGCATTCTCCGGTGCACCCTGCGAAGCTAAACTACCTTGTCGTTGACGCCTAAACGCGGGTGGAATTAATTCTATTGGTAGTGTGCTGGATATCTGCTCTCCTGTTTTCGCCAAGTCGCACAAATGCATGGCTAACACGAATTCGTCACATCCTAAGCGACCGTCCGAATCCATGTCCGCTAAAGTCCTGTTAAACAACCACAGTGGCTACACAGAATTACCTCACCAAGTATTATTTTCATTGCGAATAGTCTTTTCTATCATACCATATTTGTGCTAGCACTCCTTGGGGTAATTGAGTCTGAACCATTATATTGCGAGCCTGGGGACCAGATAGGAACCCGGATCGCGTTCTGTCCCAAGTATTGAACAATTGTGTGTATTTTAATTTGGTTTGATGAGGTACGGCCCATTCGATGGACTGTGGTGAACCGATCGAATGCTGGCTGTGTTGAGAATCGACCGAACCGACTCTATCTATGCTTGGTGGTCGAGCAGTTGTGCTCAATGGAGTATTAGTCGATACAGGTGTCTGAGCAACTACTCCGTTTACCATTGCACCGCTCGCTGTAGTTGAAGAGACTAGTGGTAGTCCTACAAGGGGCGGAGTTGCTACCCCTTTATCAAAATATAGGTAAACATTTAACTACGGCCAACAGGAGTCTATTATTATACGTGAGTGTTTTCAACATACCGCTCGGCATTGTTGCTATAGATGGTACCATGGATGGAACACCAGTCATGGGAGGTATTACACCAGTACACAATGGCTGCATCGGCATTGCCTGTCCCATTCCGAATGCGGCGATTGGCGTCGGATTCGTATTTAAAGGGGCAATCGGTGCTGCGGATGGAATACCTGCTGGAAAGAAAAGCATTCCACGAATTATGAAAAACCTATGTAAACAGAGAGCATGGAGTCAGGCAGCAGAGAATAAAAAAAGGAGGAACTCAACACAATCTTACATTCGATGTACTAGAACATCGGGGCACAAAAGATTAGCGAATACTCCATAAAGTTTTAATGGATTATTATACCAAATGTTAGTATTGAAGCGAGTACTAGCCAAACACTCCCCCCAAACGTTATTTGCGGGTAAAACAACAAAACCATATACGAAACAACGAAACGAAGTTCAAACAAAACTATGTACACGATTGAGAAAAACAATTCATAAACCTTGTAAACTAAAAGATGAAGGTGGCTGAGGAGGGATAAAGCAATATCGGTCGGAAAAATCATTCTCACGAATAATACCTGCCGATAGATCAAGATCTAGTAAGTCTGTAAGAAAACAGTGTCCATAAAATACTGTGGTTTGAAAGTATTCATAGGTGTTGTCATTGCTATCTTAAAGGCACAGAGTGGAACTCCAGTAAAGTATGTACCCATGGAAGGTGTAGAAATCATTGAATGGATTGGTTGTACGGGTGGAAGAATTGGCGAGACAGAGACTGGGGGCACCATCACCGGAGATATACCTGCAGTTACTGGACTGTTCGGGAAAGATGGTGGTGCTGGCTTTGGAGGTGGACCACCAATGGTTGGAGTGAAATTGGCACCTGAAATAATTCTTATTCATATATTCCGCTTAAGATAAAGAGCGTATACTATTAGCCAGAACACTAAATTATGAGAAGCTTGCAAATACATATAGAATGAATGAATAATCAAGAATGCAAAAAGCTGCAGAGCATGACTCATCAATGAAAGGGAATTTGTTACAAGGGGCCACAATGGAACATAGTGCTGCGGGCAATGTATTTTTAATCCTTCTGATTCTTCATATTTCACCACTGTATTATTACAGTTTCATGAGGAGAAAATAGATTGATATGTTTAGCATGCAAATGGCACAGATTACTTGGGAAAATAATAAGGATTCTACATTTGTGAATACTTTATACACCTCCCAAACATACCAATGTCAGAGGGTGGAGTGGGTCTTTTAGGAGGCCCACCAATCGCAGTACTTGTAGGCGCATTTCCTTTTTTGCAGCACAAAGAGTGTATTTAGCACACACATTTTATAAGTGCAAGTATATATCGGTAGCTCGGAGTAGCGGAAACAAATTGTAATGAATAAAACAAGCCATTGCCACATCAATTACATAAAAATAGTACAAGATACTGGATTATGTCAGTCACATTTCTCAGAGTGTATACTTAAAGTATCGGGGCACAAGGAATATCATCCCAGAATAAATAATATTAATATTCTTACATATTGCTCGTGTATGAGTCTCCTGAGTATACACACATACAGCAGTCGTATAAAATACAATTCATGCAAAACTGAGGCACATGTGAGATCCATTAAAATAAGACACTTTGCAGAAGATGTTACTTCTGTCGGCAAGTCACACGAAAGAGCAGAGTAAAACGGAGAAAAAGTTTCAATACACCAACATTCAATATATGTAACGTACCCACGGAGGGTGGTGCGGGTCGAGCGGGTGGCTTTGACGCTGTGTGAGTCGTGGCATGTGTTGTAGCAGCCACATTCTGTCTACTTAGTCGTGATGCTGTGTAGTATGATGCATAAGTAGTAAGCGACAATGTACTCGTTGGTAATCAATGGTAATTTCGGTAAAGGTAATTTTTTTAAATGCGACAATTATGCCGACCAAATGTATATGTATCATTAAATTAGTAAAGATCAATGTATGGCCGAGTGCGCAAAGTGGTACTCTAATGTGCATTTTAGTATGTATGTCTATCTCCGCGACAAGTTGCACTTCCGCGTCTAGTCATGTATTTGAATGGCTGTTATAGCTACCTGGAGCAGTCATTGGGGAAGCCGGTCTCATAGGCTGACCAGGAACAGATCCATTGGTCGGTGGAGGTCCTATAAGCGGCCGGGGTACAGAACCAGCCACTGGCATTCCACTAATTAAAGGTTGTGCTGGTACAGGAGGTGGGCCAGACAAATTCACTAATGAAGCTAAGTTACTTGATGGTGCTACACTAGGAGCACCATTTGTTAAACCTCCGACACCTGCTTCACCTAAAACATTAAACACCGATAAACCCAATACTCTTAGAGTTCTATACCCAAGAAATCCAAGAAAAGCTCTTATACTCACTGGCAACTAAGGCTTTTATACTTTGCACTAGAGTAGGTGGCAATGCTTTAGGGATTTCAAATCCGCGCAGTTTTAAATTGATTAGCTTACAGGCAATGCTAAATTCATTTATATCCATCTTGCCATCCGAATCCGTGTCCGACAAACCCCTGTGCACACGAGAACATTAACTTCAACAATCCCACCAATTCTATTCTTCTTACAACAAAACCTAGACAATCTCTTACCATATCTGCCCTAGTACAGCAGGTGGAAGTTGTGACTTGAGGAGAAATTGCTTGGCTTGCTCGCCAGTGATAATTCCGGTAATTGGCTGAAGAGATTCAAATTGGGCTCTGTATCTTACTCTTTCCATGGGCTGAACCACCCAGGGATCCATACCTAGCATAAATAACACTCGTCTCACGATACTTCCGCTTAATCAACATAGAAAAATAAAACTCAAAACCCTGAGAAATCTAATCTCTAGATTATCCACAAGACACAATTATGGGAAAACCCCAATTGATTTCCGCAGTAAGGCGGATCTGTCAACATGACAGATCTATAGATCCACAAGACGAAGAACTCGGGTGACATTGAGGAGTAAGAAGCGAAGAGAGCGACTAAAGAAAATTACCCGGCGTCGGTGGAGTTGCCATTGCCGTTCAGCCTTAGGCGAGCACCTAGGCAAATCTGTAATGAAGAAAAGCAATATTTCTTCGCGAGATCTTCGAGAGGCAAAGGGGTTCAGGCGTCCAAGGTTAGGTCACGACGATCGATCCTCATTGTGCAATTCACAATGTACCTTACGACAGGAGAATTGCCGAAACTCCTATCAATTTAGGCTCAATCTATTCACCGATGAAACCTGATTAATCGAATAAGCGCGGGGGTCGTGAACTTAAAGATTGATCGGGGGCTCCTAACGCACACGTACGACAGGAGTGAGAGAGACTTCTTTTCCCCCCTCTCGACAGCCCGACACACCAACACGGCCCGCTGCTGCCCGCTAACAATATGCCCCCGAGCGTGTCCACTAAAGGAGACGCATGCTTTTCCCTCAAAGCATTAGCTGCCTCAACGCGAGCCGCTCGATTGTTTGGGGAAAACCTCCGAAAAAGACCACCGACTCTACGCGGCTCGGCCCACACTGACTGACGTAGATACGTCACTTTGACGGGCTCGGTTCTTCTCGGAATTCTTCGGTAAGAATCGATAGCTTCGCCGAAATCAGTGTTCGTTCATTCCCGCTAAGGATCCTCTCCTTCCCATCCACACACGCACACCCACACTTCTGCCCTCGATTCAAATTCCCTTATCCCTTGAGTCCGTGTATTCTCGGAGTAATTCGCTCTTTCTTTGCGCTTGTATCTAAAGACTTTCTTAGTAAGCGCGGACGATGGAGCTCGACTCGCTACTGCTGGACACTGTGCGAGGTGGGAGAGTGTGCGCGGCCTAGTTTCCTGGTAAATCATCCCCTAAAAGTATCAGCCACGGCCCCGAAACCCCTTTAGATATCTTTAAGACCTCGCCACTAGAGCACGTTGCTTTAGCCGGTGGGTGCGCGGTATCTTCGGCTGTCGATGTAGGAATTAATAATACATGTCTCTTCCTTCCAGCGTTCCAGGCGGAGGGATGCACATCGCTCGTAATATGCCTCTTGATTAATAATAGAGAAATCGCATTTTGGAATTGGACGAGCGAGGAGTGCGCTTGCAATTAGAGGAGGAGGCTCAGTTTATTTCTTTATTTTATTTTTTTGGTTTATTACCGTCAAAGTCGCCGGAGCATAGACTTGAAAAATTATACAAATTTACAGATAGATTAAGTATAATATCCTCCTTGAGGTTTACATTTAGTTTTAGTACATGATGAGCCCTTGTACTCCTCTGTAACATTCGCAAAAGATTCGTCCGAAATAATGTGAGATCTATACAAAGAGTGCTTGGAGACGATATACTAATTGGACCTTAGTCTACAAATCTGAGTGATGGTGAGCCTTTTTGCTTTGTGTCAAAGTATACATGTAAAATTGGATGTGGTCTGAGGTGCCTCTGCGACCTTGGCTACGGTTCATGCGTGCGTATACATAGGTATACCCGAGCTGGAAATTGCAAAGCTCCATTTCATTGTCAGTTATGCGCGTGCGAATGTGCGGCCGGGAATGCAGTCGATGCCCATAGACCCCGAACGAACGCTCGAGGGAATCCTGGAGGAGCATGGGATTTGGCAGCGGTGCGCGTGCTGCTCGCAATTTCTCCTGAATGCTTGGTAGAATTGTGGTGGAAGAGTGCGAGAGATTTCCGGGCCGGGAAATCATGGCATAGAGAATATAAGTCGAGAGGAGGTGCTAGTGCCGCGAGTGGAACACTGACGGTGTGCGAGGGCGACTATCTCCCATGCGAAAATTTGATCCTCCAAAGCCTAAAAGAACCACGTGCGATCCTACAAATTGTTGTTAATAAAAAAATCTGTGGGAAGAAAAGGAGCAAGAAATTGGCTTCCTGACGAATCGCAGGTACGATGATACAAAGAACTCCGAGGAGAATTGCGTATTTTTCTCAGCGTCCGAGAGTTTCATTTACGCATTTACATAGTGAATTTATTGTTTGTACGCTGGAAGCGACATTCCGCAGTGGTTTCGTGTCAATCGGCCTCAATGTACCAGAACACTGTGGTCTAATCTCTCGCTTATCGGATTGCGGCATTAACTGGCCATCGCATTGTGGATGCATATAATCCCAATCGAATTACGGGAGAACGGCGGGTGCACGTCACGAAACGAGCGGCTTCAAATCAACAGGCTCCGTCGCTCGACGATGCACATACACATATATCCCGTGGATGGAAGCCGGCAATGTTGTCACGCAATCAAGCCTCCAGTCCCATTCAGAACAAATGCTGTTAATGCGAGATGATTACGCCTTCGCCAGCGGCCAATGCCAATCGTTTCGAGCACCCGGCGCACTCTGGTCACGGTCCGCTATACTTTTGCGCCAATTCGCATAAAACGAAAGGGACCGTGTGCGCGCTGCGCGCTCCCACTCGCGTTGCGAGTGTCCGCCGTTTCCTATAGTCGTTCGAATCGGAACCCTGTGCAGTCCTTGACCGCGCGCAGGTCTTATCGATAGGAGCCGCGCGCTGTGCGGAGCCAGGAAGCTCGACGAGCGAAGTTGATGTACATATATTTTCAAGTCCTCCGCCGATACATACGCGAGCTTTTGCGTCTACTCTGCAGAAAGTAAGATTTCCATGAGTAATTTGTGCTTGATATCTAACGTGAAATATACACGTCGAGTGGTAAAGATAGAGCTGACCATTCCGGAGAGAAATGTCCCCCGGGACGAACACACGTTACATGTGTAGTGGCGTGGATAAACGCGAAGGCTGACCTGCTCGTACATCAACGCGAGAAAGTACTACAAGGACTCTGTTTGGTTCACTTAGGTCTGCGACTTAGGATTCGTTGTGCACGGAGAGGACTTTTTATATTAACAACTATATGCGATATTATTGGCGTAATGTTTATCGGGCGCTCGCGAGGCTACGAGAGCCGCAATTTCCTATGCACATTGCCCCGGGTCAATTAAGCTTTAATTAGTCGTCGACATTCTGGAGTGGCTTTAATCACGTGTTACATACTCTATCGGAAGCGCCGGGCGATATCGCGACGAGATTAGTTGGAATCAGCAAGCTCGAACAGAGATCTTGACACGAGGTCAAGCACAAGCGCATCGTAAATGCTGCGCAAACACGTCGCGCGAGTCAGGTAAACTTTTTTCCGGCCACTTGACTCATTTACGAATCAAGCGGCTGGAAGAAAAGTCGAATTTCTACGGGGGAAGGTGGGAAACTTGGGAAACTTGGGAAAATTGGGAAAAGGGTGGAAATCGAAACAGTATAATTCCTCGCCGAATATTGAAAAACCTAGGAGACCCTCGAAAAATGCAACATCTCTCCATAATATTCCTCTTTTTATTTCCTCTGTTTCTTGGACCTGCCCCAACGCTCTCGAATTCTTCATAATCTGATACTTGGAGCGTCACAACTATCGAACGAGGCGATAAGCGCTAATTACCTATGCAAACGAATACGACACTAAGGCATATCCGGTAAGCCACAAATCGGGGGAATCGCCATCTTACGACAATATCAGCAAGCGCTCAGTGCACAGCGAGGTCTTCGACCGGCTCGTTCCCACTGGCTCCTCTTTTTGACATTCCGCGCTCGTCCCTCGGCCCACCGATTGCCGGAGAGCTTACCGGAAACTATCGGCTTTTCATGAGAGAAACCCAGTGACTCCTAGTCGCGGGGAGTGGCCGCTGGTTGATTCGCGAGGCTTATCGCTTTACCTGTCGCGGCACCAGGCCCCTTTTCTTTCCTCGGGGCTTTATCGATTAACTGTACGCGGCCGGCCGGCCGAACGCCGGCTCTCATCCGAGCCCGACTACTCGCTGGTACTTTGCTCCCGTGCGAGTGCGCGGCCACGCGATTATCGCTTTCGCGCGAGGCCTCCGTCGGGAAAGACGAGCAGCGCACAGGGGGTGCCTTGTCAAGTGAGTAATCATATATGCTTCTAATAACTTTTTCCTCGGGAATAATCTGGGTCAGTGGCACGCTCGCGAGACTAGCCGTTAAGTTAGTATTGCGCGAGCGTCTGCTGTGGAAAGCGGCGGCGCGCATGTGCTCCTCCTCTCCCCCGTCGCTCTGTCCACGCGGTAGTCTAACACGCTCTGTGTACAATACACCTCGCTCTGTCAAGGGCGTGTGAATAATAATTATCCCTAACACCCCAAACCTTTCGCCTGTGTACTGTGTACACTTGGGTCTTGGAGCCTGTTCCTTTATTGACGGAACGAACGGAGGTTCTCATTGGCTGGTCCGCCGAGCATTGCAGCACGTTTCTCATATTCGTCGTGCGAAACAAAATGATGCAATTATAGGAATATTTTTCCTGAGTTTCCGCGTGCTGGAGCGTCGATGTGAATTTTGGCATCCAAATATGCTGCGAGTTGTAATTACAGCCGCGTGTCAGCCGCTAAACATGCAGATGTTGAGTCATCAAGCTCGACGTCGACTGCACTTTGCGCGAGTGCACGAAAGCATCGTGGAGAATGACCATTCATTTGCATAAGCATCGAGTGCGCTCTACTTGAGTTATTCGGGTGTCTTCGATCATGTTGTCAGATGCGGTTTCTCGTCACGAGTGGCGAATCCTGTTGAAATGTCGTTCTGTCCTTCTCTCGATCTCACGCGTGTAAACACGCATCGAGTGATATCGAACGAGGAAAGTCAAGTATAGAAACCCGACGATTTGCGCGTTTGCGAAATGCGTGACAAAGCGCTAATAAGATAGCGCGTTAAAGCCTGACGAAGTATGTAACCCGGTGCAATTAGGATGAGGTTCTGTCGGAATTGTCGACAAGTACTCGATTCTCTTGAAAATATTGAAACTTTTCATCGAGTCATGTCTGGCGGTGAGTGGTGTGTGCGGAGCTCCCTGAATGCAGTCGAGTGGCTCTGGTTTTCAGCGATGCTGCATTAAAATCGCGGGGCGGGAGGGTGGCGGAGGTGGGGGCTGGAGAATGCCTTCAGGAGCAGCTTTCTTGCGGCGAGGAGCGGGTGTACCCTGGGAGCGCCCTTGCAAGGACAGCGGCCTTTCTCAGGGCTTTCAGACCTTTCGGGGCGACGACTATACTTGAAAGCCGACGAAACACGGACAAGCTACGCGAGTCAAGAGACGCGGCGCGGCGTCTCTTCCCTCTCTCTCCCTTTCTTTCCCTTCTGCGCCGTTCGATTCTTTCTTCCCTCTTTCATTTACCTCCCTCCAAGCCGGCGTCGGCCGCCGCTTCCCTTCTTTCTTCTCGGCTTCTTCTTTCTTTCTTTCTTTCCTTCTCCCCGGCTCGGAGGCTCGCAGGAAACCAGTCGCGATTTTTCACGCGGTGGGAACTAGAAGCCGCTCCCTACTATAAATAGCCTTCGAGTTCGCTCTCGGACTCCGGTCTCGGCCTCCGACGGCGATGGGAGTAGCTAAAAGGGGGTAGGCCGTGCATGGGCGCCGACGCGTTGACGTTTCAGGATGATTTTTTATCAGCCGGGGCCGCATACGCGCACGCACGCATTCTTCTTTCGTATCATATCTGCGCGAGGATCCTCTGCGCCCGCATTTTCCCATCACTTACTTCCTCGCTTTTCGACTCTTCTCCGCCGACTTCTTCAATCAACCTAGAATTCCAATCTTCATTTCATACAACAACCACACCAGACAACACCACAATCTTCTCACCAACCATCGACTGCACATCCTGGACCCATCGAGCCGGCGTCTAACGCGAGCGCATATCGCCCAGGCCTTTTTGGATTCGCATCCGTGTGCAGCTAATCTTGGATATAACGAATGCGCGTTCCTCGCCGCCTCGGAATCTCGCGAAGAGCTGAAAGTGTAAATATGCATTATCCGCGAGGCTTCATCATTTTTTTCAGCGCGTAGCTTTGTGTCATTATGAGCTATGATAGTGTATACATAATAAGAGGAGATCCATCCACAACAGCACATACTTCCAGCGCCGCGATCCTAGAAGGCGTGGTTCCACGACCCCACGCGGCACTCGCAGCATTCGAATCACGTGGCGCACTAGTCGTAGATTACTCAGCCGCCTTTATTGACGACATTCCCGGCCAGTGTTTTTCTCCTCCGCGGAATCGAGTATCCAGTATATACGCTTCATTCATAGACGTGCTCGTTGAGCAATCGGCAATTTCCACTCTTTTCCCGCTCGGCTCCTATAATTCAATGCGGCCTGTAATCCGTGTTATTATTCCGCGCGGCGGCGACGCACTTTTTCCCCCCCGACGGGGGCGCCGCTCTTCCGAAGAAGGGAGCTTCCACGGAAGCGCCAGTGGAAGCGTGCACTCGGACCTTTTGTACCCCCCCTCCCCCTGGATGAGGTCCTATCGGCGCCCATGTAAGTCATGAGTTTGTACAGGATCGAGCGGCGCCGGCGGAGGGGATGGAATTTTTATGGAAGAAAAAAGGAAAGTTGCCCTGTCGGCGACCAATCGAAAGGGCGGGATGAGAATAGGACGAAAGGACGAAGAATGGGATACTAAACAGTTATGTTACTCTTGCTAGCTTCATCGGCACGAATGCCGAGTGGCTCATCTCGCCCGTTGCATTCTGAGGGATTCTTCTTCTCCCCATTAGGAGAATTCGATGCTCTTATCGGCGACCGCGCGCGCGCGCGATACGGCAATCTTATCTTCGACTAGTCTAGTTCCCCGTGTTCCTGCCTTCCTACACTAGCTTCGCCTCAAGCATTTAAATCTTCTAATAATACATCTTCCCTCTTAACACTCAAGAGCTCATTATCTCTTTCTTTATAATAAAATAACAATCGTTCATACATGTATCTCTTGGAGATAATCAGCAACTAACCACGCTATCAGCAAATGAATTCTCTTCCCTAATAATTGAGTAATCGGTCTCATCCGAAAGACTCGGCGATGAGTATTATCTAAACGAACGATTACGCCATTAGTCGCGAGACTTCGATCCTTTCCTGATAAAGAGACACATAACAGGCACACACTAGTCGCGTGACGCCCCCGAGCCAGATTGGCCGATAAGGAGTTTCCGATCAATCGAAATCTATGCAGCGAGCAATCGCACCTTGGCGCATTTCTCCCTTTCACGCTCTCTGGCCCTGCGTCCCAGCGGCAGCGCGACGCGTTTGCAGAAGTGGCCACCGCCGCTATTTATAGAGAGGCCTGTGGAAAGCCTGATTATTTCTTCCACGTATAACCTACAATTGGGTGGTTGAGTGATGTTTACTCGGTTTGGCGTCCAATTGCAAAGTGGCGCCGATCGCCGCGGCAAAATTATATACCGATTCGACCTGATTCGCGCGTCCCGCTCGATCCTTCGAGGTTACATTGCGCAGCTCGTGAGGATGATCATTTCTCCTTTTTAATTTATGAGATTGACCGGTGCACCCGGATCGCACTGGCCCCCTGGCGCATTCCTCGGGGTTCTATAATCCCGGGAAGAATGTCACTGCGAGCGCAGTACCGGCAGCCCCGCGGAGGGCCAGGTAGAATTCTGCTACTCAAACTTTCATCCCCGAGCCAGTGAACCTTGCGCCTCTCTCTACCTGTGCCCTACGCTCACTATTTATACATTCGGCTTTCCCTTCTCGGCTGCCCTTTCGACCTGACACAAAGACCCACACTAGACGCAGTAAATCTCGCTGTCTAATTTTCTCCCGGCGAATTCCCCCCGCAAGTTGCACGCGTGCGCTTGTACGATTAATTGAAAGGAGACGAGAATACGAGTAGAAGATCGCTTTTCACTTCGTCATCGCTTTGCCCGCAGAACCGCGAGTTTCGCTCGTCACTGCCGACTTCCTATGGCAATACAGGTAGTCTGGAACCGACAAAACACAGTTTATATCCTTAAAAATTGTAACAGACTCACATACCCCGATCCTCTACCTCCAGCACTCGCACTCTACATCCTCGGCGGCGTGCGAGCCAACGAAAATCATAAATGCAAAGCAGCCTCGCGTTAAGATATGCCCGGCTCCCTTAATTATTCCGAGCGATCTGAATATCCCAAAGCCAGTGTTCTACCTCGGGTAAAATAACTCGGAGAACTCTCCTCCCTGCTAACAAAAGATTCATCTTTACAGGGACCTCAACAAGGCCATTAACCGGCGTAGATTCGTCAGTGTGTTCCATTACCAAGCATAAGCCCGAAGCAGCGGCGTTAAGCCAATTCTCGGTCTCGGAATCCGTGGGTCGATTGGAGCCAACAGGTTTGCGGGCGCCCGTAGGAGGGAATAAGTTAAAGTCAGCGGAGATAAAAGGATCGACACTAGAATCTTTGGCGATGCCGGCGATCCGGCGACGCCGTGTGGTATTCAGGGAGCCATTTACGACGGTGACCGTGGAGGAGACGGCGGCACTTGCACGGAGCGACGGAGGGTACGGTGGGGATCGCGTCGCGCGTCCCCCTCTCTCCGGCCCCCCCGGCTTTCCCCCGCGCACCCCCTGGTGGAGGATCCGGCGCCTCTACCTACGAAGAAGGGTCATCCTTCTGTAACGCGAGTAAAAGTAAACCGCGGCACCGCCAGTCGCCGTCCGATCTTCGTGCGCACACCGTCGTCGCCCTCTGGCTTACCACCCTGATCGCTCATCTCCGAGACAAGTGAACCGACAGACCAGTGAACCCGCGTCAGCCTCAAGTTTCGCCTCGTCGACCTCCCCGCTCTCTTTACGTACGGACTCAACCATTCTCTTTCTCGCTACTCCGATATTCTTCAATTGTACTCCTTTACTGGAGCGCGCGGGTTTATTCTGAAATCGGACGATTTAGTGGGAGTAATCGCTTATTGGCCTGTGCACCTGCGGTGCTGGTGCACTCGGCTTACCAGCCGGGAGTAACTAGTGCCACTTCTGTTGATTAGATATCCAAGCTCAATTAGGTGTATGCGTGCGACTTGTAGCCTGGTGTTCGGATCATTGGCAATTAGTTGGTAGTTGAGTGTATATTGACGCTACGTATGATGCTAGGCTTCGGTTATGAAATATTGAGACAGTTATCGGCGCAATAATCTGAAATGTGAAATCTCTAATCTTAACGCGCGCTTGACAGTTGTAGTGTCATTTGGTAAATGGTGACAGAGACTCTACAATATTTCAAGAAATAGTTTATTGTTTATCGTAAAAGTCGGCAAGGATCTTCGCGTCTTGAGCGATGGTACGATTTTCTTGACAGGCGCGTTAGGATTTATTGGTCGCGGCGTGCGCGCGCTCGCACATGTATAGATTCCCCATGCCACTTAACTCGTGGTACCCTCATCAAGCCCAATTACAAACCAGCCAAACCTCTCCCTTTCTTTTACATTCCATCCATCGCGGCCTTTCCACGCACCGCTAGAGCGACACTCGAGACCCCCGGCGCCCTGCATACGCCCGATTCATTTATATACTCGCCGATATTCGTTGAGTAATATATTCGAAGCGCTCGAGTGCGCCGCGTTCGCCAATATACATGTTAATGTAATCGCAGCTGGACCAGTTTGCCTCGTAAATATTTTGGTCCCGTGTGCGTGTAACTTGTATGTAACGTGAATGGAATTGTCGCCTTTCCTTCTCCGGCGACGCTTTTATTTGTGAAATTTTGAGTGAACGATTTTTAATTGAGTATTTTGATTTTTCTTAATTGCAGGGTGGAAGAGGAGCACAGTTGGAGGAGTGAGAGAGATCCAGGGAGCAGAGAGGATTTCGGGAGGAATGTCCGACTGGCGAATCCTCGCGGCCGATCTGCCTGTGGAATGAGACTACTTTCCAATATATTTTTTTACTCGAGTATTACCGCCTCTCTCCGATCAAAGATGGAATAAGGGCGCGGGCGACGAGGGAACCGCACGCATAATATTGCACAAGACACTTAAGAACTACATAGCACAAATAAGTTGTACACCCGCGCGACGTCCTACGACTACTTCTCGAGGGAGAGAACGCTCCAGGAATTGTTGCACGGCTCGCCGTTTCGCGCTGGTGCAGAGTATACCCGGCGCTGATCCTATTTTTGGAAGATATTACCTCAGGGAATAAGTCCTTGCGCGGAGGAGCCGGCGGGATTTACCTTAGATAGAATTAGATAGAAGAGTGGCACGAGAGGTGCAGCGGAAGGGAAAATGGCATACGACGATGTCATCCTTCGGATGGGCGAGTTCGGCCGCTACCAGCGGCGCGTCTACCTCCTGCTCTGTCTACCGGCGATATCGTGCGCCTTTCACAAACTCGCCGGGGTCTTTCTTGGCGCGAAAATGGACGCTAGGTTTGTACTGGTATTGTTTGAGGGTTTGTTTGATGGGGTGGATGGTGGTTGATTGAGAAACGGTTGATTTGCAGGTGTCTGCTACCGAGCGAGGATCTGGGAAACGCCACATACTTCTTGCCACAGGACATAATGAATGCGAGCTTTCCATGGGACTACGAGCTAAAGGGTTGGTCGCAGTGTTTAAGACGCGATGCTCTCGGTGGTGTAAATGATAGCTTGATCGACAGGTATGTCGATACGTCGACTGCCTACGGTGACGCACCCATACAGCAACCGTACTCGCCCGGGGGTCCTATTGGCCGAGGACTCAAGGCGTGCGAGGAGTATGTGTACGATAGAAGCAAGTACAAAAGTACCACCACCTCTGAGGTATGCCGCGCTACCCTCGGAAACGAGAGAGTTGTCAGTGAGGGAGAGGATGTGGGAGGTTGGTGTGTTTAATGTTGGCAAATGTGATTCCAGTGGAACTTAGTCTGCGACAGGGCATGGCTGAGAGCTACGGGGGATTCGTTGTTCATGGTAGGAGTCATGCTTGGCTCGATGATTTTCGGTGGCTTGTCCGATAAATATGGACGTAGACCAATTTTCTTCCTGTCTTTAGTCATACAGCTGGTCGGCGGTATACTAGTCGCGGTTGCCCCTGAGTTTATTTCCTATGTTATCTTCAGATTAATAGTGGGCTCGACCACCAGTGGGGTCTTCTTGGTCGCCTATGTCATAGGTACAGCGAGGGTTTTACGCTAAAGGGGGCGGTTCTTCGAGGCGGCGCAGTCACTCACACGGAGAATTCAATTTTCAGCTTTGGAGATGGTTGGTCCGAAAAAGCGTTTGGTCGCCGGCGTTGGCTGCCAACTGTTTTTCACGACCGGTTACATCCTCACCGCTGGTTTCGCGTATTTTATAACCGATTGGAGAATGTTGCAAGTGGCTATTACCATTCCGAGCATCGCCTTTTTGCTTTACTGGTGGTAAGTTGGAAATGAATTGATTACTCGGTAAAGTGTTGTGCGATGCACGGGTAACTCGAGATTTGTTTACAGGTTCATTCCTGAGTCGGCTCGTTGGCTACTCACGAAAGGCCGCACGCAAGAAGCGAAAGACATACTTCAGCAGGCCTCCCTGGAGAACGGCGTGGAGTTACCAGATGAGACATTAGAGAATCTGCTGAATAGCAGTTCTGGCGAGAGCGCACCAGACTATAAAAAACCATCGCTCTTTGACCTTTTCCGATATCCCAACTTAAGGCGAAAGAGTATTCTCTTATTCTTCAATTGGTAATATATTCTGTCCCATATTCGTCACACTTACAAGCAACCCTTCCGCCTTCCCCCCCATTACTGTTGTTTTTCAGTCTCTCAACACTGTTATGCACTGCCTAAAGACTTTCCCCAATTAAACCATAATCTCGCATTCTGGGTCTCTTTAGGCTTGTGAATAGCGGAACATACTATGGTTTGTCCTGGCATGCGTCCAATCTCGGTGGTAACGACTATGTTAATTTTGTAATATCCGGATTGGTGGAAGTGCCCGCGTACACATTCCTAATATTTACGTTAAATCGCTGGGGTAGAAAGATGATTTTGTGCGGCTGTATGTTGATTTCTGGATTGGCATTGCTCGCTACTTTATTCGTCCCAGCTGGTAAGCCGATCAATCAAAACCCTATACGCACTTTCTACTATGAGATGTGCCTCATTGGCGCGCACGTGTTCGCCGATTTATTAACACGAAATCTTGTATTTTCAGAATCCCCCTGGCTAATCGTATGCCTTGCTATGATCGGCAAGCTTGCAATTACATCGTCCTACGGTGCTATTTATGTTTTTACTGCCGAACAATTCCCGACGGTCATTAGAAACGTTGGTCTCGGAGCATGTTCGACCTTTGCCAGAATAGGCGGTGTCATCGCACCCTACGTTAATCATCTCGTAAGTAGTTGCGTAATGATCGCGAGTAAAATGACGTGTGTGTGGTTGTACACGAATCGAAAATTCCGCTGACGCTCTATCTCCACAGTCTGAGATTTGGTTGCCTCTGCCCCTCGTTATTTTCGGATCGTGTGCGCTCTGTGGCGGTGTGATGTCACTACTCCTCCCAGAAACACTGAACAAGAAACTCCCAGAGTCCATACAGGATGGAGAATTATTCGGAAAGTATGTATGCCAGTGTAATGTTAAATCGGCTGAACATACACGGTGGTTCGCACGGTGCAATGACGATAACTGTAATTTCAGGAAAACGAAGAAGAAGAAGAAGCAACAATTAGACATTGACCAGCTGAACGACGTCGAGATCATAAAGCCACTGAAACCCCAAGAGAACGGCGTAGCCGAGAAGCAGAATGGATGACATTAAATCCCTCGGGATCTAACGATTATGCTCAAGAATATCTATTTGGTTTCCGTCTGATCGTATTCTAGACGTCCCAGTAAACGCAGTCGCGACTCTACGACTCCTAGTGCGAGCTCGCGAAACGCCATACAGCTAAATCGAATTCTCAAGCTGCACACGTTTTTTAATGCAAAACGCTTTGGATCGAGAAGACACATATTGTGCTGAATCGGCCATTCACGACACGCGAAAGAGAATCATTATTTTTCCAAGATCCAAATGGAGGAACTGTGCCAACTGGACATTAGACAGATACGCCAACTATTGAAAGTAGGAAGGTAGCGACTGCCTTTCGACCTACACGTACGCAATTAAGTATGCAATTAAGCAAATTCTGCCGCAATGCACATATCATTTACTCCAACTTCTCAATGTCTCTAACACGTGCAAGTGTTCTTGCAAGCGTAAAAGCGTTACAAAGTATTTTCGCGCCGTGCGCGCGGCCCCACCGGTGCTGGCACGCGCACGGTACTCCAAATGAGAAATAAAAAGACTTTCAAATTTTAGTACATGTCTCTTAGGTACCACGTTTCATTCCTTATTCCCTGTACCTCGATGATCTAGGGTTAACTAAAATATAATATTTTCAAGGATGAAAAGCCGGACAAGTTAGCCACTTTTGGATCCTCGGGACCATTACCATTTCCATGTCACGCTCCATATTACCGACAATTCCCAAGTATGAGTTTCCGGCCGGCTTCTAACCACAAAACTGGCGCCAAACTACTCGAATACATATTTATATAATAACATTTATATGAATGAGCCCGGTTCTACTGTCGATTCGTACTAAGATTGGGATTGTCGATAACGCAGAGCGTGACACGAAAATGACAATGAGTCTCTAAGACTCCAGTGGCAGGGACCGCCGAAATGCTCAATTATCTAAAATACTAAATAATTAAATCGTTTTTCAAATATTTCTCTCAAGATTCTATTCTTTTATTTCCCGCTCTCGCTTCTGGTATTTCCGAATTGTCGGTAACACTGAGTAGTCGGTAACGAGGTTCCAGACTTGGACAACTGGGCCTTGTTTGTCCGATCTACGTGTCTACCTGGTCTGTGGTGTTATTCAAAGGATAAGTGACGGAGGCAGCATATAGTGGCCTCTGTAACGCCGAAGTCGCCATCGTCGCCATTTTGCACAAGAGTGGTGCAGGAGGCTCTCGAGTGTGTGTATCGTGTAATTAATCGGCACATTGTTTAATAAATACAGAGAGCGGCGACTTGGTGCGCCGCACGGACGCCGATCATGGCAGAATACTTGGCGTCGATTTTCGGGACCGAGAAAGATAAGTGAGTAACGCGGCTCGGCACGCTAACCATACCATGTCTGACGCTTCTTTTCGAACCTACTCATTTCCCGACTGATTTAGAGTCAACTGTTCGTTCTACTTCAAAATCGGAGCATGCCGCCACGGCGACCGGTGCTCCCGCATTCACAACAAGCCCACTTTCAGCCAGGTAAGCGTCCCTTTGGTCGACCACTGTATTTGTTTTCCTTCGAGTCTTACTCGTACACCACTGAACGATGCTTTTCCCTTGCAGACGTGTTTGCTACAAAATCTCTACGTGAACCCCCAGAACTCTGCTAAAAGCGCGGATGGCTCCCATTGTAAGTTTTAACCGGCGTTTGGTGGACGTTTCTCCGCTTGGATTTTCGGAGCATTGACGAATGCGCGTTTCTATTGCAGTGGTTGCCAATGTCTCGGACGAGGAGATGCAGGAGCACTATGATAACTTCTTTGAAGATGTCTTTGTGGAGTGTGAGGATAAATACGGGGAGATCGAGGAGATGAATGTGTGTGATAATCTGGGAGACCACCTCGTTGGGAATGTATACATAAAGTTCAGAAGAGAGGAGGATGCGGAGAGAGCGGTCAACGACTTGAACAACAGATGGTTCGGAGGGCGGCCAGTGTATGCGGAACTTTCTCCGGTAACAGACTTCAGAGAAGCGTGTTGCCGTCAATACGAAATGGGGTAAGGGTCAAGCTCTATAGCCGTTGAGACTATAGAACACTCTGTACATGTTAATACTTAAGGGTATAGCCTTAAAAGTTTGATGTTTAAGAATGCATGACAGTGTAGGTCAATTGGATCGTTCCAGGGAATGCACACGCTCAGGATTCTGTAATTTCATGCACCTAAAGCCCATCTCGAGGGAACTGCGGCGCTACTTGTACAGTCGCAAGAAAGGTGGCAAGGGAAGATCCAGATCGCGATCCAGATCGCGCGGTCGTGACCGTAAGCGCAGATCCCGCTCACGCGACAGGAGGTCCAGATCGAAGGATCGTCGAAAAGGAAGGGACGACAAAGGTAGAGATGGTCGATCGGGAAGATATTGAACCTGTTCATTTCTCAATTGTGTCCTCTCCTTGATGAATAATTATTTCTTTTTCTCTTGACATCATACCTTCGGTCATGCCGAGTAATTGTGCAGTTTCGAATCACCGTATTTCTAGTGACGTGTAAGATATTTTCCTTACAACATCGAAAGATTTATCCTTGTGAACAGGAGTCCCTTCATCGCAACAGCCGAAGGTATATAACGACAGAAAGGCTTTTACCTAGGTACTAGTATAAAGTCAATAAGAATAAACCGATGAGTTTGTATCTCCGGGTCTTTTGCCGACAACTTAGTCGCTGTAGCCGTTTCCGATACTGCACTATCATCCTCCATTCGCTGCCCAAAGTACACCGACGATCATACGATACTTTGATTAAGTTTTACGAAATATATAAAGCAAGCAAGGAACATTTTACATGTATAATGATTAAAATAAAATCGGAGTACAAAAAGGACACTGCCCTCCAAAGGTTTGAGACACATTTCGTACAAGACAATCGTTATATTTCCTGGTATATCTCCGTTACAGTGCAATTCGATGAGATGCCGGTACCAGCGCGTACAAAAGTAATATTAAACTGGCAAGTTTTTAATAAGCTTCTATTTCTCCGAAGGCGTTAAAAATTCTACAAAGAGACATGAAGTTACTCTTCACAGACATATACAGTATCATCAATCGTAGGCCGGCACGTATTGCAGGCTTCGACAATCTTGTGTCAACGTTGTACATTATATGCAGAAATCGAAACTCCTCGATTTAAGTTCGAAGTTTGCGACAGCTCATGCGAGAAAAACCCTTATGGAATATAGGCGATGCGAAAACGTTAACTGAACCACTAGAGTGATATTGATGGACGAGACGTGAGACAACTAAAGGCTAATTTGAAAGTAAACGACTTTTCTACGTAGTACAGATTGAGAATCGCTCGACAAAGAGAGGGGGTGGGGCGGGGGGCCCCGTGGAAGGCACTTGACTGAAAGTGCTGCTTCGCAATTTCCATTGTAATGGCCGATATCGAATTACAGTTGCAAGAGGTGTAGATAAGACTGTAAAGGAAACATTTTATGAAAGAATATACTTTACAGGGCTTAAATAAATTATCATCCAAATTTCGTACTATAAATAACGTTAGGAATAGAGTTACTACATAGATCGAATCGTAGGTATGTATACGTGTGTATGTCAACGTCGTAGCTGCATGTATAAAATTGTGATATGCGAATATTAATGAATAACGATGTATGGGATGCACGCAGTCGCCATTTAATACAATTGATATTAAATCTATCTATAAACTATTGCTTCTTACTTCGAAGTGAGACGAATCTTCAACAAGGTTTTCTTTATCTTTTTTTAAATCGTTTTAACATCACGACGTGAGGATCTTCGCGCCAATGCGTGTGCATACATCACAATGCTTTCGTGAATATCACGGAAAAAGGATATACATATCGCAAATACGTCTCTTTCTGCAGCAGGTTTTTGCTTCGCTTTTGATCGTAGAACGCTTTCGACGGCTAATCGAACGGGCAATACCTCGACACAGAGTTTAGTAACGCTAGTGGGTGGTTTCTATCTATAAACGTATCGTCATAATCGTGTGGACACCAAACTATGATACACGTTAGACGCGCTTCCCTCTCGCAGCATTCTCTTTCCTTCCCCGCGCGGCCAGTATCAGTCGCCGCTCGCCAGTGTAAAAGTACATTAAAATGGTACAATTGAATCCGACGGAAAAAGATGTGTCTCGTAGTTTATTCTCATCAGAATTTCTCCAAAATATACTGTATACAATATTTTACTTTACTTATAAATATATACAGTTGTTGTGTCACGAGAGCAGCGCACTAAATATCAATGAATCGGACATGAGATTGAGCAGTGCGCGACAGTCGACAAGCTACCCCTTGCACGTCTTCAAAAGATACACTGACCGATTAGTGTAAATTTCTGATCTCTGCAATCATGCGGTAGTATGTATAATTCTCTTGGTGTGGTGTCTTCCGGTTCACTTCGCGTCTAAGCACGGAGGTATTAACCCAGTAATTAAATTCTTGCTTTCCTTAAGATAATTAACAGCTCCAGTAATGTCCTGCCCGCATCACTTGTTGTATCGTGAAAATATTTACACTGTTTAGATTAATAATTAATGATTACGATACTCATAATAGGGTTTAATAGGATACGAGATCATTGTTTAGGGGGGCTAATCGGCGTAAACAATGAATTGTTGGTTGTCCACGTCCGCAACTTCCACTTGCACGAACTGGGGCTGCTGGAGTTGTATCTGTTGTACTTGTCTTCCGATTGCGTTACGCGATCTGTAATAGAGAAAGGAGCAGTGGTTCAGTATCATTAGGTTCCATGGTTAAAGTGAGAGTACGCACTGGGGGTGTGTGTGCTTTACTTACTTAGCCTTCGCATGAGTGAGAATGTGAGATTTCAAGTTCGTCGATTGGGCAAATTTCTTGCTGCACCCGTCGAAGGGGCAGACATACGGTCTATCGCCAGTGTGGATTCTGACGTGGGTGCGCAGGTTGAAGTCCAAACTAAACCTTTTGCCACATCCCTCGAAGGTGCACTGGAACGGTTTCTCCCCCGTGTGGACGAGCTGGTGCCTCTTGAGTTTCGAACTTTCTACGAAGGCTTTGCCGCACTCGGCGCATACGTGCACTCTCGGCCCGTGCGTGTGCAAATGCTTGCGCATCGCGCTATTATCCCGGAACATTTTTGTGCAGCCCTTATGCGGACAGGCGATCGTGCGTTCGACACCGTCTAGGACCGGTGGCTTGCGCACTTTCAGTTTGTGCCCAGGTCTAGCGAACTCGGCCAGTTGCTTTGGATCGGAAAGGTCCAGACCTGGCATACCGTCCGAGACGGAGCTCCCGGAGTGATTGAATTTGGCATTGGATTTGCCGGTCATGTATTCTGTGTAGTCTGGATCAGGCTCGGGATTTGAGCCTTCATCTGGAACATCCACCACGTGAGGAGCTAATAGGACACTCCCTTTAACAACAACAGACAAGCAGTCCCAAACAAAAGCTATTGGATTGTTCCGTCTATGAAAGTGTCAGACTTACATAATTTCCTTCTCCATACAACAACGTCGATCATAGATTTCTACATATTGTTAGCGTCTAACAGTCTCTCATATCTCGACCTCGAAACAGGCGCGATCTCACGCGAGCCTGGGAATGCCTCAATCAAATCGACCGACGTTGCCGTATCAATATCTCATGTAACACCTAATCTAATAGCGGCGCATTTATTAAATTCCAATGAGATTGCCGAGACCCCGCGAGAGCGTTGCGAGAGAAAAACTCTGTGCATAAGGACATCATTCGATAATTGGCGCGTCCAACAGCCAACTACTTACTGCGTTCCATGACCGACCGACCGACCAACAAGATCGATCGATCGATCGATCGACTCTCTTTATGTTTCTATCCTAAAGCTGGAGAACTCGGTGTAACCAATAATGCGTAAGCGAGCGAAATTAAGAAATGCGCCAACTATTATCATTACAGAGAACACTCGATCAAATGACTAGAGGGTTGGGGCGGGGTGTGTGGGGGGCTCGGAGGGTAACGACGAAAAATTCAAAGCAATCATAGCGAAGCGGACCCTCGATCGCAAAAGAAATATGGATTTTCGAAGATTGTGACGTCATAAGGACGGATCGCTAAGATAGAGTCGTCCGTGTGGGATAAAGGGGGCCGCAGGTAGGCGAAAATCGAGTCGGTTTCCCAGGAGACGGTGATTGTCCCGAATGGAACTGATGTGCGATGGATCTAGGATGGTCGGAAAGAGAGGAGATGGGAGAAGAGAACGCCTAGAAGTGAAGTGCGGGAGGCGGTTGAGCTTTGTCCCGCGGCGTGCCGTGAGTTGAGCTCCCGTGCCGCCGCCATTGCCCTCGCTCGGTTGAAGCAGATCCACGTAAAAGAAGCCATTTTCAAAATATGGCTGCCCCCTGGCAGCATAATGGCGTTCCTTCGATCAAAACAAACAACGCAGACTGTCAATGAGAGATCGGCGCCAGAAAGGAATTGGGAAAAGCGGCCGGTTTCGTCGGCGATCGCAGCTAAAAACGGCCCCGTATTGATTCGACTCGACCGGAAGTGCGTAGCCGCCGGTGTGCGTGGAGAATCACGATGCAAGGAAGCCTCTTTTCGTCGAGCCGTGTGTTTTCCCGAGAATGCGCTCCGCTTCGCGTGAGTGCCGAGAGAGTAGCATAGGCCTTTCCCGGGGGATATGATCGCCCGGTTAGTGAGAGATAGGGGAACCTGGAGGAGGCGAGAGAGACTTACCGTCGTCGGTGCCGGAGGCCCACATCGTCACCGAGAACTCGCCCTCCAGGGTCTTGATTTGCACTTGCTTCTGCTCCCACTTTCTGGCCTTGGTTTCCGAGGGCATCTCCCCGAAGATCGTGTGCTCGGACGATCGGAAGCGCGAGCCTCCAGTCTTCCTGGCCTTCTTCGCGGCCTTCCTCGATGGCCCGGGACTCGACTCGACATAAATATCGTTCTCGGGCACCGGGATCTGGTCGTACACGCTCAGCGGGTCCCCGCCAACGATCTCCTCCTGCGTCTGTAGAATGATTTCCTCGCGTCCTGGCTCTGGAAGTGGCTGGAGCGAGATCATCGGCTGACCATCGTCCCCCTCGATCGTCGTCTCCACAGTCTCGCAGGGTATTTCCACCGGTATCGTCTCGATTTCGACCTCCTGGATATCGGGCTGAATCTCCACTTCGGTTATTATGTCCGAGGACGCCATATTAATCTCCGCTGACGCCATGTTACTAATCAAAATGGCTGGCCACGGGACCACGGATTCTCGCGGGACAAGTGGGGTGGTAAGATCTCACGGTCACGTGATGTCCCACCGCCGCCGTCGCCTCACCACTCCTCTCGTCACATTGTCGTGCTCCCACCGTCCACCAATTCCCCCCCTTTCTTTCGTCGACCTTTGGCGACATCTAGCGGCGCGCATCTAAATTGCGATCCGAAACCTTCGCCCTGGGCCATCTACCTTTCGAACTAGGGTACTTGCGATGAGATTTGCCGACGGAAATTGACAGAGAGTAGTGGATGGTGAGCAATGAACATGGCAGCCCCGTGTGTTTGATGCTAGCCTGACTCAAATGATGACAAGGTACTTTGCGTGAGAGTTTTTACTGGTTTCTACGTTCCGAGCTTTTACCCTCGTCGAGAAAGTACATTTGTTCGTCGCTTTTTAGATTTTTCGGGGAGCAGTGTTGATCGGGAGATCGAGGGAGAAAGGACGATATACCACATCGACGCGAGTTACTTGTCGTTACGATGGATTTGTCGAAAGTTTCCAATGAGAAGAAGCTTTACCTGTGCAGATGGTACTTTAGGGGTAAGGAGGGTTTCTTCGATACTAGAGATTTGTTCTTGATGCTTCGAGTGCTAATAGACGCTTTGGTTATAGCTGGCTTCGCCTTGCTGCCTTTCTTGTGGCTTGTGAATGCGATATGGTTCGCGAAGGAAGCTTTTGTGATGCCGCCTTACCAGGAGCAACAGCAGATCAAGAGATGTAAGTTAATCGCAGTATTCGACAGAGAACGATAACTTCCAAGGATGGGAGGTTCGGAATGTATGGTTTTGATGATTGTTTCAGACGTAATATTCTCCGCGATTGGCGCGGCCATATGGACAGCTGGTCTCCTATCATGGGTGATAGTGTTCCAAACGCAACGCGCGGCTTGGGGAGAGTTTGCCGATTCGATTAGTTTTACCATTCCCACCGGTATTCCTTAACATCGACGCGTGGGAAGGGTCAGCACCCCACCCCGAGAACTGTTCTTTCTCCAGCGGTACAATTATCATTGTTTAGTACAGTAAAAAATATATTTATTTCGGTGCGCTTAAAAGTCTTTAGACCATAATGCCACATAATATTTTTGTATGCAATCGCCGATGCGCGGTCGTTTTGTACATTTGATAAGATGTGGAATCACTGAAAGAGGATCGCTCATGCGACACGTCGTCGTTGTCGATAGACCTTTATGTCTCTGTAGACTAATCTTGACAAGAGCTAAAAATACAAGATATGCGTAAGCCTGGAGATAATATCGGGGGAAACGTGAGAGAACGGGGTCTTACCAAGAGTGCCAACAAATCTGCTACCATAAGCATGTAGAAGACATTATGCCAACCGGCCGAGCGCGATACGAGCCCCGCAAGAAGGGGGCCAACGGCCGCACCAATGCTTCCCGTTCCATCGATGATCGCTGTCACTGTAGCTAAAGCCTTTGCGTTGTCCCCTAAACTCGGGTGAGTCCCCAATTCGGCGGAGACGGCGGTCGTTATAAGGGCGTACGGCCCGTTCACTAATAGTCCAGCTATTAGCAGTAATACTACATTGGCTCCGAGACTCATGCTTCCAACGTAATCGTATATAAATAACTGGAAAGAAGAATCAGCTCGGTGATGGTTCTGAAGGTAGAAAGAAATTGACTCGAGATTAGGATACATACTGCAGGTACAGCACCAGCTAACATCACAGCGCACGTGAGCGCACTCATTCCACTATAGTCGGAGAGTACACCTGCCGCGATTGCACCAGCAATACCGCCGACGTCGAATAGAGTTGAGATATCTGCGCTCCATGCCGCGCCATACGGATCTAAAAATCAAAGAATCGGACTGAACGCCTGGGAAAGCGATTCTCGAGGCAAGTTATAGTTGAATTATTGACAAAGGTACTAACTCGAAGCTGCTATGTATAGTGGTAACCAATACAGGAATGTATAGCTAACAAGTTTCGCAAAAAAGAGCGATAGCGAATATTCTATTACGCCCGGTATAGAAATTGCTCCCAGGAAGCCCACAGCATTCTCTCTCTGTCCATCGTGTAAGCGCCGGTGACCGGACAGTATCGGACTAGTCTCCGATCTCGAGGTCGACGGATCCTTTCACAGAAGTAGGTTCGTAAATCAATTCGGAAATTAGATACCAAGCACCTAATATAGCCAGATCTTTCAAGCAAACTGGATGCAATGCCAACAATGTTAATTTACTTCAAGTTTAAGTTACCTACTGCGTGGGATATTAGCATGCACTTACATCAGCAGCCACTTGTTCACGGTAGACACAGCGATAGATGAGACGCTAGGTACAGCAAACGGGTTATCTTTAGTGAGTGTATGGCAAACAAGTGCGTGGGATATGTATATAAAGAATCACTCTAATAAATAAATAGAACCACTAAACAATTAAAGGGGGACGTATATTCGTATCGCATCGTATGTGTCGCTGCCTACCAACTCGATTAAAGGTATATAGAATGCACGCGTGTTAAGTGCGATTTAAATGGAAAGCGATTAATTACTATTCTGTGAGTGTAACAAAGCAATTGAAATCAAAGACATGCTTGCAATAGAACTAACTCGCGATACGCTCGACTCGACACAGAGAGAGTAAACCATGTCTGCGATGGCGTATAGTTACTCATTATTGGAAATCAACTCAACATGGCAGCACATGCTGATCAAAAGGAAGAGATATCGCAGGGAATGATCGGTGTTACTTACATCCTCGGCACTGGTATGAAAATCCTCGAACGCCCCACTGTCCTCGTCGGAACTGTGGGTGGCGTCGACTTTTCTGTAGTCGGGTGGGTTAGGAGGAATGCAACCTATGTCCAACGGACTTGGTACCAGGAACAGGAAAATGAGAAATCCTACAAAGCCCATTACTGCTCCAGGCACCATGAAACTCAAGCCCCAGTCGGTTTCAACGAATTGCGCGGCGATCAACGTTCCTAATATATTCCCCAAGGAAGTGTGGGAATTCCATACTCCAAAGATCAGCCCACGCTTCCCTCTACCAAACCAATTCCCTACCACTGTCACTACACCCGGCCATCCTGTTGTTTGGAAGATGCCTCCAAGTGCCTGTAAGTGATGTCGGAAAATCAGTTCTTTGATACTCTAACAGTCTGTGCAATATTCAGATTGGTGGAGAGATACTCACCTGCACTAATACAAAGTACCACAGGCTGTGTATGTTGTATGGTCTTGCTATTCCAAAAAGATAACAAGATATTCCAGAAGCCAACATGCCAAATGCGAGGAAATAACGTAAATTAACACGTTCTGCTATGAAGCCACTATTTAAAACAAAGAAATCATTGTTAGAACATGTTTCAAAAGCTCACTGCCGAGTACAGAGTCCGTTTGACTTTACCTGATAAACATGGCAGCAGCATAGGCAAAAAGAAAGGCGGAATCTAGGATGCCTAGTAATGCTGGTGCAGCGGCAGTGTCTGAAATGAAAATTTAAGAATGTTGGTTGTAGTATGAAATTGATAGCAGTAGCAGGCATAGCAAACTCATATTTACCAAATGGTGCCCAGTCACACCAGGTATCTCTGTTAGTGTCATTGATCAAGACATTGGGTGGTGGGGATAAGCTGCTGCAGTTCAGGCTTAGCACATTTTTCACCACCGATATGGGCTTCCTAGTCATATGGTAACAAGTATACGCCAAATATGTGAGTGCTAGGATGCCGCCTTGATGCCAAGCCATCCTGTTCGCCCTCCGGTGATAGCAGCACCTCGTGGAGGCGTAATCTATAACTTTGAGACCCCATGGCTGATCTCTCCATGCAGCTGGCATCTTTCCCCTCGACGATTTTCCCTTATCAATGCTCGCTAGTCACAAAATTATCGCGCTAATAAACTCTTCTCGGCAATTCTCCGAATTTGAAGAAAGTGTGATTTACAGTCTTAGCTTAGTCAGTTCTCCGAAACGTCATCCTTTCAAATCTACAGCACCGCTTTAATTTCAGCGCGATGGAACTGCGGCCGATGTCGTGTTCAACTTGTAACATTCGATGATACTGCAATCGCCGCGAGCATAGTTGATATCAGTAAATGCACTGCTCGATGAGACCCTTTTCAATCCAATCAACCGAGAACGGAGCACAGGACGTATATACTATTGGCGAGACACTGGCCGTGCTTTTCACGGGTAATCGCCGAGGAATTTGTCGCGTGTTCCAACCGGAGCGCTCGACTGATACTTTCAGCAGATTTCCATATCAACTCGAATTTTGCTTTGACTGTCGCACCGTTCGTCACGATCCATCCTCCTCCATCGGAAGCAAATGTTATTCGAGACAGATGGAGATAAATCTCGACGAGCGATGATTCATAACCTGGGGAAAAGGGAACAAAAGGCACAGTCAGACGGGTCTTTTCGGGGGCGTGTTTGTTGATTTAACGTGGCAGTCGTACGTACGATTCAATAAATAATCCTTTGCATTTTCCCTTTTTACTGTCTCGCTACCCAATGTTGGATCGAGTTATACAGTATGGTCCGGAGTGGAATGTTTACTATGCAGTTCGATGCTGTTGCGCTGGCAAGCAGGCAAGTGCACTTGTATGAGATAGGCTGATACACGTAGGTGCAGATAATATTCAGTAGTAGTAGTTAGCCCTCCATGCGCACATGGTGGTGAAATGCCAGCTTGTATCCTTGTAGCGCGCGTGTGTGGAACACGGAAGAAATTTGATCCGCGGACGCATGTGTGCTGGCCTTCGTCTCTGCATATGCATCAGCGTATATTTGTATATTTGATTATTGATGTTATCTGATTTGAAAGATGTCCACGCCGAGTCACGGAAAATCGGGCAAACCGAGAAAAGTACCCGCATTGGATGATTTCGAGGCGATGTACCAGTGGCATCCTGAGATGATACTTATCTCCGAATCGCCGGTCACATGGCACGGTTTTCTAAATATTTCAGGCACAACGAAATCCGAGGATGCGCGACGTTTTAAGTTGCAGTTGAAGCTGCCGAATTATCCGTCTTTCCGCGATGCCGAGCTCTACTTTGGCGAGAAAATCTGTCGCGTTTCTACGCCGGAGTTCAGGAAGCGCGTGGGAATATTGACACAGAATTCTTCGAGAGCCTCGATGTTCTTGCGCCAATTGCAGTCGTTGATAGTATGTTTGGTCCCATTGCATGTGTGGAGTTGATGCTTTTACAGTGTTGGATTGAATCGTTTGGTTTGTGAGCAGGCCAGCTCGCTCGATGATCAATGTAGTCAGGATACTAGCAATGATGTGACTGCTGACAGCGTGATAAGTATGGTGCAAGAGTTGAAGGATGCATTTGCGGTTCCATCTGTGAGTCTGATCAGAGTCCACATATATGATTAGCTGAATATGCATCTAATGAGATTTCCTGTTTGTGTTACAAAAGGAAGTGAAAATGCTCTGTGATGATAACTTGAATCATATAAAGTTTGTTTTGAATGATGTCTCACTTACACTCGGGAGAACGGGAGACAAGAGATCTCCTTGGAGAGTTGCTTCTTCGGATTTGCCTATAATAGAGGGGCTTGAGCCTTTTGAGACAAATGTTACCTCGTTAAGAGATGCTAGGAGTAAATTTGAACAACAAGTACAAAGACTCGCGCACACCTGGGAGAGCTTAAAGGAAATCGATCAGTAGGTTTAACTCTACTTAAGTTTATCTATCATTTAGGTGATTAAGATAACAGGTTTCAAATCGTAAAATCTTTCTCAGGCATTGCTATATCATTGATCCACCAGAACCAAAACCTTGTCACTTGTATAGAAGAATTTTTCTATCATCTTCCCTGTTCATGCTGATAAAAATTGACCCTTTCAATCCCACCGATTTGCCAGAAATTAAGTTTTTGGGCAGTGAAGTCGAGGTAGAAGCGAAAAAAGATATTGTCTTCAGCAATATACATGTAAGTTGCAGTAAACACTAGAATTCATTCATTTTTGTTAGCCATGCTGAGTTCAGTGTAATTTCTTTTAGACTTGGGACTCGAGTTTTAGTGTATTGACGAATTTACTCATGTTGTTGAATATACACGAGTTCCCTCAGAATGAACTGACTAGTACAAGTAGTCATGCTAAGAATACAACAGAGTCCGAGGACAACTGCCGCATTTGCTTCTCTTTAGAGATAGAAGGGGAGAATTTCCCACATAAAATTTGTAATAACAAGAAATGTCAGACACACTTCCACACATCTTGCCTTTTGCAAGTAAGTCCTGGTAGAATTCCAGTCTGTATGATCCAAAGCTGTGATTCGAGCTTTCAGCATGACTCTTTTGGTTTTAGTGGTTGCAAGCTGTCCCTGGGAATCACTTTGCATTCAATCAGGTGCATGGCTCTTGTCCACTTTGTGGGGAAGGTATATCTTGCCCTATAGATTAAGCATTACGGATGAGTCAAACGTATGTTCATTGGTAACAAAGAAATTGACAAGGTTCGAGGGCAATACAGATTTGCAGGACATTATTGGAAAACATGGATATTTTCAAAGCCAGATTCTGTTGCCCATTGTTTAACAGATCGATTGAATTCTTCTGTACCACAAATTAAAATCAACGTCGAGCGCGCCGATGATGCCTGCAGTATTTTCGAGGTAGATCCTTTGTTTAATCGACCGTACTTTATATCGATTCCATGGTAATTTATAATTTCGTCTGAAAAGAAACATTGTTCCGGGTGTTAAAAATACCCACGCGTGTACACATTGTAAGCTTTTCGAAACGTATACATACCAGAAGGCTGTGAGATATGTATCGTACTTTTGAAGTTCCAATAATCAGCTAAACTTTGTATTTCGTTTCTTAAAGGGATTTCCGTCAATTTCCGAAATCCTCCGACTAAGTGTATCCTCGTCTCCTCGAGATCATCCGCGGTGATAGCTTTCGCTATAGGATAATGGGCCGCGATTCCCGACCCCATACTGAACATCAAAACCATCTGATACCTAAAATCAATTAACAAATTGCAGGAAAAATTCTGCATCGACATCTCTTTTTCATCCACACCTGTTGCGCTTATAATTGAAATCCCCATAGGGGCCCCTCATAGTCATTCTATCCCCAATGCGTGTGTTTCGCAAACAGGACGAGAATTTTCCATCATAATACAATTTTACTAGAAACGTTATACGTCTTTTCGACCACGAAATTGGAGTGAAAGGTCGCGTTAATCCCCGTGCGTTTATCAGCACATGTTGCCCCGGTTCTATAATTACAGCAGCATCTTCCTCTTCTTCTCTTTCTGCAAATAAGTCACAAGTCCTTTAGTTACCCGCCGATAATATATAGCGATCGCTATACATGAATTTCCTGTAGACAATTGTTATGAGGAAAATTATGGATGTTCTTTATCGGCATTCGTGAATAATAACAATACAGGTATCGTACCTTCTTCCTTTAAAGTGACTAGAATGTAATTGTTAACAATCTCGGCTATACTAACAACGTTAAAGCTTTTATACACTAGAGGAGAAAGAACATTTTTCCGCCTCGTCTCTTTGATATTCTCTTTCTTCCTTCGTCGATACTCTTCAAGAAGTTTCCTATGAACATCGAAAATGCATGGATCGCAGGCATTGTGGCAGCAATCGTCGTCTACGGGTGTTGCTGGCCGACTGTCCTCGATCTCGCATTCGCTATCGGAGTGCATTCTTAATTCCACTCGTACAATTCATTAAGCACTCCTGTAACATTTATATACGTTATCAATGCGCAAAAAGAAAAGCAAAACTTGCTCGGCTTTTCCACTGGACTCTATCCAAGTAAAAAAGTGCACATTATTATTACCTTACGTACGAAAGTGGTTATAATTGCAAAGTAAACATAAAAGACGATCAGCTGATAGCTCGATCGACCAGACAATACTCGTAGGTATATATTTCTAGTGGCTTATAATTATTCAACATTCGATTCTTGGCGCATTCATCTTCGAGTTTATCCGTCGGATGCAGCGCTATCGGGATGAACAGCTGTCTTCTGTCAAGTTGCAGCTGGCAAACTATCTAAATGGCTATGCTCAACACATGGCGAAGGAGTGGCATCTAACTCCACGCACCAAGGAAGCGCCGATGATCTACGACAGGATTTCGATGACGCGCATTCAACTTCCGCGATGGGACAATTATCGCCAAATTCGAAGACGCTCGCCCGATCAAGCGAGCTGCCGAAACAATGGCGAGCTATTATCGGGCAATCACGCTCACTCCGGGCATATGACGTAGCCGCAAGGCTGAGCGAAGAAGTGGAGGATGCTCTCAGCACAAAGAGTCAAATTTTATCGCTGTCGGAGATACCGCGGCTCGCGGAACCGAATCGATATCGTCCGTATCTACACGATGTCGTGAGTCAACCCGATTTCTCGTCGAATTGCACGCTATTGCTGTAAACACCGAATTGTGTACCAGAAACCACTGGGCCAACAAGCTCTTTCTACTCCAGAGCAATGGAGAGCAGTTTTCGAGGATGGAGGAAATACGCGACGATCGAACCACCTCTTATGTTGCTACTTTTTGCGCAGTCTCTATCAGGTATTTAATTCACCCGGAGAAACATTGATTCTATGATTCATCCGGCATACTGGAAACCTAAGTCTCTATTTGCCAATTGTCTCTCTTAAGATAAAACTGAGTGTTTATGTGGTATGTTAACTTGCAGGCACTATTCTCACGGACCTTATAGTCTACAGAACATGCATTGTCACAATGGGGATAGACAAAACACAGTGCTCTTTATTGCATACTAATAGCAGCTCGCCAGAGGCCTTGAAAATCGACACGCTGGTGCAGCCTCAAGCTAGCTTAATTCTAATGAGTAAATCCTTTGTCGAGGCCATCTTTCCAGCAATCCTTTCTCTTTTTCTGGGACCTTGGAGCGACAAGTATGGCAGGAGACCTCTTATGTTATCAGGATATATTGGTATTGTTGATCATTAAGCTTTTAGCTGCTATTAGTACCTTGAATCTTAAGAGATTGTTTCTGTAAATTGTAGGAATATCCCTTACATTTGTCATTCTCTCTATGATGAGCAGTTCGGATATTAGCCCGTGGTTTGTGCTAGTGGCTTATATTCCATCCGCATTATCCGGAGGCTTATGTATCTGGATTTTGGCTTGCACCTGTTATATTGCTGATATCACAGACGAGCGTAACAGGGCCAAGCACTTGGCTTGGTTGGAGGCTGTCATTTTTTTTGGAGTATTATTAGGCATATATGTAGGACCTGTTTTGTTCAATGCATTTGGCTATGCAACTGTGTTCATTGTTTCGACTATATCGTGTATAGTAGGGCTATTCTATGTATACTTCTGTGTTCCAGAAACTATTGACAATATGAATATTGTATGTAAAGCCTCTATTTTTTGTTTCAAAATGATCACTCTTGGTTTGCATGCTTGTTAAAAGATGTGCTTATTTTGTAGAGGACACTGGGTAGTCTGTTCGATATGAGTCTTGTGAAAGACATGTTCAATACTTGCACTAGAAAGAGGGATGGTTTCGATAGATGTATCATTTGGTGCTGCATATGTAGTCTCACTATAATGGTGATGAATATGCAAGGTGAATCCACTATCGGATATCTGTTCGCCAGCGCTAGATTCGGATGGGACGTCAGCACATATTCCATTTACATGGTGGCCAGCCTTACACTGACAATCATTGCCGCGTTGCTGGCAGTTGTTGTGTTCAAAAAGAATTCAGGTCTGATCTTCTCCCGAGATATGATATTGCACTCGTGTATTCCCATTTCTATAGAATCAATATTGGCATTCAGGTCTATCTGATGAAGTGATGGCTTTGCTCTGTGTGTTGTCTTCTGTATCTGGTAGTATTACAAAGGCGTTTGCATGGCAAGGATGGCACATGTATTTAGCTGTTACATTAGGAATGTTTGGTAGCGTAGCCAGCCCTACCACTCGCGCTATATTATCGAAGATAGTGCCTTCCGACGAGGCTGGTAAGGAATGTTTATTTCGTAACTTGTGACCAGAGGGTACAGTCTCAATTGTATTTCTAGGAAGAGTATTCTCCCTGACCACGTCCATCGAGACGGTGATGCCATTTGGTGCTGCATCCTTATTCGCTATGGTTTATTCGACTTATATGCCACCGATTTATCCAAGTCCTGTTTGGTTGGTCTGCACGGGACTTTTTGCTGGTGCTCTTTTATTTTTGATAGTTATCCAGGTGCTGAATAAGACATCGAAGAGCGCGGATTTGAGGCCGCTTGTGCGCGATAGTATAGATGAATCGTAAATACTTTTTTTTATAACAATGATATCTTTTAAACATACACGGTCTGTATGTACCTGGTGACTAAATATTGGTGCTGCAGTTATATAGTCGTGTAAAGAGTATCTGTAGTTGTTAAATATGAAAAGAGATCTGTGATTTTTAAATACTTCGGGAATTATATATATTTTTATGAAAATGAGAAGCGCACAATACTGTTTTTGTGCGAACTAGTACTCTTCGATCACGCTGTCGCAACAGTACACGATTGTAAGCTTACGAAACTTTTAATGATCGTTTATATAATAAACCAATCCCTGAATCCTCGTAACTACTATGTCGCTGTTGACTACTTTTAGATTCGTATCACATTCGTATCACATAGCATATACACACTTAAGAAAAATACCTCTGGGTCAATGTGTTAATTGAATATTGCTTTTTAATTTCTTGAGTACATGTTCTTAATTGCGAGTGAGTATTTGTACGAGCAGAGTAGAATAGAAAGGTTTTCGCGAAATCTTTACAATTTGCTGTAGTAATCCACGTGGGCGCCCGAACTGTACTTCCTCTCCTTCAAAACTGTCACCAAACGATTGACCGTTTGCTCACACGTTAGGTGCGTCTTCTTCTCTCTCATTTCAATGAATTTCGCTTTCGCCTCTTCATCTCCCATTTCATTGCATACCATGTGGAACATATCTGTTTCGACAGGGCCAGGGGAATAGGAAAGAACGTTTGCCTCTGGATATTCCAAGGCAAATACCTGCGGATAAAAAAGTAATTCGATTTTGTTTTCGTCGGAGCACACTTCCGAATGTAATCGCTCGGGGTACTACCTTGAAGTACATTTCCCTTGAAGCTTTAACGGTACAATAGTATCCCGCTTGTTTGCCGGGTTGGATTCCGTAAATTGATGTGATATTAACGACCGTCTTTTTCGCATTTGGCATGTTATCGAAAATGTTCATAACTACTCCGTTTAGAATAATGGGCATGAAGACATTCAAATCGAAATAATTATGCCAAATCTTCAAGTCCATCATTTCGGTTGTTTTCTTAGTAAGGTCACCCATTGTGCCCACATTATGAATTAAGACCATACGGTCGAAGTCTGTAGGAGCCTTCCCCTTTAGTGCACCAGTTACAATAGCTGAGAACAATTGCACAGTCAAAGACAACAGTCAATTTGGAACAATACATTCTTAGAGCATCTAGTCAGAGAGTTACCATGTAATTCATCCTTCTGTGCTTCAGCCAAGTTAACACTCACAGTCTCAACTGTGGCTTTCGATGTAATTTTCGCTGCCGTCTCTTTCAAGGCAGTCAAATTGGTAGCCAATAAAAGAACACGAGATCCTTCTTCTAACATTGAACCTAATGTAATAGCAATTTGCCTACCAATGCCACGACTGGCACCGGTCACGAGTAAGAAGACTTTTCCGGATAAAACCTCCATTGCTCTTCTTTATACGAGTAATGAATCTAATTATCTTGATGTGTCTCTGTGGTACTTTCTACAGTGCTCTCTTCTCTCTGCGCTTCTGTTACAACTTGAAGCACATCTGCTTTCAGCAAGTTGACCAATTCGTTGGCTGTCAAAGCCTGCCATGGAAAACAGAGTACAGAGTAAGTTTCTCACAAGTTGCTAGAGACAGGAAATATTATTCTTACAGATATTTACTTGCAAGTGTGGTGCAATATGGCGAATCAGAGGATTGGAGGCTAATTCCGCTTCCTCTTCCGTTAAAATCCTATTTCCAGACTTAATCAGGCGTGCAATGCAATCTTCCTTCGCAGAGGACAAAGAGGTGCAGAGATCCTTTTTGGAACTGCCACCTTGCAAGTTTTTGAGCCTGGAATCTAACAAGCACAAACAGACTTTACAAACCATCAGGCACGAGATATCAGTTATTTCGCAACCACCAGATTTCAATTGCTACAGATACTTGAGGGGATAAAGCAGCTTTACAAAATCATCTCATTTTACACAAAAGCCGGATGTAAAACGAGAGAAATAAGATGTAACTACCGGCGAATGAATGCACAGTGGTTGAAAAAGAACTCGGGCTTTATATTAAAAGGTTATAAATGCAAAAGGTGTAAATTACAAAGCTTCGCGAGATACTCTTCGTGGTCAGATAGCTTCTGTTGCGTTGACTGATGCTGGACGAAAGAATCTTCGAATGAATCCGAGGCTCTGTTGCTCAAGGTCATCGACGTGTCAATCGCACTCCATGGATCGAATGTTTCTGTCTTCATACTTGAACGATTTACACGTACACCGTTTCGCCGATAGAAATCTTACACTCCCACTTTCGCCTGCTCTGGAGGAAAAGCGAGATTAAATCCTTGTAATCGACCAAGGTTCCCAGTGTCCGCCCGGTACTTACATTCACTTGTAATTATATTCCAAAGTCTAATGGTTATCTAACGCTCGACTGGTGATGGCCGGTATTCTGCGCCCCGTGGATTACTATATATAATGGATACAATTTATTGTTTATTATTCCAGGGTTAGACCAGGCATTTCACTCTAGTTTGACACAACACTCGATGTCCGCAAACTCCGAGTTCAGTCGCTTCGTGTCACGGGGGGTAGGTCGGCGCCGGTTTCAATTATAGATGCGATTTATTCTCGATGTTGAATAGTGTAAATATAGTTCGGATTGATTTGCACATCTTTCAGTATTGAGAGTTCATCTTAGGGCAGAGTGGCTCTCTCAGAGATTACATTTTGGGTTTATGATTGTATTGTTTCTTATTGATTTGGCAGATATTTTTCAATTGAACGATTGTGACGCTCGATTGGCCGGCGTAGTTGCATTTCGGAGCCGCGATTCGAATCACTGCTCCGAAATAAAAGAATGGATGGATGGAGAGAAAGAAGTCTTTATAAAAATATCGCTTACTTTATTATTATACTGCATAAGCACTGAATAATACTATATTTCTTACAATGCTGAGACACCTGTTCAGTCTAAACTAGCGTTGCCTAAACATACATCGTACTCTGCTTAAATATCTTATATAAATTACGGGGAATGCGTGATCGTGAAATGATACTAATAATATATACAATGGTAAATTGTTAATGACGCTGCGAGATAATATCAAAAGTAACGATATATGTATTCGAAATACGAATAGAATTCCGCTTTATTAGATATGTTTAGAGTAAAATCATAGACGATCATTCCGCGATGCAGGAAACATTTGATTCATAGCTTCAGGAAAGGCAGTCCGTTTGATGATCGCAAGAAGTTTAAAATTCTCTCAACTATGCACTCCTGCATATATAATATATATATATCCTTTTATGGAACACTGGCTAATTCCTCTAGAAAAGCCTAGATCCCTTTAAAAACTTCCGTGGCTATCTTCTACAGTATATATATAATTCGACGTCGACGAAAAATACCGCGAATAGAGTCGTGGTATATCTATAGTTTCTCAAATATTTTGTCGTAGTTAAAAAGTGTCTCGAAATTCATAGACAATATAAACACGTTTTCCTAATACGGCAACGAATAGTAAAGAGCGCACGGCATAATAGGCGCTCGTCACATTGAAATATACATCTTGTGTGGAATATATTCGACATATATGCCCAAGTCGCTATCACATCCGCGCGGACGACAGCATTTCAGTCGAGTGTATAACGTTCGTGGTGTATGTGATGCCTCTACTCATTCCGTAATATCAATATTCAACCCACCGAGGAACATGTTCTAGTTTAATGAGAACGAAACGTTTGGCGGTTTCGATCACTAGGAGCTCAATCATTCGGAGTGACTGGTTCCGTATCCGGCAGGTGAGCATTTCACGTATCTACATACGTAGGACCTGCCGGTCCCTAATCACAGACGGGATGCGTGTGTATATCTACTGTAAAGTTCCAACTAGCAAACGGTTGATTAAAAATATAAATATACTCTCCCATCGAAAATATAACGCAATTCAAGTTAATTCGGCGGAGTTTCAACTTGCTAACACTGGAGCAATATTATGCTTTGCGTCCGATTTCTATACACGCGCGCACGCCTTGAGCAAAAGTGCCTTCTACTGAAGTTTGGAAGCATCGGAAAAAATGATCGCGCTGCGCTAACTTGATAATTAATCTTACTAACACGTTCCACATACTCTCGGTGTAAATGTCTCACTCGCACGGTAAAGTTCGGAGAGCTTTAATTGTGCAGGTTTTGCTGGGCAGTGTTTGTCGTACGTTTCTGTTTAAGACACCGTTGGATCCTAGTTTGGATGATGTACCAATTCTCATTGAAAAGCGGCAATCTCATCTAACATCCTTTCCCGAAAATCAGTTCTCTTACGATCACAGTACTCTTAAAGTTTTTCAAGGTGGAAGCTTCATATATATATATGTATATATATCTCAATATTAGTTTCGACCACACCTCGCGAAGCTACCAATGTGTATAATGGGTAGTGTATATAAAAGTCGGCTAGAGTAAGACCGATATCAGTGTCATGCTTATTATTTAAATTGTGATGTGGGTATATTGTGATGTCTCGCATTAAAGAGTCATACGAATACGATCGTCTAATATTGCCAGTCCGCGAACTCGACCGTCTCGGCAATTGTTGATGGCAACTCGCTGATCGCATCATAAACAAGACCTTTCGCAGTCGTTCGTGTATACTTTGCGGAGTTTACCAAAAGCGCTCGGACGCTCGTCACTCCTGTCTGCCGAACATGCGGGGATTCTTCCATTCATCGCTCTGTAAACTGCTACATCGAAGCCGCGGCATTCACATCAAGTATAATATCTTCGCGAATCTGGGAAAATATATTATTACCACGTACTTTCTGTAATGCAACTCGGCGACAACGACATATCTTTCCGGGTCCTAAACACTAATGATCCTATCGACAACGAAAAATCACAACCGGCGAGCAGCCAATTAATATGCTAGTAACAAAAATATGTATAATATTATAATAATAAATTATGCCATGTGTGGCTTCAGGAATTTTTCGACGGCACCCAATTATCGAGAGTGAGAAACGCTCTGGCACTCGTGTCGGCCCGAGTGTTTTTATCGCGGGCGCGTCAATGCATTTGTGAACGATTACTGTTATCGTCTCTCGATTGGATTAGGAAGCACGCTGAGGGGTTCTTCAGAATACATTTAGTCATCAGAATGATACGGAAATCTCGAAATACTGATATAGTATGGTGCATCGGTTAATAGCAAGGTTTCGAACAAGAGCGAGCATAAGTAAATCCCGACAATAGGGTGGCCGCATTCAATCACAGAGGAATTCTAGAGAGTCTAATAATTAATGTTTTATGCACCGTTTGACGGCCGTTCCCAACAACATAGCCATCGGCGCCACAGCGGCGGTGGTTTTCTACGCCGATGTAGCGAACTAGCACCTCCCCGCCTTGTATTCAGGGCACTCACGATTGCCTGATCAAAGGCTTCCTTAAGATCATGCTGGGTCAGTGCCGAAGTTTCTACGTAACTCACTGCTCCCAATCTCTGGGCTAATGTGTGACCTTGGCTAGTTGTAATTGGAGCTTGCCCGTACCTTGCTAACTGCAGCATCAGCCTCACATCGGACCTCAAATCACTCTTTGTTCCTACCTGTAATCAACAATCAATTCACTCTCCCTTTCCCACAATCTAATACTTTGCGTATGTGAGACAATCTTACCAATACAATCGGAGCATTAGGGCAATACTTCTTTATTTCGTGTATCCACCGCGAAGTAACACTGTGATAGGAAGACGGGCAAACCAAACTAAAGCAGACTAAGAACACATCCGTCTCCGGATAGCACAGAGATCTCAGCGGATCAAAGTCATCCTGCCCTGCTGTATCACACAACTGTACATTGACCGGCTGCCCGTCCACATTGACCACCACTAAAAATAAATAGAAACAAAACCCGTGTTAATTCCAGATACTTCCAAACCATTTCCAAGGCAGATAACATGCCAGGTATATCAGACAACTACTCAAGGCTTATCTACAATTGCTGCTCTATATCTTCCTCAAATGGCCCTTTAATCAACCTCCAGCAACACACCACAAACTCCAACCACCCAACTATTCCTCTACAATTCAAAGCCATCAAGCACTAACCAGTATAATTATCAAAAGCAGTCGGCACATATTCCCCCGGGAATCCGTTGGTCGAGTATGAAACAACGAGGCTGGTCTTGCCGACGGCACCGTCGCCCACGAGAACGACTTTGATTCTCCGATCGAGTGCAGGTGTCCCGTGCTCCCCATTGCCGCCGTTCAAGCTCTGCACGGAGCTCGCATTCTGCCCTGGATTCGGCTGTATCCCAGTGGTGCGCTTCGGCTGCATCTGCATGCTCTGCCCGTCCTTGAGCAGAGGCTTCGTCCAATTGGAGTGGGAGGACGGCGGCATGATTTCGCTCTTGATTTTCCCACAGCCGCGGGCTTTCATGCGTGCCTCTGGCTAGCGCGTGCCCTCCACGAATCCCGAAAGCCCTCGCTAGCGCAGCCCTGTGCCCTCGCGACTCCCTGGCCTCTATGGATCGGACGACTGGTAGATAGGAGAGTGCGAGAGTGGGCATATGATTAACCTGTATACCCCGAGGAGGAGTCGCCAGTTTATCAGGCGAGTAGCCGCGACAGACTCATACTCTCGTTCGCGGAGAGAGTCCGGGCGAGCTCTCCGGAGGCCTTGGAGAATCAGTGCGCTGCTCGGAGAGGTATTGCGCTCATCGTCGCCGGCAGGAAACTGTGGGTTTAATGGGCCCGTAGGCTGTCAGAGAGCTGTGGGTGCGCGTGCCACAAGTGGCAAGGTAGCCCCGAGTGACAGACAGGTAGACGGGGCGCACGGGGGGCCGTCGACCGAGAGTAGTCCCGAGGAATATCGTCGATTCACTGCACCAATATCCAACGCCGTCCACCGCCAGAGAGAAACGTGTATTTCGACTCTCGGCCTCGACCCTCCCGATCCGCGCGAGATACTCCCGATCTTTCCGCCGCCAACACAGAGCCCAGAGAGCTCCCAGAGCAAAAAGAAGAGAAGCCCATCCACCTGCCGCGTTGCGGAGCCACCTGTTATTAGAGGCCCCTATGCACTCGGTGGAACCAGTGGAACCCACACGCCATCGCTACCATCGGCCAGCGAGCGTTGCGCCTCCAGCCTTGGCCTCATCCTCGCACGCTCTACCTTCCAAATAGAGCTCTCCCTCTCGTTATTCCTATTTGTGTGCGTGTATTATTGGAAGCCTCTGACTCAGATACCCAGAAATCCGTCGATAAACCTGGTAGGATTTTGTAAAATTGTGTATTACAGATTTTGCCAATTCTCAGGAATTCCGAACGGTTTATTCGTCATTTATATTTTGGTAGAGTGTGGAATATTAGAATAATTTCTGACTCCGATACCCAGATATCCGTCGATGAACCTGTAGGATTTTGTAAATGATATTCCATCAGATTTTGCCAATTCTGAGAAATTCCGAGGCTTCCCTTCATTAGATAATTTATATTATGTTTGGTAGAATTCTGGAATACAAAATCTACATTTGCGCTGTCAGGTGGCACACAACGGCTCATCCTCTGTTCCCCCGATGATGTACTTACACCACTCGCGCGTAATAGCTACATCCGTGTGTCTCTCTCGAGTGGCTGTGACTTTTGTCTTCTCACACCGCGTCCCCTTCTCGGAAGAGGATCATCTTGCATCGGCTGCGGCCACGAGCCAGTGAGCCAGACGGAGTCAGGCATGCGTTCGAGCAGCTGTTCCTCTTGGGGAACAGTGTGCAGCCGTGACGCGTCGCTGTCATAACAAGCCTCTCGAGTTACTGCGCTCTTTTGTTTCGCATTACTCTTTCGGTGTTGTCACCCAGCTGTTGCCACTTGGACAGCCCACCGCGGCTCCTTTCGTTCTCGTATCTACGCCGCGCGCCTTTTAAATGCATCGACTGGCCACACTCGATTGTTGCTCGGTCGACTTTTGTAATAGGCGTGAACGTCGCCGCGATCTCTAATGCAATTGTGCGCCGGATGATAGTTTTCTCGTGTGCGCTTTCTAGGACAGTGTTCTCTAGCGGGTAGCGCGGAGAACCTTTGCCTTTGCGGTGGAAAGTGATCGGATTTCCATCGCGGATTAGTGTCGTCGCATAATTGATATCGCAGGTATATAATGTTGGATGTCTGCTGATGGTATGAATGCGCTTCTTCGAATTGAGTGGTGTTGTCTAAGCTAATGAGTAAGACTTTCGAATCTGAGAAATTGACTTTCGAATTCGACAAACGTTAAACGTCATATTAGCGATTTTTGCGCCTAAGGAAAGAAGTGTGATGAGAAATCTCTTTGCAGGTGCAGCCAGATGAAGTGAAGTTTAAGAATCGTGGAAATAGAAAAGACGAGAGCGAGGGAGGCATTTGTTGATTATTAATTGAATTAGAGAAATTCAATGCGGGAGGACATCTAAGTTCGCAGCTGCGGGAGTGCTCGCAGGGATGGATTTGGCGACATCAAGTACCCGCGGCAGAAAAAATTTGCGGGAAAAGAATGGAATACGTTAACAAAGGCTTTGTTTACTTGCTCCTTTTCCGCGGGGCTTGCTGATAGAGAGAACCGTCATCTCGGCCCGCGACTCATCCTCTGTCTCGAAGAAGTAGGTATAATGCAACAGCATGTATATAATAGTTTAGTGGAAATCGTCTACACTCGAGTTGCGGAACATAGTTTCCGTGGAGAAATGTCGTTTTTGAAATAGGTTTGCCGTCTAGCGTCACATGATCTCAGCCACATCGCTGACCCGAATCATGAGCGAGGATCATTTGATTTCAGCAGCAGCTCGACGGACCGCAAGGATAACCTCAAAGCTTGAGCGTATCAAAGTCAGTAAGAGTGAGATCATATAGGTTTGAACTAAGTAAGAATGACAACCTATAGAATCTCGAGTTTTGTACACATCGCGAGGTTTGTGGCTTTCCTGACAGTATTAACGAGTGCGAGCCGAGGGAGTAAAATGGATTAATACGTCGCAGAAGGAAATGTGTACCCACCGCAAACATGCCACTGAGGAGAGTAATAAAGGTTTCGATTAGCCAGAATTTTTCAAGGAAGTACGCCACCGAGAGCAGAGCCACGCAGAAGCCGGCCAGTTATTGGCAATCATTCCTGAAACGATGGGAATGGTCGTTGCCAGTCGGTGTCGGAGTATCGTTACTGGGGGTTCTGCAATGGAGACACCTGAGAAAGTATCCATACCCCCCGGAAAGTAGCGATAGGAATACAGGAATTAATGATTTCATGGTAGGAGCCGAGAGATTGCCATTTAATTGTTCTTGTTTTACTTCTGTACTTTATGTAATTGTCTTGTTACAGATCACATTTTATTACTATCTGCCCCTAAGAATAGCCAGTAGAATATGTGGGTGGATAGCCAGTGTAGAGCTACCAATTAGGTTGAGGCCAGTTTTGTATGGCTTTTATGCGAAAACATTTAATGCTAACTTGGATGAGATTGAATCTGACTTACGTGAATTTCCTAGTCTAGTCGATTTTTTTGTACGCTCATTGAAAGCGGATGCCAGGCCTATTGATCAACTTTCCAACATAGTGAGTGAAGGTTTCATTATACGCTCGGCGTGTGAAAATGTAAGAGGATAAAATATATCGATTTTCACAGGTTTCCCCATCGGATGGACGGATTCTACATGTTGGACCAGTGACATCCTGTCGTATTGAGCAAGTCAAAGGAGTTACTTATAATCTCAGACACTTTCTCGGCGATGTCAAATCATTCTTGCCTGTTCCGAGTGAAGGTTTCACTACGGAGGACGACGAGGCGTACATGAAGAGTCTTTTGAAAAACCCCGAGAATCAGTTGTATCAGATAAGCGTTTACTTAGCACCAGGCGACTATCACCGTTTCCACAGTCCCAGCGATTGGGAAATCGATTTCCGCCGACATTTCCAAGGTACGGCATCGACGATATCGATACCTTTATCGTCCGCTATTGCCAAACCCTGTTTACCAGCCGTAAAACAATGATTTGTTACAGGCAAGTTATTGAGTGTCAACCCACGGGTAGCCAGACTCTTGCCGGACTTATTCTCATTAAACGAGCGAGCTGTATATGTCGGGAAATGGTCCGGCGGTTTTATGGCTTACACCGCTGTCGGCGCGACGAACGTGGGTTCCATAAAAGTATACCGTGATCAAGATTTACATACCAATACTATTAAGTGGCCCCAGACGAAACACTGGCACGACGCTAATTTAGGTTGCGCCCGCGTCCAGAAGGGCGAACTTTTCGGGGAGTTCCGAATGGGCTCGACTATCGTTCTTCTCTTCGAAGCCCCGAAAGATTTCAAGTTTTCCGTAGAGACTGGACAAGAGATCAAAGTCGGCCAGGGTTTAGTGGGCCAGTATCCACGCGATCAAGAAAGCCGGACAAACGACCACTCCTTGTGATATCTCCTAGCCGAAATCGCAAAAGACTGGACGTGTCTCTGGAGCCTAAGATGAGACTACTTCTAGCTATTATTTCGATCTCATTAATGCTTCCCGCCATCAGTAATGGGAATAATTTACGCGAGACTGGTTCCGGGCGAACTCTCTATCGATTCTCAGTATTTATAATTAGTTAGAGACTAGGAAAGAGAGAGCTGCCTTCCGAAGTGAATTGTATCATATGTATTATACATTGAAATCAGATTATTTTTATACCGCGCATCCGAGCTTCCAGGATCAACGATCGGCGAACAAGATTCTGGTTGAAAAGAACTCCGCTAATCAGCAGATGAAATAGCCTGGCCTCGAATCGCGGAAGGAAATTTGTTGCCAAATATATTCCCGTACCAATGCTATTTTATACATGTTACACTATTTAGAAACACTTGATTTTTTCGAAATAAAGAGCATACAACAAACACCCGGCGATCCCTCGTCACTCCCCGTCGCAATTACTCCAATACATGCTCAACTATTGAGCCGCGGAGGTCAAGCGGATAAACAAAGACCCGTGTCACCTATCTTGATTATGACGCGCCGTAGTTCTCTCGTTCTTCATGCTAGGTGCTTGTAAATCGTCTAAGCTCTTTAGAAACCGTACAACATCAGGGTCGACAAACATGTACCCGCTGGAGATAAGTACATACCGTGAACGACGAGCTCGCATTAACATTAACGATTCGCAGTGTCAATAGATCGAGGCGTCGTTAGCACCGACACAGAGCCAAAACATCTTGATTGGATTTGAGCTTGGTCGATTCTGATATTGATTTGAGTGATTGACAACACTGGGTAACCCAGACCTACCGAGTCTCCTGATGCTCGTTAATAATGTTTTTAAAGCTTGAGCTGTCCTTTATTCAACATACATCACTGTAGTTGGTTGCGCTTGAGCGAAGGTGGAACAACGATAGGTGCAACTCAGCTATAAAGCAGCCTGCTTTTTCTCGGCGGTGAAAAACGATGCGATCTTTCTTCCAGGCATTATCAGTCGCTCTTACTCAAGAGACCCATGTTTTCCAGCCAAGTTTCCCCTGACTTATCTACTGGAATTACGAAGACTTAGAAAATCGCCGGCTTGGTTTTGATATAAGAAACTGGATGAGGAGCGACTCTATCTCCTTGGTCTTCCAGCTAATAATAAAGAGTTTCTTTGCACTCTCGTGTGGAACCACCGAAGAATCAATGAAAACCATACCCAAGGAAAGCGAGACCGGACGTATGACCGATTATCGTGTGCTTTACCCAGGTTCGCGCGACGCGCACGAATACTTATGCGAATTAGCGACCTCGGTGCGGCCAGGTCGCGCCGTACGTAAGTATATTTGCGTGCACCCCCGTTTCTATATTTAGATTTAATAATAACAGATTCGGGGTGCTCGGCGCAATACAGAGCCGAGAGGGGTAATATTTCCCTTCTGTTGAAACTTCGCATTGCCGTCGAGGCGCGCAATTTATTTTCGGCGATGCCGCGAACTTACCCCTGACTTTTCTCCTATATTGACAGGTGCCTGAAACATTTCACTTGGGTCTCGTTCGGAATTCTGTGGATCAACTGGCACGTGCGGGAATTCGATAAGAATCAATGCGGTAATCGGATGTCGGATGATAAACGAGTTCCACGAACCCGCCAAAAATATACATCGCGCAATCTGAAAAGGAAGTATTCGAGTGTGTGATATTATCGTGAATTACATTTCTCGAGTCGCTCACGTTTCCCCGCATTTCACTCACATCTCCAAACAAAACTTCCGCTACGACGACAACTCTCAGCTCTAGTTCTGCCGGGGAACTTTAATCGCAGTTGACTTCAATGAAACTTCAATCCAACTAGGCGAACCATGCGCGTCTACCCGTTCCATATGGTGCGAGAGTGCACAGTCGGAGGAGAACACGTAAATAGTCGTACTCTAAAAATAAAATAAGCCATGCTCGATCCAATCCATTTTCGTAAGTAAATCAATCACAAGTCCGTCGAAAGTACACTCGAGACGAGTGAATTACGAATAGAGCGGAGTGCGTTTTTTCGAATTCGAAACTCAGGGGTCGATATATCGAAAGGGTAGAGCGATAAAACAAATCTCCCCCGTTTGACGCACATGGCGAGCTAGTGCGAAGGTGCGAAGCACTTGCTACCAAAATATTTCTATTGGCCTGACAATAACTCGCTTTAGAATACCATCTTTATGGCTAAGCTCATGATCGCCCTGGAAACTGTTGGTGATGGACCTTCTCCAAGCAGCTGGCTAAACCATCGTCAAACATCTTTTCCTCGAGCAGGCTATCAGATGGATAAACATAATTACCCTCTCACTAATCACCCCCCAAGACAAGAAGGGGTTGCAATACGTCTCCTTGGCCAGAAATGCGCCAGTGAGAAACGCGTCAGAAGATGACAAAGTCGAAGGTGGAATATATTGCGTAGAGCAGCTGGGGGTAGATAAACAGGACTCAGAGGGTGGAAATGCAAACAGGGAGAGAGAGAGAGAGAGCGTAGGTATCTCATGTTGCGTGGATTTATCGGATCCTAGGATGCAATCACGTCCCGATCCGTCGAGGGCCATTCTCCAGGCTCCCGATATATAGCCGGGGGAGAACGTGGATGAACCACCGAGTGCGAGGGCTACGACGTCGAGGCGGTTCAGTGAGCGTCGCGACGTCCGCGGCGCAGGTTGCACGTCCGGTCCGCGCGCTCTCCCGTCAACGCTCGCACAAGTCTTTCCTCTCGGAGCCGAGGAACTCTTTTCATTTCGGGGACCAACCCCTGAGACCCACCCCCTCCCGCCTCTAATTGGACTTCTCTTAATTAATCGAGGGAAGCTGCAGGCTGTCCGAGTGGTTCCCGCTAAACAGGCCGGATTATGGGGCTAGATGGGTGCTGATGGACATTTTCGGGTGACCTTGTCCCTGAGGAAGGAACCGGGTGCCGGTCCAGTCTACTGCAAGATGGAGACCTCGGCGAGATTCCGCCAGCTCAAGACCGTCAAGCTCAGCTGCGAGGCTACGTATCGGCTCGACATCAGCTTCAAGCCGCCGCAACTCCTCCAGTGGGTACATACACTCACCGAACACTCACCCTCGCTTCTGCTGGTCCCCAGCAACCCCCCTGCACTTGCACTGTAATTGACTCCCTTTGATTAACATTTTGACCGGGCGACTTTCCCACCTTTGGTAAAGTGTTTATCAGTGTTGTTCTCACAGGATTGAATATCCATGGGATTCCGGGTCATTGAAAGCGTTGAAACTCCCTTCAGTTCCTCTTTGAGAAGTTTCGTCCTTCCTCTTCACCTTTAATTGGACCTCAGCGCTTTGCCAATGGGAATCGTTGGTTAATTGCATATGAAATGAAACGAATTCTTGCGAGACGACTCTTCTGCCCGCGGGCATTGAGAATGTCTAGACAAACGATTACAGCTTGTAACGAGTGAGAGTCTCGCGTGAGTCTCTCGGATTTCCTCCGCGCGACCGTACGGGCATCGCACGCGAAGCACAGATCGCGTGAGCCCCTTTTTCAACAGGTTCGTGGGATATCAGGGGCCCAGCGATTATGTTTCCTGGCACGATTAGGCGCACCGTAGCTTTCCTTACCTCTGATTTGTGGTACCATTTAAAGCAGAGGTTCCCAGCCGACCCGCAGTGCTTCCTATTTCCAGCCCAGCAGGTTCAACCCTTTAAAAGTATCAGACCTGCAACAAACTTTTATTGAAATCATTGAACAGAACATTTCCCATTTTATATTTCGTCCGAACCAGTACTTCGAGCTTTTAACTGCACATTAATTCCGAAGGTGCTTTCCAATAGACTGAGCACCCCTGATTTAAGCCCTTCGCCTCGTTGGAAAGGGGATTACGTGTAGCATCAATGCTCGTAGGCTCTGATCTCATGCTTCCCAAGAGTATTACTGTAGCAGTCGAAAGGGATGCTATTTGGACCTTAACGCAACCCTTTCCAACCCCCCGCGGCCACCACTCGCCCAGTACAATACCCGCCGCTATACATACGTGCACCACTGTCGAGTTCACAAAGACTTATTGCCGCTCTCTGCCAGCACATTGCCGCGATACTCACAGCCCCTAGCGCATAAATCCATTTAGTTCTCTTATCTTTGCCTTCATATACTTTTTAACATTGCGGCCCGAGCATTCCTTCAGATTACATTTTGCACTTTAGTGATAGCAGAAATTGAGCCCGCTGCAAGAGTGTGGCGGGTAATACGTTCAACTTTGATGATTAGCGTCGACCCATTTCTCTTCGCACTAGTTCAGTTAAGAAATATTTTATTATAAAATTGACAATTCTTGACACTACTGGTTTCGGGTGACAGGACTTTGGGAGAATGGATTTGAGGGGTTGAGAAATTGACCGGTTTAGATTCTACGGATTAATGATCTACTAATAATAAAATCAATTGCAGGTACTTGTAATTAGAGTGAAAGGCGAATGAGATTACTCGAAACGTGAAGAAAGACTGTAAAAGTCGAAGGCGATTAAGATCGATGCCACTAATCCATGCGACAATCCGAGGCAAATGAAGATTGATAGGTTCGAGTCGGACAACTATTGGCGCGTCTTCTACCCCCTGGTTTATGGGATGATCTTTATTACCGAATAAAGGCCGCATCTGCGAGAAGCTTTTATCGAGGTCCCGGGGATTCGTCTTCCCCCAAGGAGTGCAGTAATAGCTGGATGCATGCGCGCCGCCTGTAAAACCGGGGATAAACCGAGCGATGACGGACGTGCGTGCCCGGACGTTAGCGTTCTCGAGAGTACGAGGATTCGCTGGGAGCCGAGATTTGGCGCACGGCAGCCCATTGAAGAGCCGCGCGGGGAATCGTGCGGAAATCGAGGAGCCGCTCGAGCTTCTTCGAGAACTCGTTGCCATAGATTCCCACCGCGCTGACGTGGTGTATTATATTATAATCGATATAACTACTGACCCCGACGTGTCTCCGATGTACGAGCTCGCACCACTTTCTGCGCTCGGGCGGGAAGGCGAAATGTCCTGTAAACAGAGTAATTGTTAGTCGAGACAAAAGAGGGATGTGATATTGATAATACGTGTTTCTCTCGCCGGTCAAGCGAAACTGCGCCCCGGAATCGTCCAATTTGGAGATAGAGCGCGCGGGCGAGTGTCGCGACTCGCGAGAGCCCAGGGGCGCTCGCATTGTGCATTCCCTATTATGCACTTTGCGGTGCACAACGGGCCTTCTAATCTAGAGAGACACGTCCTCGCAAAGGGCTGGGAGAGGAGGCTCTCGCTTGTTGGAGGCATTGTCGAGGGCGGCTCACCTTTTCACGAGGCAGGGATGTGCATTCGTTAACGAACCCTCTCACTACGAGAAAGCACGAATCTCCACTGAAAAAGATCGAGCCGACTTTGATCACTTTTACAAGTCCAAGCATCCGCCGACGCCGTCCACTCCCGCGCAACTTGCCCCTTTCTTCACACGTCGCTTTATTATCCTCTGGCTTCGCGAGCTCTTCAAGGGGCGCACGTGTGCCGCCGCCTTTCCACCGTCGTTTGCCTCGAGAGCCAGTCTTTCTTTCATTTCCCTCGGTTTTACTCAACGTTCGAGCCTTTTCTTTTATCGTCGAGGGCGGATATCAGGAAGCCGGCGCAGCTTCCGCGGCATTTTACACCCCAGTTTACGGCAGCGTAAAGCTTGTGCCAAAGCGGATAAATTAACATTTCTCTTTCCAATAAAACCTTAATATTTCGAGTAGCTTTCTATTCGATACAATCGAAACTTAGAATCGAGTTTCAAGCAAAACCCCAACTTTGAACCAGACAAAAATGGACATCTATATCTTTCCAATTTACGCAACCAGAAACCCAAACTGTTTTCCAATAAATTGACACTCTATATTGACAAAGTATTCGCCCAAGCACTTTGCACTTTATCCAACGATGATTCAACATGCCTGCAGAATACTCGTCCGAAATCGGGTCCGATTTTTCTGCAACCCTCGCGAGAGCTCTGCTCCTCGTTAGCTCTGCTCACGCGATGCATTTGTTGTTCCTGGGTTTCTTTCACTCTCGGCCTCTCCATTAAACGGGACTGTGCTCCTAGTACCAGGTCTCGAAAAGCGGCACGCGAGACTCCTCGTCGCGAGTGCCTGTCATTGTTCCCATTTTGTGTACGTTGCCATTTGGAAAGAATTCACTCTGCCAGGCCGATAATCACCCGGCCAACTTTCTCCAGGATTATCAGCCAGAAGGATAACCCGCCGAGTAATCCTCCGCGAGCAATCAGAGCGTATCCTCGAGTGGTCATCGATGGGAATAGAAGCCGAGAGCGGGGATTATTATTAGTTAGGAAGGGGCCTGGATACACGCGCGTAGAGCTCCCAATAAAAGTCGAGCGGGCAAAGTTTACTTTGGCAGGAGGCGCGAAAGGCATCAATCGGCCGGCTGTTACATAGAAAAATGCTTGTTTACTTGACTCTCGAAACCTTATCTCCTTCGCCTCTCATATCCCGTTGGAGCTCAGTTCGATGATTATGTAGTTGGCGAGCAAATCGGGTCGCCGTTCGATATTCGAATTAGTCAAGTAATTCATTCACCCCGGCGATTGAATAATATTCACAAGATCAGAGAGGGGAGTTAATTAATTAATTCATTGCTGGTACCGTTTATGAGATTGTAATTTAAGGAGTTACTTTTTACGGTTCGAGTTTACGACGACGCCTGTCCTAGGAGGATTATCAATGGGTCGTAGCTTTCCTTTTTATGAAAAGGAAAGGTGAAAGAACCGGAGTGATTGGAGCCGATCGAGAGCCACCCGCCCGTTGCATAATAGACCGGCTATACACCGCGCTATACGTCAGCGGTTTTGAAGTCTTCATTAGGAGGGCGGCTAGGCCGATCAAAGTGCAAGCCCCTTCGCAAGAACTTCGATTAACGGTACACTTGCACCGCCCTTTTCGGGGCCGGAACTCTCTCTCTTCTCTCCGGCGCAATCGCCCCTAAATCCGCTCGAAAAAAACCACCCCGGCGGCTTCCTTCCAATTATCCTCCTTGATCCTGCAGTCGAGGGGACTCCCGTCCTTGATCGTATTATGTTCGCCGGTGCAATTAAACCCGGTACCTCGCAATCCACCCGACGGTAGAGCCCTGGAATCAAGAATACAAAATAAGCCTCGAGCTTCTTACGGACATCCGAATACCAAAGCCCTTTGCAATGGTTGCTTTTACTAGGACTTATTTTCACTTCGTCCGCGAAACAAACCAGTAGCCAATATCCATTATTTACCAGCCTCCCCCATTTGAGCAGTAGCAGTGAGATGAGAGTCGGCCGGTTTTCCAGCGAAACAAAGCGGCGACTGGAGAATTCGAGGCCGGTCTTTATGAATAGCCAGTGGTTCAAAGAAATTCTACCAAAGAGACACCTCGCGCAGTTTTGCCGCTCGCGATGAAAGTTTGAGATAGCAGCTGGTGAAACTTTAAAAACCAATTGAATCCAGTCTCCCCGGCTTTCATTTCCTCCGGCGCGCGACAAAGACCCGGAATTCCAGGGGTCCCCGAGTGCCGGCGGATGCTTGCTGCGCGTTCCACTGTTATACGGGTGGACGGGAGACCGAAGAGACTCAGGGCGACGAGAGCAATAAAGAGAATAGAGGAGGAGGATATGTTGCGAGTGGTTCACTCGATCTCGGCTGTCGAAGACATCTGACAAGACAGAGGGGAGAGGCTCGATCGAAGGGGCGCAAGATTCCGGAAGTCGAGAGTCAAACACAAGGTTCCTCCGACGACGAGGTTGCATTTCTTATGAGACGGGTGGAGACTGCATTTTTCACGAACGAGCGTACGCGCGATCGATCGCCGAACGACTTTAGACTTAGCCAGTGCTCTGCTTGAACTTCCTAGCTTGTCCCATTGGCTAGCGTTGCCAGTCGCATTCTTACGCGTTTTAGACTGATTACGAATTACACGCTTGTTAGGAAAGTCAGTAACTGAGACACACTTGATATTTCCACTTTGCAGTAATAACCCGGGACACAGCCGAGCTACGTAAGATTCGGGCTGAAATTGAGACTGTCCGGAGAGGACGAAACCTATTGGGAAATCAACTTTAATCGGGTCAGATTAATTATGAATGATCGAAGGAACCCGAGCGGATCGCGCACGCTGCTCTCGGTGATCTAAAATTCTAAAGGGCAATCTTCTATTCCTAGATATCCTAGATTGACTTCTGCCCGTGTCCGTCATTTAACAAATATAATCCCGTCAAATATAATAGAAAATCGGTAAACCAAAGGGCAGAGTTCAGTGTAAAGCAAAGAGAATCAATTGGAACTGAAGTTCTGAAATACATTTGAAAATTCGGTGCGGAGAACTTTGTTATAATAGAATAAATTGTATCGACCAATTGATTGGACGATTCGATTGGCAGAAATGGCCATCGAGGGAACGAGGCAAACGCCAGTGAGCGACAGGACGAAGTGGTCGATCGATTAAAAGCTCGAAGTACGCATAATGACGGGGTCGAGGAGAGTCCTTACCGCAAGCTAGCGCTACCTTAAAATGCAGATCCTCGCGATCCGAGGATGTAAAGAACCCTGGGGTGCATTAAAAGTAATTCGTTGGGCCGAGCGAGCGGCCGGAAGCGCTAACTTTCAGGCCTCGGGCTCATTTGCATTCGCGCTAGCCCGCTCGTTGATTACCCTCTTGTCACGCGCATCAGAGCTCAGAACCACCCGGGCATAAACAATGCATTGCTACTGCCGCGAATATTCCCCGGCGCCAAGAGCTCGCGCTCGCAAACTTTCCCCACTGCGGTGTGTGCAGCATTGCGTCCAATTGGCGTCGGCCGAACAAACTTCCTCCGCCTTCATCCACCTGAAACGAACGCGTTTCACTGATTAATTCCGATATTGACTAGAAAAAAGAGAGAGAGAGAGAGAAACACAAGCGACTGTTAAACATTTAATATATTTCAATAGCTGGGTTTTTACCGGAATGCATTTGCGCTTTCCATTCAGGGCGCACAACGGTGACAAAAGGCCGGGAAGCTCTGGCGCAGTGGAAAGAGCGGAGCAGCCCCGGCCCGACGGGCGAGTGGAGGCTGAATCCACTTAAAGTTCCGCAGGAGCCGGGAACTCTCTCGGCAAAAAACAAATATTTGTGACCGCAGTCTGCGCAGGCCACGCCACCCGCCAGATGGCGATCAAACATTTGCATTTCGACCGTGATATATACGGGGCCGTTTCGACGAATTCTCGATCCACCCTGCTTGATTGCGCCCCGTGCGCGCCGCGTCCGCCCATAAGCGACCTATTCTACTTTTACGGCCGACCAGTCCTATGTTATACCTACTTGGTCACGCATATTCCACCGAGCAACCGATACCAGTCCGATGATCGCTTGGAAATGCCGTCGAGTGCTCCCCAGTTCTTCTTTTCTGCGAAATTAAACATATTGACCAGTAAATAGTGCTAAATACTTAAATATGCGGTTTTATTTCAACGCAATTAATTATCGCATTATGCAATGATTAATCTTTACTTCAACGCATTCAATTATTCCGTTGACCCTGAACCGTAAATTTATGTAGATTCGAGCGTTCCTCACTGAATTATTAAAATAACCAATGGCAGGTGTTACTTGTCGCGAAATAAGACAGGGAGTGGGCGCGAAAGCGGAACCGGTGATTTGGTATGCAGCGCGCACCACTCAGGATTCGTTATCCATTAAAAAGTGGACTCTTTCTCGATCGCTCCCAAGGGTAAAAAGTGCTGGAGTAGGTGGTTCAGCGAAGACGAATGGTCCCGAGGATCTCATACGCAGACACAGGCTACTGAATGATTTATCTCGAGCGACCGATCTCCGCGCGGTGAGAGGATGACCGCGAGAAAAGAGGTGGGTTTTTCTCGGCTGATAGCGCCGGGGGATCGACGGCGTATAATAGAAATCAGTTCAATTCTTGTGTCCCCCCGGCGAGGACACAATGGGCAGCGAGCGCGAAATGCTTTTGCAGCTGCTCGCTCGGGCGAAACAATTGCAAATGCATTGGTATCTGCCGATGATTGCGCCGCTTGTCAGTTTATTTTACTGTGCGAATCGACCGCGCCAGTCGATTTGCGACGGCTGCTCGAAATTGCCCCCGGGGTGTACATCCCAGCGGAAGATTCACCGGGTGGATTAGCCGTGAAGGCGGCTTAGCTAGGGCGCGCAATTTATCCGAATGAAAGTCGGAAAGTGGTCGATTCGTCGCGTGCGGTCCTAGCTAATACTCGAAGCCTCTTACATCGAATAATTAGGAGGTGAAGTGGATCGAAGCCTCACGACGCATCGCACCACTCGACATTGCATAAATGAGAAGTTGCGGAGTACATGTCAGCGGATCAATCGATGAAAGGAGTCTCCCAGGTGCGACGAAATCGCTCACTGGAAATTCAGCTCGTTCCCACTACAGGAGTTTCCCCGAAGTGCAAAGTTTCGCCAGCTTGCAAAGCCGCCGCGCTTTGCTAGTCTCAGAGTTACCAGTTGACTTTCCGTCGAGTGCACCGTGGCGTGTTAGGACCCTTAGGGATTTTAGACAAAAGACAATTTAAGGCCCTTTTTATACCCTAAAAATTCAATCATTTTCTTAGACTTTCGATTCTAAGAGTCTTCGGACTTGGCAGACCCTCGAAATCCAGTACCGTTTAATTCTTTAAGTAAAAGAAAATTGCCTCCTGCCCTAAATAGAAGCCCCAGGCAATTGCCTAATTTCCCTACTGTACAACGCGCCGCTGGCAGTGCGCGTCCCTCGCACATTACCCTTCCACTCTCTTCCGGGCAGGATTTCTTTTCCGCCTAAAGCGCGTGCTCGCTTCGATCCGAGGCCGGCTATGCCCATGGCCAACTAAGCCTAACGAGAATCAGGGGAAAAACGTTACGACCACCCCTGTAACTCCTAGGATCACTTAGCCCTTCCCGGTGTGCCAAGGAGCCGAAATATTCCACTGCAAAAGCATTAACTTGTCATTTTCACTTCTTACGCTGTGTGGAAGGTCTCCAGAATAAAAGCTATGAAAAATACCGCCGAAAAAGATTTTTAAAGAAACTGCTCGTGATTCCGCAAAATAACAGCCTGTCTCCACGGTAATCCCGAGTTGGCGATCTCTTCAGAAAGCAAGCGTCCGCGGGAAATCCTGAATTGCACGCTGCATATCCACGTGATCGATACCGCTCACCGCTGTTAACAGAGCATGCAAATGCGCTAGTTAAACTGAAGTTGTACTCAATAATAAAGAAGAACCCTTGACCCTACCAGTGGGTTTTTCGCTCGGCGCCGGATCCCTAGAATCGTGTCGACTAACCGCGCACTCGGAGGAAACAGGATGGAAACCGAGGATAATATCCCACCCCGGCCGAATTAATCGCCGGAAAAGGGAATAGCTGTGATTTGAAATCGATATCATCTACTTCGACGATATGGAAATTCCTCGGCGAAGCGGAGGAGCTTGTTACAACAACTGATTCGAGCTCCCAGCGATAAGTCCTGGCATGGCGCGGAGAGGGATAGTTTGCCTAGCGAATCCTATTTGCGCAGGATAGGAATTACAGGTTGAATTTGAATTAGATGAGGAGATATTGGATTGCACTGCTCGTTGCGTGGCTCAACCAGATTCCCGCTGTTTGAACAGATGAGGACGGACAATCCTATCACCTCGCCACTGAGCGAGACTAAACGATAATCAGGAGAACAATTCATATTTTTCATTCCAAAATCCACATTCAGCTAAATCCTTTGTTGGAATCCTAAAACAGTAAACCGCCTCATTTCATTAAAATGGTTAAATTTCTTATCAAGATGAAGTTTACAACATACCAGGATTTCCTTCCAAGAGACTAATCCTGCATCCACTGGGTTCACAGGTCCCTGAGCATAGGTGGGAAGCAAGTGGAAGCTGTGGAGCGTGCGAGGGACGGGACCGCATGCGCTTACAGTGCTTACCACAGTACCAAGGACATCCCAGCAAGTGCGAGGGGCCATCGGGAAGAGCTGTCGATCGCAATGCGGGTCCTTGGCTCGGGATACCTGACGACCTGCTTGCAGATCAAGTACTACCGGCAGGACGACCAGAGCCACTGCGAGTGGGGTGCGAGGCTCCACTGTATCGAGCTCGATTGCTCCAGTGTCGAGGGCAGGCTCGTCACCGTCGACCGGGAGACTTATCGGAAGCTCGGCATAGAGTCCTAGCAATCTATGGGCGTCAACGTCATGAAAGCCATCACCTAGCGAAAAGAAGCTCGAGCTTCTCCGATGGGCTACTTCACACAAAAGCGTCACAGTCCGCGTTCCAGTGGACTCCAGAGGATCCAGCGACTCTCGAATGGATCCGCACCTCCCGATCTCGTCGTATAAAAGTGTTTTATGCTAAACTGGAAGAATCGCAAAGGGTAACTTCCACCCTTAGCGAAACTTCAACTAATTCTCCTAAAATCTATCTCTCCCACACCCTCGTATGTACATAGTACACTTTTAAAACACGCATCGTCCGTTTCTACTATAAAGCTGTGCACCTGTAGCGGGTAGCGATCGGCGAAAGTAAATAGGAGCAAGTCTGCCTGACCAATTCAGGGCGGGCGGTATAGTACAGTTGGATCTGTTAGTAGTGGATTTCACTAGTCGATTCAGCTGGTGCGTTAGGTCTCTGTAGATAGGACTGACTGTCTAGCTTTTGTACTAGCTCGATCACGGCGAGCCGACACCGGCAACTAGTAGTAAGGCGATAGCCATTAAGATTGAGGATCGCACGGATACAATTCTAAGCATCACTGGTCGAGGACCTACGCTATATCATTGAACTTACTGTTCATCCCTTTCGCGTAAGTCTCGTTAGGCACCTTGAAGTCACTCTAGTCTATGTTACATATCAATTGCAGGAGTTTCTCGCGACGCAGAAGGACAGAGATGTCGGGACAAGTGTTTTCTCAATTCTTGTATAAAAATGTACGGGTTGAATCGGGAGGTCTCGCTTCGCAATGATTGCAATAATGGAATAATGGCGCGTTGACTTGTCTTTTTTTAAGGTATGCTTGTACCGTTTTGCAACGGTCGACTGGGCTTCCAAGAGATTTGTCGCAGTCGAGTTCATTTTATTTTCCATTTTAAATTCATGAGACATAATGGTAAAAAGCGGGCCAACCTCGCGGGACCCGTTGATAATCTAAACGCAACTCTCGCGTAAGTAGAGCTGTCCTGTTGTTATATTGTATATACACACAAACACACACATACACACACGCAGGTTCGTCCTCTCTTTCTATATAATGTATGTACACTTCAATTCTAAACACACTGGGAACTGTCGATCGCCGCTTTAATCTCTTCAGCACGAAGATTCGCCGGGGACTTTGGTGAGCACCGAAGACGACCAAGCAGTGCCTCTACGCTTTGTATAATCGTGAACACAAATCGTTCCTATTCTTCAATCGTGTAATTAATTACATATACAACAATACTGATCTGTGCTTATTCAATTATTCACTCCAGATCAATCCTAACTCCGCCTCTCGACATCCTGGCTATCAAAATGTTGGACACTGCCTTTCTAGTGTGAAAATAGATTTTGCGAATCTGTACAAAATTGGTCTTGACTTCATACTTCGAGCGTTGGCTCGTAGTTGAGTAATATATCGACGAGAGTCTTATTAGGTAGCTTTTCCAGTTGATTTCGCATTCGAAGAGCTAACTTGGACGACTGCTTCAAATACATCGCCGAGTGATGCAAAGCGATCCTGTATGGGATCGGACACCACTCTTGCCGGATTGTTCCTCGGACTAATGCTGTCATGTAGCTCTCGATCAAAGAAACATCTTCCTCATTAGGATACAGGTATTCTTTAAGCGGAATAACGAGCTCCTCGATTGGTAACTTGATATAGCGCAAGGCGCCCGCGTGCTCCGACCACAACAATTTACGGTAATGAGCGTCGTGTCTCTGCGCTAGCGGAACCAGTAGAGTCATGGAAAATCCGTAATCGCCGTAAGACGAGGAGCAAAAGTGCTCGCACATCGCGGTGAAGAGATCGGTGAATGAGTTCAATCCAGGAAGATCCCCAGCAAAATCGAAACGCTTGTGGTGCTGTCTTAATAGATTCGAGACAACTGTAGTGAGCAGAGCCGACACGTCCTTATTCAGATATATCACGTCGCACAGGTACACCAATACTAATCTGCTAAATCGCAAAGTTTCAGGCAGCTCACCGACCAGATCCGGCAAACAGAATTCTAAACTGAGTAATGTTAGAATAGCATTTTTGTCATTATCGTCGCATTTGCCATCATTCTTGCACTTTGTGTAAATATGAACCACAGGCAAATAGAGCCAATCTTTGGGCATCGCTGCTTGGTCCCAGTCCCCATTTAACGGTAAAAATCGTTCGTACAAAGGCGACACATCGTAACTAACATTCAGTTCCAATTCATTCCCACTGGCGTCTAAATTAAGGCTAGCCAATTTGTTGGTTGCTAATTCGACGTTCAATCTTTCCCTAGACAATGCTAATCTCAGCATGTCTTTGACACTCGATGGCTCATCGGCGGGCAACGCTGCCACAAGCTTAAGCGCAATCTTCCAGACGACCTGCCTCATTTTATTATCCACCCGTTTCTCAATAGCGAAAGCACTACGCACTATTGCTGTCAACAGTGACAGTTCCATTCTAGTATACCACGACCGTTCCAGGGACCAATCGGCCGTGTCCAGTTGCTGCAAATACCTGTGTAATTCCGCTTGTCCCAGGAGCGACTCGATTTCTGATGTACACCGTGCTTCCAAGAAGACCCTGAAAACAGTGGAGAGAAAGGGTATACAGGACTCGTGAGAGACCGCGGGTTGTAGATGTCCATCGTGCGTCAATACGCCGAGATTTGGGAGCGATGATGGTTCCCGGTCATTTGCTGGTACACAGCTGCTTAGTAAATTGGAGGAGGAACTGCAGGCATATAAGAGGAAATAATTAATACACGACACTAATAGCGCGTTTATCTTATTGACATTTTTAACTGGAAACATGCTCACCGAAGTCTCGAGAGGATTTGTGTCTTTGATAGAGAAAGTGCCTTAATAGCGGTTGTGTCTCTTACGGCGAGTAACGTCTCTGCGATTAGTTTTGTCTTCCCCCACTGCATCACATATACGTAGATGGTTAATTTTCAATATTCCAGTTGTTATATCTCAGTTAATTGAGTGAAACATACCGTGGGAGTACTTAGCGACTGTAGTTGCGAATTCCACTTGGATAGGAGAACTGAAATATTAGTCTTCAGTCCTGGCTGATAATTGGCCACTGTAACTAGGGTCGCCGCATACTCGCATGACAATTCCGACGCTTTTTGAATGTCGTGATTACTTAATAACAATTGTATTTGCGATAAAAGTACTAATTGAGCGCCGGAAATGCTGTCTTTCGCTACATCGTGGAGCAATAGGATTTTCCACAATCGAAGGCTCTCGATACTAAGATTCACACCCAGCTTCCCTGCGTCGCAACTGATGTAGGAAATGATACTTTGCACAACTTTCAAATTGGCCAATTTCTCAGCTACGATCTTGCCCCCGTAGCAGGTCAAGATCCGGCAGAATCTCACTGCCGCGGCAAGTGGTGCGCCGTACGCGTTATCTATTTTCTCGCGCTTTGCTGGAAGTAATAGAAGTCATCAGTCTCATTTGTAGACATGTACAATGTAGCAGCGTCCGAAAATTGAATACAAACCTAACAGGTCTGTCGACAGTGGCATGAAATTTTGGACAATACTCTCTAACAGATGAGGTGTGCGGGCAATCTCGAGGGCGGTGACTTGCGAACGTCTTACAAGACGAATTAACACTTCCATCGTACAAGTTACACCAATCGGCGGTGGCCTTATGTTGTTAAGAATGTATCTGATCCTTACAAAGATGTCTGTCCGGCATAATGCCGCGACAGCATCCAGCTGTGCGAGCTCGTGATCCTTTAAGTTACTCGTGTCATTGACATCGTTCTTTTGGGGGATTAGAATAGGCTCTGTGTAGCTATCGAAACCATACAATCTATCCAGGCAGACTTCATCAGCTTCGCTGTATAATAAGGCTCGGAAGGCCTGTAAGGTTGCAGTGATAATAGCCACCGACGAATCATCCAACGAGAAGCGCAACAGGAGTAATATGTTCCTTTCATTTAAAGCAGTGAGCGGTGCAGGCTGTAACGCCTTATCGTACCAGCCCCTTCTACTTTTCTCGAGAATGTTCGCTATTGTTGTTATTGCTGTACATCTTTGCTGTTGCGTGGAAGAACGACTTAGTTGAAGCAACTCTTGCAAGGAATACCCGGGACGCTCGGGCTCTTCGCCGTGATGATGCAGTCCCTTTTCTATCGGAACACTGTCATCCTTGTAGGGTAACAGCAAACCTGCAAAAGACATATATCTTGGAGCTCTTCTTTATTTCAGTATGAACTCTCAATGGTGAAAAGTTACCATTAAAGTCAAACCGAGCATTATAAGGCTCGTCGGGAGTATGTTCCGTTTTGGAATTCGTGGATACATTTTCCATCCATTTCAATTTCTCTGCTTCTACAGAGTCCATGTGTACCCAACCCTGTTCTTTTGCTTGCTGCAATATCTCGCGTGGAGGTTCAGGGATACTTTTCTTTTCTTCATCAACATCCATTGGTGTACTGTTTTCCAGCTTCAATTTCTCTTTCTCTGTTGTGCTTTCTTGTTCCATTTTTGCAACATTATCCTGATGACCCTCCTCTGAGGCTTGTGGTTCTGAACTCTGCTTAGAATGTTCCTTATTCCTCCGATTCTTTAAGAACTGGATTACATTTGGATCTAACAACATTTCCAGCTTGCTCTTCTCCTGCAGAATCTCCTCTTTACTCATTTCACTTAGTTTCTTTAAATTCTCCTCGTGTATCTCTGCTGCCCACGTGCCTTGCACAACATTGCTACCATTTCCTTCGTATTTGTGCAAGCTTGCCACATTGTCATCGGTAAATTTCCCCTGTGCTATGTGATGCCAAAACAAACTGTGCTGCTCGTCCGCTTTCTGAGTAAGGCAATCAGACGTAAACACTTCTGGGAAGCCAGTCTGTGCACAGGGGACAATCTTATCACCGGGCTGTAATTGGTACTCATTTGCAGCATACACCTTCTCCACGATATTCCCTAATATTATATTGGATGGCGACGATGATAAATTGTGAATGGAATCTTCCCTCTTGGAATTCTTGGAGCCTGTTGCCTCTTTGATACTGGGGTTGACAATGTTCCCACTAGCTTGAGAAGTCGAGACACGCTCTTGGCTCCTCAGCTTTTTGAGCTCGGAAAATCGTGATTTTATTTTTCCCTTCTCTGGCTCAGCTGTCTTTGTCACTGTTGCTGGCTGCGAACTGACTTTCCCTCTCAAATTGATTACCTTGGCTGATGGGGTTTGCCTGCTCTGAAGGAATTCCGCTTGCATGCGAAACAACTCCTCCTCGTTGTCGGTCGGCTTAGGCCTTTTCATCAGCGGTTCATTATCCATCTTGTCAATCAGGGATTAGACAACAATTCTTTGATTGTAAACAGTTGAGTTCATTTAACAATCATTGGCATCAAGAGGTTACTTTTGAGAATAGTCCTAGGTTTCAAGTAATTGTTCGTCCGCCAACGTGTCAATGTGAAAGTCATATCAAGTTCAATGGAAAATTGTTTTCTTTCACAAACAATTCCAATTTCAAAACGAAATTCAATTTCTTTGACAAGTACGGAAAGCCGGGAGGTTTCCTCTCCTTCCTTCTCTAGAGGCAAGCTCAACAAAGCACTCAATTGCACTGAAGTGAACTTAGCTGCGGTTCCCCCCTCCATAGTTCCCTAAATAAAGGAGGGGGTAATCGAATGATAACAAACTTTCCTTAACTTCCATAAATGTATAGAATATTATTATTAATCCTCGATTGTACAAAGTTCTGGAAAGAAAGCGGTTGTCTGAGACGAGAATGCCGGGAGTCTTTATTAATCCGACCGCGCAATCTTAAACGAGCATACAACTGTTAGAGAGAAACGAAAGAGTGGTGCGAAGTATTGTTAAAGAGTGAGAATTTCGGTGGCTCTGGACTCCAAGAGCCGCTCCATTGTGCTAACATCCTTGCACCATCCGTCTAGCCGCTGTACCATGCCGGCGATTTGCGTGCGATCCAAGACGCGCGGTTGCACCCAGGTCATATTCACTGTGCCTGCGACTTGATCGATTGCACCGCGAACCAATCCTTGGGCCAGTGCCTTCATCACCAAAAGTTCAACCTCGCCCAGTGGCAGTCTCGTCTCTTGGGATATCTCGGCGAACGTCAGTTGTCTGGAATGCGTTGAATTTCAGTTAGAAAACCCGACGGAGTAACTCTAGAAAGGAATACATCAAAACAGACCTATTATTGGCCTGGCGTTTAAAGGTCATCTCCATTAGGCAGAGCAAGGAGATCTTTTGCCGGAGTTTCAATTCTTGAGCTGCCAGATCGGCGACTTTGCTCCACTGGGGCTTTAATCTCTCGAGGCCGACTATATCGCCGGCGTTGAAAGCTTGGAGTAGGTCGACCAGCCAGGAATTGGACGTGCCTTTAAGGGACTGCAGAACTGGGTGGGCGAGTAACTCCCCGAGGTTATAGACACCTTCTCCCAAGAGAGCTGCTAGGCCAAGGAAGAATGCATGCTGCTCTTGCTCTTGTTTGCTGAGAGTACTTAAATCTATGCATCCCAAATACCTATTGCAACAAAGGAATTCTATATGAGTTCGGTGAAACCAGAGAATTGTAATTATCATCAGTGATCACCTGACAGTTTATACCTAAGGGCAGTTCTGTAGTACTCAGCGTGTTTGCCTTGAAGTCTATAGAGCCTACTAGCCAACAAGTAGAACTTATCATGCACCGAAGTAACTCCATCCGCATTATCCAACATAGACTCTATGTCCTCTATTACTTTCTTGGCTTCTTCCTGATTATTTAACTTGTCGAGTACTATCTGTCCTATGAGCACTTTGCACAGAGCAACCGCCTCATTATTGCTCTTCACTTTAACTTCGATAGTCTTTAAGAACTTGATCGCCTCTTCCTTATCCTCAAACTGTTCCTCGACTTGCGACAAGATTTCCACCAGCGACAAAGGATTGATCCTTCAAGGAAAACATCATAAACTAAATGATAGGTTACAGCTCGCATCCAACCAGCAAAATACTCCACCGTTACTCACTTGGTCTCGAAGAGCTGCAGGAAGTTGTAGTACAACTGGAGCAAGTTGTCTCCCTTCTGCAGGGACGGGTGTTTGACGAATGTCTCCAATTTCAATGTCAGCCCGTGCCAAAGTCTGCAAGTCACCGGGTCAGTCGCGATCGTACAAACAATATTCTTGTATTAACACCGGGAGAATAGGACTCCCAACCGATTGTCATACCTTTTGTTGTAGAGCTCTTCCAACTGCGCCCACTCGGCAGCCAATTCCTTGTCGGCGACATTCTGCTTTTCACTCAAATACGTGTTAACACTGTTCGGAGCCGCGGTTACCGCCATCGCCGCCATCTTTCACAACAATGACTCGTTTCCACTTGTTTCCGCGAGCAGCACCCAGAGATTGGCAGGGATACCCCACTGGTCGGCCTGGTTTAGTGTCGGCGCGCTGTTCAGTCGGGTTCAGCTGGTTCAATCCCGAGGATGCTTCTTTTGCCGTCGGCTCGCGGAGCTGCAGAAATGTCCAGCGGCGCAATCTGACTTGCATTGGAGTCAATTAGACGATTAGGCCACTGCATCACTGCATCGCACTGCATTTCCTTAGTTTCTGCAGTTGGCACGTGCAGATGCTCGACGATGGTGATTCCCCGATGTCGCGCATTCGGCCAGCGAATTCTCGGGGCTCACTGCTAGAGAGCCTGAAACAATATTATATCAAGTGATGTTATAACAGTTCTCACACCTCGCTACTAATTCAATTATAAAGATTAATGGAGAGAATTCTTGCTGGACGCTGAAGAAGATTCAGTGACTGATATATCACTGTATCATTCCCATGTTTTGGAGTAAGAATTGAAGGAGTTTAGTTTATACCAGTAAATAGACAGATGTACGAAAATGCGACGAATTCTCCTGATACTCTTCACCCTGATGCCCTGTGGTTTCTCGGAAAGCACGATATCAACAACGCCAACCCCAACTTATTCCCCCATTGTCGTTGTAGCTAATTACAAAGAGAACTACCAAAGGATCATAAATGCCACTGTTGAGTATGTCTTCCTCTACCCGATCACTAATGTGAGTATCGCAGGACTTGTTTCTTTCATCTTGGACAATCGAGAGGCTGTGACTTATCTTCGATTATCCGTAGGCGACACTGATGGACGCAGCTAGGATACAAGTAGAAAGCAATGCCAGCCAAGCCCTACCCCTTTTGGTGGTTGTTCGACAAAAGAAGGGAATCTTGTCATGGCAGATCCCTTTATTAGTAGATAGCATATACTTTGATACTCTTGCGTTTAATAAGACTAGTAGAACACTGTGTTCGACCAAATACTATCGCTCTCAGGCAACAAGCAAAGAGGAATTTGTTACAGTAACAATATCCACTGCGAGCCATAAGAATATTTTGTTTAAGTTGAATGTCACTGAAAGACAAGACTTTTATCTGAGGTATTTGTTGATTCTGTTAAGTGATTGTACAAAGGTGAATTCAAGATTTACTACTGTGTTTGACTTTGCAGTATGGGAAATTCAACAACAGTCAGCATTTCACCATCAGAGCCTGTATATTATGCCTATACGTTTCATGATCAAAAGGAAAAGGCTGCCTCGGTAGTTGTTCATGTGAAGTCTGATAATGATGTTTGTATGACATTCTCCATTCAAAACACAACGGTAATTCTTGCACTGTTTTGCTGCACAAAGGGTAGGGATCGATAGTTTCTCTGCTACAGTCAAAGATTTCTTTTCAGTGTCCTGTTTTCGATCTCGAGAGAAACGTGGAATTCTCAGGATATTGGCAGACTGTCAGTCGTCAAGGAGGTATTACTGTACCTGTTAGTTTGTTTGTTTTATCATTTATACAGAGTTCACGGAAGTTGCGAGCGGTTCGGATTTGTACACGAATCATACTTTGCAGAGAGAAGCGTATCCCTTCGGATTCTTCATTGTGTTGGTGGTAAAGGGAGATGACACGGATTGTGTCGGTGAGCCGAGCACAGACGAACCACGAAATAAAGTGGTGACATTGACGATAAATCCCGGCATCGCGAGACACAACTTCGTGTTGGCATCGGTATTGAGCTTCTCCTTGATATTGGGTTTCTGTATAATCTATGTCATAGGCATAACTGTATCGAGAGTGAAGGAAAGTCGCAGGATACGACGAGAACTTCTTGATAATGATATTCTGGAGGAAGCTAATCAAGGATTGCCATACCCTACGATGGAGCAGGTTTCTTAATTTTCTAATCAACATCTAATGGAGACCAATTTCCCCAGTTGATCACATTTTATTATGCAGGTAAATCAAGCTGAATGTGGACCATTGGACGAAGATTCCTCTTTGGACGAGGATGACATTGATCTCCTCGAGGATGCCCTATCGGACAAAGATGTGATTAGAACCAAATTAGTACTGGCTGTGAGCGATTTGGCGCGAAAAGACCCGCGAATACTTCGGCACAAGTCCCGGCTCTATTTGTATTATTTGGGGACAGTGGCGACTTTCTATACATTGCCTGTGATACAATTGGTGGTCAGGTACCAGGATATCCTGCATGTTACGGGAAATCAGGATCTCTGTTACTATAATTTCCTGTGCGCCCACCCCCTTCGACTCTTTTACGATTTCAATCATGTCTTCTCGAATTTTGGATATGTTTTGCTCGGCTTGTTGTTCATATTCTTCACTTACACTCGCGATCATAGCGAGAGCGAGAGGGACAAGAATCGGTGTTACGGAATACCTCAACATTATGGATTGTTTTATGCAATGGGCACTGCCCTTATAATGGAAGGGGTGTTGTCAGGTTGCTATCACGTTTGCCCCAATCGGAGTAACTTTCAATTCGGTAAGTCTATCGGGTAGTCATTAGGAAAAATCCTAATCCTAACAAGTTTTACATTTTCAGATACTAGTTTCATGTATATCATAGCCGTGTTGTGTATGATCAAGATTTATCAGACGCGGCATCCCGACATAAATGCTCGGGCGCCGATCACATTCGGCCTCTTAGCTTTCATTATATTTATCGGACTGATGGGTGTTCTGAATGGCTCGGAATTCTTCTGGATTTTGTTCACCATTATGCATTTGTCGACATGTTTTGGACTGACGGCCCAAATTTATTACATGGGTCGTTGGAAATTCAATCGTGGATGCATTAGCAGATTAATACAAGTGAGTCTAATGTTGCCTCTAGAATTTAGTGGTTCTACGGCTCTACGTCTTCTAATTCTGTTGCCAGACATGCAGACACGATGCTCAGTCGGGGGTCAAGACTTTACTCACGCCGCTATACGCCGGAAGGTTCGTGATGCTTGTCGTAGCAAATCTGTGTAACATCGCCCTGGCCGTTTTGGGGAATATAACTCACGAGAAGAACTTCGCCACTTTCTTGTTGGCGATATTGATGTCAAATCTAATTCTCTACGCGCTGTTCTACATTGTTATGAAGGTACGTAACAATCGTGACCCGTACCCGATGCCGGCGACAATCAAACGTGACGGATGTTCTTTTCTAGTTATGCCACAAAGAGAAGATACTTTTGACACCTCTGATCTATATACTCCTGGCAATTGCATTTTGGAGTGCTGCTTTGTACTTCTTCATGCGTAGAACGATCTCCTGGGCACTCACGCCCGCGCAATCACGACTGTACAACAAGCCCTGCGAGTTGTTCAATTTCTTCGACACTCATGACATATGGCACTTCCTATCGGCATTTGCCATGTTCTTTTCGTTTATGGTTCTCCTGACATTGGACGACGACCTGGTCGACGTACACAGAAGCCAAATCCCAGTCTTTTGAGGGTTGTGCGTGGAAAGATAATATCCGAATGTTTTTCAAGTTTTATAAGGACTGTACATATATCATGTTTCAATGTGAATGACGATTAAAAATAGTATAAAATATATGTTTATGTAACGTTCTTGTATTAGATTCCTTTTCACTATTAAATGCACGGCAATCGTTGCATGCATACATACATATTATCCCGAACAAAAATCGAGATCGTGCTGGGAACACCAATGCGGTATAAAACACTTTCCAAATACGGCAATCCTTGCCGTTTGCACTCGTGATACAAACTAGGGCCTCGCAACACGCCATTCGACTTACCAATTGTCCGGCTCGCTCGCTCGCGAGGGGACGCTACGTTGCAGTTAGAAATCGCTCAGAAGAGAAAAACGCAACGACCGAGCGGATCTCCTCTAAAAATAAATATATAATCTCTTCAAAGTTCTTCAATACACTTTTGGTAGATTTACCTGTATACAACATTGCAAATGCGGCAGTGGCGTTCTAACTCACAATGGCATCACTGCCCGCATGCTAAACCGCGACTCGATTGGGCGTCATTCTATTCATTTAACTGTATCTGAGCGAGAGTTTTGTTAGAAACCTTCAACATATAGTACTAGTCCCGCTTAACCAGCGCGCGAAAAGTACATAGCAAGTTGTTGACTGAGGTAATTCTGTAAGCCTACATACACCAGGTACGTGGAGGTGGATAGAGAGAAAAGGAAAGAAAAGATTCTGTATTCGTAAAGACATGCGAAGAACATTTTCCACTTAGGAGGAAGCACTTGAGTCATTGTGGGGCTCCTGCGCTGTCGTCTCGAGCTGTGATAACGTCCTTAAAAGTTCGGCCCGCTCGGCCGGCTGGAGTCGATGTGCGATTTCCAAGACCGCGGTTAGTCGAACTTCGGGACAGGACTCGAGAGCCTCTTTGATGCGAGTGACGACAGCGTCTCTTCTTACGCAAGTGATATTGCGAAAGACGACACTATCCTCGCTCTTCATCTGGGCTTCCAGCCAGTGGGTTGCGCTTTCGTCTTGATCCCACTGATAGGACTCGGTCGCTCCTTTATCCTCGATAAACCAACGTCTTAGCATAGCCCCTACTTGTCTAACATCAATGCTCGGTTGTGTAGAGAGAATCACGTTCTCAATTTCATCCTCTAATAATCTTCTTCTCAAGCGCCAATAGAGCAGGCGCCTAGCCCTTGCCCATGGAATGATATCCTGAATCGCATTCTTCTCGAGCATCCTCTCCGGCGTATCGTGCAGTTCGGCAAAGTGTACCGCAACCTGGCGATACATTGGTTCTAATGTTTGTTCTCTCTTGCGAATCTGTGTCTCGATGTCAGCGCGTTCTTCCCCGGAGGCGACGACCGATAGCTTTTCCTAGAATTATATTCGATTTTACGCGAGTCTGCGTCATGGGAGGGAAAGAGGTGTCAAAAACTACGCTCACCTTCAATTTCTGAAGGATTACATCGACTCTATGCATTGTCTTAATGATGTCCTTGGTTCGGAACTTGATTTCCACTAAGCCGCCGGGTTCCAATATGCCTGCTCTGCTGGTATTATCCGCGAACATCTCCATGTGACGCGGGTTGATCGTTGGATCAACGACTGCCCAAGCGCCACCTCTTAATTCGGCATTCGGAGGAATATATACAAACACTGGCCTAGTGTACTCCCGCAGCCCGTCCACGATGTACGCTCCGAACTTGACGATTTGCTCGTACATGTCTGATAAGTAGAAGCATTCCGTTATTCCGCAACTCTATTAACATAAGTACTTAGTCGGATGAGTTGATGGAGAAGCAAAGCTACCTTTCATCCCACCAGAGAAGCCTCTCCAGTTAGCAAAGATAAACAGTGGCAGTTCTTCTTTTCCAAAGTCCTTGATGGCCTGTGCCGTTTTATAAGCACTGTCGGGGAACCAAACCTGTCCTGCTTGCGATATATTCTTAGCCTCGGAATCGAAGTTGGCGGGATCGGCTGGCAAATGTAATTCAACCGTTCTGGTTTCGACGGCAATCACGCCACATGGTATGCCACCAAGACGGGCTCGGCCGGTTACTACAGTTTGTGCCCAGGGTTTCATGATTTCCTGTGGATAACGATGTGGGTGAAAAAATCTGAAACAACCGGGAGTCGTCCAAAGATACCGCGATAAAGACATACCTGCCAAGATCCCCTGTCGAAGAAACCACTTTCCCAATTGTTCGAATCGAGCGGTGAATATCTACCTTCCAGCATCCACCGTGGATCATAAGCAGTTTTAGTAGGAACATAAGTTATTTCTCTATCGACGGAATCGTACAGTGGTTCCGGAAGGATAGGCAAAGGCTGTCCTTTACTTTTCGGGCAATAACTCAGCCATTTCAAGGCTGTCGCTACACCATCCAAGTCTCTAGGATCTGTAGCGTGTGATACACCATTATTGTGCATGATTTGAGTACCACCCAGTTGATTATTACTAGCGTAAACCTCGCGACCCAACACAGCATTCAACGCTCTATAACCAGTTAGGATAATGTGGGAATTCTCTATTTGGATAACTCGTTGACCTAGACGGACGAGGTAAGCACCGATACCGATTGCTCGACAGGACACTATCGAAATGGTAATGATTTCATCGTAGGCTCTCGATGTTTCTCCAGCAATCATTCCAGCGTACTTCAAACTCTCCACGCCTATACCATCCTCTACCCCTATGATATCGGTGATTTTGTATCGGGGTTCACCCTTGTCCTCTATAAGCGCAGCCTTTACGGAATTAATCGAAGCCAGCCTCGCGTAATCGTCAGGGGTAAGGTATAAGTACTTGTATCCTTTCTCTGGTTCCATATCGTCTTCCCACGCGATTTTGAAAAGGGCCTTCACTTCTTCCGCGAGGCCGATACGAGCTCCCGAATTGGTCGAGAAGTATATCCTTGGTATACCCAGCTGTCTCGCTCTTTCTGACGCTCGGAAGAAGAGGAAATCTTCTTTCGGGCCGAATGAGCCGATCAAGTGTGTCACGTCATTCGCAATAAGTATTACATCACGACCGAGTGGATATTCAGGTGTGTAAAGACTAAGTCTCCAAGCGACCATGCCGACATCGTTCTCCCCGGGGAGGCGTTTCTGCTCGACGAGGTTGTCCCCATCCAGTACCAGCTCAACCACATCCAGCACGGGATTGGGAATATTGATCTCGCATGTGGGTCTCTCCTCGATGTACTTGTGCCAGGACTTCTCTACTTGCTGGCGAAACATATCGGGAAGATCGTAGCAATAGGTGGTCCCTGCACTTTGCGCCTGGAATCTCTTTGCCTGGAGATAATCTTTGGTCAGGTACGGTGTAGCTATCGGCAAGCCGTGCATTGTGCCTGGCCTCCAATTCGGATTGTTGCCATTCGCCGGTGCATAGGACTCGAAGCGAATAATTCCAGTTTTGGGATCGGTCGCTTCTGCATAGAGGTGTAGGTCGATGCTATATCCACTGTCATTCGCGATACATAAGCGAACGTTGGAAGTTGGTTTTCCTGGGGCAGGGCGTATTGTCATTTTGATCTCGGCCTGGCGAACTCGCAATTTCCACAACCTTGGCCCATACCTGAGGACCATACTCGTCACACTTTCTTCAATCCGCACGGGGTCCATTATAACGGTTGGTATGAAGTTCAAGAAGATGTGATTGCACTCTGTACGCTTGGCCAGCGGATGCGAGAATGCAACTTCCAATTCATCCATCGCCTCGAGGAGGACGCGCTCCCCTTCATTGTGAAGATAATCGAAGCTGGCCTCTTTCGTTATGAGATCAGAGTGCCGGATAATGGAGCGAATGAAGAAACGGTAGTCAGTAACTTGTTGACCCTTGGCGACCTTCGCCTTTCCCAGGTACAGATGCATCTTTTGATTGGAAGTCGGCAGCGCCTCGAGGTCGTACGTTCTCATTCGGTTGAGTTCCAATTGGAAGGCACAGCCTGGTTCGAGGTGTCGGTATATTCTGTCTTCTACGAAGCTGTCCCTTGAGCGGAATGTAAAGAACTTGGGGAATTGTCTCTTCTTCAGTGCCGCGAACGTAACTCTTCGAATGCCTCTGGAAACCAATTCCTCTTTGCTGGACGCGCACCAATCGCCAAACATCCGCGCCATCGAAACATCATCGTGATGTCCATTGTCCTGGACAGCGATGCTCAGTATATGAACCGGCTCGATCGGCCTCTCGCCGATCTCAACTGCCGCTGCGGCCTCTGCCGTGCTTAGGGATACGTTGATGGAAGTACTGTGTCTTGATTCACTTCCTGCAGCATCCACAGCTTCTAGCACCTTGGCCGACACAGCGCTAGGTGACGACAAATCCTCGAGCAGATCAAGAACTTCATCGGAGTAGCGAACAAATTGCTCCAGGTCTTGGAAAGCGGCCATGGCGCCGGTTCGATGATTAACCATCGATTGATTCTGTCGATTGGGGTGGTTGTTAGGCAAAAAGAACTGGAAGTGCACCAGCGGGATCTCGCCGGAGAGCTCCAAATGCTGCAGGCAGTTCAGCTCGTAACTAATGTACGCCCTGCGCACATAAACCTCCAGCGCGGCATTACACACCGCGCGATTCGTATGGTAGAAGAAATCGTGCAAAATATCGAATATAGAAGTTTCCGAAAGTATGAGCTTCTGGAGATTTTCTGGGTGGAAATCGTGGCCATACATGTCCACGGCGGAAAGGAAGATGGATTCCATTTGATTGTGTCTAAGCTCATAGGCCGGCTGGTGAGCAGCGATCAAGACTTGACGAGCCCTCAACGCGACGCGACTGTGTTCTGTACGATTCAAACTGGTCAATTCAGTGAGGGTACTTGAGAGTTCATCTGTAAGACCGGGCTCGTTGGCCCAGAGATGGTCTATCAGCATTGTGACCAAGACGTTCTTCTTCGTAACTTGATTGTGACTGAAGATCATAGCAGTGACGGTAGCCACGTCATCCTTATGTTGTTCTATTAAAGCGGAAACACACTTATCGTAATGCCCCTGTTGGAATTGGCTCTCGACAGTGTAGTACTGCCTTAGAAGTTCGTGAACGGCTGTCTTCATTCGGCCACGTATCCCATTGCGGTACCTCTGCACTAACTGTACAATGGCTTGAGTGGTCAAGAAGAAGACGTCTCTGTCAGATCGCTTTGAAAGGGTGGCCGCGTGACCGTCGATCACAGCGGCTATTTGTTGGCTAGGGAATTGAGCTAGGACGGATGTGATATTTCGTTCATAGAGAGACATCAGCTTTCTGATCTTCTTCTCGACGGAGATGGGAATTCGCCCAGATATCGTAGCAATGACTTCTTGAAGCTCGAGCAGCGGCAAGCTCGGGTCCCTCAAAGAGATCATAAACTTCTCGATGAGGTCGCGAAGACGCGGCAAGTGGTACGGGTCTGGTAAGCAATATCCAGCCAGTGTGTTTTCCAAAGCAGTGCGATACTTCGAGTGAAGATGGTTCAGCTTTTCAGGAACACCCGACGTAATAGGCTCGGGGAACTGGCCAGTGTACTCTTGAGCTTTCGTTATCAAACTGATGTCGTCCAGTTCTAAGTGAGCAATTAAAGTTCCAGCTTCGAGAACGGCTCCGGGCCGTTTTACATAGAAGACGCTGCCAGCCTCACTTGCGGTCACTGTCATTACCATCTTCATTACTTCGATCTCTGCATATGCTTGCCCGGCGCCCACGTGCCCGCCATCCTCCACTAGGAAACTAATGAGCTTGCCAGCCGACGGCGACCGCAACAATGATGGGTCATTGTCCTTGTCGAAGACGCAGGTTTGATTTCCTATAACAATTCTATAGCGATCCACTTCTTCTCTCATGTATGTAGTGAAGCTCGCGCCATCGAGGGACAACAATAAGCCGCCGTCTGAAAGCCGATGGACTTCAACTTCTTTGTAGGAGCCGTTCATAACAAGGAAGTAGGTATTGGGACCTGATTTAGCTGCTTGCAACTTATACTTGTACTCATCATTGATGAGCTCGACCTATCGGACAGTGAGGAAACAATCTCTTTAATATAGCAACAGCAACTCCATAGGGCTCACCACTTTAAGACATTTATCGTAACACTTACATCAACAACATTATCCAAATCATTGCTAGCTTGGATTTGTCCTTTGTCCAAGGCCGTTTCGAATCCCGAGAAGGCGGCAGTGATAGTCCTATCAGCGATATGCAAAGCTCCGCAAGTTACAGCCAAGAGCACATCGGGCTTATCGCTTCTCACGCGCTCGGAGATTAACAGATCGAGCCAGGCCGTATCGATATTGTTTTGTTGGAAAGATTCGGTTTCCAAGAGCGTAATTAGATACTCGACAGTAGTCCTGAAATCGCCCCTGATGCTCAGTTCCTTGAGGGCGACCACCAAGTTTTCTCTCGCCTGATTGCGATCCTCTCCCCAGGAGAAGCAATGGCCGAATTGGGAATCGGCGAATTCGTGGAGGCCACCGGATGCCCCCACCGAGAAGTAACCCCACACATTCTTTGACGAGCGGAAGTTCAACTCTTGCACGGTACCGGAACTGGGTTTGAAACCTAGAAGAACATCGGGGCATTGTTCACTGGTGACACAAATCTTGCAGGATCGATCGATCGATTACGAGAAGTCATACCTTCGTCAGGATTTTCGCTCGTAATCCTGGCGGCAATCACGTGACCCCAAGGCTGCGGCTTGTGTCGGGGTTGATCGAAATCAATGGCACTGTCGCCCCACGGACTCTCGCCGTACAGCAATCGTATATCTTTAATACGATGAAGAGGTAGACCCATTGCAATTTGCAATTGAGCTGCCGGCAAATTCACATCCGATACCATTTCGGTACACGGATGCTCCACTTGGAGTCGGGGATTCAACTCGAGGAAGAAATACCGGCCGGACGTGTCGTAAAGGTACTCTACGGTCCCTGCGCTGACGTAACCGACCATTTTTGCTAATCGTACTGCAGCCTACGGTGGAATACTGCGTGAGTCTCGGCGAGGATAATTAGATTCCCTATGATACCAGGAGCAACTGTTACCTTTTCCATTTCTTCGAAAACTTCCGACTTGGCCACCACAGCCGGTGCTTCTTCGATGATCTTTTGATGTCTTCGTTGAATTGAGCAATCGCGGCCGAACAGTGATATGGCATTGCCATAATTGTCGGCCACCAACTGTACTTCCAAGTGCCGTGCGCACTTCGCAAGCTTCATAATGAATATTGGCGAACCAGGGATTTCAGCTTGCACTTGTCTGAAAAGACATCGAAGCTTAATTTTACGAGCATGTTCTTATGATCAATAGCACACAAGATTATGGAATATTCATAAAGGATAACAAAATTTCCATGTTTGTCTGTACTGGTGAAACAAACGTGTAGACCCCCGGAAGCGGAGTGGATATACATATTCAGGCCGTTGTATACTAATTCGCAAAGCCGTTTCGCTAATTAGAGTGCGATAGTCTAATATAAGCGCTCAAGTCGACGAAGAGTGGAAAACCTGTCTATAATATCCATACATGCTTACCTAAAAAGCACCGGTAGTTCCTCCGCGTTCTCCACTTTCCTGATACCTTTGCCCCCTCCACCCTCGCTCGCTTTAACCATAACAGGAAAGCCAATTTTATTAGCAGCGGCCAAACATTCCTCGACCGTTGAAACACAGCCCTTTTTGAAGAGTTCCGAGGAAATCTTAATCTTCTTTCCACTGTACTGGGCCTTGAGTTCCGAGCCCGACCACGGTAGAGTCGGCACATCCGCCGTTTGAGCAACTATGCTCGACGCGATCTTATCCCCCAGTGCCCACATAGCCCTCTCGGACGGCCCTAAAACCAGGCCCAACATTACAGATCATCCTTTCCCTGATTCTCGGTATTCCGACTTCCTCAAAACATCCCCCTCTTACCGATGAAGCAAATGTTGTTCTTGTGCAACAATTCCGGAAGTTTCGGGTTCTCCGAGGCATGGCCCCATCCCGCCCAGACCGCCTGGACTTGCGTGCGGGCAGCGATGTCGACGATCAACTCGACGTTTGCGTAATTGTTGTTGTTCGAGCCGCCGGGAACGGGCACGTATTGGTCTGCCATTTTTATATACTCGGCATTGGCCTTGAGGTCCTCCGGTGTCACCATCACGACGAAGCGGACCGCCCGCTCGTTCTTGAACATCTCGTAAGACCATCTTCGTATCGAGCGCATACATTTCACAGCAGCAATCCCGTTGTTGGCGATCAGCACCTGCGGACAACCCAAAGCTTTACTCTCAACTCTTGACCTTTTAATATATCAAGTGGACGCCGGGACATTCTGACTTTTTCAAGACTATGCAAATTCTATTTTTTATTCGACTCCTCTTTATTCCATCGACTACTCCGATTGTAACATTAGCGACTAGACAAAGTAGTGAGTGTAAAGTACAATAAGCGGGTGTGTAACTGCGCTCTCGGAGGCAGCGATTTGCGTCAGAGGACTCCTGACCTTCCCGCACGACATCCATTTTAGCTCCAAGTATTCGTCCACTCGGCGAAAACAAACACATCTGGCGGCCATTAATCCTTAATCAGATGCAGCGAACCCGTCGCCGACGCAATACTAACGGAATGCCGTAAGCTTAAAGTAATTTTTCCCAGAACATTAGCCACTGACCTTATTGATGAATCTGGTACCACCGAAACGATGGACAAACTCCTCCGGTGTTGCAATCGTGAAGTCCTTCTCCTGCAGCCGGTTTTGCGTTTGAATCATCACCGTGCCTTGCGACATGCTAGGCCTATTTCCAAACAATAAGAAAACATCCCTTAATCATTGCCATTCAATTGATCGTCCGACCCGCAGGAATCCAACTCCTCGCATTTACACGCGAGGGTAGACGAACGAAACTCATTAACTCCAACTCGGCTAAGGATCGGAGGGTGCGAGAGGCCAGCGCGCAAAGTGTACCGACCGTTAATCCAAGCGATTGGCGCTAGGCCGTTAATCGAAATAAGTCGCACTCTATCACTGGCGGCGCAGCGAATCGCACAGTCCCGCGGTAGGTCTGCTCGCGGAAGGAAAGCGCGAACTCCCGAGGCCTCGATGGAAAGGAAGAGGCTGAGCGACGCGAGAGCGCGTGGGTCCAGATCGAAAGAGGAATATCGGACAAGGAAGACAAGGGAAGGGATCGCTGGACATTACGTTAATCCGGAATTAGGCTGCTCCTTCGGCTGCTCCTCCTCCTCGCACGAGTCCTCGCTCTTCTCCGGATTCATCTTGGCGACACCTGCGAACAGGTTGTCCGAGCTCTTCCAAATCGGATCTCTCTCTGTACGCTGGGCCAGAACGAATCTCTTTATCCGTTTCATCCCGCAGTACCACTCGGCAATAGGACGCGACAGTCTCCGCTGAGCGATTCGCCGGGAAGGAGGCCTCTCGCTGTTGGCTTTGCTCGAGCTTTTCTTACAGAGCGCCGTTGATCGTCCGCTCGAGACTCGACTCGTCCAGCTGGGTGAGCCTCCGCGAGCCCCAGTGGACCGTCGACGATTTCGTGAGCGACCGGTCTCTCTCTCCCCCTCGAGTTTTAACGGGATTCTCCTCCACCTCGGACGCTACTCTATTAATCCTCGGTACTCCTCTACTTCGTTCTACCTTCGGCGGCCGGGCCGCTTTTCAGAACCATCCCACTCGATTTACTTCCAAGCGTCTTTTATCTCCTGCGCTCGCATTCGCGCTAATTCCCCACGATTCCACCTGCGACCGCTCATCTCAGCCGCATCTCTGCTCCGTCGATTCCAAGAGCCTCGCCGTTATCTTCGTTGAATTGTACTTGCGCTCCGATTGGAGAGATTCTCTTCGCTTGCTGAGATGGGCCACTTGACCGGTGGTAATTAGTGGAACGCGTGGTCCACCGGGAAGTCGCGAGGAGCGCGCGCGGGATGGCGGAATCTGGCGCAGGAAATGAAGGAACCGGCTGCCTCTGCCGTTCTCCGGAGGCCAGAACGCACTGGCGCGATACCTGAAAGGCCGAGGCTAATTTCCAGCGCCTTTTCCCCTTCCTCCCGCGAGCACCTTGCTGAGTAAAGAAGTAGCTTGATATACTACATCTTCCCAAGGCGAGGGTCTTCATTTCCGTCATCAAACGCGGCGAGGAGGCGTCCTACTTCGAGGCACCGCTAGCCCCTGCCTTTCGAGAATTCGAGCGCATTCCTCCTGTACGAGTCTCCATCGACTCGTTTTATAATCTAATTAAACGAATTTCTATCAATTTATTAACAGACTTTTGCAACGCGCATCCGCCGGTTCATTTAATAATTCAAGGAGAAAAGCTCGATTCTCAATAAATTTTAATCAATTTATTCCTGTGTGATTTATTCGCAGACTTTTGCAGCACCAATGAGCCATCTTTCTGAATGAGCACATTGCTCTTAAATCATGTCCACCGGCTCAGTTAATAATCCAAGAGACAAATCTTGAATTTAAATACATTCCGATGATTTTAATCCTGCGTCAGTGATTGACAGCAGGCAGTAATTATACTTCGGATTTGCCAGACGAACGTAAGATATAGATGACGGAGCGAAACGACTTCAGCGTTGCGTGCGTGGGCACTGCTTTGCATGCTGCAATTATTTATTAGGAATATCATTCGACGAGAAATACGCAGCCGAGGTGATACCGGTTGCGTAACTCGGGCCGATAGCCGATACTAAGTTCAATACAAGGAGCAACATATGTATCTCCAATGCCTATTACACCCGTTCGGACTGCTGTTGGATTTTCCTCGGCTTTTCCGCCTCTCGAGACTATGATCCTCATTAACTCGACCGGTTCTTCTTCATGCGACAGGGTTCCTTATTATTCCAGTCAGTGAGTTAGCTCAAGGCTGGTGTGAAAGAGCGACAGCCAGGAGTAATTAGAATTCAATGTAACTCTGGTGAGCATTCGTTCATAAGCCAGTCGGTAAATGGAGGATTCGGCGAGAGAGAATCATCCTGGCCGGAAGGAGCCGAGTGAACGTAGCCGAGCCCGAGGGGATTCCGCTCACGATTGCACTGGCACCGATTCCCAATGTGTCAAGTGCACGCTGCACGCACGCTGGCGTCCGGTGCGCGAAGTAATGCGTGTGTATCGGCCGAGGCACACTGAGACCTCGTGGCCGTTCCCCTCTCTCGACGACCAGGGGGCTTATCAACTCGCAGTTGTGCGAAGGAAAACTTTACAATATCAAGTATGAAAATGAACTCATTTTGTATATGAATTAGATAATAATTAAAAGGTACTCGTCGATCGCATGATTATTAAAGTGATGAGCTTTGGAATTTGGATACAGCCGGCTCGAGAGCCATCTGTGCTTCTAACATCTAAGCGCAATCACTGCCAAGGCCGTGGACACGCTGAGAGAAAATCGAGAGTGGATCGGGGCCGCGCAGAATTCGCCTCGGCGGTGGCGCCCCCGAGATTCCTCGTGAATATTCATCCGGCTGGTATTATGGAAGAGGTGAACGGGGTCGCGTGGCCGCGGAAATGAATACGCGCCACGATGGTACTCGTAATGCAGGAGAGCGTAGCTATTAGAATTCGGAGAAAGATAAATCACCTGAGCCTCCTTCGCCGCTCGACCAATCCTGGCATGGAGTTCTGGAGCGTCTGGGAATTGGAGGCATCGTTCCCGTGGAGTGGGAAACTATCGCCGACCTCCGATTGCTCGCTGGGGTCCGCCTCGCTCTCGGGCTCCCCGACGACGAAGCTCACAGGACTCTCGGCCATCTCGCCCGGATCGCTTTTCCCCTGGTTAGCCTCCTTCGGATCCGCCGCGTCCGCGGACAATCGCCTATTTCGCCCGACTACTTTCGATTTCCCGCGACCACTTGAAGCGGGCGCCTCTCTGCTCTCGCTCAGCTGGCCGTCACCTTCAAAAGAGCATCTCCATCGGTCCTCGTCATCTCGCAACCCAATCACCGTTTCCACCCTCGGCGATTATTAAGCGAGTCTAACTCAGTATGCGATTCCCTTTGATTCCACCGTGAAAAGATGTCCCGCGCTCTTCGACTTTCTTGGAGAAATTCACTTTTAAATCGTTTCAGTGATTAGAAGGGTAAAAGCGTAAAGAGGGGCACATCTTTTCTTAAGTTCCCTTAACAGACACCTAGTCAATTCCCTCGGTCCACACTGGAAACCGTTCCAAACACTCCAACCGACCTTCACCCAACTGAATCATGCTTATCAAGCCTCATGCATCCTCCCAGGGTACGTGCTATCGGCACTCCCACCTGCTCGCCGAGGAGTCTTATAAAGCAGATTGGGATCACATGCAAGGGGTAAGCCGGGAAGCTTTCCGAAGTCCGGCAATGCTTTTACTAGGTTGCCGACCAATGAATAATGAATAGTAATTATGAAATCATCTCTGTGCGGTTATTCCTCTCTCAAGTATAGTGCGAGCATTCGTCTCTCTCTGGTATTTAAAAGAAGTAAACAACCAGAAGCAGAAAGAGCCAACCGAGCTCGCCATTATGGTCCGCAAACACTAATTTACTAATCGCATGAATAAGAATCTCCCCGCTCGCCATTGGTACAATGAATCGTGGAGGTTTTAACATTAAAATAGATGTCTCGGCTTATCAATCCTAATTGTGAAGACGCGACTCTCAAGGACAGTTGTGTATTCGATGCTACGCAGTCTCGAGGCTTTTGTGCATTAGCGATAGACGATATTCGAGTGAGTAGTGGGCAGTGGTGCCGAGAGATGCCTGGGTAAAGTGCTCATTGCCACGACCTTTAGGGGTCAACGCGACACTCTGAATACCTATTCTCGAATACAGCGCTCTACTTGGTAAACAGACTTCATAATACGCTCAATTGCTTCACCTGCGAGCTAAACTGATACGCCGCCTAGCTAAATATCCCGATAAAACCCTTTAAATTATCCGGCTCGATTTCGCAATGCTCTCAGCCAGATAAGGAATTGCAAGGCAATCGGTGGAGCTCGTCAGACGAGTACCGGCTGTTCTAAGTGAACTTTCCGAGATCGCATGAAGGAGAATAGAACAAGATGAAAGCCGATGGGAATCCCAGTGTTACGATGAAGTGTTAGAATGAAACGTGCGTGGGTGGCGTCCTCCTCGACTAGATAGGGCGCAGGGCGAGTTGAACGGAAGAGAGTGAAGTAGTGCGCGTTCTCAGGTTCTACTTGGAGCGAGGGAAGAAAGTTGCCATTCCAGGAGATGATGAGCGAGTGGTTCGGGCTAGCTCTACCCTAAGTGCAGTAGCCTCGCCAAGGGAAATATGGCTATACCGAGAAACGTGCTGAGAAGACCTCGAAGCATACCAGGCGGATAGCGATGACCACGCGTCCTGTTCTTCCTTGAACAGAGGAAATCCAATCTGTTTATCCTTATCTATTCCTCTCCTCGGAGCCTCCTCTCCCTTCCTCCCTTTCCGCGGAATGGCCCGACAATTGGCAATTGACACTGTCGAAAAATGACACAAGAGGCTCTCGCCGCGAACAATCACTGGGATCCCCGGTGCACTGAATGGGAAGCGCGCGTCTGTCCGTGCGAGGGTTGCATTATCAAAGGGACGGCTGGCAAGCGGAGCTTCTCCTCATGGCTTCGCCTCGCCGACGAAGAACACCGAAGGAGCTACGTCCAAGTACTGTGCCGGGTTGCCTGTGGTGGCCGGCGATGCCCCGCGACTTGGCCGAGCCGCGTGGAAAGAGAGGAAGTCGCCACGAGCACACAAGGCCTTCGTCCACGCGAAACGATACGGGAGACCGGACGATCGAGTTCAAGGGTCGTCGCCGTACCCGGTGCGCCGAGCGCAACTTTGTTCTTTCCTTTCCTTTCGTCACGCGTCGCATTATCGGCCCGGCGGGCTGCCTGCGATCCGTCAACCTTTAGCCATTGTCTCGCTCTCCGGACTTTTAACTGGTATTACGCCTGCTGCAATTTCCCAGCGCCGGATAAGACGACCAGCCTTTACTAGTGAGAGAAAGTCGAGAGTATCATACAGATTGTTAATGGCATACAAGATACGCAGTTTAATCCACAATATTAACACATCCTTTACCCAGTTTACCGTGAAAAGCACACTCACGATGCGAGTGAAAAACAACGAGTTACCATCGCCAGTAGATAGAGTCGATATCACCTGTTAGCCGCTGTCGCTCAATTTAGTCATATGTACAGGCCGATGTCTAATGGAAAACCAGTCCGATTGGCGCGTCACAGTGTTTTGTCCTGATAACTCGGATCCGACTGTTGGCCTGTGTAGCGCGATCCATATCGCGCGTGAGATCTCTCCGAGTTACGATATCGAGGGAACGGGCTCTCCCTTGCGCTCAATCAGCATTATGCCACTGATAAGGATGAGCTTTGTTATTGCCAGAGTTATTCACACGCTTCGTCGCCGTCTGGGCTCTCCCGGCCAATTCTCGGATCTCTTTTGCACATGAAGATACGTGCAGGTACACATCTCGTGAACTCTTGAAAGAGCGGCCAGCCAGATTAGATTGGAACGTGCAGTAGTTCCCCCTCTCCCCCCAAGTGTATGCTATGTACATGCGAGGAGTGTGGCCGCTGGTGTGACGAGCTCGTGAAGAGGAAGATTATCAGCCGAATCATATCGCACTCGGCGCTCACCCTTTCGCCAATTATGATCGATCGTTGAGAGTCGTTCAAGTGTTGTTCTTCTGGTTCCGTGCGTCCGCGGCTCGGAATATTGTTAATGTTAGTCAGCGATAAGCGGGTCACCGAGTTATGAAAAATAGTGTCCAACAAGTATGGAAATGATAAGGAGAAAAGAAAATGAGGGGGGGGGGGGGGGGGTGGCGCAGTGAGACCTGGGAGTTAAGTATCCTTCCATAGGAGTTGCTCATTGATAAATATCCTATCACTCATTGCATAATGACGCGCTCATGGTATAATCTGTGACGCAACCTTCGCACGCGTCCGTTAAGTCAAGGCAAACAAACGATTCAAGTGTACGTCCCAGCTTATTTCTTTTCCTTAGGTGTACTAGCGGTGCCCGTGGCTCGAGGATTACCGAGTTCCAAACACTCGATAATACGAATATAATCTGACTAGACCTCTGTGTATTCAAGAGGTAAGGGAAAACGGTACTAATCCGAGGGGCAAACGGTCCGCGGTCGAAAAAAGACTTGTATCACAATAGCGAAGTGTGTATATATACATATTTCCGACGCGCAGATTAGAATTCGCGGTCTCTGTCTCTCGGTATAAATGTTGTTTGCGCGTGGGGCAAGTATTCGACCGGGAAGAAGTTTATAGATTTTCGCGTGAGGCAATCAAAAAATTAGCCGGCGACGGCTATTGGCCGGTTCTGAGGTCAGGCGACATGGGGAGGGCGCGCGATTGGCCGGGCGATCGCGTGCGGTGTTTCCAAGGAGCACGCGTCAGCCATCTGATCGCGTATGCAGGGTCATGATTCCAATGCGCGCCGCTGGGTAGGAAAAGCCAGAAAAGCGAGAATACCAGGCCGATTTCCCCCGCGGGGCGAGAGATCGTTGCACCCTCGAGCGCGCGGGGAGGGAAGAGACTCACCGGTGACGAATCTTGCGCGGAGGAGTCGCGCGCTCCTCCTTGAGGTTAGGTTCGTCGTTGCCTTCCTGGTCTGTCATTCGCTTCGCTTCTTGTCGCTGCGCCGCCGGGAGAAAAGCTCTCGGGCAACTCCTTTGCCCAATTCAATGTCAGATCCGATCGACCGACGTCGATCACACCCCCACTGATCGCTGTCACCGTTGGAACATCGACCTTCTCTTCTTTACTCGGCCGACTTGCCGCACACACACACGCACCCGCGCGCGCGCCACTACTCCCCTTCCTGGCCTAATCCGCGTAGAACGTGTCCGTAACCTTTCTTCCCGAGGTTCCGGAGTAAATTCATATACCGACTACCGAGCGCTACTCCCCGCCCGCTTACACTAGTCCACCCCCATCCCCGCCCCTGTCTAACTGCTCCGCAACTAGATTCGCGATATTAGCGCTTACCGGTGGAGAGTTTATCTGGATGGTACTATCAGCTTTGGCTAGAGGTCACCTTTCCTGGAGCAACAATTCTTCTTACCCGGCTTTTTTATATTCAACATAGAATAGATACTGTTTATATACTTATTCTTTTACGTAGGTTTTAATTACAGCCGTTGAATTCTGGAGAATTCCACGTTCGAGAAACCCCTGGAAAAATCTCGATTCTACGAACTCAATTCAATCTCTTCAATTATTCAGAATTCAACATTTCGAGTATAGGAATAACTACTCCAAAATCTGTAAAAGAAGCACATCGTCGAGACAACAAGCGAAATAAAGCAACCATATATACTCCATATATCATACATATATCACAATCATATATTATCCATATAATCCATAAAAGTAATCATATACAATCAACGAAATAAATCAAGACTCATTGATCCTCGTTAAATCAAGGACTTTAATAAACAAAAACAAAAACAAATCAACCAGACTAAAAGTTGGACTTTACAATCGAAATAATCGCGGCGAAAATCTCGATAATGCAGGACAAACAAAGATATCGCCGTGTCGAGTAGCCTCCGGGGTTATCCGTCAGGTGGCGCGCGAGTGGCGGCAGCGGCGGCGAATCGGCGTAGCTCGGTGCGTCGGAGCGCAGCCGCAGGGCGTCGCGGTGCCAGTCGAGAGTCGAGACTGGCGACGCGAGGGACGCGAGTGCGCAAGGGTTAAGGCAGGTTAGTCTGCTGGGGGGCTGACAGTAGCCCTAAAACAGCGTCCGATCGTGCCTCGTCAATGACGGTTGATGCGCGTAGTCCGGGAGTGCGCTCAGGGAATCTTTGGTACGGCAATGCCCGAGGAAGAGGTGTGCGAGCGGGGCCGGCTGTTACGTCTGGATCTCGGGCGGTAAAGCATCCAGGAACAAACATGGCTCGCGTTCCGGTGGACCCGTGTTTTTCTTCCTCGTGAGAAGCCCTCCTCCTCCGTCCCACTCTCTCTCTCTGCCCCCTCTCCGGCCCTCTCCGTCTATCCTTGTGGCGAGAGTGCCCGTGGCAGCGGTTCTCAACGTCGGGAGCGGTGGGAGCACGGAGCGCGCAGTAAAGTAAGTATAGAACGCTCGGCGGTGGAAGTAGAATGTAATCCGCAGGGAGCTAGGGATCGAGTGATACATCCGCGTCACTCGCGCACCTCTCCCTCTCTCCCTCTAGCGTGGCAAACGTATATTAATATACCGGGGGGCTAAACAGAGCTTCCCCGATCTGTTAGTATGCAACAACGCAATGCACCTTTCGGTTCGCCTTACGTGGCCTTATTTGCACTGGCGAGCCATCCACCGTGAATGACCGATCCCCTTTTCCCATTTTTTCCCCCCTGCGAGCCCACGTCAAACTCGCGCGAGCCTTCTACTCGCCTTCTACACACGTCCTTTCCTTTCTATCAGACCTTCCCGTCCCGTCCCGTCCCTTGAGCCATTCTCGCTGGGATATTCGCTCTGGGGAACTCGCGGCTCTCTACGCGCCTCTCCAGCGAGGCGAACCCTTCCGCCTCGCCGTTACCGCATCGCATAGAAACACAAACGGGCGCGCGCGCGCGCGCGTATGTATGTGCGACGAGAGGGCAAGAGTTGCGCCGCCGCGCTCGCCCTCGCTAAATGGCGGAGTAGTGCGGAGCCGCCGTCGCCGCTTTGTGTGCCAGCGGGGAATTTGTTGTCGCCGTTATGAGCTGCGCCAATGACATAACCACCGTGCCCTGGCGCTTTTCATCTCCCGGGAGCAGCTCCAGGTGAGAGTGAGCGTTGAGAGATACCAGCTCTCTCGTACACAGCTGTTCTTCGCTCTGTAAGGTCGATATTTTCCAGTGCGCCGATATCGCGCCCGACCTCACTCCCTCCCGGCCAACTATTCGCCTCTAGAGCTCTGCCACTGGCAGCGGCAGCTAGCCAGCTCCGAGCCGCTGTGTTTGTTTAGCTGATAGAGAGAAGCCGATGCAATTTTGTGCGCAGTCGAGGTTCATTGCACTTGACGGTGCGTGCCGCACGGTAGCTACGTCGCATCGAACCACCCGCCGCTTCCCAGCCGCCTCACCTTCCCCGATGTTGATCGGAGCCTGTAATCTCGTCTCGTACGCTTTACGCATCGAAGCCCCTTTGAGAATATCGGGCTAGTGCGCCGGACTCGTTATCGCCTTTTGTATTTACGCACTTCGGCCGTCGGGACGCGTGTCTGCGCCTGCCCTCCGATCAATTCCACTTGCCGTCCCGGTATCAATGTTCTCCGACGATGCCACGGAAACCGACTCCCCCCTACCTCCCAGCGCGCTCTTCTTTTAACCTATTTGCTCGCGCAATTATAGTTATTTGCCTAACTGTTTATATTAGCGGTAGTTGCAGTTGGTTTTCTCTGTTGTACGATTAACGGTACAGCACAAATGTTGCTCGACGCTTCGATTTCCGGACTCGACGCCACTCGCCCCACAGCTCGCCGCTTTCTTTCTTTTTGTACGATGGTACTAATAAAGGAAAGAAGTGCGTGAGGCTCGTCTAGGTGGTATCGGTGGGGCTGTAAGCCTCTTATCGATTCACGAGGTGGAAGTTGGCCGCTCGAAAGCGCGTCGGAGTTCGCCTACTTAATTAATCAAGACGCGCCGCGGCCTCGGCCGCTTCGAAATTCATAGAGGCGCGCGCGGGCGCGCGCACTCGAGCGGATAATCCTCGGCGCGCGCGCGGCTCCTTCGACTTGGCCTATCATACTCGCCCGGCTATTTACCAGCCTAGCGGCGCGCGTTAATGAAAACTTCCGCTTTGTCAATGAGCCTGACGCGCCGAGAGTGTGCGTTAGGCCGCCGGCGAGGAAAATAAAACTCGGCCGCCAGCCGGCGGCCAGAGGAGACTCTACGAAATCTAGAGTTACTACGATTCAGAATCTCAAGTGCGCGTAACGCGATCTGGCCCCAGGACGCTTAATTACCCGCTCATTGTGTGCCCGTTGCATAACCGGAATGGTGAAAAACAATCCGGGCCCGGCTTGCAATTAAACAATGGAGCCGGCGGGCCACGCTGGAATGGGCGCTCGCTCGAGGAAATGCACCACGCTGGGAATAAAGCGCAGCGCACACCGCGGGAAATCCAAGAGTCGATTAGAAGCGATCGAGGATGAGGTGACAAATCAATAAGAATTTATGGGTAAAAAATGCGAGCTGGGAAAGAGTATTGTGTGTTTGATTGGATTTGTTGGTGAATTGGATTTCAGCAGGGCTTTTCTCCGCTCGTGTGGACAGGCCGTAAGGGCAAGGGCTCAGCCGCTCTAGATGCGTACTGTCAAAGGGCCGGGGCGAGTACAACTGCGCGGCGCAGCGAGAGGGAGCTCCGTCCGCCGGCGGAGTATTTGCTTTCTCGAATTCTTATCTTGAATGGGAGGTGAAACAGAGCCCCCGGTGATGTGACGCCGACGGACTCTCCTTTTGCAGAGAGGAACCCACCGTAATCGGAACACACGCAGGGATTTCTGTTTGCCTCGAAGCGGCCGGCGGACCCAAGTGGAAGAGAATAGTTTGAGGGCCGGAATTAGGCCGATGTTTGAGAAACGATGGGACAAAAGAGTGGTGATTAGCAGGGATGGGAGCTCGTTAGCGATGCAACCGGGCGGATTGTAACCTTGGCAAAGTAGTGCTGGCGACGACAGTCGCGGCCCATTAAAAAAGTTCACCTTGACTGCTTTGTTGGGCTCGTTAAGCATCGTCTCGAGCACGTGGGGGATGAGAGGTGGTGAAATATTTGGCTAGCCGAGGCACATCCACTTGCTACCCGCGCAGAGAGAGAGAGAGAGTGGAGTAAGCTATTATGCGAGTGGGAACTACGGGGAGAGATAGCCGAACGTCCCCGCATCGAATCGCCTGTTACCGAGGCTTTTACGCTCCCACCGCTCTATAATCGGCGCCCGTTTTGACCGACACGCCATCCCGAGCCCAAACACTCGCGCCGATCGAATTAACTTGTACGGATTCGATTTTATCGATCAAATTCAACCCTCCGCGCGCCGCCGTCGGCCGCCATCAATTTCCACGGCCAATTTGCGACGTCGGCGCCGACGCCTCCCGTCGCCGGCCAAATCTCGCTTCGCCGAGTGTGTTTGCGGGAAAATATATTCTCCCGCGTGTCTCTCTCTCTCTCTCTCTCTCTCTGTGTTTATGAAAAATCGAGAGCACTCGGCCTCGATGGCTCTCGAGCGTTGTTAGTGTAGTCGGGTGGGAAGAAGACTTGTTGCTCGGCGAGGATTTTCCAGGCGTTTAATTACCTCGCATGTGGGTCGCGACCACGCGAATATTTGAGATCGCGGCGGATCCTCCGCGCCGGATGCGGCCGGCTCTTTTTACTTGCGGCTTTGTTACACTTTTATTTTCGTCGCTCTCTGCCAGCGATATCTCTCTTTTTCTCTTTCTCCGCCGGTTCCTCGCCAAGCCGACTCGCTCTCTCTCTGATGTGTGTGTAGGCTCGCGCTCACTGGACGGGTAAGCGCGTATGAAAAAAGCCCCGTCAGTTTCGCCGGCGAGCAGAGAGCCGGATGCGCACTCTCCTCTCTCTCTCTCCCCGCCCGTCATGAAAAACATTTGATCGTGAAAGAACGTTTGTTAACGAGAGAGCCTGCGCGCCGCTCTCCACTTGCGCTGATGCGCGCTGACTCTAGACACTCGCCGATTTTCGTTTATAATGAGGAATTATGGAGGATGGAAGAGAGAAGTGTTTGGCTGCGGATCCGAAGGGTTTCAGTGTGCAGCTTTAAGGGCTGGTGGGAAGAGGGAGAGGACGAGGCTATAATATTACATTATCTATATTCATGTGTATCATATTCATATTCATAATATCTAGAATATTAGTAATATTCGAATAGCTAACATCCAATGCGTACCTAGAGTTTTTAAAGAAATAACTCATAAACTAATATTTTACATTCAAAGTTCCCAGCTCCCCCTTAAAAATTTGCTATCAATCGCAACAATATCCAACAGTTTTCCCATTAACTCACTCGATCGAAGTTGTATTCAGTTCAAGCGTCGCTCCATTGAAATAAACATTTCTAGCGAGACTAGCCGACGGGCAAGTTCGCCAGCGAGCGCATTGAGAAAGAGTTGGTCGCGGCGGCCTGCGAAACTGTGTCCTCGTCGCGCACGTAGGTCGGCGGCTCTCGCGCGACAACAAGTGTCTAGCGAGTGTAAGAAAGAGGTGCGATGGTTGCGCAGCCATTCAGAGGCTAATCGGAAAGTGTCCCATTGTCGGGCGGCGATCGCAGTGAATGAGTCGTCTTTCGCAAAGGTCGCCGTCATCGTTATACCTACGCGGCCCTCGTGGGCCGGCGAAGGTTGTCGGATCTCAAAGCCCAGATCCACCTGTAAACGCCACCGGCCGACCATCTGCATAGACCACCGTTATTCAACTAGACTCGCTCATCGCATTTCTTTTGGCCGCGCAGCAGCCGGGACTTTCATCCGATAAGATCTTCGCAATCTCGAAAAAAGTAGCGGCATTTCCACGAGAGCTAGTTTCACTTTCCACTGGCGATGCCAACCCCCGTCGCGCGCCGGCTCCTCGTTTTCTCCGGTTTCTTCTCGAGAGCGCGCGTGCCCTTCTTGCCCCCCGCCAGTCGCACTCTAATGGAGTGGAGAGCCTCGACGAGGATCGCGCGCTCCTGCGGCGACGGCGACGAGCGCGTCGTCGCTGCTTTCGGTCGAGTCGCGCGATGCTGTGTAAAGCCTGTGTAACGCCACTTGGGAGCGGGTCGCGTGGCCAATTAGCATTTAAGTGGCTGGCCAGCGGCTCTTGACGCCGCCGGCCGCCCCGCGCTCTTGCCCGTAACAGGTGGACGATCGGCGAATCTGGCACGCACGCTACTTTCCAACTACAAACCTATCGCGGCCGCGAGCGCGCGACTACCCTGGGTGTATCTGCGATCGAGTGCCGTTCATAAATCAACGTGCCTCGAGATACCACCGTTGATAACTAATCAAGCGCAAGAGTGTCCAACTCATGAGAGTATGATAGATGCACTGGTTGAGTGCTGGTTTTGATTATCTAATAGCCGTTGGAAACCTCTCTTTCACTGGGACGTTTAACTAGGAGTTTTAGAAAAACAATATTTCTCTGCGAATATGAAATTGTATTAAAACTCGAAGTTTTAGAGAAACAATGTTTCTGCGTGAATATGAAATTAGATTAAATCTCAATGTTTTAGAAAAACAACATTTCTGCCTAAATATGAAATTATATTAAACATAAACCTTCGCCCTGAATTGCGCTATGAAAGAAAACCGCGAAAAAATCGATAAATTAGTTTCCCTTAAGCGACACCGACGTCTATCGAAAGTAGGATGAAAATTGACAGAAGGATATAAGATTGATTGATTTCCCGCAGGTTAAGGTGGGAGAGGAAGGATGACCGGGTGGAGAGCGAAGTAGAAGGTGCGGCGAGGTTGGCGCGTGGCAAAGGAGCCCGTGGGCCTGGATCCTCTTCCTCGTCGTCCTCAAGGTCCTCGTGCGCCGAGGGCGAGGGGCTGCACAGGATGCCAGGACCAGCGCAAGAGAGGCCGCGTGCCCACCGGCTCACCGACATCGAGCCTCAGTCCAACAAAGTAAGTCAACCACGCATTTCTTCCTCTTCCTCGGGGCCCTCGGACTCTCCGGCGCGCACTCTCTATTGATCCCGCGGCAGAGCCCCGGCCAGAAGAATCTTCCTCGGCGCTATTGATTGCCGGGGGAAAGGCGCGCTCGCTACTTAAAGACACAAGAGGAACCTCCACTGGCTCGCTAATGGCTCGCAAAGTGTTTTAATGGAAGCTTCATGCGGTAAACACCCTGCGCGCCCACTGTCCCTCCAGCCGGGCAGGCCTCGCGTCGAGCCAACTGCTCTTTCTAGTATCGGGTGTCTCCGTCGAGGATTCCCAGAGTGTGGCTTGCAGATGTGCCACGATGCGCCCACGAAACTCGAGAGTCACGCTTTCCGAATTCGTCAATTTCTAAAACTCCACCTTTTTTATTCTATTTGTTTTTCCCTTGGTCAGTTGATGACTGTCCTGGTAAGCCTCATGTGTTTGAGTGATGTTGATTTAACTGTGTACGAATTTTTCTTCTATAGGGAAAAAACTTTGAAACAGCCATGAGGAAAGTTTGCGCTCATGGTCAGCGTTGTAAGTCGGCGGAGCAATCCCTCGCGAGGCCTCTGTTATCGGCACGAAACTATCGGGAAAAGAGGATGGAGGGAGAGAAAATAGGATGAGAGTGGTTGGATTTCGGGGCCAAGCGGACACGCCGGTGTCTTAGGAGTCGAGGATCGACGATGTCAGTCAGTGAGACTGCCAGGGCAGACGAGAGCCGAGGGCTGCCGCTTTTCGTGGGAGCTCTCTCTCTCTCTCTCTTTCTCTCTCTCTCTCTCTCTCTCTCTTTCTCTCTCTCTGGCGAAGTCGTTTGCGCGAGAAGGAATGCGGAAGTTGGTTCTATTTCGCTCTAGCCCGGCTCGTCCATCTCGCTAGGCCGAGAGCAAATCGATAGGCTCACCGCCCGACACCGACATAAACATACCAACATACGTAAGTCTCCACGTATACACCCACGGGACACGGACCAACACACAGAGGGCCTGCGCATCTTCGACACGCAGAGGCGGAGTGGCACTGTTTATGTGTGGGTATCAACATCCGCGTGGACGAGAACCACTCGTCGACGGCTGTAAGGCGAAGCCTTCGATGTCGCGACCCTTTCGTCACCCTTCGCACCCGCCCTACCCTTCGATTCCCAACCCTTCGTCGTCCGTCGCTCTCTGCCCCCGCGACCCCAGACGCCCTCGCCAATCTCCGCTAAAACGTTATCTCGCCGTTGAATCAAAATCCACCCCGTTCGATTTCACGTGTCGATTCTCCGAGCGCAGCGAAAGTGGCGGTCGATCCTCCCGGACGATTAGCCACCGAGGGGCTTTAATTGAGTGATTAGTAAGGACGGTGATTTAGCTCGAGGCTCGGGTCGCTCCGCCAGGGTTTTCCAGTCGGCCGACCAGCGGGCATAAATAATGCCCCGTGAAATTTATCCTCGCACCACGAATAGAACCGCGCGCGCCTTCCCCCGCCCCCAGTTGATGTTACTGTTAGTCCCACTGACCACCGCGAATCTCCTCGACTAGGAGAGTTTACGTATCGGGCGGCCGGAGCGATTTCTTTCCCGCTTTTATGGCCGAGCCTGGAGGAAAAGAATGGGCAGTGTTCGAGAGAGGCTCGGGCTCTCCCAGTTATTTTGGGTGGGAGAGCGCGCGAGGCGATTCATCATGTCTCTTTTGAAGCGGCGTCTATGAGCGTGAGTCAGCGCCCGGGGGAAGAGGCGTCGCGGTATTCGGGAAACCCATTGAAATTTCAGCGAAATGGAAATTGAAGGCATTCCGAGGGGAGAAGCCCTGGAATACCGAGAGTGCCGGCGACGAAGCCCTCTCTCTCTCTCTCGGGCTTCGCGGGGGGAGCGAAACGCAAAAGAATTCTCCTCGGCGCGCTGCGGTGCCCCGAGCAATTAGCTTACTTCGTTAGAACAATAAGTGTGGGTCGTAAGATCCCGGCTGCTTCCCAGGCGCTCGCCTGCAGCGCCGTCCAAGGATCAGCTTTCTGACAGTCTCGTTGACTCTGTCACCGCGTCCATTCCGGCCACCATCTGCCTCTCGCCGTTAGTGTCGATCCCCGCCAGCAGTTTTTCTCACTCGTTCGCACTTCTCATTAATGGTTCGATAAACTTTTGCAGGATTGCCCGACGGATGCGAAGCGATAATGTAATCGGACCAGGACGAGGTTCCTAAGGGCGGACCCTTGCCGCGTATCGATTCGAAGGTACGGCGTGAAAAAAGGGCCGGGGGAGACAGGAAGCCGCCGTGATAGAGAGCTCGTCCCCTAAACGAGTGCAGCGATTCCCGCGGAAGATGGGCGCGGTTCTACTCCAGCACTTAACAGGATGACTCAGAGAGGAGAGCTTCTCCCGACGGGGGAGAATCGTTTTTTCGCGGAGTGCAAGGCCTGCCGTCGCTTTATTAAAACCGCCCTCCAATCGGTGTATCCGCCGGTGGTCCGCTTTTAGTTTGGCCGGCGGGTGTTTCTAGTCGAATGCTCGCCGGCGATCGCAAAAGGCCGATGGGCGAGACGTCGCGGGCCAATTTCCCCGATTCGGCGATGCGATGTTGAGATCGCTTGCGTCTCTCTTCTCTGCGGCTCTCCGGCCCAGTTTCTCCCTCCGCTCAAGGTTGTCATTATTATTACGTGATCGGGCGCGTTACTCGAGTGACCCACTTTTCCCACAAAACTATTATTCCCATTACGCGCCATTGTGCCATCTTCCCTCGAAATACCCCGGCTGGCTGCGCGCTCCGCCTGTCGACCTCGCTTCTCCATCCGCCTCTTCCTCTCTTTTTCATCTCTTCTCTCTGTCACCAGGACAAATCTTTGCCCTGGAAATCATCCGGTGCGTCCGCCCGCCGACAGTTTACTCTCCGCGACGGACTCGCCGATCGCACGCCCTGGCACTTGTCGGGATTCCTTGTAATTCGTTTTAGGTATTATCAGGAGTAATGAGAGTCGAACTCGGAGTACAGAGAGGCTCGGCGACTTTCACGAAGTTTCGAGGACGAATTCGGAGGAGCAGCCCCAAGGCTGAGCATGACTCAGAATGACTGGAAGACGGGCGCGATAACTGGACCGATCGATTCCGCGGAAGCTGCGAATCGCAGGTCCAGTTGGCGAGTAAGCCCCGCGTGGTGGGAGAGTCTGCGGGGCTAAAGTGCAAATGAGGGGTGGAAGGTTCAACAACTGGGCAGGAAAGTCCATTTCACTGCTCCACCGTCAACTGTACCTCGGCGGGATCAAGTGCGGCTTCCAAGAGGCTGCTCGCCCTCGGCGAAGGAGAGAAGCGGCTCGATACCTTGCCGCCCCCGTCGCATCGAGCAAATATAGCTGGACTTGGTCCACTTTCCTAGGGAAGCCTTCGCACACTCGCACATGTCAGAGAGCGGCGGATATGGAAAGGGACAGAGGAGACAGCGGTGGAAAGAGAGGCACGTAGGACGACACAGGATAGAGGCGAGAGGAGAGGGCCGCGCGCTCTCGCACTCGGTGACCCAGTTTCCTCTGCGTCGGCGGCGTGGCCGTGGTGGTGCACAGGCGGTGGCCGTGCCGTGCCGCGCGGAGAGCTCTCGATTCCCCGCCGAAGATGGAATCCTGGACGATTCCGTCATTGACGCGGCAACCTCCTCGTCGCCGGCATGAGTCCCCGCGAGGAGAGCACCGCGGCCAAGAGCATCGGCGCCGAGGGCCTGGCGAGCGGCACCGCCGCCAACTGCTCCTTCCTCGAGCTGGTGCGCCGTGCCACCGCCTTCTCGATTCCGCGCGATGCTCTGCGACGAGTGCTCGCCGGCTGTGCCAGCTGTTCCACCCGCAACGAGGTACGGATCTCCGGATTATGCCGGACAGTCCAGCGACGAAGGTAGTACGCAGGGTGATCTGCCACTTTCAATCAGTACTGTCGTATTCCAATCAGTCAATTCACTCGCATCTTTGATGTCAGAGCATCTCACTCGCAGCAAGTTAATTCATTCATTTCAGTATTCTATTATGCCATTCTGAATTGGTAAATAGTTGTCTTTTAATAATACATAGTTGATATCCGACAGTAGTGAATCAAAGGCGTGTAAATCACCCCGTACACCTTTCCCATAAGGATCCAATGAGTACGTACTACCCTTCGCCATCGACTGCCTGGCTTAAACTTGAGACCTCTGCGCCTCTCTCACGAGCCCTCGTATGTACTTGCCCTCAGTTCCCAACCACCTTTCGTATACACTTGGACTCTTCTTCTCAACTAGACTCACCCCCGCGCGGCCCCTCCCTCTCCCGCATCGATCTTCCACCCTACAACCTTCACCCTGGTTCACCGCCAGCCGCCAATTCAATCTCTCCCCCACCCTCTCTCTTCGGGGTCTTTCGAGGATTCATTGTTGACCGCGCTCCTACCTCTTCACCCTCTGATGGCACACTCCAGGGCGACGGGCACCCTTATTTTTCAGATGATACCTGCCCCCTCCCACTTCGAGTGGGACTTCACTCCATTCGAACAGTCTGCATACATGTCTTCCAGTATTGACGCTCGAGCACCCGAATCAAGTGTCATTTAGTTCTAGTTTCGACTCTCCGCCTGTAATTGCTGGTTAATCGACTCGCCCGATGTTTCGAAGATGAGTTTCCCTCCGAGGGTTTCTCGCCCGCCGACACCATCAGGGATCACAATAAAGAAAGGGGAGAGGAGAGCGGCGAGCCAGTTGGCCGGGAATACACATACTCTGCCGAATTCCGGCGGGCAATTTATCGGCGGCGATAAACTCGCGGTGGTAGGAGGAGGAGCGCCGGGCGCGGCCTAATGTTTGCCGAGCGCTGCCAAAAAGTTCAGTGACCCAGTGAGGCGAGATGAGAAGAGAGCGCAGCTGCCTCGCTCGAATGACAGTGGAGCGCTCGCCGAGAGGGAAAGAAATCATAATCCCTCGCGAAGGCCTATTTTTGACTGGACGCCGAGCTTCCTTCCTCCTCGCCGAGCAGTCTGATACCAGCGGGACAAATGGGGTGAATTTATGATTGTCCCGGGGGGAGACTGTCTGGGAAAGGGACGGCGAAGTTTAGGGTGCGGCTGGTTGGCGGATAAATCAAAAAATCGTCACGGAGTTGGCAGACCAGTTTCAGCTTAAACAAGCGGAAAACGTTGCGGAAGGGGCGGAAGGGGTTGGAGCTCGGGCGCGCATGTATACATGCGGCCTGTATTGTGTCGCACGGTTCGATACTTGTCGGACCAGTTGCCAAAAAATACAACGACCCAAATAAGACTAGTTGCGCTCTCACCCGTCGATACTTCCGCACTGCGACCTTCCCCGATCTTTCCGAGTCGGTGGTTCCGCGCGTCACTTACCTACCCTTCTGACATCTCGGCGCGGTTGGAGGGGTCGTTTGTTGGAGTGTACGGCAACTTTGGGATTGATAGGTTGCAGCGAATGGGACGTGCGCTCGTTGGCCGAACGAGATAATTGATAGTCTTATAATTCAAAGGCTACGAGTGCGCCGGTTAAAGAGGAAGTCCCCTATGCGCCGAGGAGAGAGACTGGTTAGACTCGATTGCTTTTTCGAGAAATCCCTCAAACCCGTTCTCTCTTTTCACCAGCGAACCAACCCGCCACTTCCAGTCTGCGAGAAGTTCTTTTGACAGTGTCCAGATCTCAGGGCCTTACGTAAACTTCGCTCCGATTCCTCCGCGGGAATAAATAGCTTCTTCGGATTCCAGGTCACCGTTCCTGATATCGTAGATAAGAGGAAGGCGATTGGGATCGCCAGTAATGACCCTGTTTTCTTTCCGGCGAGGATGACTCGTGGAAGATGAATGAGTTGCTTAAATTGCCTGGGCCAGGATGATTCATCCTCTACTTGATTTGCTGGAATCGCTCTCGCCAGGAGTGCGCGCGAGTTCCTAGTGGTGTTGAGCGGAGCATGTCGGCGCATCCTTCAAATTCACTTAATTTTCACTCGATTTCTCTTTCGCCGATTATCCACACTCTGAAGTATAATAAAGGAGCGCGCGCGCGCGCGCAGCGAGACCGAGTGGGTTCCGCCCGGCGTCCACTCGAGGAGATTGAACTCCGGGCGAGGAGAGGAGCGGCTCGCGTTCGATGTTATTCATAGGAAAAGTTGGCGAGACTTTAATATACCGGCGGCGAGATGAGCCGCGCTTCTTCGGAGTCGGCCCGGATTGCGCTCGTAGTTTCCTAGTTGGGAGATATCGGGGCAAAAGTTGGGAGGAGAGTCTGGAGAGTATACTCATGGAGAATTGGACTTGGTTTGGTTGCAGGGATTGGGCTGTAACCGGGGAGACGACTTCAGCACGCCGATCAGCTCGGGAAGCAACATGGGGAGCATCGCCCGCTTCCCAAAGCTCGACGAGTGCGCCCACTTTCATTACGAGCACGTGGAGCTCGGCTCGGTCGAGGTAAGGTTTTTCGAGGTGGTTGGGTGGATTAGAAAGGTTGGGTGGAGAGAGATGAAGGGTTGATTGGATTCAGGTGTCGCTGAGCGAGGGCAGCAACGACTCGGAGAGCTATGCAGTGAGGGTAACATCCGGAGACGCCTGCTGGACGCTCCAGCGCTCCTACGAGAACTTCGTGATGTTCGACAAGCAACTGCACCGTTGCATATTCGACCGGAAGTTCTCCTCGTTGACCAAGCTTCCGGACAGCCGGCCAAAAAATGCCTGTGATATCTTGAGGGAGTACTTGAATAGATTCTCCCAGCTGAATCACGAGGGCCTGAATTGCGGCCCCGTCCTCAACTGGCTCCAGCTAGACAACCGGGGAAGGAGGATCCTCGTGCCGGAGTCGGACTCCTGCCCCATTAATACTCCTGCGGTCGCCGCGGCTTACGCCGTCAGGCCGTACGTGGCGCAAGCCCAAGATGAAATCTCCTTTCAAGTGAGTTTCTCGCGAAACTATGTCTGTTAACATAGGGGAAGGAAACTGGCGCTGCGAAAGCATTGTCTGAGAGGGAGAAATGAGAAGAGGAGCATAGAATGTACAATTTGTTTCAGGTCGGAGATATGATTTCGGTGATAGATATGCCTCCGCCAGGTGAGAGCACCTGGTGGCGAGGAAAGCATGGTTTCGCGGTGGGTTTCTTTCCGGCTGAGTGTGTCGCCGTAATTGGGGATAAAGTCCCCCGGCATTTGACCGTCTCCACTACGGTCAGATCGAAGCTACCAGTGAAGCCTGTACTCAGGAAGCACGGGAAGCTCATCGCCTTCTTTAGGTCGTTCATATTGAACAGGCCTTCCAGAAGGCGGCTCAAGCAGTCTGGAATTCTTAAGGAACGAGTGTTCGGCTGCGACCTGGGAGAGCATCTCTTGAATTCGGGACAAGATGGTATGCACGGTAATAACAATCTCGCCTTCGAACTAAATCCAACAATATAATATGAATGTATGCGATTAAATGTTTAGTGCCCACTGTCCTGACTTGCTGTGCTGAATTCATTGAGAACCATGGCCTGGTTGACGGCATATACCGTCTGAGTGGGGTCACGTCAAACATTCAGCGACTCCGAAATGCCTTCGACGAGGATCGTGTTCCTGCGTTGCATTCCGACGAGAGTATTCTACAGGACATCCACTCGGTGGCGTCCTTGTTGAAGATGTACTTTCGAGAGCTGCCCAATCCACTCTGTACCTACCAGCTATATTCGACTTTTGTTAGTGCGGTCCAAGCTAATAGCGATGCCGAGAGGTTCAGGCGAATGAGGGATGCCGTTAGGAAATTACCACCACCTCACTATAGGTACCGATAGGAATCATAATCATGGGGTATATTGTCCGAGGAGGGAGCGATGGAAGGGGACTAATCCTATGTATGGTTTGTATTGGATCTTGTAGAACATTGGAATACCTGATACGTCATTTGGCGAGGGTTGCTGCGCGGGGAGCCGAGACTGGGATGACGGCGCGGAACGTAGCAATTGTATGGGCACCGAATCTCTTAAGATGCAAGGAACTCGAAGTGGGGGGTGTGGCGGCGTTACAAGGCGTCGGTGTGCAGGCTGTGGTGACAGAATTCCTAGTCTGCTACGCCGACCTAATTTTCGGCGATGGTCCGGTCGGCAGGCCAAAGTCCCTTGCCATTACGCCACCCCCGAGATTGCTCAGTTTGAAGGAGGCACGAAACAGGAATCTCAGGACGGAGTCGGACTACATAGAAGTCGGCGCAGGTCCAGCAGGCCTACCCTTACAGTATCACACAGTCATAGAATTACCACGGAAAAGAAATGGCTCGAAACGTTCGCCCTCGCTGAATTGGAGGGCGTTGTTCGGCAGAGGTGGTCTCGGTGCCAGGGGCAAAGCCAGGCAAGTTGGCACCCCACCTCAAGCAGAAACGGTGCCAAGTTCCTTAAACTCGTTGCGGCGATTGAGGCCGGTAAAGAGTGCCGACAGTCTCGACGGGGAAGACAGTTTGGGTCCTCTCCTGGGCCCCCCACCTACCAGACCTTGTGGACATAGTCGGTCTGTTTCTCACGACTCCTATTTTGATCATCTGGCGGACGCGCCTAGCGCTACGTCTCCTTTGGACCTCTCTGAGATACAGCTTAACTTCGATCTAGAAGAACGGGAGATGAGAATGTTCTCGGAGGAGGAAAGTGGAGGTGTGGCGTCTGTCGAGGCATCCCCACGGCGACAGAGAACCGACGGAGCTCAGAGTACAGCTACCACAGGTGGCTCCAAGCGAAAGAGGTCTCGCCTCGAGGAAAGACTGCAGTGTGACGTCGAGTTACGCTTTATCGACAGCCAAAGTCCCGACCAGGTAATTATTTTACGTTTGTAAGTATCACAGGTATTCGAAACTGTTGAGTAATCAATTGTACGACGTTAACGAGAAAAACGATGATTGTAGGTGATGGTGTCAGCTGATATTCACAGCCTGGAGACACCCTCTCCGTTGCCTACGCCTGGATACGTTCCTCTGATATCCGAGGCGTCCACTCCCCTGACACCAGCAACGTTACCTGGAACCTCCCACTCCACCTCACCGATACCAGCCAACAGTCCTAGAATAAGTTTTCGAAGTTTCACTTTACCATTAGAGCTCGACGACGAGCTCAACAATGCCAATAAGTTGAACAGAACTAGCGTGTCTTCCGATAAATCATCTGACCCTAGTCATAGGCTATCCATAAACTTAGACAGTCAGAGTAACTCGAAGTCCTGCGAGCGAATAATGACCTACGATAGGAGAGTAGACTTATACGAAACGAAAATCGCGGAAGCCACCCGAGCCCGTAATGCTTCCAAGGAATCAAACCCGTTGATTTCGGACGTTCTCGATCAAGAAATGACACCCTGTGATAGATTAGCCCCAGCTCGCTCCGAGGAGCCACCTAGTAATATGACATCGTCCTGCAAGGACATACCCAGTGGATCGAACACTTACCAACGCACTGAGAATAAATCGCAAAGTGGTAGTAAAGACAGACTGGATTCACGAAAACACGATGGATCTAGTGGCAAGTCTTCCACTCACCAGCCCGATGATACGATGGCCGAGAATTCGACAGCACAGAGGAATGAGATGTCAGGCTTGCTGCAATCGAGTGCCACTGACTTAGACTCCCCCATGTCCTACGAGCAGACCATCGAGGACCTTCCAGATTCGGGATTTGTCATTTGCGACAGTTCCGACAAAATGTTTACCAACACAGAAACGGGACAAATAGCAACGAATACCAATGACTCTGGCGAGTGGGTAATAGTAGAGAGAACCACTGGCTCTATAACAACACCGAACAGTGAATCCAGTGGTCCAAAAGATCCTCTTGATGGAAGCGCCAATCGCGCAATCGCTACCGAGCCCCCTCAGTTGATATCACCTTCGGAAAATATCTCGAGGACTTCGCTTGATCTGACCATGGGCTCCATTGCTGACACAGATACCTCTTGCATTGGTGACAGTGAACTAACGGAGAGTCCTGTCCTTCCGCAAGAGTCGGCTCAAATGACATTCGATATGAATGAAATAAAAGATGACTATCAACGAGAGCAACAACAAGACGTCAATGAGAGGCGAGTCCATGCTTCATTTCAATCTCAGTCACACTCGGGCGAGTTGGAAGTGACAGCAAACAATATCCGAGCAAGTCCCAGGACACCAGGAAGGGCCCGCAGTAAAATGGAGCAAATCTCTGCGGGTGGAAAAGACTACCAGATGGAACAGGGAGTGACTTGTTACTCGTCTTTGGAGCACGTGAATACTTTTGGGAGACGTCAAGCGGGCGAGGAATGCAAGAGTTATAGTGAGAAAAGCAGATCAGTAAGAGACAGCGAATTTCTTGTGGAAACGAGGCGACATATACATCCGGAATCTTTAGTTCTACCAAAAGATCGTCGTCCTTTATCGGCCCAGTTCGAAAGAACACGAGACCAAGAGAGACCCTGCTCGGAAGCCAGCGACCGTCGGGGCCACACGTTCAAGTCGGAAAAGTGCCAAATGTTCGATTACCCGACAAAGGAGGGGCATGCGCGTGACGTTCGTGCGCGCGAGGAGTTTCCGAAGCGATCGGAAGAGAAAACGGGTGCGGAGAAATCGAGGATGACGGAACAAGCCGAGGAAGTGGTGATACCATCCGAAAATGCCGCAGAGCCGGAAGATGTGGCACAAGCGCCCGAAGGAGCATCGGAACCTACGTCCTTGAATTCCTCCTGCACCTTCTCCAATGCTTCCTCCCCTCTAGAAGAATCCATTGTTCTCACGGATACAGCAGCGATTTTGCAAGAGTTGGCGCTCCAGCGTTTGTCCGGCGGGATGGTCGGAGACCTTTCCGTCACCGGGAGACGACGATTCGAGGTCGAGAGTGGCAGGGACCGAAGGAGCTTCGATTCCGAAATCGGCCGAGAAATCGTCCGGGAGCGCAGAATGAGACAGGAGTTGGACTGCGCAAGAGGCAAATCCGACGACTCGGCAACTACGCAACACCTTCCACCGTGCTTGAGGGCGCGGCACGCCAGAGCCAATCGAACTTCTTTGAGCCGGTCCCTCGACGAAGGGAAATTCAACAAGATGACGGGGGAAGGTTCACTCTCTGTTAAACAGAACTCGGAGGATGCGCAGCACGGCTCAACCCCGAACGTAGGCTCGAACAGTTCGACAAGTAGTTCCGCAGAGAAGGTCCACCTGAGAAACCTCGGCGGACTGGACCTCGGTGATCCCCAGTGCAGAGAGAGAATTGAAAAGTATAAGGAAGAGAGGCGAACGTTTTTGCGAGACAAGTATAGGTCAGAGAGCTTTCGCGGCATGCTGGCCAAATCCGAGGACGACGGAGAGCAGGCACTTTTGAATAGATTAAAGCAGCGAGCATCCAGGCCTTCTCTCCATTGACGCTAATACGAGTTCGTCTGTTCACTCGCGGTTATCAGACTTTCAGGTAACTTGGCTGGATAAAGATTCATTCAAGGGATTGGCGGACTCGGTATGCGCGATGCGATCAATTTCTTTGACGATGCGACGCCGCGAGGTAATTTATTATAAAGAATCGATGTGGGATCGATGATTTCGTTACTGTTACCGATCTTATGGGGAGGATCTTCTCTCTCTCCCTCTTCTTCTTTTTTTTTTACTAGTGTTATTGTTCCCAAAGAGTTCACAAAACGCGTTCTCGTTGAACCGTGTCATCGGCGGTGGTGTATTTATTCGAGATGTACCAGACTCGAATTCGATAAGTTGTGTGCATTTTAGTAATTGGACCCTTTGCACTCGCGGTGATTCCCGCGAGGGTCATTCGGCAATCCCCGTCAACTTTAAGAACTTATTTATCAAAGTTGTTTGCGGGCCTGTCAGATAGACAGGTTGAGTGAAACGAGAGGGTGGCACATGCGACGCGAGTGCAAAGGGGACATAGTGTGACTGACCAATGTATGCCTTCACGTTATCCTTGGTACGTTGCGTTGAAATTTCATTCGATTCGCTTTCCGTCTGTGTCTGTAAATTTTGTTATTGCTCGTCGAGTGAGATATTTTTATATGCGGAAATACGACAGCGGCAATTGGTTATTCATTCCCAGTGCGGAGAACTCGCGCTCTCCCGTGGTCGGACTCGCGCGCACGTCCTCCCGCATTCCGGGAACTTGTTAGCTTTACGCATTTATTTCTACTCGTGTGTTCTCACCGCGTCGATTGCTTATTAGCTCTAATATGCAGCTACAAATTTTAACTACGTTACTGTCGCTGTTAGCCTTTTATTCGTATTAGCACATTAAAATACTCATTCGTTTTGCTCGTGCTCGTGCTCGTGCTCGTGCCGCCGGTAGAGGTCTGGTACACTTTTTGCGACACACTCTCTCGGGATCGCAATTTCTCTTCTCCAGATTTCCACGACTCGCCACGTTAAATTAAACATTCGACACGCTTCTTCAAATTATTGACTCTCTCGTTCGTGGACGGGTCCACGGGAATACGCGCGCGTCTTTTGTATATGCCTTCTTTACCATTATTAACGACGATTATTATTATTATTATTATATTATTATTATTATCAATTATTATTATTATTAGTATTATTATTAATTAGTTGGTATGTATTATATTAATTTATATTCTAGTTGGATTAACGAGTGTAAAGAGAGAACCTTGCTTAAAGTCAAGATTACTATCAGAACCAATTGTTTGTTTAAGGAAGGATCGGCGACTTTATTGAACGTTGCGCAGTCGCTTCGAGACAAAAAGTGCGAGGCGGATTATACTATACCTATACGAGATCTTTTTATTTCATGGGGTTCCCAATTAAGGGACGCCAGGACGAAGCCTGTTAGACCCTCGATCTGCATTTATATATATTTTATATTACTTTTAATGATATTAATCGTTCTATTCTCGTTGATCCTTTTCTGCGATTACACTTGAAGTAGGCAAATCTGCGATGTATAGATATGCCCTAGTGCACGTTAAATTCCAGTAACAAGGTATTTCCAAGCCGTAGGAGCTCCTGCATTAGGCACTTTCAACCTGTAATGAAATTAGGAGCGAATACTTGATCTCTGACCAATGGAAAAGATAAGGAATATACATATAATGCTCGGGGTGTCTTGAGTCAGTTACGCTGATGATGCTCAAAAACAATAAACTCACACCAGTCGCCATCGACTAAAGCCGTACAGAGACACAACACTTTCGGAGAAGCTTGGCCGCAAGGGGACTTTTTTTCAGACTTCTTTTTTTTCAAGACTGCTCTTTGAGATTAGAGGGGGGAATCGGTGCGCTTTTCCCGGTGGCCGCTCGCGCGAAAGAACCAACCGTCGCAAATTGACGAGATGGGACTTTGTGCGAGCGGGTTTATAGTGGCGCGCAACGTTCCAGGAAACTTTGCCGGTATGGAGGCCGCTCTGCTCGCTGGCCACTCGCCCGCCGCCGAGAGTGAGTGTTTCCCGGCTTTGACGGTACTGCGAGCGCGGGGGTGACGCGGGGCAGTTTTCCGAAACGCTCCATTAGCCGGCATCGAACAAGCGACCCTTTCTCGTCATCGAGCGCTTTTCTCGTTCGGCGCGGAATAATAGTTTGCGATCTTGTCTAGTTTACGCGTCCTCGCGAGCGACCGTGCCCCACTCGCGCCGATCACCCTCCGCACCCCCTCCGATATCCGATCGATCGCCAGATGCCGCGATTGTTTTCGAGCCTCTCGTACATCACTCCCACGGTGATCTTGCAGGCGAATTCGAAGTTATCTCTCTTATTAGATCGCGTGCGAAATATTCTCTGTTTTCGTTTCCCTTGACCGAACGATGTTCAAGAAGCCGGGGATGCTCGAGCTTCTTACAAGGCCGGAGAGTGCCAGCGCTCCAAGCGAGGATGACAATAAACGTGTGTCCTTTAACGCGACATCGATCTCCGAATCTTTGCTGTTTCTCTAGAAAAATTTTCCCATTGTTCGTCGACCGGCGCGCAGGGTGGTTGGGGAGTCGGATTAAAAGAGCGGGGGGGTCGCTCGACACCTGCATTAACCATTACCACCAGCGGTACTGCATGCACAAGTAGCGAAACCATTCTACTAGCACGAGAACGCCGTTAGATAGCAAGCGAGCCGTACACTCGAATTACATAGGAGATTTAAGGGTAGCTGCTTCCCCTGGGTACCACGTTCTAGAGAGAGGCCTAGCTAGCGCGCTTTAGCGGTATATACACTTGGAGGCGTGACACCTACAAATCTACAGATTACTATTTACGAGTACTTCTGCACAATGTAATGCGCAATATAACGGTACATCCGTAGGGATGTGTATTTTTAATAATTTGAGATTCTCGCGACTGTATACACCAAGTATATATGTATAGGCTTTAGAGTGTACACACACACCATAAACCGTAGAGGAGGAATCCCGCGCGCGCGGAGAGGGCCAAATTGTACCGGGGAGCCTAATCTATTGGCAGCGTTTCCTATCCGACCACACACTCCACGAGAAGAATTCTCACTCCCCTCCTCCTCACAACCCACCCACCCTGCCCCCCCCTCGAGCGAAACGCGAAAGTCGTAAGGACTAATAGTAATCTTGCTTTTGAGCGTCGATGGCCCCACCGTTCGCCTTTATCGTCCTGTTCTTCTTCCCTCGCCTACCTCTCTCTTCAACCCCCTAAGATCCTCCATCCGTTCCCTTCGGATTCCGTACTCCCATCCTCCTCCCCCCTCCCCTCAATTTACCAGTCTATTTTTAAAGGTACGACTGTTCTGTTAACTAGACGATACTGTTTTGCCTACTACGATTACAATTATAATATATGGAAAATTATTGTATGTAAACAAATACAAATGCTATGAGTACGAAGCGAAGGGATATTGCGCGTTGATCAATCCCAAGCCAATCGATTTTCCCGATTTTCCCCATTGGTGAGTATAAGCTTGTGATTTGGTTTGGTTTATTAAAGTTGAGTTATCGAGGCTTGAACTATTTAACAGCTCGGAGGCCTGCAGGGAAGGAAAGGGAAGGAGAAGAAGAAGAAGAGAGAAGCTCGGACGTCACATTGTCATCACGACTAAACTTCTTTCGGCGAGCGAGCGCGAGCCCTCAAACCTGTAAAGGACCTTTGGTCTTTAGTTCTTTAAACGCTGGTGATAGAGTGGTTGAAAGGTGAGGAGCACTCGAGCTCTGCCGGAAGGTAGCAGCCGGGGGAGACGTAAAGAGGTAGCGAGCGCCCGCGCTAGTGAAGGGGGTTGCGAGAGAGGGGGGGACGGGGGTGGCGCGGCTTCTAGAGGCTTTAGGCTTTATGCCGCAGAAGAACGAGGGCCCCTCGAGAGGGCAGGAAGCACCGCGGTAAGGGCGACTCCGTGACTATCGCCGGATCTTGGACGGTAATTATTTTTAAACACGTCCTGGAGATATGAATCTCTCTCTCTCTCGCTCTCTCCCTCGGAGTCGGTGCTCTCGAAGAACAGCCCCGTAAACTCGTCGCATCTCCGCGCCCTAACTAAATAACCGGACTAATTAGCGAGGCTCGCCGAGCTTTCCGGCACGTTGCTGCACCGGCGTCGCCTTGATAACTATTTTTCAACGGGCACACCCTCATCCCTCCCACGGTATCTCCCTCGTCGAGTACCGCGGCCTTATCTTCCCACAGTGCCCCCCCCCCCCTGGGGAATCGAATATTTCCGCTAATTGTTCGATTGGAGGCGCATTTATTGCTCTCCCTGAAGTCTCCGGTGGTTGAGGGAAGCGCGTGCCCCCTCCAACCCCCCCGGCCGTCCGCGCTCCAGCCGCCTTTCCCACTCGGCTGCTTTCACCGTGTACAAATCGAATCAGAACGCCCCCGCACCCACCTCGACAATGTTATTTGTTAGCAGAAGCGTCGTAGTATCTGAAGCCTGAAACGAGGCCAGATTGCCCTGGGTGATCGAGTTAAACGCCACGTGGACCGTAATGCCCAGGCCACTGGCAACCACCCCCCTATTCCCCCGCCCACGCGCCACCCCCTTCTACACTCCCCGCGCGCGCGCTTCCTACCACAATTTCGCTTTCTCACGACATTCCTGCCTTTCCCTTTTACCACCGCGCTTATCATTTAATCGCTCATCTTATTGCGCTAACTTTATTGGAAAATCAGAGCAACTTTTTCCCGGTTTCATGGATCGAGGAAAGTCCGCCGGAATGTTATAGCCATTGGGACGAGCGGCTCGGGGCTTAAGCGCGGATTAGGAGGAACGATGGGGTAACAGTTTGCAAACGAGTGGTTCGCTGTTTCCCGATGTCCTTGGTGAACGCTAATAGGGGGCGGGGGGAGGGGGTGGACTGCGAGATTTGCGCCAAGGGTTGATGGAGAGAGGTGGATTGACACGCGGCGACGTCTTGACAGCTTGTTAGGCTAACGGCTCGGTGCCCCCCTGCTCGTCGAGCACCGGCCGCCTCCTCACTTCTGACACGACTGAGAGTCTTTACCTCTCTTTCCTCGAACGCGAACCCCCCGGTTGTCTGCCTTGCGGGATCCTGCTTGAGCCGATTGCTGGCTCGCTCTTCGCTTGTGCGTGATACCCGCGGCGAGGTTCCTCGAGATCGATCCGTTTAGTTGTTGCGTTCGCTTGGCGCGTGTTTGGTTGAGGGAAATTCATTTGTCTGGATTCTGGATAGATTGTATTTAAAGGGACTGAGTTTTGTTTATGGAGAAATCGATGCTGGGCAATTTTGCGCAAATGTTAAAATATTCGACCTTATTAATTTGTTGTAATCTGTCGAGGGTGCTTTCACGCATAAATCCAGACCTATTGATAAGCCCGTGATATCTTATCGATCGATAAGAAACTGTCGCCTCGATTCCCGAAGAAATCTCCGGGCCCAAGTATTAATATACAAATTCTCAATTCCATCATTTATCCTTCAGAAACCAAAGGACCCAAAAGAATCAAGCGAACCACTTCGCTCGTTCACCATTACAAATCTCGCTAAACATATTATACTCCCTGGACGAGCGCGACTTTTCATTAAACCCAAGCTTATAATCGGAGTCAGGGTTGAGCCCTAGAGGAAAAAGGAGTCGGTGCCGCGCGAAATTGTTGTCTTTGATGTCGCGTGAATAGATAGGATCGCGCTGATAGGGCGAAGGGGGTCGGCACGAGGCAGGTAGAGGCCGTAAACTAATGAGATCATGGCGGGCCATTTATGACGTTTATTAGATTCCGTTAAGACGTCTGTTATTACGGTGCGTAAATAAAGGGGGGCGGGGGGATGTTCGCACCCCTTGCCGGGCGCGAGCGAGCTGCCAGCAGGGATCTGGAATGCGGCCGAAATAATGAAATAAGGGACAATGAAGTGGCAGGTACAATGGAGCCAATGGAGGGCGCACGGGCGCGCGTCCCACTGGTGAAATGATGAACAAGGCGATGAACTACAGAGGACAACTACACCCGGTTAGAGCAAGGGCCGAACCCGCGGGTCCTCTCTCTCCTTTTCCCGCTGCTAAATGCAGTGGGCGTGTTCCCCCCCATTACTTTCATTATTTTCAGTCCCTCGGGCGAGCCCGCGCCGCACGGCGAAACCCTCCGGGCGATAATGCGCACTTCTCCGCGTACGAGATTAAGTGTCAAGGGTGCTGGTGTTGATAGTTTTGGTTTGAGACGAGCCGACGAGGTGTGTCTGACCTTTCTGCTATTTCGGACGAGTATGAAGATTCGGGGTTTGTAGAATTTGATATTATTATGGAGTTATTATTATTCCCCTTGGGCAAGTGATTTCTCGGAGAATCTTAATTTCTAGGTCAAAAGTGAAAGATCGATCAATATAATCAATCACATCGATTCGAATCCAAGCGAACCGATCCCAATGGGACTCGGCCAATTCAGAAGCACAAACCGCACCATCCCTATTACAACATTACAGGAATGGAAGCATCTCCAATAAATAATGCCAGGACTCCAACTAATACCGAGCAATCACTCGGTCCATTTAAGCAACTAGTGGCGCTCTTAGCGACAGAGCGGGCAGCCGCAATATCATCTGGTCCGATATCCCCGACGAGGGTTGGGAGGGGGTCGAATATCGTGGGGGGCTGCTATCTTGGCTGTCGCGACGCGCGTTCTGGCGCGGCTTCAAAGGCGGGCCTTTAATCCAGCGGGCCACTGCCGGGGCTAAAACACACAAAGCGAGGCAGTAATTCGCGAGAGTAGAGATAGTCGAGGAGTTAATTCGATCGGCGACGATCGGATATATATCTCAGGGAAAGGCCGGTGTGGGGGGTGGCGATAGGGTGGGGTGGGGGGTATGAGGTCCGTCCTCCACGCAAAACACTATTATCCGAGCGCGTATTTGAGAATGTGGCCCGTGATTTCGTCTCGATAACACAATTACCGGTTGAGCCTGTCTCCTTCCAGCCGGCAGCACGTCCCTCTCGGCGTCCCGCTCGCTCCCCCTTGTCAAGGTTTGCCTTTGCACTTGCGGCGCACACCCTCTCGCCGGGGCTTGTCTCGTCCTTTTCATCGAATCTCCGGGCACAGGGGGAGCAGAGAGAGAGCTGACACCTCTCTCCACACACACGTCCCCTGCCGCCCCCCCTTTTCATACTCTGTACGTGTGTGGGCACCCCTTTCTCTCTCTCTCTCTCTCGCGCCCCCGTCGCGCTTCAGCCACCCCCGACTCCTACCCTCGGCTTCTGAACCGACACAGAACACAGAGTAGCTACGCTCGCTCTGATCCCTCGCAATTACTTCCCATTATCTGGGTATTAGGATTCACCCCAACTGGAAGCACGACGTGGCCCGCAAGCTCCGCCTATGCCGTCCTGCCCCGCTTCTTTCTCCGCGCTCTCCTTTTCTACCTCGGACCTTCGCTCTATCCGAGAATCGAACGCTCTCCACTCTCGAGCTCCGCTCTCTGACTTTGATATTTCCTGCTTTCAGGCTTAAACGAGGATGGCCACTCGTCGATGGGAATCGCAGGCTTTCGGAGGAAGAGGCCCAGTTCTCGCGCGGGGCCCTCTTTTGCGGATACTTGACTTCCCACGGCAACAGGTGGACAGTGACTTGATTCTCGACGCCCGGAGTCATTGGATCGAGGAGCGAGTATTGCCGGAGATTCGATTGGTTGCTGGGATGTTAATTGATGCGCTGGCCAAGTTGACTGGGGGTGGCGCGGGCGGACGAGAGGGAAAGGTCAGCCGGCCAATTAGCGGAATGATAATGCGCCCGGTGGACGCGAAGACGCGGCCTCGTCGCTCTTGACCCGAGACGCTTCGAAATGTCAATCGCTGCTGGGCTCCTTTCATAGGGGACAGTGCTACCCTTGCTCGTCGGGTAATCCGACCCTCGATCAAATGCCGCTTCAATTGGCCGGTTTTCTTTCTTTAAAATTACAAACTAATTTATACAGTTGCTGTCTTAAACTTGCGCGTCATCTTCGCTGGACTACTGGCCGAATTTTGCTCGTATTTTTCGAAACTTTTTTAAATGGTTTCGTGTGAATTGTCAAGAATTAAAAGAAGATACCAAGAAGAGTGGTTTTCTTCGGTGATTACCTTGAAAACCTTTCATCAAAGTCTAGCGAGAGGCCTATCGAGAAATAAGAGAATGGATGAGGATAAGAAAGATAGAACAACCCACGTGACTTACCAATATCTTTAATTCCAACTTGCGCTACAGACCAACTTACTATCTCGCTATAAAAAGTGACACGAAATTCCGACTAGCTCTGCTTACTGTATCTCGCTATAAAAATTGCATCGGGAGTCCTCTCGACATAGTCATTTACACTTATCTCCGCTCTCCACCGCCTCTCAACCCCATCACCACCGAAGCCCGCCGTCAGCATATCAACTTCCAGGCCGACCGGTAGAAAGAGCGGAGGACTAGTTGGACTACTGCGTAAGGAAGTCTCTAAAAGTGCGATATCCGACTAGACTGATTCTCACTCGCGCGTATGAACACTGAGCCCGAGGAACTCTTTAGTCCCGTGGAGGACGAGGACGGCGCGTCCACGTGTATCGCGAACCAGGAGTGGCCGCTTTCGCGGAGGAGCCACTGGGCGGGGGTGAGAGCTGGCTGAGTTTCCCCCGTGGAGGAGGCGCCGGGGTTCCCGATGCTCTCAGCGATGTTGCCGTTGAAGAGGCTGGTGGGCTTGATGGGAGAGCGTGACCGGATGCGGGTGAGAAATCGGATGGAAGCCGCTCGGCGAGCTGCGCCTCGAGACCTGGTGGTTGCCGGCGGTGCCTCGGTGCGCGGAGGCGGCCGTTGGAGTTGGAGTGGTGGTCGGCGTCGGTGTCGAGGTCGGCGTCGGCGAGGGCGTCTCGTCCCCGAGGACGTCGATCTCGTCCTCGTCCTCCGAGTCCAGAGGCGCGTCGCTGCTCCCTCGGGACTCGCGGCCACCGCCCAGAGAGAAATCCACTGGTCGCTCTGGAAAATAGTGGGATTTCGTGGGTTTCTTTAGAATTCGAGGACATTTCTCGGTGGAATCTTCAAATCGGGCGAATCTAAGATTCCGAAAGAAAAAACCAAGCGAATCACCCTATAAGCCCCTTTAAACCTAAAGGCGTCCTTCTTTCGCGCGCGGTGAGCATCTAATCGAATTGGGTCAGGTATCCGCCGATACACAAGTCAGGCTCTTTCACCTCGCGGGGCCTTAGCGGTGAACAATCAGGAATGTAGGTCTGCTCGAGCACTTAGCCGATAATTGACTAATTTCTCCGTAGACCGGTCGAATCGAGAAGAAGAGATCCCAAGGGTCGAGGGGACCGCGAGGAGTCAGGGAAGGAACTCTCGAAGGCGAACCAAGAAGAGAAGAGGCGAGGGGGTGAAGAGGGGGGTGAGGGTTTCCCTGTCGGCGGAGCATAAGGCAGTCGGTAGAAGAGGGTGGGACCTCAGGGGCTTCTTCCTTAGACGGCGATCCGTCTCGAGACTTGCCAAGGCGGTCTCTCATCTTCCTACGTGCTTTCCACCCCCGCTGCCAAGGAGATGCCTCCCTAACTTCGTTAGCCCTTCCTACTTCGACGGGGCCATCTTGGCGACTGACGAGCGAGAGAGCGCCGGGCCAACGAGCCGACGTACACAAGATACCTGTATCTTCGAGATATCACGTCCCCCCGAGGAAGACGGTGAAAGCCGACCGAGCGCCCACCAACTCGTCCCACTTCCACCCTCTCTCTCTCCCTATCTCTCCACAGACATTTCCCCAGGAATATTCTCGCCAACTTCAAAGTTACAGATTTTCGCGAGAGTTGTTACTTTTTTAAATAAATAAAACCCCGTTTGAATTATGATATTCTCGCCGAGTTCAATATTATAGATTTTCGCGAGTTATTTTTTTAACTAAATAAAAGCTAGTTCGAATTATGGGGAGAGAAGAGGGTCGAGTACCCCGCAAGTATTTGAAATGACAGGTACGCCCGGTGATCGGCTTAGCCCAGAATTGTGTCGCGATTAAAGCGGTTATTAACATAAAGTTTATAATTGCTTGCTGTATAAATCTCCTCTAGGCCCCGCCGGGCGGATTGGGGGAGGCGGGGGTGGGGGGTGGTGATATATCGGTCTCGGCGGGATTTCTGTGTACGTCAAATAGTTCCGCCGGTTACCATGGCTCTAATGGATCATATAATGCAACCAAAATTCCGCTGACAATAAATTACGCAACTTTAGCTAACTAACCAGAGCATAACCGTGGTCGGAGGAACTATAATGATTAGCCGGGACGGGGGGCGGCCGGCGGGCCGCTCGCTCGCCCGGGATAATGATCGCTTTCTACCGTAGGACTCGCCGCAATTCGCGTGTCCCTTAACTCCATTATCGTGGGCGGAAATTCGGTTAGAAGCCACTCCGCTGATCCAGTCATGAGCAACATTATCTGCCCGAACCACCCGCCGCCCCCCCTCGATTTCAACGGACTACCACCGATTCCCCCGATAGTTTGGACGCTCGCTCTGTCGCTCCGGCCAATCCCGCTATTCCGCTGGATACGATTTTCCGGCGATGGATGTTGGTGCAGTTAACGTAACTTGGATTTAGTGGAATTTGGATGATTTTTGGAATAATGGGCTTGGCTTTGGGGGTTTTTGATTTAGGTTGACTAAGAGATACGAAGATGTTTATATTTGGAAATATGTATTGAAAATTGTTTTTAGTTGGAATTAAAACAATTCTTTTCTTTTTTGAGCTTTTTCTTTGGTCCAGTGAATCGATTATGATTTTAATGATAGCTAGTCGGATGATTAGGAAATAGTGAGTCCAGGGTTAATTAAGGGTTGAATTGAAATGAATCTAAAGTAATGGGAACGCTTCTCATTATCCCTATTGTGATTTTCAATATTCAACAATAATAAAGCAAATAATATCGTCCTTTTGAATGGACGTCCGAGGGCTGCGCCTGTGAGCGTCCCCCGGACGTCCAGTATTTCCAAGCGAGCGCGCGAGCCGCACTTTTTCCGCGGGCGAGAGAGCGTCGCTCTTTTTCTGCCGACGGTATAACTCTGATTTATGAATAAGCAGCTATGTGGGACACATCCTCCCGTTAATCCGAGCTAATTAATGCGCAACACACTACGCGGTAGCCCCCCATCCCCCCATCCGCCCCCCCTGGCCCAGGATGTATACGTGTGCGCGTCTACATGGAGGATCTACTTCGGCGCCCTCTGCGCGCTGTTTATCGGAAAGTCGATACACGCGTTTAGCGGTAATTACGCATTGTGATGCTGTTGGCAAATTGGGCTGGTTTTGCTAGCGCGCGATTATGCCCGGATATGCGTGAGCGCGCGCGCGCCGCCAGACGCTCAAAGCGGACTCGCGCGCGTCTGCGGATTACACATTTCCCTCCAATTGGGATCCCATCGGAATATTCCCCCCCTCCCCGATGGATTTCTATAGAATTATAGATAATTTAATGGGGGGCAAGTTTCTTTTGTTTTGTTTCTTTGTAGAGTGAAACTTACCCGCCGGTGATGTCACCGAGGCAGCCTGGCCGCTGCCCTGCTGGCCGGAGGTTTGATTGGCGGTGCCGGTGGTGAGCTTCCGCTGCTGCTTTTTGTGCTTCATCCGACGATTCTGAAACCACGTCTTCACCTGGGTTTCGGACAAGTGAAGGGCTGCCGCGAGCTCGACCCTCTCGGGCGTGCTAAGGTACCTCTGCACGGCGAAACGGGCCTCCAAGCCTGCCAGTTGCTGGTCACTGAATACCTATGCATTCAACGATTCAACTCTTCCAGTTAACGTCTAGTCGCTCGCCGCACGTAACAACTCGGCGCGATCCGGCGATTGTTAGAAGGGCTCGTGTTCTTTCTGGTGGGAGCTGGGGTTATCGATAGTCAAAGCTAATTAGTAGCCTTTGTGGAATCGGGTTTATTATTTGTTAAAGAGAGGAGCTAGTTTTTTTTGGGAAGATTTGAGCCGGAAATAAGAATAGAGTAATTGTTATATCAATTTTGAGACATGAACGATTCAAAATATATAGGAAACACAATAATAGCATGAAATGCGTTCTATTGTATTTCAATAGTGAGAAATTGTTTGTGTATGATCCAGTGGCGCGTTAGAACTATTAGAGGTTCCAGCACAGATTAGATCATTTAGGGCTCTTTTATTTCATGTTATAATAATTTGATTATTTTCCTTAGAACTTCGATTCTATGACCCTTGGGTTTTGGAACTTGGATTCTACGACCCTTGGATTTTAGAACTTCGATTCTTTAACCCTTGGATATTGGAGCTTCGATTCTTTAACCCTTGGATTTTGGAACTTGGATTCTTTGACACTTAGATTTTGGAACTTGGACTCTTTCACCCTTGAATCTTATAACTTCTATTCTCCAACCCTTGATATCCTGCAACACCGATTCTTTGACCCTTGGCCCGACCAAAATCCACCACCATCGAATTCCCTAGTCAACCAAAATAAACCCTCCCCCTAACTAAAGACCCCAAACATTTCTCGCAGCCGCCTTCCTCGAGAACGCGCCACTGCTCCGACCTCAAAATGCACATCTCACCGTTCTAGCTTTCCTCCGGCGACAGTGCTTGAGTGCGGCGAGTTCCCCGACCCCGGGGACCACTCCGACCCCCATGCCGGCGCTACCAAAGAGCGGGCCAAGGAAGAAGGCGGCCGCGGGCGCCGCCGACGGGTAGCCGGGCAGCAGGCTCGCGAATTGCTGGTACTGCTGGTGATGCTGGTGCTGTTGCTGATGGTGGTGCTGGTGATGGGCATGCTGGGGCCCCTGTTGAGCGTGTGTCGGCGCCAAGTGCTGGTGATGGAGCTGGTGGTGAGCGTGGGGCGGCGCGCTGCCGCGGCTCAGGATGTCCTCGATGAGGAAGGACGTCCTGCTGGCCGACGTGCCGTTCTGGCCGGGTTGCGCTTGCTGGCAAGTCGATTGCATAGTAGCTTCCCTCGCCAGGCGCGTTTGCAACTTTCCTCGGGCTCTCAGAGGAGTCTCACTGCCGCTCTGCTCGTCGCGTTACTCTCAACTCTACCGAGCGGCAGGTACATTGTCCACTTTACTCAGCCGCTCGCGGGTGAGAATCCGAGGGTTACATTTGCCTCGACACAGTCTATTCATTCACTTTTCCCCGCAGGCGAACCTCGAAGCTTCGGCTTCAATTGACGCTCACTGGATAATCCGAGGCGGATTCACAATTCATCTCACATAGGTCGGACGCGAAAGATCACACGGCGACCTGGACACACTGCTGGAGGGAGCGCACTGAGGAGATGGCAGTTGCGCCTCGAGGGACCAACTGTCGGGCGAACCTCGTGGAAGGTGGATCCGTCGTCGGCGCACTTGCGGTCGAAAGGGATCGAGTTGGCAGGTTCCGGCGACGCACTGTCGAGTAATTAGAGCGCGGCTACTCGGGGGCGCGAATACCTCGGGGGTTGTCCGGCGAAGAAACTCCCGGGGGGGTGGCGGCGGGGGGGAGGAGAGACAGAGGGGCCGGCGCGATGAAGAGAGATTTCGGCCGGGGCTTTCGCGGCGAGTGTCGTTGGAGGACGTTTAGGGAGTATCGGTGCGCGATTCAAGGCGATTGAATGCGATTGAGGCCCCCAGTATATCGCGATCATCCCCGCCTACACCTCACGCAATTAGCGACGTCGAAGCGGAGCCTCCTTGCCGCGGCTCCAGAGGGAGAGAGCGAGAGCGAGAGAGGGAGGCCGAGGGTCGCATTGGTCGGCGTCGCGACGCTCAAAGTCGCAGGGGGTTGGTCCCGGCGGCGCGTCGGGGCGGGAACTCTCCTCTTTCGCGTTTCCGTTTCCATGGGGACCGCGCCGCGCTTCGCCACCCCGGCGCTTCTCCTCGCGCCCCGGAGAGCGACGCTCGCGCACGCCACCCTCGCTCTTATTCTCCTCGGCGCCCTCTGCCTCCCGCCTTCTCGCCACTCTTTCTTCGTCGCTCTTCGCCCCGCCGACTCTTTTCCAGTCGAGCCGCCCTCCTTTCCGGCGGCGCGACCCACGAGTCCTCTCGATAGACGGAGCGACGACTCTCGGCCATCCTGACCCAACTGACCGGTTTCCGATCGGCCCTCGTAATCGTCTAGGCTTCCGCGCGAGGTCTTCTGTAATCGGAAGATCCTCCAAGACGCCGCGCGGCTCAATCGGCTTCCGGCGTGTCGAGAGCGCGGAGGGTGAGAGCGCGAGGGTGAGAATAATTTTTCACTCGCATCGAGTGGCTGGCCCTCTTCTCGCCGGGCACACATTGATCGCGGGCTTCTCACGGAATAAAAGCTTCCGGCGCGCAGTCAATGGGACATCCATAAAAGATCCGGCGGACCTGAAGGAGAATGGGCCATGAGTGCGGGGGATGAGCGTGGGATTAGATTACTTATCGAACGATGTATCTGCATTGCTGCGTGCCTCGAAGAATCGAGTGTATGTATGACCCCGCTCACTCGAGTGGCGCTTGCTCGATGTGTTACAGGATATCGAGCCACTTTCAATCTTCAACCCTCCCCCAGGACTCTTCGGAAACAAGCTTCGCCGTTCGAGAGTCCTGCACATTTCAGTAACTCCGAGGTTTCGATCAGCCTGCTCTAGCCTTCATTTACGCAAAAGTTGCGATGCCAAAAATCTATTTACGAATTTTGTATTTCTACGATTGTTTTTTGCAATTCAACGAGCGTGGAGTCGAACGAATCGGTCCAGTCGTTCAGTAGATACGAATTTCTCCTCGTATTTTTCTGTTAGACTTTCCGAACAATATCCGTGAAATTCATCTCGGCGACTCCGCACGAACAAACCTGCTGTTTAGTGATGAAACAATTCTACTCAAAGATCAGAATTATTCGTGTATAAACAAGTGTCTCTGATCTCCGGCGACAAGTTTTCGTTTGATCCAGAGAGAGATCTGATAGTCGGCCAATAAACTGTGATAGATATTTGGGTCGCGTGTACACCAAGCATTAAAGGGCTTGCGCTTGGCCAAGGTAGAAGGCCAGACTGGAGGAGAGAAATGAGAAGGGTGGACCGGGGACGAGGGTGGGGGCAGGCGTACACGGCGGACACGGCGGGCGCGTGCCGGCATTTAGACGGGGTTGCTTCGGCGATTATTGAGTAAATTAGCGCAGCAGTAATTGTGTTAGCGACGCGTGTCCGTTGGCTGCTCGGTCTACTCGGCCCCATAATCCCCGACCCACCGCTCGCACACACGCGGACGCTTGAAACCAAAAATCCTCCCTCGACGACTGCTCTCTCTTCGATTTTGACGCTAGTCCGCCGTCCCAGATCTCTCGGGAGACTCGTTAAACTCGAAAAATCAACGCGCGCCATATCTGCTACGTCATAATCTCCGGCCTCGGCTCCCATAATGCGCTCTAATCATCGCTCGGCCTCCGGGAGAAACTACCCCCCATATATATATATATATATATGTTTAACGTATTTTATTTCATTAGAAAAAGTCAAGTACACGTGAGACTTAAGTCGGTGAGATGAATGGGTGATGGGTTCTCTCGGCGGTCTTGTGGAAGAAAACAAGTGATTGGTCGGAGAGGGAGACTGCGAGTGCTGGTATTGTAAATTAATGATAGTTAATACAAACTCCAATATAGCACTTCCATCCGATAATTCCGACCATAAATGCATTCGCCCGTTTCTCGAATGGACTATAATAAAAAATAGTTGGAAAGGACGCGAAACGAAGGTGGTTAATGAGAGTGTAAATCATCAGAGATCATCGTCATTCGCGGTCCTCTTGTAAAACGCTCGGGAGAACGAAGCCGGGCCTTGGGAGCCGCAGAAGAAGAACCCTCGCCTCCAAAAGACGAAGACCGCCAGTCCAATAGGGATCGCGAGCAACAAGCCAATCAGCATGCCAACCAGAACGGCCGCGTCCTTTTCCGGCTGAGCCTCGTAGAGGTCCAAGCAGCGCAGTTTCCTGTGATAGAGCGAGGTGAGATTCTTCCCCTCGTGTTCGGGGGGACCCGCGCACACCAGCTTCTCAAGGTCCTTGCCCATTAACTTCTGCCCGTACTTCGGCAGTAAAGCTCCAATCTGTAAAGCAGCGAATTAAACCATGCAATCGTCCAATTAATTATCATTCTTAACGCAAAGTCGCCTCGTTGCGAAATTGATTGCTGCCAATGGGTGGAATGCGCAGATATTGAAAAAGCGCTCGTCGATTCAGCGCGTGTGATAAGCGCAGTTATATAATACGAGAACGCCTACGGATTTCGGGGAGATATTTAGCGGTGCGCGGTAGTCCTTACCAGATATTGATTCTCGCAATCGCAGCTCCATTTATTGTTCACCAGGCCCAATTCCTCGAGCCAGTCCCACCTTCCAACGAGCAGCGCCGGTAGATATCGAAGCGCGTTATCGGACAAATCCAGCTTCTTGAGCGCCGGCCACACCGCCCCCTCGCTACCCTGCGATTACATTAGCATTGTATCGAGTTCGAGCTTTGACCCAAATTCCCTGATTACAATACCTGGTGGACAAGAGCCTCCTCGTCGATCTCCTCCAAATTCGGGCAGTTCTTAATACGCAGGCTCTCGAGACCAGTGAATCCTGAGAAAGCCCCTTTGCCGATATGATGCAAGTGCGGCATGCAACAGAGCTCGAGTTCCTTCAACTTGGGCAGAGTCGGCACAGTGTGCACATGATCGATCACTGTAATCGGGTTTTCATCGAGGATGAGCGTCTCGAGCGAGGTCGCCTCGCTGATAGCCACGGGCAAGAGCAGGAATCGGTTGCTCGACAAGTTGAGCTTCTTCAGGCGCCTGCGGGAGTTGCGAGATACAAGATGAGTTACTCTCTGGAATTCAGCGAGCGCAGTTCTTACGGAGTTGACATCGCGGCCAAGTTTCCCCTCGGAATGAGAATATAATGAGGGCCGGCATTCCGGGGGGCCGAAGGAGTTAAAGTCTGATTAGGCGGTTAAATAACCTCAAAGTGCGGAACTGCGTGTCGGGGATGCTGCGGAGCTCGCAGTAGCTCAGATCCAACTCCTCGAGGTACATGAGGTTGCTGATGGCCATCGAGGTGCGTGGATCGATGGTCGTGAACGGATTCCCGGCGAGGCTGAGCACCTTCAAATTGCTCAAGTGCTCGAAGATGCTCTGGTGCAGGGAGTGCAGGACATTATGGCCCAAATTTAATACCGTCAGCTTGGCTAATGGCTCGTAAGACTCCGGCGAGAATCGGCCCTGCAAGAATCGAGAGGCGACGCTTTATTCCTCGGTGCATTAACACTCCTATACCTATGGAGAGCCGCGCGCGAGCGCGTCGGTTCGTTTGCTCGATAATCAAAGAGTTTTTCGTGAGATAGCGAGCCGAGCGATGACTAACTCGAGATTAAGCGCACTATCGTTTACACACTGATTATTATTAGAGATCGAGGAGTTAACGCGTTCTTCCTCGTGAATGCATTTGTTAACTATAACTCACTCCTCTCACATTTCTTTCTTTAAGGAAAACCACTTTTTTCAAGATTTTCTTTAAACTTTCATATATTAATCTTTCCATGCTTTAACAACTATTGGACTGTTACCACACAGACTTTCAAAACCTGTGAGTCATTCCAAAAAGCATTGCACAATATGAAGAAAAACTGTTGCGGTCAAGTTAAATAAAACTTGACTCATGGTCTCAAGTCTCTATGCAACTTAAAAGAAATTCTTAAGAAAAGTGGTTTTCTCCACCGACTACCTCAATCAACCAACAACAGTACACTTTGTCCTATTAATCCCCTCTCGACTATTTCAGCTTTTCTAGTCTCAATGAAATAACCGCGAGTTGCTGGGAAATGAGTGGCGATCTCCTATAATCCGTGTCGGCCGCGGATTATCTTCCAAGTCCGCCGTCGCACGAGGATAATAGCTTCTCTCCTCGGCCGCAAACCTGCCGGCTCGGCACTCTCTCGAGCGACGCGCGATAATTACCTGGAATACGTGGGGCCGCAGTAATTCCGAGGTGAGTTGATTGTGACTCAAATCCAATTCCGTCAGATTGATAAGCTGCTTGAACGCGCACTCGTCGATCTTGGTGATCTGATTGTGCCGCAGTATCAACTTCCTAATGGCGAGCCTGGGGAAGGCCTTCAGGTGTACTAGGGAGTTGTTGTTAAAGGACGCTTGGCTGATCGAAATGTTGGGCCACTGCGAGTCCTCGAAGTGAGTCTTGAGGCCGCGATTCTCGCAGTTTATCGCATCACCTGGCCGGAAGCAATCGATTAATATCAACATTCCACTAATCACGCCTGCTACTTCTATTACACCAGAGAATTCCTTTCTTCGAAATGGTGAATTATTGTTAATTTTTTAATATAATCATTTCCATCTTTTTTAGGATTCCGTTTTCTGCGACACAAGTACCTGAAAGATTTCAATCAACTATCTATTTTTAACCATCAAACAAATATTCTCAAAGTCGAGACCTCTCCCGTCCAAAAATCCCAGATTAGTTCATTTTATCGAAATCCTTCGTCCCATCCACGAGATAAACATTTACAACACAAGATTCTCTCGGTTTAAAGTACGCGCATCGGCCGATGTCGTTCGAGGTGGCAAAAGTTGCTCTGTCGCGTCTGTCAACGATACCTGTGCAGTTGCAGACAGTACACAAACTCGGCAAGCTCGTCGCATTTTTCCCGGGCGTTGTATTTCCAGCATCAGGTTTGGCCGTCTCGTTCTTGGCGAGCTCCTGGCCGCGGCCGATCGTCAGGGCGAAGCACACCGCGAGGACAATTCGATAATCCATGTCTCCTTTCTAGTCTCGCGCTGAGGGGCCGCTTCTAGGGAGGCTTCGCACTGAGGACTGGGATTCCTGTCCTCTAGTATCAGCGCACCTATCCCTGATACTGATAACGGGCCCGTTGCTGATAAGATACCGCGGACAGACCGTTACTCATCGCCGGCGCTCGGCACGCGTTAGGCCCTCGGCTTCTTTACCCTTTCGATTCTAATGCTTTCTCTCTTACTATTGTTAGTACACTTTGCGTATTTCATTACTACTTCATTACTATCGCTATTACTAATATATACATTAATATTACTATTACCTGCAATTCTATTCGATGCCTGAAACCTCCACTATTCCCAAATCAACAAAAACCCTTACATCAATATTTCCCCCAAAATCACTATTTTACTCAACAACATACCTCGACGCCCGTAACTCCTAAAGGAAATAAATCAAGATCTTTCAGTTGATTCAACAATCTTATATTGAACATTCAACAGACACATCAAATAGACAATATATCCCACCACTTCTCCCCTCAAGCGCAATCCGATGAACGCGCGGCTCCAACTTCGAACTAAGAATTGAATTTATTCAACATAGATGCCGCGAGCCTTACATATTTGGTCCATTGGCGGTACAATTGAATAATATTTATAAACTTAATTCTATATCGCTCTGTATTTTGCAGTTTTCGAAGAAGTAATAAAATAAAAAGCAAAAGAAATATAGATAATAAAAGAGATAAGTGATATTAGACTATACATGTGGTACACATTAGCAACCTTTACATATTTAGGAGAGTATGTGGTTTCCATAAAGTAATTCAGGTTGTCTTTTCCTTATAATCAATCAATCAAAGTCATGTTGTAGTAGGAAATCTCATATAGATTTCAGCGGTTTTATAACAAGTTTTTCCACTTCACTAGTGATATTCAAACGAAAAAGCGCCGTCGGTGAAGAGTGTCGCCCCGATCGCTTAATCCCAGGCCTCGAACGGCGCCGGTGGCGCCACCTCGTGTCCTCCAATGAGAAGCAGCCGTGGTGGTGGCGCAGGAGTAGTGCAGCGGCAGAGAGAGAGGAGAGCGGAGGCGAGAGTCAGCGCCCAGCGAAAGCTTGGCGAAAAGTATTGAATCGGTGACGTCACAAAAGAGGTGCTCGCTGCTCTCGGCGCTTGGGGCCGAGTGGAAGGAGGAGTGGACTGCTCACGAGAGCCCGACGGTACGAGGTGCAGGAGCGCGTACAGGGCGAGAGAGCGAGTGCGTTGAAAAATGTCGGGCCGCTCGACTACTTGCAGCGTGAAGACTCGCTAGGAAAGGCGGGCCAGTTGAACGCGCTGTTACGGGGTAAACGTGTGGGGTTCCGTGCCGCGGCGCCGGCCTCTCCTAGGAGCGAACGTGGTTAACCTCGAGCTCGGTGCACCAGCTCTATTCCATCACGTGGAGGAGACTCGATTACGCGCTCTCGGGAAGCATCGACTCCCCTCGACTCGGCTCGCTCTCCCTCGACACCGAAATATCGCGCGCTGCGAAATAAGAAGAGACAAGTGCACGGGATATCTGTGTCGTGTTGTTTTGCTCGCGCGAGCCTCCTCTCTCTTTCTCTCTCGTTCCCGTGCGAAGAAGGTTCTCCAGCGGAGGAATCCGAGGACTCGGGGGATTCCAGGCCTGGGCAGCGCTCGCCGAGACTCCTGGTAAGTCCGCCGCGGTTACAGGTTCCTGCGCCTCGGTTGCTGCTGGCGAACGGCGTAGAGGCCTGTGAGGTCGCGCGCTCGCGCGCGCCATCCACCTGCGGCGCTTAGTGAGGTTAGAGTCGCCCGCCGACCATTGCCTGCGGCCTCTGCGCGCAACCCGCACCAAGCCGCACCACGCGAAAAACTCCCTTCTTCCGTGCGCAATGTGAACGCCTGTGAACGCCCATTTCCTCGCCACGGTGTCCCTTGACAGAAACGCGGATTGATGCGATCGATACTGTCAACGCTCGCCGGGGCATCGCTTTTTTACTCTTGGACCATCGACGACGATGATTCTCCGCTGGCATCTGATTTTCTCGGCGTTCTCGAGTAGATTGAAGGTTATACTCTCGGAGGGATTAGTTTCGTTTTGACAGGGAGGCTGCTGCTTCATCGCGCAGCCGATAGAGTTTTTATCTCTGACACTCTACTGTCAGATCGCGAGTCTCTCGACTCAACGTCGCCCATTCACTTCTCATCGCTTCCCACTGTTTTTCCAACCCTCCTCTACCGAGAGCCTTTCGAGTGGATCCTCTCGACAAACAGAGGAATGAAATGAATCTGCTTAGCATCCGCAGTGGCGGCCGCGAGGAACTCTCTGTCATCGAGATTGCGATTTTTCGCGAGATATGTGTCTCGGCGACTGTACAGCGACCGGTTTTTCTCGACTCTCTTTCGTCGTTGTAAACATCGGCTCCCCCCCGAAAGGCACACTCTCGGCCGCCAGTCGATATTCCCCGCAATTTGCGTAACCCGCTCCGAATGATTCTCCTCTCATTGGGAGGATAAAGAGAGCCCGGCTAAGTGGCCGATCGTAATTACAGATAAGAGTCCGCCGGATAAAAAGACCGCGAGTTGCCGGAGGATTCGCTCTTGTTTCGTGACGGTGAGAACGCGGCGTTGAGTTAACGACGATCCTCTCACCCCGGAGAATTATAGATACTTGGCGCCGATCTATGATTACAGTGGCGGCAAGTACGTCGTTTGCACGCCGTTTAATGCCACGTGGAAGAATGATCTGTCATTCGGCCGGTTGTTGGGAGCAGAGGTACAAGGTTTCTGGTGCGGTTGAGCTGACGGCGGCTCATCACTTGCCCCGGGAGTGCAAGTTTTCTCGGGTAATTATGCGCTCGGTGCGGAATCCATTCGCTCGGAGCAATCTCTCTTTTTTAAAGTCGATCTCTTAAATATCGACTAGTGGCCGTGTACCGCGGGCGCGTGTGACACAGTTGATCGACGAGAGTTGGTCAATAGTTGGCCGATAGCTGTTGATCGTCCCACGAGTCAACGGTGAATTACGTAATGGCCGCTCGATTGGCTGAAAACGATCGGTGGTTTCGATCGGCCACGAACGATTGGCTTTGAAAGTATTAAAAGGCCTGGAAGCGCAAAGGCAACAGAGAGCCGGAATCGAAGTGGTCGATTTCGGAGCATGAAGCGATTATCTCCGCCGCGCGTTCGGGGTTGGACGGAGGCTCGCATCTACATGCGGTGGTCGGAGGTTCTGCCCGAGAGAGATTCCCATGGGACCCAGTCATTAGGGGTGTTCCGGCTGATTTGTCGAGTAGCGTGTACCCGGCCCGATCATTGACCTTCGCCAGTCACTGGCCAATTAGGTGCACGCAGCCGCTCGCTCGCTCCCAGAGCAAGATCAAGGAGGATCTCTCGTATGCACACCGTGATGAACCATTAGTCAAGGTCGCGCCTTCGTGTTTGCGCCAGACGCCGTTCTCCGCCTCCGCCACCATCCGTCTATCCCGCTTTAAACTTTCTTTACCGATCCGCCTGCGTACCTGCACCTGCCACATTTCTCCCCTTTAACTAAACAAATTCATCAAAACAATCCAATCCATGAATTCCAGTCAACAAAAAACATAAAGAATCACACATTCTCCTCAATTCTACAATAACAATCATATTCAATTACTCCTAAAAAGGAAAAAAAAGTTGTTTCCAACTGTTAACAACAACCACATTCAATCACTCATACAAGACAAAAACCAACAAATCTCCATTCAAACATCAACAACAAAAACCTCCAACACAAAAAGCCAAAGCATCATGAATAATTACTGGATGGCGGGATCCGGGCGGAGTCTCCGGCGAAAGGTCCGCAATCGTCGCGGCAGAGCGCTCGGCGAGGGCGAGGGCATCGAGACGCGTAGATATCCTTGTATACATTATACATAGAGGGGCCAACTCGAATTTCCCGCAGGATCGTGTGCCGCGCGCGCGGCAGGGAGAGAGCGCAGCATTGCGCAAGAGTTGCAGGGTGGCTGGTCTGGTCTGGCGATGGCGCGAGAGGGAGGGAGAGGCAGGGAGGAAGAAAGAGGGCCAGTGATCGCGCCGAGTGAGAAAGTTAGCGCGAGGGGTGTCGAGAGGATGTTTGCCGGGTCGAAAGAGGCCGAAGGAGGGAGAGGGAGGGCGAGAGAGAGAGAGAGAGCGGAGCAGCATCGGCGCCGTGGGCAGCGGTGCCGGCGTAGTAGTACTTTTTGCTACGCCCTCTTCCCATGAACATGATTCTTCCGTAGAGGCGCGCAGGGGGCCGTGTGGTAGGGATTCTCTCTGGCCATCGGTTATCGAGCGCCCGGTTGACTGACAGTTCGGCTGGCCCCGGTCGCCGTGTCGCGTGCGATGAAAGCAAAAGCGACCAGGAGACGAGAGGAGCCGCGCGTCTGATTCCGTGTGCCTCTTTCGGCTCGCGCAACCCAGTGAGCAGCCTGCCGCTGCCTCGCCGCACGATCACTCTGACAGGTAGTAAACAAGCGAACCCTCTCGCCTCTCCCTCGCACTCTTGCCTCTTTCGTCCCCCCGCACCAATCCTCTCTCTCTCTCTCACTCTCGCTCGCTTACACTCCGCCTCTCGGCTCGCGCCACTCGTCCAACATTATTGCGCTCGGCCCATTCATAGCTCAGCGACGTCAGCCGCTCGCCGCGTAGTATTCCGCGCTCTCGCACCGCATTGCTTCACGTCGATTCCTCTTGCCAGTCTGTCTGGCGAGAGGACGTTGTCTGGACCAGTGCTGGCCAATCGCGCGTCCTGTCCAGTGCGATTGGATCAGCCGCGAGGAAGGTACTTTTCGACTGGATTCGGTTCGATTGTATGACACAGATTATGTTGAATGCAAAGCTTCTCCCTTCTGCTCATTGCACCTGCGTTCATATATGATGATTATGATTCGGCTAACCTCGCTACTCTTCGATTCGCTTCATATTCCTCGACTGATTCCCCTCGCGAAGAACTCGCTGTAATTGCGTATCACCGGCGAGTGTAGAACACGCGGGCCGGGGGGTGGGGGGAGTATCTGCATTGTACGCGGGCATTGTCAGCCGGCGGCTTAGAGGAGCCGCGCGCTACACGATCCTTAATCGTAGCGAGGATCTTTAATTAAAATGCTCGGCAATCATAAATACAGGCCGGCGCCGCCCGGAATTCCCTGTAACGTAATTCAGCGCTTGTACGCCGGGCAGAGCGCGGCCGCCGCCGACGGACGCGGGGAAATTTGCGAACCGCAACATATCTACCGACACTCGCCTTATCAAGTGGTCTCTTGTTTGGGCTTGTTGGACTCGCGCTACCAAGGCGGATTTGGCCGTGAAAAATTGGTAGTTTGGTGAGGGGATTCGAATTTATTTGGATGAAGGGTTGATTTGTGGTAGTTTGCGGGAGATGGTGGGAAATGAGTTGGGAGCTGAGGAAAGTAGGTAAAGTGTGCCTGGAGGAATTTAGTGGCTCTGGGCGTTCGATTGTGATTCCTTTACGCGGCACCTGGCTATTTGGGGACGTGGACATTGGGTTGCTTTTGGCAGCAGCTGTGCTGAAATACTCGCGAGAGGGAGAGAGATAGCGCTGGAATCGATGAAGAAGAGAATTAATGGTATCGAAATCTCCGAGGATTTTAATTTATTATTATTTCTAAAATTGTGAAACGACTGTTCCCGGGGGGTTTCGATTCTCTACTCGGCGAGTTAAGAGTCACACTGGCCGGTCGCCGTCAGCGATAACATTTTGAAATGAAAGCCCGGAAGAACGAGGACCGAGATAATAAATATCCGGTTTAACAGAAAGACGCGAGTACGCCGGAGGAGCACCGGTTGCGAGTAATGGTAGCCCACCGCCACCACCCTCCGACGGCCAGCCACCGAGCTTTTCTCACTCGGCAGTTTCTTCCTCTCGGCGCCCGCGAGGTCCCTCCGCCCTCGCTTACATCGCCCCTTTCCATGCCATTCACTCACCCGGCCAACTTTCGATGGAACCGCGACAGTGCTCGCCTCCGACACCCCGCCAACTTTGGATCTTAGTCGCCGGCCTGGATTCCACTCGGAATTAGAGTCCGTGGGAACCTGGTTCTCGCGTCGGAGCCGCCAATTTATCCGAAGAAATCCACTCGATATTTGATCGAAAGATCCGAGGATTTGGAGAGTCTTCCCGACGAGCGGGAAGAAGGTATCGAGGAGATTGGAAGCCGGGGAAATTCGGGGGTTGCTGGACCGGAATTCGGGAGACAGATAGCAAAGCCGGCGAAGGTTTGCCGAAGCCAAGGATCTCGGGGATGCCGCAGCGCTTTATTTATTCATACAGAGTGTGCGAGAGAGAGAGGGGGGTGGGAGGACGTGTATGGGGATCGGGGAAAATTCAAAAGGGATGCTTGAAATGGGAGGCAGAACCGGTGCCAGGCAACACTGCTGATGGCGTTGAAGCCGTCTAATGATGACATTTAAATGCAGTGCCGCGCATCCTTCGGTTCTTCGTGCCCCAACGATTCTCCCTTTCCCTCTCTCTCTCTCTGCGTTTTCTCGGAGGCCGGCCTCCTTGCGCAGCCCTCTTTAACGCTGCCCGGCTCCATCCGCGCCTTTATCCGCACTTTATCATTGTCCGGAGACTTTTGCGCTTCCACCGCTTTATTAACAACTTTAGAGTCCTTCTTTCCCGTTGCAGGTGTTGGCGCGGCTGAGTTAAGGATTCTTTCAACGCCAAAGCCCCGGAGGACCTGGGCAGCGATGGACGGTGCCAGACAGGAATGATAGGTAAGCGGAGAGGAGAAGGGAGAGTGTTGACGTTGGTCGTGGATTTGGAGATTGAGTGGTGGGCTTTATGTGTTTTAGGATGCAAGAGGGTAGCACCGCCGTGGCGCTAGCGATGGTGACTCCTGGTTACGATCAGGACCCTGCAAGTGGGGTTGCCGATTACACGGCACACCAGGATCAAGCTCAGTTCGAGGCGGACAAGAGGGCAGTCTACAAGCATCCCCTCTTTCCGCTACTGGCGTTACTCTTTGAAAGATGCGAGCAGGCCACCCAGAGTTCCGACAATTCGACGTCAGAAAGCTTCAACATGGACATTCAGGCCTTCGTCCAACACCAAGAAAGAGACCGAAAGCCTTTCCTGATCAATGACCCCGAAATTGACGGTTTGGTGAGTGCGTTTCGCACACCTCTCCCCTTCCCCCCTCCACCTACCCCCTCTTGAGGGGATAATCCGTTTTATTCAGCGTGATTGCGACTTAATTGATATTTGGCTGGAAACGGCCGGTGACAAATGAGCGTTGGCGGGGTTAAACGAAAATCGCTGAATTCTCGACGTTGTTTTCTGTGTCTGGGCTCCGCTATAGATGATCAAGGCGATACAGGTGCTGCGGATTCACCTTCTCGAGCTGGAAAAAGTGCAGGAGCTCTGCAAGGACTTCTGCAACAGGTACATCACGTGCCTGAAGGGCAAGATGCAGAGCGAGAATCTCCTTCGCAGCGATTACAGTCACCATGGGCACGACATGGGTCCATCGAGTGGCAGCAATGGCAGCAGCCCGTTGCAGGTTAGATATTTTCATCTGCCTCCAAGGTTCCCCAGCCAATTCCCTTTACCTTGGTAGATATCCTTATAGTTAGTGGCGCGCAAGAATCATTGGGATCATTGGAAGAACCGCGCGTGTCTATGTCCGTAACCGCGGTGACGCCCTCTCGGCTTAGGAGCGCATCGGTGGCGCGAGCTGGGAGAAATTTTAATGCTGCGAAATCTGATTTGCTTAATGAGATTCTTGCGCGGCGCTCCAAGTATTCTAGAACCCCACCCCCTGCTCTCTGACGGCTAGTGTGCGACATATATTTCCCAGGTGCTGTCTTCTACAGGCAATGATGTTGAGCCGGGAGCTAACGGATTCAGAGTGAGTCGGGGAGATAATCTGTCGGAGAACGGTGGCGCAAGCCAGGTGGCCGTGCAAGAGGACACCGACAGCAGGGAGGAGAGACCTTCGTCCGTCCGGTCTTCCTCCACCGCTCAACGTTCCACTAGATCCACCAGCCAAGACCATGACGATCCGCTTTCACCGGAGGCGGTTCACGGGAGCACACCCCTTTCACAGATCGGGGCTCACCCTTGTGGCCCTGTCAACGACATGTATCTTGGTCAAGGTCAGTCCCGTCTCGACCGCGCTCCCTCGTCCTTCTCCACACTTTTCAATGTCCCCGCAACGAGCGACCATTACTGGGTATTAACAGTTGTGTAGTTCTGTCGAGAGACTCGAAGGAACTCTGCGGGTATTGAACTATGGTCGCCGTCGACTCGACAGGTGGTTTCAATTAGGCCTGTCGCTTTCATCGGTGCTTCGATTTATAGATGATATGGACACAGTGAATATCAGCGAGAGAATATATTTAGAAGAAGTCGGATATTGGGGTCTTGTACCGTTGCAAGAGCGCGAGAATGAATACATGGACGTCGCAGAAACAAATGATGCGAAGTGCCTGGGTTAGATGAGTTCAATGTGCCCTCATGATTACGCGGCAGCGGATAAAGTATTTCGGAAAACTGTTTCCTCCAATCGATATGTTGAATTCTCCTTAACAATACTTTACTCTGCCCAGTAAAATCTGCCATTTTCCCAAGCATTGAGGTAGCATTCCGAGCTAACAAGCCGTCCGTAGATATTACTGTTGCAGGCTCGCCTTCACCCGTGGCAAGCGAAGACGAGGACGAAGGAAGTGGCACTGGTACTGCGACTTCGAATCATGCTTCCAGCCACGGTGGTAGTCATCACAGTAGTAGCAGCAGAAAAGGAAGACAAAAGCGAGGAGTCCTACCCAAGGAGGCCACAGGCATCATGCGGACTTGGCTCTTCGCACACTTAGTTGTAAGTTGATCGTTGCTCGGTGGAGCTTTCGAGCTCAAGATTAGCAATTACCGAGCAAACAGTAAGGAATGTGTTCGATTCTGGCAGCACCCTTACCCTACGGAAGACGAGAAGCGACAGATCGCGAGTCAGACAAACTTGACATTACTACAAGTGAACAACTGGTTCATCAATGCACGCCGACGGATTCTGCAGCCAATGCTGGACGGTGCTGGTGCAGAGGCGGCGAACCCGCGCGTCGCGAAGCGGCACAAAGTGTCGAAGCACGTGGCCCACCAACACCAGCAACAACAACAGCACCATCAACAGCAACAGCAGGGCGGTTGGCAGTCGGAGGATTCCGGCAGCGACTCGGGCTCTAGCGACGGGGAGGGGGGTGCCGATAGATCGAAAGACGGTAACGACAGCGACGATGACGATCTTCACTGACCTCCGTCGATCACTGATACGTCAACCTCTTTACGGTACCTTCAAATCCAGTTGCTCATTACAGTATTAAGATATTCGAGGATAGATTTCGCTTTAATTGTCAAATACGTAATTATTCTCGCGAGAACCAAGTGTTTATGGGTCGAGGTTATCACGCTCTCTTATCGAATCAGACAGGTTTTCGGTCGTTTCTTCGAATTGAAATAACCTCAATCCACCCGTTATATCCGTCGATGAAATTTTATTGGGGGGGAAAGAGAAAGAAAGAAAGAAAATGGGAATACTGAGGATGGGTACAGGTACCAACTGGCGCGAGGAGGGGGGCGAGGAGCGACGGGAGGGAGAAACTGTGCCGACAGCGCATTATCCAATCAAAATGCCATTTTATACTTTAAGCGATTAATTTATTTCGCGATTCCGCGGCTTTTACCTTATTGTCCGGGACGAGACGCAGGACCATTCGACACTTACTCAAGACCGTAATCTCGTGTGTGGTGTTTCGACATATTTTTCAATTATGTCGTCGTGTTGTTCTTCCTTTCAAAGCACTTCCAGTTGTTTCTTTACTTTGAAATTATCTTTTGGAGAACGAATGTCTAGGGTGCTACGAAAATGGTAAATCCTTGTTGTTCCAGGATGGCGATTCAAAGATTTTATCCTGTTTGTTTAAACGTTTACGTCGACTAAATGACTCGTAGGGAGAAACCATGTCATTGTGAAAAGAATTTACACGTATATAGTAAATGGATGCCACTGCTCGTATATTTTTCTGACAGGGGCCACCTTAGCATCAGCTACATATTTTTGCCTCCCAACAACTTACGTGTGATCATGCTATGGTAGCGCGACGTGTGTCAGCACTTCGCGTGACCATGTTTCCTTTGCTCTGTTTCAATCGTTTACGAGACTCGTGGGAAGTTTCGACGAATGCAGAATTGTAGAGCGGAATGATAATCTCATTTTTTTTCGTGCCATTCAAGAGCGTGGTAACTTCCGCGTTTAGTCTATGTTCAGCTCTGCAGTGTCGTGACATAGCAAAGTGCTGTCCCTCCAAGATAATAATGATACTATTACGATTTATGATAATGATAATATTAATAATACCATTAATAATAACGAGAAGCAGCAGCAAAACTACAATGATAATATAATACTACTTTAAATATATGATGATTATATTTTTAAACTCTAAGTGTCGTCTTTACGCATGTACCGCAGTTTACATGGTGGTACTGCTGTACATACAAAAACACCGAACTCCTAGAAATAAATATGTTGAAGATAGGAGGAAGGAGAACTGTTAATGTCTGTCTCGACGACGAATTCAGGCCGAACTTACTTCTAATTGAGACGCGAGTGCAACAAGTGACGGACATGCACATGCCATTCTAGGATTAAGTGTTCATATTTTCGCTGTCTCGAGCCAAAGATGCCGTTTGCCTAAGCGGCCCTCTTATCGCGCGATATTCTACCAAACATCGAATCTGGATATTGCTTTACTCGCATGTACCACATTGACTGTCTTTTATCATTTCCAGCCGTTCCGTCCATCACTTTTGAACCAATTAAACTGCCCTAAGGCTGCCTTTAGCATGCGAGTGGGAAAGCGAGATCGTAGGAGTAGCTTGCGGAAGTGTGTCGAGGGTGTGCGAAGATCGTTGATTAAAATTGCGTGCGTTTCTTCTGTATCTAGTGGATTATATATCTCGCATCTCGCTTAGTGCTACGTTTAATTGTACATTGATTTGATTGCGAACTATCGATTTCAAGTGCTTCCATTAGTTCTCATGTATTAGGCATGAACCAATTTCCGCAAGCTTCTCGCGACCTTTCTACAGACTCCAACAAAACGCGACTCGATAGGAAATGCGTTAATCGGCAATTTAGTGAAACGGCATAATTGGCGGGGAAGCAGCGCCTACAGTATAGCTCCATATACGGTGTAGTGTCTGTAAGTTAACATAACGAGTGTGGGAGAGATAGAGTATATCAACGAACAGCACTGATGCAAGGATGCGATGATACTTGGAGAAAAAAAGACTTTTTCAGATTGATTTCCTCATAATCTATTTATGTAGAGTCAGTGCTTAAGAACATCAGCAATAATACGCGGCTTTCGTAAAAAAGGAACAAACAAACAAAGAACCAATGGGCGATTGACCCGTTATTACGCGAATCACCTCGTACGGGACTATACTGTACTCCAAATAAGGAAATTGGCATAAAAGTAGAATTAAGAGGTAGGTTGTAAGGCTGAACCACGTATACGTATGTGCTGCGGCACCAGGCGACTGTGATAACTCGGTGGGCGGTGCCCGGCCTCCTACTTCATACTTGTATACTGAGATCTGTGAGACACACGAGGCGCAAACGAACGTTGAAACACTTACCGAAGAGGTTGAACGTGAACATGAAACGATTCCTGGGTCCGTGTACGGTGCGAAAGGTTCTTTGCGCTCTGTCGGGGGCATAGTCTTCTCTAGCTCTTGAAACTGCGATCCGACGTCAACGCTCTCGTTGACGAATCCACGTAGTGACTTTACTCTGCCAAAATTCAAGAGATAGTTGGACGTATGTCGCGGAGACTTTGCGTTGCATCGAACTTCCGCAAATCGTGAACGGGGCCCCCCCTAATCCTGGTGGATCTCCGACCGCAATTTCGGTCAGAATTGCGAGTTCTACTTAAGATTTATAAGTATAAATAGGAATGGACCTAACACGTGATGAAAATCGCTATTACTTTCGAAAGAGACTAAGTCAGACCCGCTGTGACTTCCGGGTCCTTTGATTGAACCCTTTATAGTTTTCAAATGCATCAGTGACAATTTCTTTCTATGTATCTTTCATTCCAACCTATGGAAAGTGAAATTCCAACGTTGTTAACTTTCTTTCCATACTCGCGAGAAGAGTATTGGTCTTCAACGACGGTTTATGTTGCTACTGTTCACTTTCGAGCTACATTAAACGGTCCAAGGAAAGGTATATTAATATACATAGACGCGAGGCTCTATTTTCATGGACTCGTCATGTCTGCTAAATTAACGCTTGCACCGACTTTATTACGGATCCTCTCGAGTAGAGTAAGATAGTCGGAGAAATCGTAGCTGTAGAAATGCGAGCGGCTCGCACGCGTATGCGAAATCGGACGACTTCCGGTCCATTCCTAATTTGGCGACAAGATTTCGAAGTCGTAAACTAAACGTATTGCATACTTACATACCTACTAAAAAGAAACGCATAATTAAACAAGTGAAACACTTCTTTCTCGTGTACATCAAGGCCCTGTTAAATAAGTTGTTTATTGATAATAAACGCCATCACGCTTGCAATACATATCCTCCGTATTCATGACGAAGACACAGTGCAGAAGTACATGGTAAGACGAGAGATGAGTCATGGCGCAGGTACTGGAGAAGAACGAACACACCAGTCTGAGGACTTTACTCGCTTTTCTTTTTAATTCGTCTTCAAGTTACCGTACAAAATAGTTCTCGCTCTCTTGTTCTCGTCGTTTTCTCGCTTAGATAGCATAGTTTAACAAAGTGGTGTGGATCAATCACGCTGTTTATTGAGCAAGTCCACTTGTCGCACCGGCGAGAACTTGCGAGCGATCACAGCTGAACATAGAGAAATCGTCTTAGAGTACTCCTTAATTAAACAGTAGTAATTATCTTTATGTTTCATCCGTGGAAACGCGTCAAAAGTTTGCATAAATAAAGAAGAGCCTATCTCGCAACCTACAAGGAACTCGTGGAGGTCGCCAATGCGATTATGCAAAATTTGCTGGATTCGCTAATGTTACATTGATATGTGATACCGCAATAAATATTTACGAAATTAATTACTCGTTGGAGAAAAGTGCGCGAGCCGCTGCTTGAAAAACGCTCTACACATCACTGCAGTCAGTGTTTTCGTGTCTGTCGCGCGTTCAAATCGAACGAACGGCATAGCAACGGACGTTGAGTCATGCTCACTCTCCCTCCCTTATGCAGAGGAAGAAACGAAGGAGTTTTTAGCAGTTTATCTGAAACACGTTAGTTGGTTACGAAATAGTTGAAGTCTCCGCGATGAAAATTAATCTCGAAAGTGTAGAAAATCTATTTCTTAACAAGAGGAATGCTGTCTACGCAAGAACTCGGATTCCCCGGCAATATAAAGTTTGATTATCTCGCGATATCTCGAGCAAAATCAAGTGTACCGTTTCTTTACGCGAGCAACGATTGGCTAAGAAAACAATAAATATATCCTGCACCTAGATGCATTATCCGGCCACTACGGGGCGATTATAACGCGCCGAATAAGTTAAAGGACCCATTGTTCTATATGACGAAGAAGTATCGGGCATATAAGGGCAGTAAAGGTAAAGGTGGACGATCCCTTCGAGTACAAGGGAGATATGAACGCGGTGCTTACAATTCTATCAAACGATAGCATGAATGACGTGAAATTAAATACGTGCTCAAGTATCCACTTTATCGGTTGCTAGCGTTACTATCAACACTGTATCGCAATGCCAATGCCTGTAAGTGTAACGCACAGTTCTGCCATCGGGTGGAAAACCAGTGTTGCCGCACCAAGGACCAATGAGTACATTCATTACAGAGGGAGTCACCTCGATCGCTATCGTTAATTTATAGACAGTCGTCGATACGCAAAGAGGGAAAGACGGAGCACATCTACTAGTGGTCCTTGATAAGTTAGCGGCAGCATAAAATAACGGTGCTGTCAGACGCGAATATATTTTCGGAACTGAGGTATAAAAATTGTCCAGTAGCGTACCACACACTCTTATAGACTAGGCGCTGGAACATCCCCGTCTTCCTGATGATCCAATCTGGCCATTGATATGTGGTCCGCTGCGTGTCCCTAGCAATTGGTTGGGATCCTAAAGCAGGACAAAAAGTGCTTACCGTCTTTCTCTATCTCATCGATGTGATACTTGGATTCCTTCAAAAGTATTTACCTTGCATTGAATAGTATTTCAGCTCGCGAACTAATGAACCACATTAGAATAAACGACAGAACGCAGACTATACTGCCTATCACCATGCTGAAGCGTTCCGTAGCAGCGGACGGCTTCAAGAACATCCTTATACTTAACGTCTGCCATATAGATTCCGTCCAGGTGGAATAATTGCCGGATTTCATGTCGTACCCTGTACACGAGCCAATGTTTCCAGATTGTCCAGCCTCAGTTTACTAATCGCAATCTTACAGGTAAGCGAGAAAGGCACGTACCATCGATGATGAATGCGGGGCTCATCGCTGTGCTATAATTCACAGTGGAGTCGATGCAGATACCGGTGAAATTGTAGCCAGCCATCCACGCGAGTCGTTTCTCATGACAGGTAGATTCGTTAACAGTCGGCAGCTTCTCGCCGGTGAGCAGTGCGAGCAGTTGTCCCGTCAAGCTCGTGGCAGCATTGGGTACCCTGTGTACGCCGACATAAAGCGGCAAAACTTGATCGACTAGCTTAGCACCTGGCGAGGAGGCAGCGCGGAAGAGATTGCACTTGGCACTCTCTAAGTAGCAAGTTAACATCTCCATGATCAACTCTTCGAGACTCGATTTGTCACCGGGCGGAGGTGCGTTGCCAGTGACATTTTCATACAATAGTTCCGCCACCTGCATCGCGATGCGTCCGAGTGCTGTTGCGAGACGCGCACTGGTTCTGTAAGAATGAGTTTCTCGTCAATAGACATTCGTTGGATTGCTTTACTAGCTGCACTCGTGATTACTGCACCTGTTGAAATCTAGAGCCTCCGCGTCGTCGAGAATGCCATTGTAGTACGGATACAGGAATTCCTTTCCGTGGTTCGTTATAACTATCGCGGGAAGATCGGGGTTCTCTTGCAAAAAGCTTTGTACAGAAGTCGGAGGTACACTGCCTTCCAACACTTGTTTGGCAAAGCCCTTCTTTTTCAGGGCTGCCACCATCGGATTACTCTCTCCATTATTCGTGTGCAGGTAAACATCCCCCTTGCCGAGTTGACCGAACTCGATTATGGATTTTACGTCCTCGAACCTTAAGCTCACGCCGCCCAAGGCATTGAAGTGACCGTCTTTCAGATCATAGACTAATCTACTTGAACCAATGTAATCAAACGCCTCTCCGTTCAATAAGGAGAAAACTACATTTGTTTCTGGAAAGTAAAGCAACGCATTGTTAATCGGAAGAATAGCAGTATTATTGCTGGCAGCAGGGCTGAAACTTACTATTTACAGTAGCTTGCAATGAATTTAAGTAATAGGCAGTTGCGATCAGTGTAACCAGTCCCGTTACGGCATTTCCTGCTCCAGGCGATAGCCCATCGAATAAAGACGAAGCATCCAATCTCGCCGTCACCAATATCACGCTATTACTCTCGTTATGCAGAGGCGACAATGGCCAGTGTATGTTCCTATCTCCGAGTGGATCACAGTACTGTGTGGGATTGAAGTTGAACGTCATGTCGTTACGCTTTATGCACGAGTCCGAATTGAGCGCGGCGAACATGAAGGACTTCATCTCTAGCGCGCAGAGCGGCCGATCCGCCTGCGTCTCCAAATCATGAGCATTGTGCTTGGAAAAGCACGCCTCCATTGCTTCGAGTAGTGTTTGATTCTACAACAAAAGATTTGTGATTTATACCAAGCACACACAAGCTGTACTCAGTCAAATACACAAGGGATAATCTTACATCTGTGTAAAACATGGGAAATGGCCAGTCTTCTAGTAACAAAGCCGACCCCTTTGGATTCCAGGGTAGAGCATCGTTGCATTCTTTGTACCCTGAATATCTATTAGGACAGGTATCGTCTGGAGAATAAGATGAGGGACGTTCGTTACTAATATTCCTAGTCAAAAATACTCCATTTATGTTATGAGTGTCCCTCAATCTTTCCAGTGTGTCCCTCGTGAACATCGAGAATGGAACAATCGCCATATAAGGGCCGGCAGTGGCATTGTGTTCCAACCACCTCATATCTACCTCCGTCTCTAACAAGTGGATTACACCTATGCTGCCCGATCTACTGGCTGCAATCAGACGAATTGTTTTTCACCCACACTCTCCTTACTCCCAGCTGTTAAACCAACCCTGCTAACAACACTCCACTGGATGCTTACACGAACAGCCAAACTGATGAGTACCATTGTGTCTTCTAAAACAACCAGCAATCCCATCGAACGACATGTAAACCATGTCCTTTATTCTCTCCGCACTCACTGAAACACGGATACATTTTTACAAACTCCAATCCTCAATCCACTTCCGCATACAAAGTCTCTAGTATTGGCTGCAGGAAACGACCACTCGCAACGTTATTATGGGCATTCAGAAATCGACTAGCACAATCCACAAATTCACTGTGCCACAGTAGGAAAAGTGAGGAGTCGACTAGTTTCGATCGAATATGCTGAAATATCGGGGCAGGGAATCAATTCGATTAATAATCGAGATACCATCGGTGCTTACCTAGGTTTACAATAACAAAGACTATAATATACTGCCAGGCCAAACATTTTGCCATCTTGGCGCAGCGAATGAACTGTCAAAGGTTATCCGGCTGGCTTTCGCTCGGCCGACGATGTATTTGACGCGGAAGACAGTGTCGCTCTGCAAGGTTAGTTACAATTGGATACAATGACACACTGCATCGCGCGTATCGTGAGTGAGTCAGAGCACACAGAGAAAAGTCAACCAGCCGACAGCCACTCTGCGTGTGGGAATGCTCGCTGGGATTTGTATTTCTGCTCTCGGTTACTGGCGCCGCCAGCGGCTTCTCTCGAAAGTCGGTTCGCTCCAAGTCGATTACTCGCAAATTTCAAATCTGTTTCCCGCATTTCGCTGTCGAGTTAAATTTTCTATATTCTATAGTTTATAGTCCATTTGACATTGTAATTGAATCGTAGAGGCTGAATCAGCTCGCTTGGAATTACTAGTAAATTAATCCTAATTAATTATTGATTCATTGGGGCACTGATTCCTCTAAAACGAATATTCAACACAGAAAGTAATTAATCGCCCACGAGTCATAATTCTGTCGTACGTACGATATTTCTGAAAAATCTCAAAAAAATCATTAATATCAAACCTCCACGATATTTTCCCTATGTTTCGAAAGAAAATCATTCGGTACATAATTAGGGCGTAAACCGTGATAGACTACGTTCCTGGAAAGGCGTCGGCGCCGTTTAGTCATAAAACGGATTATTGCAGATTACTTATCCATCGCGGAAGTTCACCACGGGATGTCAGTATCGCCGAGTTCCTCATTGGCATCCTCCCTTGGTAGGAGATCATCCGCGATTGTGCTCGACTCGCGAAATCCTTGTGGAGCTACATCGCCGCATGCGCCTGCTGTCAGTAGTCACCAGTGAGGATCCTATGATTTTCTATCGTTCTGCCGGAGCTCGAACCCCCAGCAGTTCTACCAGTTAGATGTTAAATCGTGTTTGACGCAGTTATAGCTCTTACCGGAAGACCATTTGGCAAACGCCGGCTTTGGTGAGTAAATAATATATAATATTATTCTAATAACATTTCGGATTGTTGTCTTATCTTCAAATAGAGTTAGACTTTAAAAAGCGCAGTTATGAAATTCATCGTCGCTTCGCGCAGCGTCCAGAAAGAGCTGAAAAATCATCATTCATTATAATTACGCAAGGTCGGATATTGCTAAAAATTATTGCAATCGGATAATTGGGACTATACAGTGATTGGATAGGATTTCGTAATTTTCCATCCGCGTCATTAGATATTATCATTATTGGCATTGAATTCCATTAGACCATTGTTCGATGGACTCGGGCAACTAGCGCGCTGCGGGGAACGCGAACTATTCGGTAAAGATAGGATAGTTGCACGGTTGCACGTTATATACTGCGTCTATAGAACGTCGAGCAGAACCGCGCACGTGAACGGGAAGCACGTGGATGAAGCCGTCGCTCGTGTACGCACGCACACCAGATACGGTGTCGAGTATGCTATTAGCTCTCGACTACCTATAGCTTCTGCGTGTCAGTAAGGAATTTGTAGAACTTCGCTGGGTCATTGAGGCCTCTTTAATCATCCTATGAGAATCCGGATAAATCGACACTCTGCGAGTTCCCGAAGGGTTTTTCGGGTAAATTGTACTTTAACGAGGGACTTTGGCGCATATCTTTCTCAGGTGGACCGAAACGCGCAGGCATATTATGCTGACACGAGGACATCGCACAAGTAAATGGGTCTCGCTTCCAATAACGCCAGCTTTTTTCCACAAACAAGTCCTAACTATTTTCTACTATCGCACGAACAGTTTGACGGTCGCTCGGAAGTCATCGGAACGGAAGAGCGGAAGATCCAGCCAGGATAATAGGTACGACGCGCTCTCATTGTATAATCCTTGCGTCCTACTCGAGTCCTCTAGAGGATTATTCCGTCAGCATCGAATCCGTCGGAGGATTATTGGCCGCTCGAGAAGTCTGTCGGGCAAAGCCTGTAATTAGATTCCATTTTGCAAACGCTGAACAAGTGCAACATTCGTGGTGCCTTTCTCTTGGAGAAACACGTGAGCTGCACTGGAGAACACGTGAATAGCCTACTGGAGACCGGCAGCGGCGAACTCTCCTCTAGTCCGTGACCTCTTTTTCTACTTGATAATCGTTTCGCTAATCGCGCGGGCCACGATTTTAGTCTCGCAGATATATATTAACGGGATATCGCTCGAAACTTTCCACCAAGTCCCGCCGATGCATTTGTTCTCCAGGGTGGATCAATCGCGAGTCCTCTTTGTATTAGCCGGTCGCAGGCTCCGCGGTTCCTAAATATAGACAATATTGACTTTCTGCCAATCGCAGTTACGCGATTTCGAACGGGGCGCATTTTTGCATTAGCGCGTCTAACACTTTCTTACGCAAACTTGACACGGCAAGTTGGTATCCGAAGTGAAAGTGTTAAAGATGGGAGACGTAAGCAAAACATTCTACAACTTCGCTTCTACTTCCTTGGGCGAGCAATGCAAGAGCTGCCGACACGTGACACGGGTCCGTGGATTGGCGACTGCACGTGCATACCCCGGAGAGACTGTGAACGTCCTAGAGCCCGTGACCGCTTTTCTCGATCGCACACGATCCTTTTACCCACGTGACCGACGGGCGTGAAGCATGCGAGGGAACGGCTCGGCCCTCGGGTCCGGCACGTGTATGTCCTAGTTGGGCCTTACTCGAGACGGGGCCTCCGACGGTTGCAGCTTTGCTACTAGCCCAGAACGATCAATGCGGCTGATATAGCTTGCGCAATTATTATGCGCCTTTCCAGCCGTCCTTTCGCTTTTCCTTCGCCGTTAACAGCACACCTTCTCTCTGCTTCGTACCAGCGTCTCCCTTCAATCGAGGTGTTCCTGAAGAGTCAGTTGAGCCGTGGCCCTCGCCGAGGCACCGGGTGAGAGAACAGCTACTTCCTCAGGATCCACCAAATCACCTGTTGATAGTCACATCGATCTAAAGGCTCTGCGGATGTGCCGAAACTAAGAAGTACTACACGTTTATTCGCCGACAGATTCAAGGTAAACCACGCGGAACTGAGACGATGAAATTAGTATTCTACTTCCGTGGATTTTTATTTACTAAATTTATTTAGTAAATGGTTTAAAAACCAATCAATTACTAATATTATTTTAAAAATGTGATTTAATTTATATAGTTGATTTAAAATTAAATGATGTTAGATTTAAAGACGACGATATTATAGTAGAATTCGGAGTAAATGGAAAACTGATTCCAGATGATGGCGTTGACGAGCACAGCAAAGTCGTGCTTCCTGGAGGGCGACAACGACAGGTTCAAGTCGATCCTGAGGATATCGGGGGAAGAATCGCTCGAGGAAGAGAACGGGGACGCAGCTAACGACAGCGCGAAGACATTGCAACTTCTGCGAGTCAAGGGTTACCCCCGTTTGTTGCCCGAAGGTATATCTCTTCCAAGAAAAAGAATCTTCTCTTCCGGTGGGGAAACAAGTGTATGATATTCCAGGAATTCTCGCGCTGGTTGATTACTGCCGTTACATCCGGGAACTGTCGCTCTCCTATTCCTTGCTGAGCGACGAGCTACTACTGGCCCTCAGCACCGAGGAGCAATTACAGCTCGAGACTCTGCGGCTCGAGGCGCATTCGGACACGAAACCCCTGCCCCGTCTCACCGAAAAGGCCTGGCACACGTTCGCCGATCGCCACCCGAATATCAATCTGGTCTTGTAAGTAAAACCCCTCGGTTCGCCTCGTCGCGCTTAACAGGGAAACAGGACACCTGAAATTGACACCAGTTACACTCGAGTTCTCGTGACAATGCGTGATCCTGCACACGCAGATTCTCTTACATGAGCAACGAGGAAGATCTCAATCCCCTTCTGATGGCGCACGTGCCCTTCACGCATCTCTACTTCGGCGAAGCTCCCCCGGAGACGACGCTCATGCGGATCGCACGCCACTGTCCCCGTCTGGTCGAGCTCGTCCTTGCCGCCTACGGGCACACCAATCTCGACAAGATGTTGCTCGCCGTCGGCCAGGGTTGTCCACGATTGACGGCCGTAGCTCTCGGCGACTGCGAAATCAGGTAGGTGCTGCGAGGAATAATGACAGAAGTGAGGGAGGATCGAAGGGTACACATATTCCACTTACGCGATTAGTTGTTCGGGTCTCTTGGAGTTCGTGCAATGCTGCGCGGATCGCTTGAAGATACTGTACATCTGGGAGACGGCCTTGAACGAGGAGACCGAGCTCGACATCGCCGAAGTCTCAATGAGGATCTCACACCTGCTCGACCGCACATGGGTGCCCGAGTACATTCCGCTTTGGTAGGAGCATAAGCATACGCCTGAATCACCTCTTCCCCGACGGGGGAATGCGATCGGACGTAGCCAGCGACAATACTTCTTTTCAGAAATAAGCGTGAGCGATACAATCGCCTGGAATTATTCGTTTCACTCTATCCTGCCAGATTCGCTCCCGGGAGTATATACTTCCGCCCGACAATGTATATTTATTGGTCAAAAAGAGCTTGATGAATTCGCAGTTTTTCTTCGGGAAGTATTAACAGATCGGACGATTCGTGACATGGAAGAGCAAGTGCAAAGATAGCTCGTATCTGTTAATACCAAAAAATATAAACTTTATTTGGATATCATTGTACGTTCTCCTTGTGATGTATATATAGTATATAAAGAAAAATAATATCGCTAGCTCTAGTTATCGACGAACGTTCGTGATAGATATGTGTAATATACAGTAGTTAATATAATTCATAGTATTATTGTAATACAACAAAGTCTGTACATTATATTCCTACATTGTAACACAATAAATGATCGGGCATTCACAGTATGATGATGTCTGTCAACATTAACAATTAATGCTCATCACTCTCTCTCTCTCGTTCCCTAAATTGCTTCTTTTTATATTGTGCCGATGCTACTCTAGAGAAGCGAGGCGTTCAGTCTTGTATCTCAGCCGATATATCTGATTTTTCTTTCTTAAGGCCAATCAAGGGTCTAATGATCGATTAACAACGCTTACAGCTACCGAAGTCATACTCCTGCCTTGCCGCTCGATTGCTTTCCTGGTATTTCACCCGACGTGTTCTACTCCGATTCGTACATCTACCACTGCTCCCGCTCATCGTTCTCCAGTCAAACTGTTGAATCGTCGAGCATCGTAGCTATCAATGGACCCATCGAGCCATCCGATCCTATAAGGCATAATGAATAAACTTTCGAGGAAAGGTTCCTGCATCGGGAGTGCTTTGGAGACATTAGGAACACGTTGCGAAAGTTACGCGCCATATCTCTAGTGACAATCGATTGTACTCTTTAAACTCTGCCACCAGTTGGATGTTACCTATTCCAAGGAAATCAAGCCACTCGGTGCGGGCAACTTGGAAAAGGGCCCGGAAGTACATACAGCATATATATGTATATATATGTATATATCCATGCACAGAGGAGTAAAATATAATAGTTAATTTTATTATCAACGCTCAGTTAACAATATGCTTACGTTCAAATTCCGATGAACGCCTTGCCCTTCGAATTTACAGCACTCGATACAACGAGTTTCAACCATTCGTCGTACGCAGCTACGATCTCTGCCGCGCGCAGATCTTAACACGCTGATCATACAGCGAAAGATTTGCATCTCTTGTCCTAGCTATTTGTACAATGCTCCTAATCGAATGGATTGAAAAGCGAATGCATGTGTGTGTCGCAGAAATTGTTTGTCGATGTCGCTAAATCGAGAATCGAGGTGGAAACGAGTGTTACAGGTGTCAGCGAACGATATTAGAGACGATTTGGATTTAGAGCGCAACAGAGCGAACTCGGCCCTGTACAGATCACAGCCCGCGGAAACTTCGACCGAATTAAAAGTAGTGTCAAACACTGCATAAAAACGAATAAAGTACCATAACATGTAGCACCAACTTATAGGCGTATGTACCGCTTCCTATATTATCTATTTTTGGCAAAGTAATGTTTAACGCTAGCACTATGCCGGTCCGTGGTAATCGGTCAGGGATTTCTTTGTGGGACGTAAGAAAAAGATTGGCAATTATAGTTTAGGGCTAAAGAGGGAGAAAGATCAAGTAAAGGGACGGGTTTCTCTTACTTATTCTACACAGAACGCAAATACTTGGGGACGCGTAAACTAGTAATAAATGGAGCGGTAGGAAAGGTTTGAGCACTGCGTTCGTCCCTTTGGCTCAAGGGGCTGCTTTAAAACCGAACCAATCACTTTTTACAATTCAATCCAACAGTGTTGTGAGAAGACCAAAGGGAATCTTTCCGCCGAAGATTCCATTCCACCTTGGAAACGTTAAAGCCCCAAGAACAAAGTGGATAATAAAAACTCGTATGATTGCCTTGGCGCACGTTGAGTTCAACGATGTACGGAAAATAAGGATTTCCTTTCCCTAATAAATTCTGCTCTCTTATGTACGCACCTGTCCATTTCACTTAAAGATATGACTTGTGTATCGGCCAGTCAGGTGAGGACGACTCCTCGCGCGATTAAATTGATCCTGCGATAAAAATAGTCGATTGTTAGTTCATCCAATGTTGAGAATTGTATCAAGGAGAGATGTGACGCGTACCTAAGGTGAACTAATCAATCAGGCATGTCTATAGAAACTATAGGCACAACAGGTTTTGTTAGGTCGGTCTTCTTCAGATGTTTCTCACTCTTCTCCGACACCATCGGTTCGGATGGTGGCTGGTCGTGGTCGTTTCTAGGCTGATACGATATATTGCCGTATTCTTGAAGCAAGGGACAGAGACCCAGCAGGAAATGACAAAAGTCTTTCCTTATACCGAACCACCCTGAAAATCGTTATATTGTCCGATCAAGTAATGCTCGAGGGTCGAAAGTTTTAGTCGCTCTCAGACGATTCTCTTACATCTGTTTCCTCCTTTCGCGCCGAAGGACATGAAGATTAGCGTCAAATGAGATATTAGTAGTGGCATCGCAACCATCGTGTAGTTCAGCGAAATATCCCCGTCCAATTTGTTAGCTAAGAGTACCTGAGGACAAACAATCCCGACATAAACAGGAACTCCCGCATTTCTCTATTTACGAGCCCTAGGGAAAGATTCGGCGACGTACTTGGAAAACTAGAATCGGAACGACAAGGAAGGTGTATGCCGTGGCGGAATTTAGCGAGGTCCGCCTTTGTTGAGCATTGATTTGCGGTGTTCCGAGTAAGACGGCAGCGAGAACTATCGCGTACAGCACTGCCACCAGGCATAAGCAGAGAAGAGCCCATAGCGGCACGAACACCACCTCCCAGCTCCACGTTATAAAACCATCCAATCTTAGTGCCAGAAAAATAAACTGCAACACGTTCACCGCGCAGAACAGCTCGAGCTCGAACGAGCGCTCGTGTTTAACGGCCCAAATGCATACCTGCGGCAAAAAAAGAGGACATCAGCAAGTAGTTTGCGTTTCCCATTAAAATTCATAAGATTCTCGCGAATCGGAGTAAAATTACTCACAGCTATCGAAACTATAGAGATGAAAATCAGAGGTATAAACACAAGTATCCAGAGGTGTCTGTCGGACTCCAACTTATCGCAGACCAGTAATTCAAACATCAACAGGATCAAGTGCAACGCCAGGGTGATGAGCATCGCTTTGTAATGAACATAGGCATCCCCTTCCAGTCTCGCGTGTGGATGCCTCCACCAGACGTAACTGCCGATAGTCGCGCCCAGGATCACCATCCCTTTCCAAAACCATATCGGAGTAAACACGCACCAGTAACTCCATTCGATAAATCCATCCAAGCGTAGTGCGAATAATGTTGTGAATACCATCAAACACGAGTGTACCAGAAATTTGCTGAAACACCAATTTGAAAACAGTTTATACGTAGCTGGCTAACACTAAGCCTAGACCTTGACCGTGTTATTTTTTGTATCAAGCTGATTCAGAGTCCTATTGCGAAGACTCACGGCATCTAATAAAAAATGTCAACAAGGAAAGAGTAATTTAACAAAGCATGACCAGCACTTCTCAAGCGAATAAAGAAAGACAGGATATTGATACATTGGCCAGTCATCACAAGGCTAATTTGTTTACTCTTCCCTGACTAGCAGTGAAATGAAGATCCGACGAATCTCACGTTGCCCCTGGAAGATAGATTCGCTTTACCTCGGGTTGAAGTCTTGAAATAGAGTCTGTAGATTCATGATTATCAGAGGCGTTTGGTAGGCCAGCTACTCGAGAAACTTCTTCACGACGCTTCCCCTCTGTACATACGCACATCCCATCGAGGACGCGCTCATTTATAAAGAGACTCCTCGCTCAAGGAGACGCGCATTAACTCCAACGCTTCTCTCCGAACACGCGCAACCATACCAAGTAGCCCAACTAGTTTTCCTCGGTTTATTCTCTCGCGAGAGAGCAATTCCCATTCGGAGCAATTCGGAGTGCGCTGAAATTAGCCGTGGATTCCCAGCTGTTCCTGCTCCGAGACCGTGAGCCATTTATGGCGTCCGCGCTCATTGGCCAACTGGCCCTCTGGCGGATTATTTCGGAACTAAAATCCCCTCTACTACCATCGAGTTTCCCATCTCAGCGACGACCTAATCAACGATCCTACTTTCCCACCAAAAACACTTGCGGCAACGTGTTTGAATATTTGTTGTGCTCGATATAGCGGAGGGGAAATCATGGATGTCTCCGATATCGCGGACCTCCTGCCCATCTATTACGCGAGATTGTTTCCGTTCTACGACTACTATCGCTGGCTCAGCTATGGCAATGGTTCGCTTCCCCGATAAACATTCTCTCACTCTCCATCCAGACTACTGGCAATGAATAGTTTTCAGCGACTTCCTTCAACCGGCGAGAGTTCTCGTTCACTCTGTGCGATGAGGTCTACGTGCGATATCTATCCTTCAGGACCCAGAAAGATCTCGAGGATGAGATCAAGAAACTGATACCGTATAAAATCGATATCGGAGCGATTTATAATAAAAGGTAGGCGAGAGTTCAATGGTTCAACTATTGGGAGCAGGGATCTCTTGATAATGTTTTCTGTTTAGTCCTAGTGAGCAGAAAAGAGATGGTGATTTCAAGCCTGCCGAGAGGGAATTGGTCCTGGATATCGATATGACAGATTATGATGAGGTCAGGACATGCTGCGATGGAGCATCTATCTGCGATAAGTGCTGGAAGTTTATGGTACTGGCTTGCAAGATTCTCGACGCCACGCTCAGATGTAGGATTATACATGTGCTATGTTTATTTATATATATAAATGTATATTATATTATGCTACTTTTTAGTCGATTTCGGCTTTGACCACATTCTCTGGGTATTCTCTGGCAGAAGAGGTATTCATTGTTGGGTTTGTGACGAGAGCGCACGTATATTGAAGACAGCAGAGAGAGCAGCTGTTGCTGAATACATGCAGGTAATCACTGGCGGAGATTTCATGAGGAAGAAGGTGAATCTGCTTGGTGATAAGATTCACCACTCGATCAGGTGTGTATCTAAACTAGCTTGACTGTTGCAAGAAGCTGCTTCATGGGTCTCTGTTGGTAATTATAGACGAGCTCTCGACATGATCGAGCCAATCTTTGTACCAATGTGTGTGGAGGAGCAGAATATATTGGGGACTGAAAAGGAGATGGAAAAGTTTCTCCGGGTGATACAGGATGAGGAACACAGACAGGAATTGAAGAGCCTCTTCAGTCAGAAGGACAGCAGTCTGGCTAGATGGAACACTTTCTTGCAATATGTCAAGGATAAGAAGATTAATGTATGTTTGGCTCGAGGTATTAGTAAAAGCTCTGAGAATAGATGAACAAAGTTTAGCAGTACAATGGTTGGGATGACAGGGCGACAAGAAGTGGTACCAATACCGGCATCTCGTCGAGGAAGTAATGCTGCAGTACTCCTACCCGCGGTTGGACATAAACGTCACCAAGGGCATGAATCACTTGCTGAAATCGCCGTTCTGCGTGCACCCGAAGACCGGCAAGGTCTGCATACCGTTCACGGCCAGCAGCGCGGAGAAGTTTCACCCCGACAAAGTGCCGACCATAATGACCTTGATTGAGGAGATAAACGCGTTCGAGCAGAAGTTCAAGGAGGGCAATGAGGAAGGGCTCCCGTCGACGGCGAAGAAAATAAAGGACTACAAGAAGACCAGCATCAACAAATCCTTACACGTATTCCAGGAATTCCTCTGGGGGCTGGAAGCTTCGAGGAAGGGACAAAAGATCGAAGAAAGCGGTAAGTGTTTCATGTATGACTAGAATTGATATCCTCCTTTCTATAATTCTGATCCTTTTCAGATGCGACCCTCGAGTTCTGACTTCTGCTACATCGAACTATCATTATTTCTACGTTACAATGTTGCCTAAATGTTACTTGTATCTTTTTATATTTTTATACTTCTTATATCCCTTTCTTTCTAATTGGAAGACTCGGTAGTCCTGTGTCTCGCGCCGATAAACAATTCCTAAGAAAAATGGATTTCAGGAGAATAAAGTCACTCCGGCTCGTACCCCAAGACGATAACCGATACCATAAGATACACCCTATTATTAATTAATAGATACAATCTAACTTGATGCAATTCGTATGATATTCTTTAACATTTCCCACCGCTTCCATGTAATACTTTAACAGTAAAACCTGGATTATTTAAGCGAAAATACAATTATTTATATAAAACATGTGTTTCTACCGAATCACCTGCCTTCCTATGTCGAAAATTCAAGTGGCTCAATTCGAAAGGATAACTTTGTTGTCGACTACGGAATAAAATCCTAAAAAGAGTTATATAAATGGATTTGTTATTAAACGATATCGCTTCCTGTAATTTGAATCGGTGAATCGCTTCCTATGACCGCCCCAAAGTCTGTCCGCCAATGAGAAGCGAGGGATCAGTACGCGAGGGGTCCGAGTGCGCTGGCGACTTCCGCTTCGTAAGGCTAGTGCTTCTTTTCGCCTGTAACAGTAATCATGGCGGTGGGTAAAAATAAGGGGCTGTCGAAAGGAGGCAAAAAGGGAGTCAAGAAGAAGATGTGAGTAGATTATATTGTCACTATATTGTTCGCCGAACTTCCCTTCTCCAGGAAATACACGATTCGCCGAATTATTTTCACGGATGCCTTCTGTACAAATAGATTCCGGGGAGGTGACGTTCGTGTGCTGCATGCCCTCCATACATTGCATTGTAAATAATACTGGCATAAACAATTACCGTCGCTTCTGTATATTTCCTCGCGAAACTGACGTTCTTTCTCATATTATAGATTCGATTGGAAGCAGAAATTTGTTGTTGTATTCTCGCGCGATCATAACATAATGAGGGAGCGCGTTTCTTACGCGGTGTTTTTTTTATTTTGCTCCGTGAAATAAGTCGGCTTTTGTGTTACTGAGAGTAGAATTGTTAATAGTTTGGATGAGAGAAGAAACGAGTCTGGTGGTTTCGATTGAAGGGATTCGGAGCGTGCGGCGCCGTGAATGAGTCTAACACGAGACATGTTGTGGTTATAGTGTGGATCCTTTCACCCGCAAGGACTGGTACGATGTTAAGGCTCCGTCTATGTTCACCAACCGACAGGTTGGCAAGACCTTGGTCAACAGAACTCAGGGAACAAGTAAGAATTTTTCGTAGATCTCTGGTAAAACGCTTGCAACCCCAGCTCCATAAAAGTGCACTTGTTCCTAACTCTTATGGCGTTTTGTGTTGCAAATATCAATGCGCAGTGACTTTTATACAGTATTTCTTGCTTCTGAGAGATATTGTTACGCTTCACTGCTACACCACTCTTTTCTTCACGAATCTTGGCTGATGTAGCAAGTATTTTGGATTTACAGAAATGTTATAATTGCCTTACAGAAATCGCCTCGGAAGGTTTGAAGACCAGAGTATTTGAAGTCTCCCTGGCTGATCTGCAGAATGACGGCGATGCGGAAAGGTCTTTCAGAAAGTTCAGACTCATCGCTGAAGATGTTCAGCACCGCAGTGTCCTTACCAACTTCCACGGTATGGACTTGACCACAGACAAGTTGAGGTCGATGGTCAAGAAATGGCAAACATTGATCGAAGCTAATGTCGATGTAAAGACCAACGACGGATACCTCCTCCGAGTATTCTGCATTGGTTTCACCAACAAGGACCAATTGAGCACTAGGAAAACATGCTACGCTCAACACTCACAGGTATGCCCACTCTTCTGATTAGGTATTTAAGTAGCTATTGAAAAATCGTGCAACCCCATTATCGTGGGAATCATTCTAGTGATCACTCGACAAGTACGTTGCACAGAGAAACTGCACTTCCTTACCACATTACTAATGAGCAATCCATAGTAATGATATTGAAAGGGCTACATTTCTTTATATTCTGCAAATTATTGTGTTGGTTACACTGGGAATCTTGCTAATTGGAATATGTGTGTTTAGGTGAAAAGGATCAGAGAAAAGATGGTCGACACAATCACAAATGATGTCACCAAGACCGATCTTAAGGGTGTCGTTAGCAAGCTTTTGCCTGACGCGACAGCCAAAGACATTGAAAAGGCCTCCCAAGGAATTTACCCACTCCACGATGTGTACATCCGCAAGGTATATTTTCGAGGCCGCGGCTATTTTTATTCTTATCTGAAATAGGAATCGAACAATATTGTAAAAGACGAATTGTCTGATCATAGGTCAAGGTATTGAAAAAGCCCCGTTTCGAGCTGAGCAAACTGCTGGAGCTCCATGGCGATGGATCAGGCAGCAAGAGCGAGGATGCAGGTGAAAGTGGATCGAAGGTCGACCGACCCGAGGGATACGAGCCACCTGTACAAGAATCAGTTTAAGAACTCCACCCCTTTCGATATTTGATATCAATAAAAACACCTTTGACTGGGGTAAACGCGGAGGTTTTAACTAATCACCACCCACCTCACCTTCCTTGATTCGAGAAATGACGAGTAGAACCACACGCATTTTGGTACAAATGTGAATAACAGTTTATTTGGTCGAAATACAGTATAGAGGACACCTAGATACAGTACGAAGTAAATTTAGCAGGAATTACTCGTCGAAGATGGCACTAGCGACGAGGCCCCAACTTCCAGTGAGTAATGCTCGAAAACTGTCGCACCACGAAACAAGCATGTAGATCAATAGCATGAATAGGACGATCTTCGTGATGATGTCGACCCAGTACATCCTGCGAAAAGGAAGCACAATCAACTCACGCCTTCCATTGGCTGCGATCGAGACTCACCGTTTCAAATGTCTTTGAGCAGCAGGTAGCGTCTCGGGGGGTTCGTTTAGGATATAGACTCGTGCGGCCCTCACGCAGTCTTCGAAATATGCTGACATGTCCAGGTCCTTCCCGTGTAACCGGTACTTTTTATATTCGACCTCGTTTAATTTCCCGATCACTTCCATGGCGTTCGCATTCTCAAAGTCCCATTGCTTGTTCGCATAATACTCGAAGACTTCGAAACCCTTCTGAATACGACGCTGCACACGACACATTCTACGGGGAAGATCATCTTCAACATTCCAGCGCATAGTACCGCCTTCGACATAAGCGACTTGGGGGTTTATACTTACACAGGAGGATAGCCAGCAAAGAATATGAGTGCATCTATGAGGTAGGCTGGTATCGTGTGGAAAAGGAAGACACATATATTGTGCAGGAGTCTTGATTTTTTCATACTGCCCCCTGGGTACCATACCACACCATTCAACGGTACCTTCTCTGTGACTTTTCGGCCGAGAGCTATTATTTCTCCCCAAGAGACCTGTAATGCAATCGATGAAAATCACACTCGTCGCGATTCCTGATGGCGCGGCTGATCGAGGCTCACCTTGAACTCGCTGCTGCTCGTCAGATTGTAGACTCGCTTCTCGTGATCCTTCCAGTAAATAAAGTTCCAACTGGTCGCGAGGATCGCGTTCACGGCAATGTCGACGGGAAGATAATCTGCATAGCCGCTCTCGTTGCAGTACATCGTTCGAATGACTCCCTTACCTGCGCCGATCAGGAGGCCCGTCGGTCCGTTTATGTTGTCCGTCCAGCCTGGCAGTGGTTCTTTCCAGATTGGGATAACTATGCTCGGTCTGAAGAGTAGGTGATTATTCTTATGTCATTTACCTGCGGTAACAATTGATTGGAGAATGTAGGAAGCATTCGGAGACTGACCTTAGTATGACGGCTGGGATCTCGGACATTGCTTTTTCCACGAGTCCTTCGGATAAAGCTTTGGTAAAGGCGTATGTATTGGGGAAGTGGCCTAGGATCTTGTCGGTCATCGCTTCCACGACATCATCGTCCATCCACTCGACGCATTTAATGATCTTAAGGGGATCGGCTGGCGGGGGATAAGGCTTCTCTTTGAGAATCTGCAAACGAATTGGAGCGCCCGCTTATATTCATAGGCCTCCTTGAAGAGCCACCTTCATCCAGTACACGAATTAGCGGTGTATACCTTTTCTTGGAGGTGGCAATAGGCGGTGCTGATGTGAGCGAAGAGTATTAATCGTTTCATTTCTTTGGCCAGCTCGAGTATCTGCTTGGTCCCGCGGGTATTGAGCAGCACTGCCTTCTTGAGGAGTTCGTCGAATCTGCAAGTTAGACGAACTTCTTGCAAATGCTTCGTCACAATCATTCGGGAGTAAGTATCCAGTCAAGTACAACTACCACTTCCTATACCAAAGATTAATCACTTACCGAACAGTAGCAGCCCCATGATAAACAATGGTAATTTTTTCACAGAGCAGCTTCCTGTCTTCAGGGGACAAGCCGAGTCCTAGCAGAGACACATCTCCGCTGATAACAGTGACGGATTGCCTCAAAGTTTCCAGGCCCCTCTCTTCCTTCACTTTCTCGAAGAGCTGTAATTAAGAGGCTTTCCGTCACGCTTAGTCATCGCCATTTCGCAATATTCATTCGTCAATTGCTAATCATTGCAAATCGAGAACCGACCGCTCGCCCAATGAATAATCCTCTTATCCCGCGTGCCTCGTCACTCGTGTAATCTGAAATCGCGCCGGCTAAAATTGGCCGAAATGAGTATGCGAAAGGTGAAAGGCCTGGACAACGTTTTCGTCCGAGTTAATTTTGTCCAGGAATTCAGGTAATCTTGCGCAATAACCACAAGAGCGTTCTAGTGGGGCGGAATTTCCAAAAGCAGCGCTGCAGATTTGGGGAAGCCGGGAAAAAGTAAGCGGCGCAGCCAGGAAGAGGGGATACATCTCACTGGGTAAGGAGGATTGCGTTAGAACGGCCACCAGGTAAGACGTGAGATGACATAACGGAGCTCGGGAAGTCGGGCCTTACTTTCACAAAGAGCGAGCCACGATAATAACGATAATAATAACAGGATCGTGGCCTGGCTTCCCCTTTGAACGAGGCCTTGACTCCGTTCCTGTCGATCTGCGTAAGAGAGCCGCAAAAAATCGCGTTGTATAATACACGCTTTCACCCAAGAATTCATCGGACTCGCTTCTCGGTATCATCGTGCGCGCATACTAATCGCGAGAGGATGCACCTGCGCCGAGACGATCGCCGGATCACAACTTTTTTCAGGCCAACTGGATCCGCGCGCTTTTCAGGGAAACAGGAATCCCGACTCCTCGGAGTCACGTCCGAAGCCCCTCGATTATGCCATCTTTAGGAATAAGTGTGATTCAGTGGCGGGATTGGAGATAGAGCGGCAGGATTTAGTTCAGGGTTGCGTGTAATCGTGATGGATCGTGTACTGAGCTCCGGTAGGGAGAGATGAGGAAGAGAAGTCGGGAAGCTTGAGGCCGTTTAGGTGATTACGTGTCTAGGTCAGGCAGTGATCCCCGATCTTGGGATCAACAAGTGGTTGGTTACATGATTGAGCACAGGCTACTTTCGCCTTTGGGAGATAGGTCTCGCCACTCCTCGTCTCTTCGGCTGCGCCTGCGAAAGTGGAACATCGCCGGCCTCATTAAATTCTTCTTTACCAAGTCGACATATGCACATACATACACGCTAAACACTTTTGACCTCTAGGCCCTGGGACGCTTTCCTAATTTCAGATTCTTAATTATCAAATCCGCTAAGAAGAATAGATATTTCGCCGGACTTCCGGATCGCGTGTCAGTCGGAACAGTTGGACCCTGCATTAGCCGGCGATATAGCTTCGCCGATCATTAGCAGACTTCCTTGTCTGGAAGGAAGATCGCGTGACCGCGACGTCGATTATTCGCATAATAATCAGCGGTAGGCAGGATCGCGACGAAAATATCTGCCGGATTCTCTCTCCTCCCACCTCGCATATTTAATGCTCCGTCCAGTTTTAGATTATGCGATCCTCGGAGGTGATTAATCGCCCATTTGCGGAGAACAATCATGGTGCATCAAAGGTCAGCGAAAGGCCGAGTATCAGAGAGCCACAGTAGTACACACACAATTTTCCGTTTAACTAACAACAGGAAAAATCCCCTAGTGGAAAGAAGCTCACCGGAGACTCCAAGATTTCGTCGAGCCGCTGCCTCGGGTGCTTGCCTTTCTTCGTCCGCACCAGCATGTAGATCTGTGCGACTTTCGGCAAGCATCGTAGGAACTTCTCGAGGATGACTTTCCCGAGGAAACCAGTGCCCCCTGTGATGAAGATATGCTGGCCCTCGAACGTTTTCGCTATTCTATCGCAGACCTCCTCGCCCTTTGTGTCAGCCATCCTCGGCGGCTCGTACTTCCCTCTGGCCGGTGCAGAAGTCACCTGAAATGAAAAGAGTTGTGACTTCCAGTCTTCTAGCCGGCTGACCAACTGACCATTCCCCCCACTTTCAACTCTGCGGTTGTCGGCTCTTTGTAATTTTGTATTCACTTCCTTTATTACACATTAGGGAAATGGAGCCGTGCAATCGAACCGGATGTTATTATGCAGCCGAAGCACAGTCTTACATTGGGAAGAGCATTCTTTGATAGGAAATTTCGAAAGACTAATTAACTGGGCTAAATACACGCTTCCCTTTTCCCAGGTATATGCATCAGCTCTGTCGACACTCCACGTGACAAAACAATAACGGACTTTGCGACGGAATTGTATTGGGGGGATTGTGAAATTTGTTTAAGTACACCGATTGGTTTAAGTACACCGTGAACTTGATTATTTGCCATTTCATTTTCTTAGAGCTTAAATTTTTTGAACCTTCGTTTTTGAAGATCTATGGTTTTGGAATTTGAATTCTATGACCCTTGGGTCTTGGAATTCCAACTCTATGACCCTTGGGTTCTGGAACTCCAATTCTATGACCCTTGGGTCTTAGAAAAACCTTGATAGAAAGAATACTGAACATTGAATTCTGCCCTTAAAAAAAACTCTCCCCAGCCCTAAGTAAGGATCCCAGGCAATTGCCTAATTCACTTTCTGCATCACGCGCCACTGGAAACCATACAAGATTCTTCCTGACCGACTTCCCGAATCTGCAGGTGCAATGGAACGCGTGTCACTTTCATGCGCCGTTATCGGAAGACCGAGAGCTTGCGCTTTCAACCGAAACCGCCGGCCGGCCGATCAGTACATCCAATCCCGAGGTTGACTCGAGTAACGAACCGGTGCGTAGTCCAGACATGTGCCACCAACTTTATTCTTCCGAGTACAGTGAATGTTTGTCGGCAACTCGCCATTACTGATCTACAATTTTTTGCAGGCACTGACCTTTGCGATTGACGTGAAACGCACCGAGGCATACTCATATTTAGCGAGAGATCTAGTCTCGTTGTCTACGGCATCCTGATCTGTAGTCAGGGCATTTTATAACCTCTTCCTCTTAGCTATCCGCGCACGCACCGACCTCCGTTGTTATATGCAAGAAGGAGCGTGCGTCATTGTTTATCGGCCATTATTTATGTTTAGGGCACTGTTTGAATCAGTGCCACAGTTTGAATCAATAGTTCTTCTGTATAGAAGCAATTATGTGATCCCTGACAATAATGCTGATTATCCGCTGCAAAAAGTTGGATTCTGAGAGAGTCGGTCGATATGGAGGTAAGCAGGTTCGCTTTAAGTGCGACAATTGTGATCTACGTATCATGACGCAAAAAGAGCGAACTGACTTCCAGGGATTCTTCGATGCAGAGTAGGAGTATACGCAGCAGGCGCAAGTTGAGAAAGCGATTTTCGACCGAAAAACGGAAGCTTGCACTGTGAAGCCTCGGAATTTGCCTGCAGTATTGTATGGGAAAGTTTGATTGCGGCTTTCAGTAGGGCGTTGAAAGCTTCGCATTACCACACCCATGAGGCCCGGTGAAGGAGCAGTTTGCGCAAGAGGCGCATTTCGAGTGCTTTGCACTTTCGTGCGCTCATCATTAATATAGTCGCCGGCGTCCACGGGTCATTACACCCCCGAGACCGAAAGAGATTCGCTCGGAAAGCGACACGAACTCCAATTACTATTCTAACACCGCCGAGCGATTAGTTAGAGGAATTCATTGTTACGCGGGGGTAAAGAATTACATTTCGAAATTACGAGTTGGGAGAAGTTCGCGGAGAAGCCTGAAGAAATTTGATTGCTGTGATTTACGATCCATGTCGGGGTAAACAAGTGTCTGCGTGTATGCGCGCGGCTGATCGTAAAAGTGCGGCGCGCGCGCAATTACGTTCCTCTATTGCTCCATTGCCTCACTTAGAAAGCCTGTTCCCCGAATGTATGAATAGTTTAGCTCGGCCAGGTTAATACTCGCACTCGTCGGGGTTGCCTGCACGCAACGCCGACATTTTTATTTTTTATAAACTGTTCGGGCCCTCGCGTGCTCTCGGCACACTAGCTTTCAACTTGCTTGGCCGATTGCACTCGCCGTGACTTACTTCTTCAGCTAGTTCGAGGAATCTCGCGCGCCACGGTTAGCCGGCCGTGGCCGAGCTATCATCGAGAGTACCACTTTTACTTTTCTTAATAGCAGCGCTAGCTCTTATCGCACTTTACAGTCGCACACCGATTGGTAACTCGTTCGATCACTCGAACAATCCTTGGAGACCAGATTTCCACCTTAACTCCTTTTCTATTTAAAATGTCGAACGTTCGAGAACTCGTCTTATCCGTCGATCGTTTTATAACATCGAGAGTATTGTTTTAGACGGAAGTAGAATGGGAGCCCGGCAGACTTACGAATCAGAAGATAAATCCCCGGCGATGGTCCGATGAGGGACGTTATCCAGAACTTGCACAAGAGTCGACGATGTTGCAGCGCTGCGAGGATATTTCCTGAGAGATCTGGGAGTCGAACGCGTTAGAACAAGGCCCTCAAGGAATGGTTGGTACTCGATCGGATGGTGAGGCCGCCGCAGACTGAGAAAGCATAACGTTGGCCGAATGTTTCACCGGACACTACACTCATCGGCACCGATGCAGCGCCGTATTCGCTCTCTGGCCCACCTGCCCCTCTACCTGCCTTCTGACTCTCCTTCTACTTCTCGTTCTACCTTACCGCCTGCCCCTACGCTTCATACTCACTCTACTCGCTACACATCCATACTCACACACGCACGCTGCACTATGCATGGATAATCTGTCTTACTCCAGCCACTTGTCCCACTAATGCCGTCCTTTCTTCATTGCAGATATACCTCCACCACCGACTTCACCAGCGGGATTTCCAAATAGTCTTTCACCCCCGCTGCACACAACACTGTCAGCTTGCATATTCTGCATCGGGGAGCCGTTTCCGCCTTTCCTTCACCTCGAATTTCTCTGTCTCGCCTGTGCTCCCCTTCGACTTGACTCACGGCACGTACACCACTGGTTTCGGGGGTCCACCCAGCTCGAGCGGCAGCCTCTTCCAAAACGACAGCCTCTGGACCGCATTCCTCTCCTTCGAACCCAGGCGGCTCTCTTACCACTTTTTCGATTCGCTTTAATATCGAGGATTAAGTTATATGTGAATTGTTAATTAGCGCTAAGTTGCATAGGAGAGACTCACCGCGAGAGATCCTCGGGACTCAAAGGGTCGCCCGGTGTGTTACATAACTCGGTAAAAAAAGCAGACTTTTATCCGACTCTCTCTTGAGTTGCCCAATTCCCCGGTGAAATATATGTCGCCCGGAATGAAGTTGAACTTTGTCATGTACCGCTCGCTGGCGATAAATCTCCCTGAAGTTGATGTCGCCGCCTGTTAACTAGCTTCCGTGCCTTCCTGATGCCGCGTCTTTGAAGGGGCGCTGCGCAGTTTCGCGTCCGATGAGTAATCTGTTACGAGTTATTAATAGACAATAACGGGGAAATCGATGGAATTCGGCGTCAATATTTTCCATAAATTCGGTGGAAGCTGTTGTCGCCGCATACTTTAATACCGCGAGCAATGCAAAAGGTTCGGTGGTTTCTGCCGAGTCAGCAGGAAAACCGCAAGTTTGGGCTTCGACAAAGTCGCACGAGGCGGTAGAAAACATTACTGTAACTCACTCAAAGATCATCAAGATAACATCCAGTTCTTCTAGTCGTCATTAAAACAGCGAGCCACTCTGAATCACAAGTACCACTAGCGAGAACCCTTTCCACTGAAAAGTATAGTTTGGATGTTGGAAGGGCTTCATACATAACAGAGAATGTCCCAACTTATGTTTGATGTCAGCCAAGATACGCAGTCTCGAAAACATAGAATTAATTCAAAGAAACTCTACATATATGCTCGAGCCAAAGTTGATTCTACAACAATTAAAACATTAGTTCCAGCAATGCAATGTTTATGCAACAGATTACCACGAACATATTATAAAAATCGTGTCAGATGCTAATGTGTGACGAGATTTGAGTACGCAGTTCGATTGGGTCCGGTTGCTGACGTAAATCGGGACGGGCAAGTCAATCCCGAGAGCCACCCGAACCTTGAAATCGGGGGTCTTTACACGCTGAGAGCGGCCGGCAAGAGGCCCAGGCTCCTCCTCAGCCTTCTTTCCCAGGTGCAATTTACACCGAGTGTTTTTATTCGCCGCGGCATCGCGCTAAAAACGGCCGCGGAAAACGGGAACGGTTCTTGCATCGAAGTAATACGTTTTGCGAAACGCGCATTCGGACGCTTCGCACTCCGTTCGGGGAAATGATGCAATTTCACTTTCGTGCCTGCTATGACGCTCGCCGGCCAGCGGTGCATACTCTTCGCCGGGAGGCTCAAACACCCGTGGCGGTTATGACGGGATCGAATAATTAGCATGCGCTCGACGACAATTGGGTAAAAAGTAGAGAGACAGAGGGGAGGTTCACCTCTTTCATTATGGTATTCGAAGAAGCGTTTAAACCAGGGAAGATCACCAGTGCATGTGATAGATGATCAGTTAACATTCATCTAGGTTAATCGCTCTGCTTATCTCATTACCATTATAATTAATTTTCCACTACGCGGAGCCAGTGCTCCGCCAATCGACAACGCATCTACGAATCAACACAGAGCAGGAACAAACAGATGAGAAGTGGAGAAAAAATGCTTCCACTCAGCGCCTAACAACACAAGTAGAACGGTGCCCTAGTAAGTCAGACGCCCAGTAGAACGAGCCGCATCCAGACGCGAGTAAGTCCCGCTAACCCGATGACCGTTTTCCCATCTCCCTCATTCGAGTGAGCAGCCTTGCGCCGTTCTCCGGCAAGAAACAGATGCCATAAAATCATTAATAGGCCACGCGACTACTGGCAGGAATCATTCAAGGAGTTGTTATAAAACTCGTAAGAGCGTCACGAACGCCCGGCGCACCGAGGATAGAAAGAGACAGTCCATACAGAGGATAGAACCAGGCGAGCCAGGTATTCAGCGAAGGATGGAGCAATGATCAGAATGACTCGGAGGCGAGAGTGAAGCTAAGGAACGAGAGTGAGAGTGCCGAACGAAAGGAAGAGTGAGAGTAGCGGCCCGCCGGGAGAAGGAGGTCGAGAGCGAGAGTGCGAGCAATATTCGAGAGGAAAGTGCAAGTGAGAGAAATTCGACCTAGCTGCCCTCACTGGACGTTGCGAGCCTGGCTTTACCCGCGCGCACACGCTCGTGTAGGACACGCGTGTATGGAGTGTAGCTCGCGGTAAAGGAGCGAGAAAGCAAAGCAGAGAAAGTAAGGTGCACAAGTCCACGAGAGCGAGAAGCCACACCGAGATTTCGACATACCAGCATGGGACATGGAGGCTTGGTCCTCACCTCGTTTTATCCTTGTATGCGTGTGTCTCTACGCGGAAAGTGTACTTTAGTCCGCAAACAGAGACCTCTATTGCGTCCCCCCCGCAGAGGGGGGGTTATCTTTCAAGAAATTTGCAAGCCAAACTAATGATAGGCTTGATGAGCTTCATAAAACTGTTCAGTAATTAGCTTGCCAATTTTCCGATACTAATTCGCTCGCAATAGGCCGAGCATTGTGCGACTAAGTTTCTCCCATGCAAATTAGCATGTTGGTCAATGGAAAGTGTGTGAAGTCGTTCCTCGAGTATTATTCTTGAAATAGCATGCGGCCCCCCATTAGTGCATCAATAATAGAATCACCACATTAAAGCCCCCTCTTTTTACCGGTGAACTTTATTTAGCGGGGGTTGGTTGCCTCCGGGATGGCTCGCTTACTACACCGACTGCCGCTTGCCCGGAGCACTTTGCAGATAAGAGTTGCCGACGTTGGCTCTCGACTTCATTAACACGGATATGTGACAAACGGCCGATGTCAGCTGGCTCTTCCCTGAAATCGTTTTATAACACAGCAGGTATCAGTGGAATCGTAAAAATGCCACGCTCGAAATTTCGCCCGGCACGCGCGGGTTAATGCTCGCGGCATCGTCATCGCTTATCATCTCCTTCTCAACAGTTAGAAATTCTTAGCATATTTACCGTATGCTTAGGAGTCGGGGAATCTCAGCGAGGCGACGTCGATGTGGTTTCCGCTGTTCGAAAGGTCCTAGGAGTAAAGCTATTAGATTGATGCGCGCAAGTCATCGTATGGTTACAGGAGAAAGGGGGCTCGTCCCGAGTAAAATCGTCGCAATCATCAACGCACGCCTGCTTTTTAAGTACACGTTTAATAAAAGTTTAATAAGCTGGACAATACAACAAAATATAAGGTTGCCTTGGATTTCAGAGTTCCGAGTTGTCGACGAGGGTCGTGGTCACTTCCCTGTAGGGCATCAGCCAGGAGTAAATGGTCCATACGGCGAAAGCGACGAACAACGCTTGCACGACTAGATGAGCAATGTAATAAAACTTCATTATCCTCCTTGCACGCGGTAACGTCGACAGGTCATCCTTGAGACAGTATTGCCTGGCGCCTAAGATATAGTCCAGCAGGTACTCCTTCCAGACGATTTTAGTCGTGTCCAGATAAAAAATTTCCTTGTCACTCGGGCACAATTCCTCTTCGAGCTCTTTTATCCGATTGTCCCTGCAAGTAGAATGAGCGTGCGAGGTGTTACCGAGCGACTCCAGCCACTCGCTTCGGAGTCTCCTTCCCAGAGGGCACCACTTACCGGAATTCCCATCGCTTGATCGTGTAGTACTGCACCATGCCGAAACCGTTGCTGATCTTACCCTGGATGCGCACCAGGAACGGCTTGTTTCCCGAAAGTAGGCAGACAGCGTCGATGAGATAGGCGGGCAGATAATGCAAGAATATTATTTGAAGATAGTAAAGTAGTCTGTTGGTCGTCAATGTTCCGCCGGGGTACCACAATATGCCTAAGGAATCAAGTCACTCGTAGTATTCCAGTTGCCGACGATACTATATGCGTGCTAAAAGAGTCTAATGAATTTTAATAGTTCACCTGACAATGGGTGAGAGACCATATGATCTCTTCCCCAAAAGATCGCATTGCCCCAAGTGACTGGATTGGTCTCGCTATTGGTGGCGTTGAGGTAAATCGGCTTGGGGGGCTTTTCGCATCCGACTTTCCAGGCTAATGCGATCCCTGCGTTTATCGCTATATCGCACGGTATGATGTTGATATTGGAATCGGCGTCGCATAACATTGTCCGGATTGCGCCTTTACCGCCGCCAATCATTAATCCCGTTGGCCCGTTCATGTTATCCACCCAGCCTACTACTGGTTCCTTCAGTGACGCCACCACTAAATTGGAAGAGCTTGTTAGTCTTGCTCCAAAAGCGGAAGTGCTTAGGGTAATATTGCCCTGGTGAATCCGTCGAATGTATACCTATCGCCGGCCTGAGGACACCGGCGGGCAGGCCGCTGTTCTCGATAATGTTCTCACTCAGTGCCTTGGTAAACGCGTACGTGTTGGGCTGTTCGCCCAAAAGTTTCGGCGTCATCGCCTCGACGACGTCGCTGGTCATTTTGTTCACGGTCATTATGATGCTTTCAGGACTGACCGGCACGGGGTACGCACGCTCCTCCAACACAGCCTCGTGGCATTGGCAGTAGGACGTCGATACGTGGATGAAGGACTCCAATTTGGTGATCTGGAGGGAAGACGAGTCTGGTGTAAAGAAGTCTATGGATTTCGGGAATGGGAGGTCTGAGTGGTTACCTCTTTCGCCAGATTGGCCACGTTGAGGGTTCCCTCGGTGTTGATCTTGACGGCCTCCTTCAGTGGCATGTCGAACCTGACGTTAGCCGCCACGTGAAAAATCACCGAGACATTGTTTATCAATTTTTCCTTATCAGCCGGCGACAATCCGAGGCCGTCGATGGTCGCCTCGCCGACTATCGGCACGATCTTCTTGAGTCTCTCGGGATACCGCTCCCTCACGGCGGCGAACGGCTTCTCCTGCGGAATGAAGACGACGATTTAATTGTCAGCTATTGTTAATGGCCTGGTCGATGTGCCAATGCACTTGGTTGCAGGTTGCAGGGCGAGCGCGGTCGCCGCCCATAAGTCACTTTGCCTTGCGACAGCAGTGAAAGTCAGGGGGACTCGAGTGCCCACGAGCTTTAGCGCACCTCCGGATATTATCCATGTAATCGTAGTCACCTTAATCGTAGTCGCATTACCGAGTTCGCCGGATGTAATGAACGGGAACATATGAATACAGAATCGACACGCGGCACAGGTGCCCAAGTGATTTTGCGAAATTTAGAAGGACCGTGCAAATCGTCGCGTAGCCTACTGTTTCGCAATACTCGAGTGTTAGAGATGAGAAGACGTGGGGACGATCGAGCGCTGATCAGCTAATAATTCGAATTGGTCCTTTGGCGCGAATGGTGCCAAGGTGCCAATTTACATAGGCAGGTTTCCCCTTTAGAGAGAACTTCTAGACCGGACGCGGACTGTACACTTGAAATTGAAATTCGCTTCTCGTCCTTCTAAACATCCTCCTCGGCAAACACGAATTAGCCCGGCGATTGAGTCATCGGTTCATTCGGCACACCGGGGACCAAAAAAAACTCCTCCACCTCAAGAGTAGCCGCGACATTGCCGTCATTTTCGTTCAATTAACTTCAATCGTGCCAGTAATTAACTTACGCAATTCTCTTCGATGAGCCTCCAGGAATAATAATGGGGAATTGTTCAATTTCTGTCACCGTCCGCGTAAACAATCGGGAAATCATGTCATTGGAGAAAATCACGCAACTTAATTCCGCGGTTGTCCTCATGCGTCCGATGATTTCGCACCCAGACAGTTCGAATGTGAACAATGTCCATATTGTTGTTGATACAGTTCCAGGGGATAATATCCGAAATCCAATCACCACGACATTGCCGTTATTTTCGTTCAATTAACTTCAATCGTGCCAATAATTAAATTATGCAATTCTCTTCGATGAGCCGCCAGGAATAATAACAAGGAATTGTTCAATTTCTGTCACCGTCCGCGTAAACAATCGGGAAATCATGTCATTGGAGAAAATCACGCAACTTAATTCCGCGGTTGTCCTGACGCGCCCGATGATTTCGCACCCAGACAGTTCGAATGTCAATGATGCCCGCATTGTTGTTGATACTGTTCCAGGGGATAATATCCGAAATCCAATCACCGCTTGATCTTGAAGTCTGCTCCGGCGAAATTTGCATTGCGGCAGGAAGCCCGCGAGGCAGCGAGCCGCAAATTTTTTTCTTTTTCGGCATACGCTCTTTCGAGGCGAATTACACTTGTTTGCGGTGGAGCGGCGCTCGGTCATTGTTTGCCTTGGTAAGTGAATTTCGTCGCCGGCATACGGAATCGTCGAGGGGCAATGCGTGATTAATCTCTCAGCGGCACGTAACTTACATATACCTAGCGTACTGCACCGGCGAACGTGTTTTTGCCCAAGTCCAAAAGACATCATTTTTATCAAGAAAAAAAGAAACTTGTCGAATCGCACAAAAAACGGCCAATGCTAAAACGTTTTTTGCAGGTGGATTTAGATTTCGTAGTGGTCTTGCTTGCCATTAGGAGCTACCGAGCACCATGCTCGTCTTTATGGGGAGTAATCAAAGAATCCCATCCCACATTCCGCAAGTTAGTGAGCTGTTAATAGAAGGCCGCAGCTAGGTACCTACAAAGGGAAGAGCGCGAAAGGTCGTGCAACTGGGCGCTTCAAGGTTACAGCGTCGCGACGGCGCCGCTCGTAAGAAGACTGTGCGAGTCAGGGCCAGTGAGGGTATTTCCCTTCCCCCGGTGAAGCGGCCAGGGACTCACCTGCATGAGGGCCTGCAGTCGGGCGTGCGGATCCGTTCCCTTCTTCTCTCGGATGAGGATGTAAAGCTTGTCAAGGTCAGGGCAGCTCATCAGCAGCTTGTAGATCAGCACCTTCCCCATGAATCCAGTACCGCCGGTAATAAAGACGCTCCTCGAGCGGAACCACTCGGTGATCGACGGCTTGGTTGTCGCCATCTTTTAATCCGCTGGTTCTCCGGCTGCAATAATAGTTTATTGTTCATTGGTATTACAGCATTATTCACCGTCTGTCCGGATCATTCACGGATGATGCTCGAGGCGAATTCCTACCCGTCAGAGGGACCCCACATATCTCGATGGACATTCGCCGCGGCAATGGCGATGCCAAGGTCATGGGAAACGACTCTCTTCCGAAGCAAGGCGAATAACACGATATTACTTATAAGCACCGCGATCGGGAGTCACGACGGGAAAACAGTCTGACCATTAAACGCAGATAATGTTAAGGTTCTAGGGAAAATGTTATTTTGAGCTATGTCGGTCAACCACCACACCGGGGAGACATTCGATACTGAAAGTTGCTTGAATGACAGATTGACGCGTGAATTTGCGTAAGAACGTGAGCTCATACTCTTTAAGATCATTTAGGTATTACCCTCGCAATGTAGTCAAGGATACAAAATCCCGTTTGAGCAATCAATAATAATGTTGCATTCTACTAGCTTGTAAGCGGCTTTCTATCAATGGAGTAGTTATCCCGATTATGTGTGCACTTTTTCAAGTCGATAATTGCGGATTTAACCTTTTGCGTGGAAGCGGGACCGTTTTGCGGTAGAGAAAGAGGCTTTTGTCAAGTTGAAAGACTTCACCGCACTTAGCGATGTTAAGAAGATGGAAGTGTGGGTTGGACAATCTTTGTAGCTGAGTTTCCAAGGAATAGTGAAAGTAACAAACAACTCGAATGAAACGCTATTACCACAACCAGTAGATTCCAGGATTGTTTTGGTCCGCAGGACTTATAGTCCAACTACCGTCGGCCCAACCCAAATTTCAGCTCCAAAGCTACAATATGAATATAAAGGAAGTGGAAGTTGCTGGTATGTGATTCACTTGCTGAATGCTTTACATAGATGGTATCGATGCCACATCTATTTTTATTCCCCAAGTTCATTGTGTAATCATGAGGGGTGAGTCTCTCTTTTCGATTTCGAATTTCAACGCTCGGAAAAGACCGGTGAAACCAGTTTCCACGAAAAATCGGGAAGCCTCCAGAAATCCGTAGGGACGGATCGTGATGAAGTAGAACATTGATAGGCCCAGACGGGTGAAAGAATCGTTTTTGAATATTGAAAAGACCATTGATTGCGACAATATGAAATAGTCTAAACGGGACGCAATGTCATAGCAGGCATACATACCTAATCGCAGGTGCAGCAAGTATAATGTGGATCGAAGAATAGTAAAGGTAAGACTTTGTCGACGAGCAAGGAGAGTGTCCTCAGGTACCGGGAAGTTGTTAACTCATTCGCCTGGCACGAGCGAGAAGGAAGAACACACACGTCAATGAGGTGAGGCCAATGCCGAAGCCGCGAAACCGAACTCGCGGCGACGAATTAATACAGCGGCGAATTAATATTAATTAATTGAACTGCAGGCACCGTGGCAACCGGCCCTAATTGGCCATGTCAGGGCAGAGCGATACGTGAGGACTGAGCGAAGAAGAATCACCGAGCGATGCTTTATTCCTGCGCGATATCGGAGAGGAAGGGCGTTTTACACCAACTCTACTCTGCGCACCCCGCTCTTTCGTCGGCTCGGGCTCCTGCTCCCGCTGTGTCTCTCGGCACCACGCGATATACTCCACTAGACTACAGAGTGTGTCTCCGTTCGGACATTCGAACTTATGACGTTCTCTCCCGGGACCCTCTCCATGTACACGTGCCCCCAAGAACGCAGCGGCGTCGCCAGCATCGGGAGTCATTGTCTCTCCCGCGTGTTCAGGGTCGCGTTGGCTTTGCCTTGCCTTGCACCGACTTCTCGCCGTTGCTATCAATGCGCGATGTGTGCTTCTCTCCTGCTCTCCCTCTCGCCCGTTTCTCACTAGCCTTGGTCCTGCATCTCCAGTCAACAACCCTTTTTCCCTTTCTCCGCCCGAACCCGCCCCCTTTTTCCCTCTTCATCGACCAATCGTCGTCTATCTATACAGTTATACTCGGACCCTTCGGCTACTTCTGGCCTGCATGGCCCTATAATGCACCTGTTAGCCTTTGCCAAGAGACCGCTGGTGGGAAAGCCGCGAGGAATTCCAAATCTACTTAGAGTATCCTCTAATGGACGGCTAGCGTAGAACCACTGGCACTCTCGGCACTTTGCGCCGCTTGTTTCCTCGAGGCTTTCCCGATTTTTCTCCGGCTTTCGTATGCATTGCAACGTCATGCGAATTTCGCGCGCCTCGTGTCTTACCCTATTTTTTATTGTCCCGGCATCGATATTTACGAGGGAATGAGCTTCCAATTCGCGCGAATTATGTACATACTTTAAAGGCATCCGGTGATTAAGCTAATTTGGTTTACATAGCTTGACCGGCAGAAGTTTTCCGAAGGCGTTTCTCGTGGAATGCGTGTACAGTGTATCCCGATATGGGTAAACGGGGATTTCGAAATCTCCCCCCACCCCCCGAAATGGGCCCAGGCCCGTTATGTTTTTCTATGCCTTGCCAGACGATATTTTAATGCTGCCACATAGGCCGCCGACGTTTGAAGATGCTCACCATTAAAATATGTAATCTTGGCCGATCTTGTATACAGCCCACTGGTAGCATAGATCAGGTTCCGTGTCTAGTCGCAGCGCTGGTAGCCGATTTACCGGTATTCTTCGGAAATCTGCGGTTTCGATATTACCAACAGGTAATTGGTAGCTAGCCAGGTATTTCTTTTCCTATCCATTTGAATCCTTGTACTTTGTCACTCCGGAATATTACCATAGCAAGATGTTGAATACCAACGGGTAATATGGGACTGGTGATTAAAATCATTGTGGAATTAACAGTAAGTTCCTTTATTAGTATTTCTATAACGAACTCTCAAATACTGACTGACCTTCCCAACACCAAGGGAGGGACGAAAGAATTATGGGCGGGACATTGTGAATTTGTGGCTTTCGTATGAAAGGACGTCATCGTCTTATCGTTCCAGATCAGAAAAGAGCAAAGACGTATTGTTACTGATACAACGTATTAGAATATCAGTATGGAATTCTCGCCTTTATCCCTCACCATTTGTTTTGGTAAGATATCGTTGCGAAATTGCTCCGCAGCACGTAAAGGCGTCCTGGTGTTACGGCATGTCACGCTCGCGACACAAAATTACTGGAAGATAGTGCGTGATGATTCGACATTACGATAAAGAACATGCTCTCGGGTGGCGTATGCATCGAAGGATAAAGGACGTGGGGATACCGCCACCGATAAGGTAGATATCGATCAACAGTGAACCAAGTAACGAAAACAAGGGATGGAAGAACGAATCTTCCAGATCATACACGCCTGGTACAAAATTAATATAATAAAAAGTAAGAAACTTTACGAAAAAGAAAGAAACACTACCGTAGCAATAAGCGACTTTAAAGCGCGAGGTTTATCGTCAGCTTTCTTTGTTTGTTGAATACCGCTTGGGTGTCGTAGAAAATTATCACTTAGATCTGCTCCATTAAGAAGTACGTTAAAACTACGACGAAACTGCTCATCAGCCATGTGGTGGCCAACATACTCTTGCACAGCCACCAAATCAGCCCCAAGACAGAGCCTTGAAGTGCGAGGTGAAGACACATGAATCTAAAAAACAAGATAACAAATTCAGTTCCATATGAAAGAATGGCTGTAATCATAATATTAGATTTGATTGAATACATTTTGTCTTTTCTTCGCGCCTTCTCCAGGGTCCTGGGATGTTCCTTGCTCAAATAGGCTCTCACGCCTTGGGTAAGGCCGTCAAAGTAGTCCAGCCAGTTTAATTCCTTGATGTCCAAGGAAAATAGTTGTTTGTCTTCCGGTGATAGAGAGTTGTGCAATTGTCGCGTTTGTTGATTGTGGAACTTCCATTCGGTGAAGATGAACTTCTCGAGCCGAGCCAAGGAGTTATTTACATTTGTGTGGAGTCGGACCAGACTAGATTCAAAAATGTTCTCAGTTAGAGTGAGATGCATTCCAATACGAACTCTCTGCACGACATACTTACATAGGTTTCCCGCCGCTCAGTCTAGTGACCGTGTCGAGGATATAAGCTGGAAGCATATGTACAAAAATCGCCGATATTCTAAACATGAAGAGTGAAGGCATCAGCTTGAGATGCGGATACCACACAACATTTTGCAATGGATATCGATGCAACAACGAGTTGACTGAGTGCTCCACCACCTCCCATCTGAATGGATTTGTTGTACTGGATGTACAGTGGTACACCTTGACTTTGCTGGACCTGCAACGATAAGTAATCGATTAAGCAACCGTCGTGGCTCTGCAAAGGTGGATAGTCCTATTCAAAAAGGTATGACACCAATTACGTGACTGGCCTATAAACATAATCAACTTACGCGTCACGTTCAACGGCGTAAGCCGCCACGAGCAGATTGTTTACGACGATATCTACCGGTATATAATCGTAAATCAAACTCTTTGCAACAGGCAGTCGTCTCACGACTCCCTTACTGGCACCCATTAAGAATCCTTGTGGGCCATTCTTTGATATGGTCCATCCTGGAACGGGCTCCTTCCAAGCACCGGTAACTATGGTTTCAGAATCATTTCATATTAGGTACATTTTTACTAAGTATGGCTAGAACAGTCCCCTCTGTAGAATACGTACTCATAGAAGGCCTCACTATAGCAGCAGGAACATGTCCTTTGGAAACCTCATGTTCCGCAAGGTTCTTAGTCAAAGTATACGGATTCGGATGATTACATGCTTTCAGCATTTCTGCACTCTCCGTCTTCACCTTCTCCTCATCCTCTTCCTCCATCAGTTTTAGAACATTCTTGACATCCACTGGCGCAGGGTAAATGCGATCATCAACTGACAGAATGTCAGAATTAACGTATGCACTGGATACATGCACAAGTGCCTAGTGAAGATAATTGAATGTAGCTAACATTTTTTTTATTCCTTTTAAGTTACGTTAATATAAAAGCAATGTGAGAATCTGATACATTTGCATAACCAGACATGATTACACTTTGGACTTTTATAAGCCGATTATGAATGGATGAAGAAACAGGTCCATGGATAACTGGTTTACCTTGAGATCCCTGATTTCCTGGCAAAACTCCACAACTCTCCTGGTGCCTAGAAGATTGACATTGCCTGCTGTCTTCAGATCAGCCTCAAAATCCAATGACGCCGCTGAGTGGAAAACTACTTGAACAACCTCGACCAGAGTGAGCCTATCATCCGATGATAATCCCAGCTTCTCCTGGCCAACATCTCCGGCAACAGGAATGATCTTCTCGAACAGATCAGCCTTATTCTCCTCCTTCAGCCTATTAAACACCTGCGAATGCCAAGAAACACATTACACCCGACATTCCCAAAACCCCAGGAAGTAAGTCGTTTTTGCATTGCTAAAAAAATGCAAACAGCCATCAAGCAGACAAGTTTCATTGACGAACTGCAGGGGGGATGTTATGAAAGAAAGAGGATTGAATCGTCGCAAAACGGTGAGCACACGCGGTGTCATTGACCGACGCCGGCAGCAGAATTCGCCGCGTGGCAACTAGCAACAATCCGTGCGCGTTTCTTGGAAAGCTGACACGGTGAAGTTTGTCATCTACACTTTCACCAAACACTCTCTCTCGCCATTCTTACAATTTATCGGAAATAGCTAGTAAACATAAGTTCCTATTAGGCGATCCTCTTGGTTGGGATTTGAAATTGAAATGGAACAATTTATGCAACACTCGAAAAGACCTGGTGGAAACGTGACTCGCAATCGATTGACATAGCTTAATCAAGTACCGAGTTCTTCTTGATCTCCTCGAGCCGCTCCTCGATCTGCTTGCCTTTCTTCGGGCGCATCAGCAGGTAAATGTTCTTGACGCCGGGGCAACATCGCAGCAACTTGTCGATCAAGGTGACGCCGACGAAGCCGGTGCCGCCGGTGATGAAGACAGTCTTATCCTTGTAAAACTCTACTACGTTCGACATCTCTGCAACACTGCTCTCCCAGTCTCTCGCGTCTCGGCGACAGTCCAAATATCCAGGAAGTACTATCCGCTGGAAGGTCCAACTGGGTGATCCAGGCCGGTGGGAGCGTGGGCATCCGAGAGTGGTGCGCACCTTCTAGCGGCGAGTGGCGACTGAGATATACCGGGCTCGGTCTGCAAGGAGGCAAAGACTTAGTCGACCCGCTCTCGACAAGAACCAACGCCCCCCGATCCTCTTTCCAGCTGCTATTCACCGACTGTGCGCGCCTCTGGAGAGAACTGGAGGAGAGAACCGCTATTCCGCCTTTTCCACGCGGGAGTTCATCTTCCTAGACTCCCCCTCCGCCACCGGCAGACTCCTGGTGCGGTCTCAAGGCGTCCCCTCCATTATGAAACAACTTGTCAGGAATGAGGATTACACGATCTTTTTCAATAGGCCTTCCATCTCCTTCGTTCGTCGCAGGTGGAAGGTCGAAGGTACAAGGTGGAACTTGGCCCGGAATAAAAATGTCCTCATCTTCGCGCGGAAATCTGGAAATGTTAAACGAGTCGCAATGTTATTATTACGCGCAGGTAGAATACTGCGCTGGGAAGAACCGAAACTTGAGTTTCGCCTGAGATTAGCGCAGTTTTTGACGAGTGAGGGGAAACGAATTGGCAGCTGGAATTCACAGCTTTCTCTGGACAGGTTATAGACGTGCCGAGAGAAAGAAGGACGCATACATAGTTGATAGTCCGAGGGCCTCGGAAGGCGAGAAAGAATGAGGGAAGCTGCGGATATATAACTGAGCCAAGTACGCGCGAGACTTTTGTCTCGCGACTGATTGAGAACTGAGAGCGCTCGCGCAGAGTTTCTCAATGTACTACCTTCTGTAACTAGGCACAATCAATAATTCCGATTCATTTGCATGGCATGTGCTTATTACGTGTATACATATAGTAGGTCGTTGCCATGAAAGGCACGGACTGTGAACTGCATCGTTAAACCTGTCCCCGTGTCAAAGAAGTGCATCCTTGTCGTGCGTGTTATTCGTAAGATATATCTATATTATTCTGTTCCGGAGTGGCGATTAGAGAGTCGAATGGGAAACGCTTTCGCTCCATTCCCTCGGACTTCATTCCTTTTCTCATTTCAAATGGCAATCACTGGCAGCGGCACGCGCGCCGACGGGATCGCATTCGAGCACGCGTCCTTCTGCATAGAATTACAAAGTACATATATCATATGTGTATACTCTGCGCTCTGCGCTTCGCTACTTTGTGCAATCCGTCGTGGTTAACGCGACGTAATTGAAATGGTCCCGGGGGTCGCGGCTGACAATCGCGAGCGCCGATGACTTTTCCATCAGCAATATAATTAGTAGCAATTATCCGGTGGTAATCGCGACAGTTGTCTCGCGCTCGACACTATTCTCTCCAATCGCAGGTAGGAGAGAATCGCGCGACGGAGATCTCCAACTGCTTTAGAATCCTCTTGACGTCTCAACAGAGCTGCCAGTGTCAAGGCAAATAGAAGATCGTCACTGGCTTTCCGCTTTTTCTGTTTGCTCGCATATCCCACCAGGGTGTTTGCGGAGTTTTCCGTTTTCCGAGTAATGGGAAAACCACCGCACGTCGCAACCGATCGCCGAGCGAACTAAGTCTAACGGATCCAAATTCCAAATGATTATCGAAAGAAAGGTTCGACTGGATATAATTGGAGCTGGATCGCAGTTCCGTGTTAGGACCGTTAGGGCCTTCTGGACCGAAGATAATTTAGCGTCCAATTTTTGGATCTGGAATTTTTATTATTTTCTTAGACCTTCGATTCTATGAGCCATGGCTCCTGGAAAACCCTTCACTCGCACGAAATCCACCGTCGTTCAATTTGTTAGTTAAAAGAAATTTGACCACCGCTCTATAAGGGCCTTGCTCTACTATACGCCACTGGCTGGACGTCAATGATGAAGGAGCGATTTCTTCCCGTTCGAAAACCAGTATTCATTCTATATACTCGCTCATCATCCACGTCGAACTCATCGCCGGAATCCAATGATTCGCAAGCTATGCGAAAACTCGGTGGAATGAACTGTATATGAAACGGGACTCCAAGCCAATTTGATTCGCCGCAGGAATCCTCGGGCGCTGCAACTGTCTTTCGCATCATTGATAGATACAGGACAGAAAATAGTGTAATAATCCGCCGGTACTGCGATCTGCACGCTCTGCTTTGCAAGCGCGCACCTCGCACGGTATCCGAGTTCGCGGATTCCCAGGGATTCACCGATATGCTACCCAAACTGTTTTCATACGAATTAGAATTCGCAATCGCAGAGGGCGTTTAATTCTATTGCAAAGAGTGATAGGTCATTTGGCGTTTATTCGGTAGACTCATATCTTCAATTCTGCAAAACAAGCAATAAGAAATGAAAGGAAATAAAAGCGTGTGTGATCGCTGGGAGAAATCGACTGCCACGCTGTCGCAGGCTCTCCCTCGCGAAGCGAAGCGCACTGAAATACCGATGCGGTAAAAGAGGACAGTGCGCGAGCACGGCAATAACCTGGCGTACTCTGCTGGAAGATATCCGGCAACGGCCGCGCAGTGTGTCTGTCGCAATGAGCCTCTCATTTAAATGCTCCCTCGCCTTACGCAACAGCACAGCTAATTGTACACCCAGCTTATGCTCCAATTGCGAGACCGCACGCATTCTCGCCCGCTCGAACCATGAATTCCGCGCAAAGGTGCAAAAAAGGGTCGGCAGGAGAACGCGTTAAACAGCGGTGATTTTCTACTTATGGAGCTTCGTGCAACATGCACGAGATCGAGGAAAGAACTCCCGGATGAGGGAAGGTTTGGGAAATTCTTGCGCTCGTGGCTAATAACTATCTTTAAATAGTTGAGTCGGTGTTCGAAGGGGAGGAGGAGCTGAAATTCATGAGGTCACTTATCGAATCTAATTCGCCGAGGGGATGAGTATAGTTACACTCTGGTTGCATATAGAAAGGGGTGGAAAAGGGGTGGAAGTAGTTCGGTCTAGGAACTTTTGTCGAGCCGCGCAATTTGAATATACTACGACTAGTATATCGCGGGCATCAATTTATTCTAGATAGGAATCATCATTATATAATCGAAAAGCTGTGTCTCAATTTAGAAGAAGCATTGAATCCTTAAAAGTAATCATCCCTCTTTAGAAATATATTTAAAATTCTATGTAACTTATACAATGTTATACTCTTCTCATCATACTATACGAATGACACAAATGTGCCATTTTTCTATACTGTTAATTTCTTTATTACATCTTGACTCAAGGACTACCGAACCGATTTTCCTATAAAGCAAATTATGGTGTGTGTATAAGTCTGTAACCTAACTAAACAAACCACTAACGATAATTATATTGCACCACTGAGGCGGGGCCAGTTATTTGTTTTTTAATTAACTTCCGAAAAGAAAGATATTGCAAATTCGGCTAGTATATATATTTTTTAAATTCGATTAAAATTTAATAAGGCGAATGTCTTATTGCAAGAATCTCGCACTTTGTGTACTTGTCTACGGCTAGTACACATCGCACTAGATATATAAAGAGAGAGAGAGAGCGAGCGACGCGGGAGGGGATGAGGGGTTGGTTAAAGTGGAGGGGATGGAAGGGTTGTATCTAGATCGCCATCTAGCCCCGAGGGTGGAGGCTAGCGATCTGGTGATTTTCTCTCGTCGAGCGTGGTTCTCCTGGGGGGATTTGGCGGTTGGCCCAAGATGGCGGACTCGGTTGGCGTGCGACGAGCACGAGCTGAAAAGTGGCGAGAACGCGAGAACTCGGGGATTCTGTGTTAAGTTAGTCGCGCGAGCGTAGCTCGCCGCCGGCTTCGACACCACCGACGAGGAGGACGCCGCCGGACGCCGCAGGTAGGTGGAAAACTCACTGACACCGCCGAGTTTTCTCTAGCCAGCCGAGGAAAAGCCGCGCCTATATCACCGTGCGCCTATCACCGTACCACCTATCCACCCGAGAGCTTTTCTCTCTAATCACCTTCCTCCGCCGCCCTCCCACTAATTCGGCGGGGCCGCTCGTCTCAGCGTCCGGGGAAAGGAGCTCGCTGCCAAGACCCAGCGGTGGAATCGCAGTGCGCGGAGAATCTCCGGGGTAGAGCAGAGCTGAGAGAATAAAAATCGAACGTTCCGCGGCGAGTGGGCTGAGAGGACAAGGGGAATCGGAAGGGATTATTAACTGTACGTCTCTCGGGGGACTCGGGGCCCCTTTGGATTTCGGGGCCCGCATTAGTTTCGCCCGAGAGAAACCTCGAGCTATCGACCGGGCTCGCTCGCTTTTGCGCCAGTGTCCAGTCTCGATTTCGATGCACCGCGAGGGTTGGCCGGATCTTCCGGTTCCGTTCGCCCTGGCGAATCCATTTCGGGCCAGGGGATTCGTGAGTGGACTAGTAGAGGAGCCGCGGCCTTCCAGCTCTCATTCCGGCTGAAAGCCTAACGCTCTCTCTTGCATTCTAGCAGCGTGCTGCTTCTTTGACGCATTGTCTCGAGCAGCCTCTCCTTCGGCTTCTCATTCTTCTCTCCTAGCTCTCTCTCTCTCTCTCTCTCTCTCTCTCTCTCTCGTTGCCCCGCGTCGGTTTTCTCGGCCTGGAACCTGGAAGTCTGGAACTCGGCCTCACCCTCACCCTCTGCCGTGTTCCGCCCCGCCCTCTCTTTCTCTCTCTCTCTCTCTATCGTCGGTGGCCTCACCCTCGCCTAGAGTCTCACCCTCGACTTGAGCCACCTTCCACCCCGGCCTCCTCCCACCCTTCCCGTCGACACACCGGCACACAGTCTTCTCTCCTTTCCTCGTGTAGCCGCTGCTGGTGCTCTCTACGTGTGTATCACGCCTTCTCCGGCTCTCTCGTCGACGTGGATATACAGAGGCTCGACACTGCCGGTCAGTACATTCTCCGCTACCAGCGACTAGCATCATGAATCAAACCCTTGGTTTCCCTCGAGAATCGAAGCACCGCAGTCGCCGGAATCGCATTTTACTTATCCTTAGCCTTCGCAGCCCTTCGCCAAGGTTGCCTTTTACTTGACACGCTCGGACAGTGGATCGGCGAGTGTGGACCGCGCGCATCCCTCTCTCCCCCTCTTTCTCTCTCTGTACCTTCGCACCCTAGCGGATTACGGCAGTGGCCCTAAGACCGACTACACACGCTTCTTACTACTATTCAGCGGCGAGTGCGCGTACATGCACGCGCTCTCTCTCTCTCTCTCTCTCTCTTTGACGCACGCGTGGTTAAACGCGGGCGTGCAAGGAAGAGGGAGACGAAGAGAGCGGTGGCTCCTCGGTGCGTGTGTGTCGTTGATCGGCGTGCGCACATGCCGCCGGCTCGCCGTGTAAAATAGTCTCTGGTGACGTGAGCCTCGTGCATACCCGACGGCAGCTCCGACGTCGCGTCTGAGTATTTCTTTCTCTCCCTTCTCTCCTCGGCGCTCACCCCGCGGCAGTCATGCGTCCATGTCACTTGGGCTTTATCGGAACTTAGCCCGATGCGAACTGACTCATCGCAATGAGCGCCGACACCTCTCTCTCTCTTTCTCTCTCGCTCTCTTTTGGCGGAGACACACTGCCGGCGCCGGGCTATTCGTGCTCCGCGAGGAATCGCCGATCGGTGAGTCCCGAAGATTCCGCCGGGGGAGAAACCTCGGGCTGCGCCGGCCAAAGAGAGGGAACGTGTGCGTGAGTGCTAGAGGCCCCATCGCCCGCCACCCTCGCCGTCCTCCTCTCAGCCCGCTTACGTAACGGCCCTCATGGGTTTCGTGGCAACGCTACTGGGCCGCGGCTCCCACTACCCTTTGTTAGTTCGAAGGTAGAGCCGCAGTCTCGCGGTTATAGCTCCTTTCCCTTGGAGTTCTAAGCCTGTTAGAGCTGCACCGTCGAACCTTTATGCGCTCGCTCCAACTTGGACTGGCCTGTGCGATTTCGGGAAACTGGAGGTTCTCGCACTAGTTGCTTGGCGAATGGAAAGTCGCGAAGGACGTTGTACCTTTTCGGCTTGGAGTGAAGGTTTGGGATTGCGCTTTGGAGGAAGTTGTTGATGATTGTTGGGGGAGGAGGACGAAATAAGGTCGCTAAGGGTTGAAAGGTAGAGAGAGTCTACCCGGCGGCTTCGTGACTGGTTTTATCTCGAGTCGGTAAATCCGCGCGACGTAATCAATAGAGGGTGCGCTCCGCTTCCGGGTTTGTTCGTCAGCGGGAAACCGGGAAACGCTCGCGCTGAGAAAGTCAAGCCGCTCGAGGACCACTGTCGCTGCTCGCCTCGCTAATCGACACTCACTCATTAGCTATCTCAATAAGCAAATGTTGGGGAGTTAACAATCTTCCGATTGGTAATCGACCTATCGATACTCGTTGTAAGAAAAACGTAACAAGACGAATTGAAAACCAGCTCTTTTTCGAAGTAGCTTGAATTATTGGATCGACCAATCGATACTCGTCGAAAAAAGTATGGAAATATTAGAAACACGCAAGTGTTTCGATCAACTACTAATCGACTAATAGTGAAACCAATTTTTACCTCGCAAGCATCAGATTTACATAATCACAAAATCAAATAACAGATCGGTCGCGGAGCCGACGAAGGTCAAGTGCACTCAACATTACTATTACAGAGGAACCTGAGCGGCGAAAAAAGGTCTGTTTGCCGGTGGAATGGCGCAAAACAGCAATGTCAGGATTCCTCTTTAATAACACGCGCCAGTCGCATCGGGTCGCCAAGTGCGTGGCACTCGGATAGTTTGGCTAAGTCCAAGTCCTCTTTTTTTCAGCGTGAGCCAGAGATAGAGAGAACGGGCTCGGAAGGCGCAACAAAGCCGAAAGAGCTTCGATCCACCGGGTGATGCGAGCTTATGGCTTCGTGACATTAGCATATCTCCAATATTTCGATATTAGCATATGTAATGTACGCCGGCTCTCTTCCCTTCTGACGCTCGATGACGCCGAGCAACTGCGCGGTTATTTGTTGTACGAGGGATTTGCATCGGGCGCGCTTCCGGGAAATCGCTCGACATTCATTTCGGGGGGCCAAGGGATCAATAGAGTCAATAATACGCGCCAATTGCCGCGCAATATCGATTAAGATAGCGAGCGATGAATTCTTACCATTAGCATCGGAACGATCGGCGCTAGTTGCTCCGATTGCGCACTTCGTTTTTCACCAGTCCACCCGGTTTCTTCGAGCGGTTGGTTTAGCATAGGTTTTTCCAAATCCGGCAAAAACCGAGAGGAGTGGAAGTCTGTGTCCGATGGTAAAATAGTCCTGACGCTCACTTTATTTGCTCTCTTCAATTTTCAAGAGTCTTGATTCCCCGATTACTTCTCTCGACGGCGTAAACACGCTGAGAAGACGATGGACTATGCCCCATCTTTCCTTTCGCCTTCGCCGAATTCGACCCCGCTGACAAATTATTCAATCAATACTTCCTTTATTTCACAGCAGCCTCGCGGTTAGAAAAATTGGTGGCGAGGTAACAATCGGCCGACAAATCAGAGAGATCAGAAAGGAATTGGAAGGAAATGCCCTGAGGAAGACGAGGGACCAGTATAACCAACCCGGGGAATCCCGCGAGGAGTTAATTCCGATCGGCGACATTTATCGGCTAGAGAGATTCCTGTCGGCGGAGCTGGTGTAATAAACCCGAGCGGAAGAAGGCGAGTAGGTGCTCGAGGTGTACGGCGGAAGAAAGGCGCGGAGTAGCCAGATATTGCGAGATCGATCGTCCCTTAGAATCTGCCCGAGTGAAACATGCACCTAATTGTGAGTTGGACGGGGGCGAGAGGCGGCTGGCCTGTTCACACGAAAGCCTTAAAGCTGCCGCGACAATATCCCAAGAACTTTCAAGCACTCGCCCTCGCCGCTGCGAGGATACACCTATACACATACGTGCCTGGTTAAATGGAGAAGAGTATTTTCGTAGGCTTCCAGGCAAACTAAACGCGCACACTTTCGCACGATCAAACTTCCTAGCGGATTCTCTCATAACTCTCATAATTCATAACTCGACATTAACTTTATCTATTTCAATGGAGCAGGCTAGTTCCGTAGCTTTAAATAGCACTAGACGCTTCTCCCTAGTTAGCCAGTCGGAGTCTGCTAATTAGCAACTCTCGACGTCGACCCTGCAACTTCCAAGACGGTCAATTACAAAATTATCGCGACTTTGAGTCAAGCACTGTTATGAATTGTCCTCGGAGCCTCTTCTGTATTGTTGATAAAATCGCGTCGCCGGGGCTCCAGTGTCGAGGACTGTAAAAGCGAGTTCCATTTGTCGGAGACGGGACGTCGGCTCCCAGGCAGACTCTCCTTCTTTTTTTTTATTACGCTCTAATAAACCAATATGTGGAGGAGTGCGATCAATAGTGCTCCTCTGCAATGAGCAGCCGGTCGTCGCGTCCTCCGCCCCGGACCTTCCACTCGCTCCTTCATTATTTCGCCGAGTCTCATTAGCGTCTTGACCGCCGCCCGGTCACTTGGAAGCCGAACCAAAGGACTCTCCGGCGCATTCAGAGATTCAAAGCCCGCGGGATGGACATTGCCCAATTCTCGAGGTGAACTACTTGCCCGGTTGACCGGGGGAGAGCTTCCACTTGGCGGATCCATTGGGCCCCTCTTTACCGCGGCTTTCCTGTAGTCCTCTGGACCCCTTTTCCTCTCGCCTCGATTGTGATTGATGATATTGACTTCTCGCGGTACACGTGCTCGTTAAACTGGTAGTTAACTTATAAGTAACTGGTCCACTCTTATCGCGGACTAATACCATAATTATAGGTAGTCCTATGCTTCGTCGTGTTACACCTGGTTATTACGCGGAGTACATAGTAGATTTCTAGCGGGCAAATACTATCGGAACTTCTCGATTAATTCTTCCTCTGAGTCATAACGAGCCTACGGAACAATATCCAATCAGGAAACTCGGTAGAGGTATATAAACAAAGTGGTTTTTAATCGATGAGAAACTTTCACCTTCATTCCACGATCCCAAGGATTTATTTATGAACGTTGTATCTCATCGTTTATTCTTATATCTGAGAAGGGGAGAGATTCGTTCATTTCCGCACACGTGGGATTGGTTTAGGGTGCCAGATGTGCCACTAGGGTAAAGCACCCAAGTACATAGTAAACTAGAAGCGAGTGCTCGCTGCTAGTGTTCCACACGTGTTAAACCAAGGCCTTTGCTATCTGAGCTTGTCAAAGTCAAAGGACGCCAGTTCTTCTCGAGCCGCTCTTTCCATCCCGATTTCCGTCCGGCAGCCTCCGCGCTCCACTGGATGGACTCTGTCAAAAGAGAGGAGCAGGTGGCGATCGGGCCCTTAAGGTTCGCTTTTAGCGGATTAGGTTCCCGCAATTTCGCTGGAGCGAGTAGAGTCGATGGTCGATGCCTCAGTGCTCGGGCCACGTTTGATTAGCCGGGGTATTCAATAACAAACGGCGACCTACTTCGATGGAAAGTGGCGGCGGTCACTGGCCCGGGTCCTTGTCCCTGGCGGCTCTCGATCTGTCTATCGCCTCTGTCTCGCTGGCGTCCTGGCAGTTGGTACGCGTCCAGGGGAGCTGCGTTCGTCTCCGAGGATTAGTCTGGCGCGCGACTCTCTTCTTTCGAGCAGTTGCTTCGAGATTCGATTCGCCACTGCTTCTGTGAATCTTATTCTAATATTAACATTATCTTCCCCGTACAAAGTAGTAACACGTGGACACGGCTCCAAGACTAGTTCAACTGCGCAGATTTAAATCAACAGACGAATTAACACAGCCATAAAGAAAAACTTGCCTCACGAATATCATTAACTACTCAATCATACGTAATAGCCGTCGACTATGTATGAGTCGCAACACCACATTAACCTTCCAAATGAAGAACCGCCTTCGTCTCCCTCAAGACCCAACCGAAACGCAACGCGGATAAAAACAACCTCCCCTTGATTCCAAGCGACGAATTTTGCATCATCCAAAGAGCGAGAGAGAGTGTGGAAAGTATGCGCGGAGGATTTCACTCTCATCGAGACGAGGCGACGGTAGGGAGACGGTAGGGAGAGGATAAGGCGGTGCAGGTCGAAAGGGTCCGGGCCCCAACGAGCGCGACGTGGAGGTGGTAGAGCGGGGGAAGAGTGGGGGGAGGGGACGTACGGAAGAGTCGAAGGGACGAGCGAGAGTCGGAGTGCTCGGAGGGCAGCGTGAGTGGTGCGGAGCGTGTGGTGAATGGTGACTAAAATGTATGGTCGGCTTGTATAGGCTGGTGTGACGCGAGTGCCGAGTGGTGGGACGGGAGTTTAGGTCCTACGTGAAAGAAAGAGGAAGGTTGTGTGGTGCACTGGCTAGCGGCAGCCCGGCAGGTATAAGGAACTCGGCCTGGCCTCAGGTAGCCTCAGTCTACCACTCGTTAGCCCGCTTGAATCGTGACTACCGGACTGCTGGCCCACTTATCAACCCCCTTAGTGATTCCCGATCAGTTGCCACCTTTCCGCCGACGACACTGCCTCGCCTACGCACCAGTCTTTCTTCGCCTCGCTTCTTCCATTCCGTTCCTGGTCGAGTGTAAAGTTTTACTTGTGCACCGACAGCCAGCGGTGAGTTCTCCTCAGATTACTTTGTCTGTTATCGGAATTACTGCTGGCAATGCCAAGTACACTTGGCGCAGTCGAGCCTGCGATCTTGCTGGGTGTAATCTCGGAACTTTGTGACGCTCGCTTTGGCGTCGATTGTTGCTTTAAGGTTGAGTATTGTTGTTTTTCGTTGTGATTAATTGATAGAAGTAGACTTGGAAGATTGGATGAGGGTGGGATCGTGCGAGATTAAAGTTGCAGTGTGTGGAGAGATATACTTTGTAATACTCGTCTTTTCTCGCGTCATTAGTGTTTTTGAGTTATTATCGTCGGAGTGGCGAGTAGGCCGCCGGTGTTGTTATCGAATTAGAGCTAGGAACGAGAAGTACACTTAGCGCACTTAAGCCGAGTGTCATCGTCATTGACGTAACAATCCAATGCGAGTGCAGTGTCAGGAACGAGGAGTCACTTTAACTCCTTTCTTCGGAATACTCGGCTTCCCATGCATTATTAGTGTTTTGATTACCCGGAGATGCTCGAGTGGATTGTGCAGTTGGGACATGCATGGCTTGCTAGATTTCTTTGGCACATGCCTCGAGCACATCGGCCCCTTTTCTTAACGGTACAAACTTCGTCGACTTCACGAGCTTTCTATCGCCCGGCTATTTTACCTCGCTGGCGAGTAGATTTACGTTTAATCAGTCTCGCAATTGTCATCGTTTGATTGAATCAAGTTCGTCAAGTAGCTGAGGCGAGAGATGGAACTCTTTGATTTGCGGTGTCGCGGAGAAGATTCTCGGAAGAGGTAGAGAAGAGACGTGTCAGGGCACAAGTTGGGTGAAAAGGAATTTGTTGACTCTCCGGTGGAATTCCTGGGGGAAGTCGAGCTGACATTGACTAGGCCACACGCAATGGGTTCCCATGGACGATGTCGTAAGCGACTCGAACCCATGGGATATTTCTAGTTTTGACAGGCCAGCCGACCAACACGTGGCCGACGTCGTAAAAAGTGGGAGAAGAAAGAAGGGAACTCGATACTTCCCGGGGCGAAGGACCCTTCGACTTATCTTGGGCCCCGACCGCCCACCAATGACACATCACCCAACTCCGCTTTTTTCCTTTTGCCTCGATTATTCGAGAAAATGGACGAGTGTGCGGTGAAAGGAAAAATTATACGGGTTGACACGAGTTGCGCGCTTTCTCTCGAGGTATCAATTACTTATCGCAGTGGAATAATCGCAAGGTGAAATTAAGACCAATCGGCCGGAACGAGCGATAATTAACCTTTGTGCCGGCGGCCTCGCCGCTATGATCATCCTATACAGTCGATTCTGGATAGACCAGGTACATTTGCATTGCAAAGTCGACAGGGCGCATCAGTTGGTTGTAATTTTTTGGAGAATTTTGGAAAATGTACTGACTGATTCCGCGTGGAATCTTAGTTTTAGGGTCAAATCTATCGAAAAATATCGAAATCGAACGAATTGAAAAAAAGGGAAGAGAAAAAATGAGTATCGAAAAATTTTCGATTTTTCGAAGGTTCCCGAAATCGATCGAATGCTTGATATTTCTTTAGTTTGAGCCTAGAAAGAAGGATTCTGGGCGAAATCGACATCAGTGTTTCCAAGTCAAATGAATCCCCTCCACTCCTCAGCCCCTAAAATTACGATCCACAGAAAAAGTTTAAGGCGCCGCAAACTATTATCCCATCTCGCAAACTTTATCGCCTGCGTCAAACCATAAATCAGGCTTTTTCTCAGTCTTCAGTGGAACCCCATAAATACCTTGGCTCTTGACAATTGTCTAGAATCAAAAACACGTTAAACTCAAAAAAGCAACAAATCGCTTAGAATAATCGCCCGTCACAGTGGTATAACAAGAATCTTTATTACAAAACTAATTATGCACCGTGTTTCGATTGAATCAAGGTGTCCCGGCTCGGTCCACTCGGATCCGCGTGAATCGCGGCCAGAATGGCCCGCTGCCACTAAATATTATTCCGATTGTCGGAAGAATGCGGGGGGGAACGGTCGGCGCGCGACGGAGACGGGAATAATTGTCGTGGTTTGATCGTGAAATTGGCAGACTCGGGTCTCACTTGGCAAGTGGAGTCTCGTCGAGTGGTTGCATCAGTGGTGTATCGTTCGTTTAGGGGAACCGCCGGGAGAGCAGTCGCACGATAGCAACTGTGTACGTTTAATGTTTCCTAGGTTTACATCGATCGCCGCTTTCCTCGCTTTACTGCACACTCGATCGCGGAACTCTAGAGTCGCGATAGTTGCTTGTTGTCGCGCGGTTCCTTACGAACCGCCCGAGTCGTTCACCTTCGATTTAATATTGCACGTCTTATTAAAAATTGATTAAAATCTCGATTTCTTTTCATACTTGAAGTGCGAGCTGGGTTCCGTCAAACGGTAGATCCGACGCGTGCGGCTCAAGTTGCAGCGCACCCTACACTCTGTTTGGCTTTGACTCGATAGGCCGTGCAAGTGGGACGAAGTTGACCGTCAGAAACATCACTAAGGGCTAAGGATACATGTGCTCCGTCTCGAGTGACGACTCTCGAGACTAGAGTGTGAAGAGAGAGAGAGAGAGAGAGAGAGAGAGAGAGAGAGAGAGAGAGAGAGAGAGCTGAAGCGAGGAACCCGGCGACAGCAATCGAGACGAGAGTAAAAGTGATTAAGCAGCCTCTCACAAGATCTGCATACGTGTCTCGCGACCAGCTGACATTGGCCGTCTAGCAATTAAACGACTCGAACTTCCCTCGAACGGCGAATTCAACCAGACTCCCCACGTCCGCTCTAACGTTCGCCCGCACGCAAAGCGTTAGAACGGAACTCTACACTGTAATCGTAATCCCGAGTTTCTTAACCCCGGACACGATAATACCGCTATTACCCCGCCTTACACCCCGCGCGCCGTTCGCTCGCCCACGCTACGGAGCTTACACCTGCGCGCGAGTCTTTTAGTACGATTCGGGAAGTTCGTCAAATGACACGGGCTGTGCGTTGGCCATTGGAATCGACAGCGGCGATTTGTATCATCGATGAATCATCCCGCCTGTTGACTTTCGATTAGCGCGCCCGCTCGCTTGGAAAGAGCCGAGCGAACCTGTTAACTCGAAATCGCAGGTAATCCGATTGCCAAGTTTCTTTCCGCTTGGCTCGATTGAGTCACACCTGTCGTTGCCAGTTTTGGGTTTAATGTCGGGCTTTATTGATGGCGGCTCGGTGCGAAAACAGTTGTTCTTTTCTTGGCTTTTTCGGCTGTCTGGTTGCCGAATTCCTGAGTCTTCCTTATTGTTTTGTTTGGGGATGTGTCTAGTGCAAAATATCGTGCGAGCCGTGAGAGAAGTACAAGATTTAATAAGCTAATTGTTAATTCCTAACAAATAACTCCCAAAGCAAGGAAATCGCGTTGGGCTAATCGAACAACAAAAAGCTAATCACCACGAAATCAGTAAACTAGCATCGAATAAAACATAATTCTCATCGCGCATCATATCTCTCAACTAGACAACTTTCGCATTCAGCTTGACCATTTCCCTTGAGCGCTGGAATTCGCGACTGGGCTGATCCGATTATGAGATCAGTTGAATGGATTGGCACCCACGCGTGTGAGGCTAAGCTTCCTATCGGGACTGGGCTCGGCCAATCACCGCGACCTGCTTACCTACATTTTCGAGCCTGCCCTCGAAAACCGGTTCTCCCGTTCGTTGCTTCCTCTTCGTACGCATCCGCGGGTACTACGACACTGCGTTGACTCACGAATCCTGGGGGCCGACGCTAAAGCTTGTGGTCAACAGGACCTTGGCCGACCTCCTCCTCCGGGCTTATGAGCCGGAAATTAGAGGCGGCTTGGTTGCATCCGATCGGCCGGTGACCCCTCTCGCTACTTGCCCAAATGAAACTTGGCGTATTGTTGTCTAGAGTTTGGCTACTTCCGGTGGTTCATTTGGACTTGGAACTTGATGTGAGTCGGTTGTGAGTGATAAAGATGATTGTGTTGGTGGAGAGTTGTGGGATTAGTGTGTGTGGTACTGTGTGACCCTTGGATCTTGGAAGTTTGATGCTATGATCCTGGGGTTTTGGAACTTTGATTCTATAACCCTGGGGTCTTGGAACTTGGATTCTATGACCCTCGAGTTTTAAAAGACCCTTCGTTCGCACGAAATCCCCTAGAGTTTAAGTTTTTAGTTATATAAAAAACTTAGGTTTCCAAGCGCAAAAATGTCGAAAGGTTATTAATTCGTCATAATCTCCCGAAACCTAAACACAGGAAACTCAATAATTCGAGTGTTGGCTAGTAACGGTGGAAAAGGAGGAAGGAATATTGTGCAGTTGGGTGGAAGTTACAGGCGGCACTTGGTGCCGGGGCAAGTAACATTCGGTCCTGGCCGAGTGCCAGGGCCCACTGGCTTCGATATGTACAATAATCGGAGCAGAAGATGCCCGCCGATGTTACTTTGTATCGATCACTCAGATAATTCTCCAAGCCCCAACCGCCTCCCCCTTACTTGCCCCGGAGGAATTATGATTTTCTTTTCAAGCCCCGGGAGATTGTTCCTTCGGCCCATATCCCGGGATTTATGTGTCGAGTTGCAAGCCTTTGCTGCCATTAGACAAGCGAAACACGTCGGGGACAATCGAGACTCGGCCGAAACTGAGAATCTCTCCCGGTCGTATCAGAAAGTTGTGCTTTTCTTTGGCTTACACAATTTTGGGACTTGGGATTATTCCTCTCTAAGTGACATTTATGTGCGACATTAAGAGTTCGCTTTCGAACCCGCGAGTATATCTTGCGGAATAACACTTTTAATTGCTTGAGTGCGCGCGAGAAGGAACGTCCTCGACGGTTCGTCGAAAGTAAACCGAATGAAAGCTAAATCTCCATCGAGAATTTCTTGTTTCATAAATCGATGTCGGTTGAATGACTCTACATCGATTTCATATCTCATATTCTACTAATAATATTCCTTTCTTTTCGCAAGTACCTACACTTGACTCGCGACGAAGCACCTTAATACTGGGACGAAATGCGGCTGCGACGTCTTTGAAACGTCCAGTCGTATCACCGTTAGCCGCGTGGCATTGTTACAAGGCGAGAGACATCGGCGCTCGCGAGTTCTTAGTCTGCCAAGGGTATAGGAGCGGCGGAGGGCTGAGCTCTTGGAGAACGAGGCTTCCCTCGCCGAGGCGCAATCCGCAATCAGCCTGACGATTCCTTCTGGAAGAAGGTTCGCTTCGCGCCTCGGCCACGCACACTACGTGGCTTGTCGGCCGGCTAGACGAGTCGCACGCTCGCAGCTGCCGCTTTCCGCAATAGTGCGCTGCACTATTTATACCGTTTCTGTTGATCCCTGCCGTCTGACCTGCGACACTGCGCCGGACCTCTTATACTCCGAGTTTCTACATTTTCGAGCATTGATATCAGTCAAGTATGTAGAGCTTGAGACATTTTCTAAATATTAAATTATTTAGTATTCCAGTTCCTCTTTATAAAAAGTGATAAAAATTCTCTCAATATTTTAAAAACAGCAACATTCAATTCCGTCAATTTTCAAACTTTGATTAGTTTGAGTATAAAAATTGAATCTAAATTGTCAAAGGCATTCGCCGTAAACTTTGATTAGCTTGAATATAAAAATTGAATCTAAATTGTCAAAGGAATGAATTCGCAGTAAACTATGATTAGTTTGAATATAAAAATTGACTCTAAATTGTCAAAAGTTTGAGTATAAAAATTGAATGACCAATTTAAAAAAAGAGTTACTCGAGGAAAGCTCGCACTGAACCCGAATCCGAAGAAGTCGGAAAGAAGAAGAGAGTCGTAGGCGGAAGTGCAAGGTAGGAAGCGGAGTATAAAGGGAAGAGTATCCGTCTGGGCGAGAAGCTTGCACCACAGACCTTTGCGCCGACTGGCAGCCAGAAAAGAAGAAGAATACAAATACGAAGAGTGAGTAAAGGACGAAAGGAGTGACTCGGTGGTGGCGGTGTGGGCTCTGGGTGCAGGGGGCTGACCGGGTGTCGGGAGTTGGTCGCATAACGGGTTTCCATGTAACGGGGTCGACGAGCGTGCCATTCTTCTTCTCTTTCTTCCTCGGCGCCCGGCCGCCCGGCCGCCCGGTCGCTTCACCAGCCGAGCGGATTCTCCCGAGGCTTTCGAGGCCAGGACGCTGACCTAGAATTCCAGTCGAACCACTTCCGTCCCTCTCTCGCCGCCCGCCCCTTGTCAATCAGAGCATCTCTCGCTGGCAGCGGCCTCCAATCTCGCCGCGCGATGCAACACTCTTGCAAAATGCATTAGCCGTCCCGGAACCTTGCACTGCGGTCTCTCGCCGATGAGCGACCCACCTTGCATTCTTCCCCTATTCGGCATCCTTTCCTTGGATTCATTAGCATCGCCCTCGACTCTCTACGTCCACGGCTCGCGCATCAATTAATAAATAGCCCGCGCGCGTCAATTAGCGATTCCGCTCGGACTCGGCGGCGCGAGCTCGTGCGTTGCATCGGTTTACTTTCTACGCGAGACTTTCCATCAATGGTTTTGCGATTTCTCGCCGCCAGCGGGCAAGAGTTGATTGGCTCGGGAGAAGTGCGAGAGTCGATCGGCGACGCGGGCCGGAGGGTCGCGGGGGTGCGCGTTTCTATTTCACCGGGTCCTCTCCCCCTGGCTCGCTCGCCGGAGTATCGAGCCGCGCGCTCCGCCACTCGCCGCCCCCGACGGTCAGTACACGCGTTCTCGCGTGATGCCAGCGCGTTAAAGCTCGAAGCCCGGGGGAGGAGAGACTCTGGGAAGCCGCTCGAAGGAGGAAGCACAGTCGAGTCTGCACCTTGGGCATTCTGCTGGTAAATCGAGACGGAAGATTCGCGGCTCGGTCATTATCTCCTTACAAAGAAGCCTGGAATAGTCCTTCGACCCTGAGAGGCCCAAAGAATGGAAAGAGAGAGAGAGTCCTCGGTCCAACGACTCCGAGGCAGGTCGCCGCCGCCACTTTTGGTAGAATTCAATTCCAACTCATCATTAACCTTCCCTTTCATCCTGCTTTCAGCGCCGACGACGCTAAACTCTCGGCCCTCGCGCCCTCGAAACAATGGCCCCGCAATTGCTTAATTAAACGGTCAGGGAGGATCCAGCCGAGTCAGTGAGCTTATCCGCCGAAGAAACCGTCGATGCGAACGGAAGAGAGGGAAACAGAGCGGATGACGCGTCGCCCGGGATGCTGGCCCGACGCTCTTACGTAAACGGCCGCCGCTGTTATCTCCTCACCTTCTCCGAGAGATTGTGGAAAGCGAGAGGCGACGCTCTCTCGGGCTCTCTCAGCCACTCGACTCGAAGCGCTCTCCTCTCGACGTGTAGCAATTTCGTGCGAGCCAAAGCAGAGCGATTAACTATGCACACCTTTCGAGATAGGAGAATTGCCGATGGGGAGCCGGCCGATTACGATGGCATTACCGCACCCGCGATAAGAGAGCGTCGGGCGAAAGTGAAACTCCCAGCTTCCTTTTGGAACCACGCTCTGCGGAACTGGTGCCTCTGGCTCGTCAGTTGATAGCTGGAATTAGCTAGTCCGCTAATTACACGCCATGTGCCCGGCAATCAGCTCGACCTATTAATTGAACTCGGCCTACCGACGCTAGTACAGTGGAGTGACTAGGAGTGCGGATACCAGAAATTAGAATAGAAAAATTTCTCCAGTTATCATTCGCAGAAGTCTAAGCGAGCGGGGCCGTTAAGGCTACAGGTAGCAAGGGCAGATATCTGCCTCGCTTATCGTATACAGAGTGTCCCGATGAAATGTCATCACACTCTAATACCACCAATCGCAATAATCCAGCGGCACTCGCTTCCTAGACACCGCACTAGTCGAACGGACCTCGTAAACTCTTCTTGACGAGGTCTCTTCGCGGGGTTCGCCCTTGATTACTCGAGCAGAGGACATTAGGAGCGGGTGGGCCGGTGTATTCGTTGCATTTTGCATAAGACTGTTTCAGCGGGCGGGTTGGTCCTCTCATTATTGCCGGTGGAAAGTCATTAGCGAACTGCTAGTCACTACTCCTGGGACGCGATTAGGCCATTCTCCCCGCACGACGGCTCATCCGCTATAAGGTTTTTCAAGCTGGCACACGCGGCACTCGCCGCCACTCCCACGAGCCTTGGTGTCGAGAATTATCTACAAAGTAGGAAAGCGATGATAAGAGAACTAAGCAGATTGCGCGCCTTTTTATCCGCGGTAGCGCGCGAATGTTAGGGAAAGACAGAGTGAGAGAGAGAGAGGGAGTGGGAGAAATGGTATAATTGGGGTGGGGAATAAAGTTGGCCGAGCGATTGAAAGTCATCCCTCTTGTTTCTGTTTGCAGCAGAGGAACAGTCGGGGCTGCGGTAGGCACGAAATGAGTCCAGCGGACCTTAAATCGAGTCGTAGTCCTCTTGGAAAACCGTGGAACGGCTTGAGTGTCTGCCAGTTCGCCTCGCCACGCAGCCAACCTCGGTCTCTGGCGATCTGAGGGGCTTTCCACGAGTTCCGAGCTCAGGAGCAGAGCGAGCCACTCGCGCGCGCGCGCGCCTATCCACCAGAGGGAATCTCGAGGGCGCAGGCCGAAGCGGGAGAAGCCTGAAGGACGGACGGCCGGCTGCGGAAGGAGAGCTGCTCTCCCTCGCCTGACTAGAGAAGCTTCCTAAATAAGGAAGCGTGGATAGACACTAGGAGAATTATCATCGTAGGGTATGAGTTTGAAGATGGCAACGATAGAGACTAGCCAGTACACGCCCGTGAAGGAGTTCTACCGGGGTAGATCGATCTTCATCACGGGCGGTACCGGTTTCATGGGTAAGGTTCTCGTCGAGAAGCTCCTTAGATCCTGCCCCGGCATCAAGAACATCTACCTGCTCATGCGACCGAAGAAGAGCCAGAGTGTCCAGCAGAGGCTGCAAGAATTGCTGAACGCACCGGTGAGAGACAGTTGCCCTTTCTATAGGCGAGCAGAGATCTCTGTAGGGGGCGAGCCTATGGGGAGAGCTGGCCGAACGAAAAGCAGGGGGATCTATGTAGCTTCAACTTGAATACGATTGCAGCTGTTCGAGAAACTGAGGCGGGACTCGCCGCACGAGCTCATGAAAATCGTCCCGGTCGCCGGCGACGTGACCGAGCAGGAGCTCGGCATCTCCGCTGCCGATCAGGAGGCTCTCATACAAAACGTCTCGGTGGTATTCCATTCGGCGGCGACCGTCAAGTTCGACGAGGCTCTCAAACTCTCGGTCACCATCAACATGGTTGGCACCAAGGAGCTGCTCTATTTGTGTCGGCGCATGCACAATCTCGAGGTGAGGGTAACAATAGTGAGCTCTGTGTATTGTCGAGTGGCAGGGAGATTTGGATTGTAATGGTGAGGGGTTTTCTTGGCAGGCTTTGATCCACGTCTCGACGGCGTACTGCAATTGCGATCGCAGGGAAGTCGAGGAGAAGATATATCCGCTTCAGACCGAGCCGGAGCATGTAATCGCACTGACGAAGTGTGTCTCCGCGGATGTAGTGGAGTGCGTGACGCCGAATTTAATTGGCGACCGGCCGAACACTTACACCTTCACGAAAGCTTTAACCGAGAGGATATTGGAAAGAGAACGAGACTTCCTACCCATTGCAATCGTCAGACCATCGATCGTGCTCTCGTCGTTCCGGGAACCGGTTGCGGGCTGGGTGGACAACCTGAACGGACCGACTGGAATCATCGCCGCCGCTGGAAAGGGCTTCTTCAGGTAGGACTATTGTCGTCATTGTCGTAGAAGTGGCATTTCGAGGGAGGCGAATGATTGACGGGTTTTTCTTCTCGCAGGACAATGCTCTGCCATCAGGAAAAGGTGGCGGATCTAGTGCCAGTCGACATAGTCATCAATCTGATGATCTGCGCCGCCTGGAGAACGGCAACCTGTCTCACGGACACCATTCCGGTGTACAATTGCTGTACCGGACAGCAAAATCCCATTACGTGGAAGCAGTTCGTCGAGCTCTCCTTCAAGTACAGTCGGATACATCCTGTCGACGATGCGTTTTGGTATCCGGGCGGTCGCTGTCGCAGTTCCGCGACGGTGAACAAAGTGTGCGTCTTCTTCCAGCACATGCTGCCAGCGCACATATTAGATTTTTACTGTCGCCTGCGGGGCGCGGGCCCGGCGATGGTCCTCCTCCAGTCGAAGCTCCAGAAAGCTGCCAAATGCCTGGAGTACTTTAGCACCAAGCAGTGGAACTTCAAGGATGACAATGTGCGACGATTAGGGGAACAGCTCAGCCCGGAGGACCGACAAACTTTCATGTTTGACGTCAGACAAATTGACTGGCCCTCTTACCTCGAGCACTATGTCCTGGGAATCCGACAGTTCATTTTGAAGCAGAGCCCGGACACACTGCCAGCTGCCCGTTCGCATATTAGAAAGTAAGTGTTTCGATTTACACATGCAATTAATCTACACACGAGTCAGCGGCCTCCTTCCTCGTCAATGGGACTTACACCTGTCGATATTCTTTGTGTTTCAGATTATATTGGCTTCATAAAGCTGTACAGTTCGGATTAATATTAGTACTGTTCCGTTTTCTGCTGCTACGCAGTTCGGTAACTCGAACTGCATGTCTATCTCTGCTGTCTAACGTGCTGCGCCTGTGCCGTATGATTGTTTGACGGCTCAGAACCCCGGCCGAGGATCGCGATAAGCAAAATTACAAGAAACAGCAGAAGTTAACCAGGCGCGAGACTTTCGAGGTGCGGATAATAGTTCGACTTCGTAGCTCGATGCCCACCGCGAGAAATTGCTACTTTCTCGCCTACCGCCGACCCCCCACCCCGAGCTCCTCTCCCCTTTACTCCCCGTCCTCATTACCCTCTTTATTCTCTTTAACTCTTGAGCTCAGCATTTACGGCTCCTCAGATTGGTAAGAGGGACGATTCTTATTCGCGTCCGCGTTCGCAATCGCACTCGATCGGTTGGCCTTCTCGATAATTCGATTACTTCGTTGCCGTTAGCAGCATGTTCGCTAAGCAAAGCAGAATACAACACAAGGCCACAAGGCCCGTCGAGACTCGCACTCGACTGCTCGTTTTAGCGGCGATTAGTCGCGCAGTTTTCGGTTAGTCCAGGTGTATTCGCGAGGGACGGAAGTCTCTCTCACTACCGCCGCGAGAAAGAGTGCGATCTGCGTGGACACTTGTCATCGCGATTATTGTGATAGGCGGCGTTAATGCTTTCGGGGCAGCTCCGACGTTGCTCGCGGCCCGTGTTTTGTGCTAGATCGCTCGGGAGGAGCCTCCGGCCAGCACGATCGACTGAGACTCCGCGCGAGGCGCGCGCGCTTGCTTACGCGTGGTTCCATGGGATCCGATCTCGGCGGACAGCACTCTTGAGCATTAACTCCGCCTCCTTACTTGTTTCTGGGGAATCGCTCGACGAAGGTTTGTTCTCCCTGGTGCGTCAGAGAATCCGACTGACAATTGAGAGCTGCTCGCTCGAAATAGGACGCACAACATTTCCGTGACTTGTGAGAATGCCGCCGCGACGCTGCTCCTCTGTCTCCCGAGCAGTCACGACGCCGTAAGTGTTGACTCCGCGTGCCGGCAGTTGAGGATACGCGGGCTACGGAGCATCTAGTGATTCCGTGAACCCTCGTCAGGTCGAACCTTAGCATTGCTCAGCTCGCCATCGGTTCTCTCACATTACTTACTTCCTCCCCCTCCCACTCAAAGCTCAATTGCACTTTTACGGCACTCGATTACTTATAGCGATTTCGTCCTCTCCTTTCCTTTCGAGATGTATCCCGCGCGCTTCTCTTCTCTCTCCGCATTAAGTTTCGGGTATGTCACACTTTGCGTTGACAATCTCTCTTCCACACTCAGAGTGCCATTTGTTCCGGTGCGGCGGTACTTGGGTAGAGTCGGGCATGGGTAATCGGACGGCCAATTGATCTCTCCGTGCTGGGGGAAAAAGGCTCGACGTCTGCGTTTACCAAAGAAACATGCGTCGCGCGCGCGCGCGCGAGCGCGCAATTAATTGCTGAGATTAATTTCCGCGTGCGGATATTCCAGAGTTTAAGGGTAGCGGGGTTTCATCCAGTGGATAGCAAGTAGCGGTATTTCCCAGTCGAAAGTTTTAGTGCGCTCGTAAGTAAACGCGGGCCACCTCGACTCCGCGAGAAACGTGGGTTTTTAGGTACACTAGCTATGCTGTTGGTCTGAGGTTTTTCACTATTTAATATAATGAACTAGTTACATATGATATAGTGATATTGTATTGAAATTTTACTAAACGTCAGGGGGTACTGGGGGTGAACAAAGTGTGTCATCCGGCCAGCCAGCTGTGCATGGTGACTCGCAAATCTGAAGGATTACATGCGTTTATGCCCGCATCGACATTCATCATCATCATCAACCGATGGACACGTGCATTACAGCCAAAACACCCACACACACACACACAGACCACCAACCAACCAACCAACACACACTGTTCATCCTAGGTGTTCCGTAATACGAACGAGTACTTTATTGCCGGCTGGAGGAGTTCAACATCCGACGTGTGCCTTTCTTTCTGCAACGGCTCGTCCGTTCGAGCTCTCCGCGCCTACCTTTCCTTTCTTATTCAAGGGACTTTGATTTCCGTCTTCCTTCTCACGTTTCCTTCATGAGCTAGCACCATCCAAAGCGCGCTCCTCCTCACCCGCTATCTTGTCTCGTTCGTTTGCTCTTCTCAGGCTGGCGAAGGGTAAAGTTACTCGGCTAGATCAATTGGTAGTCAGTGGCAATATCGTGTAATGGGGCGAGTATTCGAATCGCTTCTTTTCGGGGTCATGCAGAACTTCCCCCTCTCTCTCTCTCTCTCTCTCTCTCTCTTGCTCTAGCTCTAGCTCTGTGCCAGACACCCTTTTATTTGATCACGAAGCGATTGCCCGAAGCAATTCGAAATTATCCAACTCGACCGTCGATGCTTGGCTGCGACGGATAAACGCAGGAATGGCCAGCGAGAGTAGCACAACCGCCTCCCTAGCACCCCACTCCCCACCTCCCCCTGCGCCGGCACTAAGCCAGTATATGATTTTTTGTAAGATTGTAAATAGCGGAGACCCGCCCGAGCGTTGTTGGTTTTATTCGCCTCTTCGTAAAGTCAAGTGCGAGCCCGCTATCACGGATATTCCATGAAGATAAGGTAAATCAAACAGTTAGTCTGAATTAAGACGCGCCAGCTAGATAGAGGGACGCGCGATGCGCCCCGGCCGAGTCGAAAGTCAGTCGGTCGGTCGGCCCCGCATTTTCAGTGAAATAAAAATGCTCCAAGTACACAGACGAGTGCGAGTAACTTTATTCATCTCCGTCGCTCCCGACTGCGCTGGTGAGCGAGGGGGACTGACGAGTGTAAAAGCGCTTCACCTTCACCCCCTTGCTGGCCCCGATCCCGAGAGCGTAGACCCGCTTTACCCACCAGCCTATTGTCGCGGCGCGCCCGTTCATATGTAAAATAAAGAGAGAGAGCAGCCGGAGAACCGGCCAGAAGTAGACACCGATTCTCGGAGAGGTTTGTAGAGCGAGAGAGCGGCCGGACTATTTTTTAAGCATTCCCGCAAGTTGCCGAGTCCTCGAGCCACTGGTGCCTCTGCGACCTGGAGTGGACTCTTCCGAGTGGACAGCGTCAGCCGTCGACGGGAGAACCGGAGGACCTTCGAAGAGGCGGCGCTCATTCATCCCCTGTCTGTTGTTGAGAGAATCGGAGAGCTGTGTAGAAATTGGCGGGGAAGATTGTATTAGTAGCGAGAAACGTCGACCCGCGAGAGAAAGCGTCTCCAAGTATCTTACCACTAGAATGATTATGGTAACCAATAATGGGAAAGCTCGTTGCCAGTGGGAACTCGTCATTATCATCACGTTCCTCGACTCAGTAGACCTTCATTGACGGCTCAAGCGGCGCGTAAGCCGAAATCGGCGCGACGAAGCGGCGGATCCTTGGCGAGTATGTACATACTAATTACTGGGGCAACGGATTAACGGCTTGTGCAAGCCGACTGGCAGATACTCCCCCCCCCCCCCCCCCCCCGAAGTTGTTCGTGTTTCTTGTACTGTCACTATCTGTACGCACTTATATGTAGCTTTTATTGGATCGCTCGGTATACAATACACATTCCATCAACGACTTTGATTGAGCCTCTCAGCTGGCCCACTTGGAAACCTCGCCGATGTGTTGTGCCCGTCGGTGACTGCGGACCCAGCGTACTCCGTTTTTAGTATACGAACCATCCGTGTCGGCGCGTCGAGGTATCTTCGAAGCACAACTCTCGCTTGGCTCTTTCTTCCCATGCTTTTTACTCATTTGCCGCCGTTCAACCACAAACAAACAAACACACAGCACACACATAACAACACATACTTGTTACACGTGTCTTCTGAGTTGCGTGTTGCGCGTCGCCCGTGCCTTTGAGAGACGTTCCAACCGAGAGCCGTCGGAGTTGTTGTTCTGCTCAGTTATTGCCATATTATTCGTTCTCCCCCGGGGGGCAAGCGCCGATGCCTTCGCGCGCTGTCGGGCGGGGCTTCCTTTTTCATGTGTATATCCTTTCGCGCGAGATACCCATCGTTCGAACGCTGCCAAAACGCGACTCGAGCGCGCGAGAACCTTACAGATGCGACGGAGCATGCGACATGTATACATACTACCGGAATGCGAGCGAGAGCAAGAGAGAACGCCAGACACACTGTCAGAGTGAATGCGAGTGAATGAGTGCGCGCACGAGCGAGGGAGAGAGGATTTCGAGAAACAGAGAGAATAAAAACGAGTGCGAGCGAAGGAATGAGGGAGAGGGAGCGAGAGAGAGAGGGATGCGTGTCGATGAAATCAATTAACGACGTATGGGAAACGATAAAATAATAATAATCTAGCGCTAGGAAGAAAAGGGATAGCGCTAACCGAAGGTCACCACCTGCTAGTCTCGTCTGTATCGTTATTCGGTCACACACAATGCATACAAGGAAACAATATTTAATATAATCGATTTAATTAATATTATACTGTACTATTATAAATTACATTAAAACGATGAACCATTGGAAGAGGACTCTGCCAATTCCCCCCGCCTTTCCTCCACAGTGTTTCACTGCTCTGTAAAGTACGCGCGGACGTTATTGGGTAAAAGGTGAGTGGAACTGGCTGACTGACTAATTATAAGAAAGCAGATATCCCCGAGGGACGGACGGGTGAGGGATGCTGGTACCAGCGACCGTTTATCTAGATTTATCGATTGGCAGGGGGTCAGCACATGTACCGCCAAGTGCCATATTTCCCCTCTTTCGAAAGGGCGCTGTGCTCGCGCAACGTTACCGTTACCGTTATTCATCCCCTCTAACCCCCCCTGGTGGCCATTCTTGAACGACTGACGGAAACGGCTGTCGTTCCTTGTGGCTCCGGGTTCGAGGCTTCGAGCGCCATTCGCCATCGCTGAGCTTGTGCCATTCTACCTGCTGGTCCATTCCGCGTATACTGCCTACAGTAATAACATTCCGAACTCGTAGCGCCCGAGCTCGCCGCATGGTCCACACCTTCCATCCTTCATTCGCCGATTAAGTCCACGTGAGTATGCGACGCGAGTGATTGTATGCGCGGTTTAATGGAATCTTCTTGGGTCTTTTGAGTATGGTCGGTTTATTGGTTAACCGCATCATCCAAAAAATGGCAAGTTTGAAAAGTTGGAAAAGAGTTTGATTTTTGCAAGGGTTTGCGAAGAAAGTAATATTCCGCATAGAGTCACTGGGAGAAAAGACGCACTGAGTTTTCGTCGAATTTCTTTTGAAAGAGATATATATCGAAATGTATATCGATCTCGCGGGCTCGCCGGTCACTCCGGCACAAGCTGCATAGAATGCGAACCGCTCGTTCATCCGCCGGCTATTTTAAGCTATTCCAACGGCTTCGGATTCGTATACATTCGGTTCCGTGAATCCCCTAGTAATGGGAGGTATCTGATCGAAGCAAGAGCCATCCACGGGGATTTGAATCTGGATAATAAGCCATCTACTAAAAGCGCTCGGTACGATTCCCGATTTAGAGGATTGAGGCGAGTCCTTGAACCAGTGAGAGGAAGCGATAAAGATGGTAAAACGCCGCATATCGGAGAGCGAGTCCTCTATGAATGAGTCCATAGGCGGCAGCTCCGAGAATGATTCCGTACCCTCGTCCCCTCAAGACGATGATCCAAATGTCGCCGAGGTACTAACTATCGAAAATCTATCGATTTTCAAACTCGAACTCAACGGACGAAATCTCACGCAAAGGAACTCTGCAAATTTTGCAGGTTGTTCTCTCGAACAAAGGCGGCGCCAAGCTAATAGTTGGCGGCTACATGTACACCCTGCACAAGAAGCAGCCGCACAGCATTCGCTGGAGGTGCGTCGGCCGCACAATGCGTTGCAGGGGCAGTGTTGTTACCAAGACCGACTGCACCAGGCCGAAACTCCGCACCGAGCACAATCATGAGCCCGATAACGCGGCCGCCGATGTTGCCAGAAAACGGTACTTGGCACTTGGCAAACCCAGTGTTCTCCCAGGTAACCACACTGATTCGCGAGAACCAATCGCAGCTCGAGGCGAGGGAGGGCATTTAATTTTACAATGGCACGCAAAAAACACCGAATGCTTGTTTGCATATATCAGGCGGGGGAATCGAGCCGGTCGAAGTGAAACGCGAGAGCAAACGCAATCGTAGTACCAATTTTCTCCAACCAGTCAAACAGGAGGCTAGTTCCTCGTCGAATCAGCAACAACGGACACATTCCACTACCGCCAGGAACAAAGGTAAGTGTAGAATCGATGTATTTTTTTGCACCTGGTACCTGGAAGCGAGTGTGCGTCACGTCGGTAAAAAGGATCAATTTTTCCATTAGAAGATTACTAGTTGGTAGAAATCGTAAATTTAACACGTGCAAGAGTCGCGTGTTTAATAATACAGAGAGATTCTCGACGAGTCCGCACGAGCGCAAAACTCCCTCGAAATCGAGAGTCGTAAAGTTAAACTTCTCGCACTTGGAGGGTCGGCAACGAACGTCCAACGTCCAAGATTGAGAGGATGCCTCGGCGAGGTAGTGGACGGGGGTTGAAGTTGGCCAAGTACAAGAGAGAAGTCTCTCGGCGAATGAGGGGGTAGCGGTTGGTCGGCGAGTTGGGAGATGCTCGCGCGGTGCCGAAAGGAGGGAGTCGTAGGAGAGCGATGACGATCGATGAGGAGTCTCGGGCGGCGGGAGAGGGAGCGAGAGGAAGATCGCACTGGTTTGCGGACAAAGTGGAGCGTGGAGTGCGGTCGGGCCAGGTCGGACCGGACGGACAAGGGAATCGGTTGGCTGGCTGCTGGCCGTGCGATGTGTGCGGCTCGTGGCGCGTAGATAAGCTCGCCCGGATCACGGACTGGCGCACGCGCACTTTTACCTCCTAAGTCGAGCGGTAAGGGGTGGCAGATGCGAGGAGCATGCGATCCACTCAATATTTCTCTCCTCTGCTATTATAGCAAGCATTACAACTTAATTATTCGAAGCGATCGATCGACGAACAGAAACTTGAGCGAATCGATCCCCAGGGATTATTCGATAAGAAAGAGATTTTTGAAAACATCGCCCGACGATTTTAATACGCTCCTTGGTATTAAAGGGATGTTTCCACCCGGTTTGCATATGTATGCGCGTAGAAGAGCGACATTAGTATTTGACACGTGTATAATAGGAAAGTCGACGTGATCAGGCCGGTTAGTAATCGGCGAGAGCCGACGCTCGAGGACGAGGGGGAGCGAGGAAGAGAGCGACGTGTGCGTGTGTGGTGCAAGCTGTGGGGAAGGCGTGATGCGCGGACGAGAAAAGGAGTGCGGGAAGGGCGACGGGAACGGCAGCAGCAGGGCAGAACAGACGATAGCGACGCGGACGCGACGCGACACACGGTGTACGGATAATATGCGTCGACGACCGGCGGCGCCGTCGCACATGCGCGCCCCGGCGCGCCCCTGTTCTTCCACCGATTTCGATTTTAGTCACTCCCGGGTTCGGCTTCGGGGAAAATCGCGTCCCGCTCTCGCGTGCCTCTGGATCGCGAGACTCGCAGTGAAAAAAGGCGAGAGCTCGGCTACGACCAGCCGGGAACATCGCGCGCGATATACTCCTCCTCCAGGAATCGAAGTCCTCCGCTCCTCTCCAGGTCTCGATCTCTCCGCGGCTTTATTTCGCTGGAGGACGAGCGTGCATACATGTCCCCTTGAGTCAATGCCGCCGACGACGAGGGAGCTGCCCGCCGGAGGAGAGTAACTGTGGATCAATTGGCGAGGGATCTCTCGCGAGTGTTTGTCATCGGAAGTCCGGGGCCGATCGCGAGGATCGGAATCAGGGGCTTTGGAGAAGGCGCCGGGGCAAGGACGAGAGAGTCGCTCGAGAGAAGCCAGCAGCCGAGTGCCAGCGGAATACAGTGCTCTCGGACTCGGGCCGAGCAGTGAGCGAGCTCGGAGCGAACGCACACCGGTATACATGAAAAAAGTCGCTGTGCTACGCGCCTACCTACTTCGAATGTACCGAACAGGCGAGCAGAGAGCAGAGCTTCTCTTCCACTCTGCCCCTCTCTGCCCTCCGCACCGCCAACCGTTTTCTCTCTCTCACTCTCTCTCTCGGTTTAGCTCGCTCGATCGCTCGCGCTCCCTCTATGTCGTTGTCTTTCCTCTCTTTCCAACTGGTCGGTGGCTGGCAGTGCTCCTCTCGCTTTATCCTTGGCTTTCCGTCGCCGGCCCCTGCCTACCGCACACCGCCGTACACACATACTCCTCTCTTTCGTCTAGCGAGGGTCGATCGATCGCTGTCGCGTGGTCGTCGGTACATACTTGGTACGCTGCCTTGGCGATGCTACTCTTTGACGGGCGGCAGAACGCGACTCCGCTCCCTCATCTCACTTCCAACTTACCTTCTCACCTTGAGCTCGATCGCTGATTAGCGAACTCTTCGAGAGACGCTCGTCGAGCGGGGCCAGTTGCCGCTTCTCCACTCGTCCGATGAGCCGGCGATTCGATCGAGCCACTCGAATCGCGGGTGCCATTTTCTAGCTCTCCGCTATATGCATAATCTTGGCTCTTTCTTATCCCGGGCCTATTCTGAAGCGGCGGAGGGGGGAGAAGGGACCGCGGGTCCGACGATGGCAAAGGGGAACCAAACACGAGTAACAAAGCCTGGATACTAGGAAAGCCTCTTGGTCCGGGATCTTATGAATAGCCTTGGCAATACCTGCCGCCGAATTAATCGGCCGACCTTTCCTCCGCCTTTTTCGACTCGCGCGCCAGCACGGACGCGATATAGCGGCCCACTCCGTTTCCTTTCATAATTTCGATTATAAACGTTGGCAGAGTTTTGTTATTATTCTCATTTGCAATTCAAGGGCCCGAACCACGTGTTTCCCCATTCACGATCTATAGCCGTTTGGTGAACTTGCTACGAAAGTAGCAATAAATGTTGAATTGTTTCGGGGAGGTGAAAGGGGAGATTGGAGGGTTGTTCGGTGCAGAATCGAGGAAGCTAGGCCTGAAGAGTGGACTGGCTAACTAGAGGAGTGGAATTTGACATTTCAGCGAAAGACGAGCGAAGGTCGAGGCGTCCGGCAAGGGTAGATCGGTCAGGGCATAGTGTCGGGATTTCGCAGTCGAGACGGCGGATTCGGAGACGGCGGCTGCTGCTGCCTCGGCGACGGCGACAGGTCGGCTGATTCTGGTGTCCGGCGCGGACACCGCCAAGCCGTCAGCCCGCCGAGGCAAGCACGAGCGCTCCAAGGAGAACTCGAGGGACAAAGAGAAGCCGACGGAGCAGCAGCAGCAGCCACCCGAGACAAGGAAGCCCGATCACAGCTTCCATTGCAAAGCCCTCAGCTCCGCCAAGGAGAATATCGTGGAAGGTATCAGGCTCGAGGAGATCGCAATGAAGCAGGAGCCCGAGGACGAGGAAGATTGTTATCTCGAGGAGGGCGAACTCCCCGTGGCCGCTTGTTCAACTAGCGCGGCCAATTCGCGGAATGGCAGGCACGCGAGCGCGACCCATCGCGTTCGCTCTCACGCGCGTAGTTTGCGGGCCATGGCCAATCCGAGCGCGGTCTGGGCCCATTTCGACCTCTGCGCGAACGACCCCCTGCGGGCACAATGTCGCATTTGCGGCGCCGTCGTTGTCAGGGGCGGCGCGAACCCCCGCCAGTGCGGGACCACCAATCTGCACAGGCATCTCAGGGTACATCACGGTGGCCGACTCATCGGCAGACGTTACCATGGTAAATCGAAGAGAGCCGTAACAAAGAACGCGCCTTGATCTTTCGCACTCAGGGGTATCACTCAAGACCGACTGTCCGATTAACTTTCGATTTCTTTGCCTTTTCAGTGTTGCAGTCGCCAGCGCAGTCGTCGCCCGGCAAGACCATTAGAATCGCGGCTCAATCGCTGGTGAGGTCGCATGTTCGGAATATGCCACCTTCGGGAACGACGCAGCAACAGGGACACCATCCTCAACAGGCGCAGCGACAACCAAAGACGCTGGTCCTGAAAACGATACCATTGAAAGTGAAGCAGGTTGCACCGACTACCATAAAAATGGCACCTCGGCAAGTCTCACAGCCAGTACCACAGAGTATTGTACATCAACAACCAACCGAGGTGATTATCGCCGTTTTGTTATTATTCTTGCACCCTCGGCTGTGACGCTGATTGGAAGTCTAATAGGAGATTTTGTTGTATCGTAGGTTTGCCTGAGATGGAACAGTTACCACAGCAATATGCAGAACAGTTTTCCGTCGCTGCTCGACACGGAGCAGTTCGTCGACGTGACTCTGGCATGCGAGGGCAGGTCTCTCAAGTGTCACAAGATGATACTGTCCTCGTGCAGCGACTACCTTGCGGAATTGCTGCGGGAGAATCCCTGCCAGCATCCGATCATTCTGATGAAGGACCTCAAGTTCTGGGAGGTCGAGGCGCTAGTCAAGTTCATGTATCGAGGGGAAGTAAACGTTGCCCACGATAAGTTGCCGCAGCTGCTGAACGCAGCCGAAGCTCTTCAAGTGAAAGGGTTGGCTGGGCCAAGTCCATCGGTTCAGGTACGAACGATATCCAAGCGGCGCAACTTTCTCTCAGCCATTGCCGACCGCACGAGCAGGTCCTAATCGCGTATCGCTTTTACCTTTTAGGGATCATCGAAACCGCCTCCTCTCATTCCTCAAACGAAACCACTAGTCTCGCAACCGATAGTTCCTCGCTCAGCATCCGAGACCAAAGAGAACAAAGCTTCGAGCTCGGGAAGCACGGCATCCCCTAGTCCAAAGCGTGCACAGAAACGCCAGCAGTCGGAGCCGATAGATCCGAAACCCATGACGAAGATACGCTTACAGAGACCAACCACCCCAACCTCCCCCGCCGCCACTGTTAAGATGGAGCCGTTGGATTCGCCGCTCAGTCCGAACGAAATATTCCCGGAGAACAACGAGGACAGCTCGAACCCCTCGCACTTCGATACTCTGATGAGTCTCCACGAGGAAGAGGAGCCCGGTGGTAACGAGATCCACGACGGCGACGGCGATGGCGAAATGAACTTTTGCGACATACCAGGACCGCCGGACATAAACGACAGCGAAGACCAAATGGAGTTTGTGCCGTCGGATTTTTTGGAACAGGAACAGGACATCGTGGAGGAATTGGACATCATACCGCACAAAGATATTAAGAGCGAGTCGAGGGAAGGGACGCCCGTGGAATTCGAGAGCAGCGGGACAAACGGAGTGGACAAAGAGCAGAGTTCCAAAGAAAGGAAGCCTGTTTAGCAGAGACTGCTGGACAGTGTGGTTCCCAGGGATGCCGAAGCCCCGGCAGACTCCGTGAAAGTATAATGAAGGATTTTTGCTATCGAAGAACGTACTAGGTGTGTGTTGTCCGGACGAGCGAACTGAGGCCGCTTTCTCGAAATCGGTGCGGGAGCGGAGGAGTATACACATTGCTTTTGTGATCTCGTTAAGTCATCGTTGTAATCATCCATTTTTACGTATATACTTTCAAACTATCTATTATCTAGCCAGTGGAGTCTTCATTGCGTGTAATTGGTCGTATCGTAGATAATACTTTGATCTAATGATTAATAATAGTTCAGCTTGAGTAATCTTTCGAAGGGTCCCTAGAGATATGTAGCCGCAGCCTTAATTAGGAGGGAGATGCCGGCAATTCCACTCGTTCACTTCCTAGTACGCCGCTCCGAACTACCGTTTACCATAGGGGAGAAACAAACACCATACACAACGTTACCTGGGAAAATATTAACCTGTCCTCGATCTATTCACTAAGACGATTGTACATAATGACAAAGGTACCTAAAATTGCATGTGACGCTGCTCGCGAGGATTAGCGCACAATTCGCGACCTTTGACTCTTCATAGACATATAGGACGGCAAGGATCGACTCGAAAACAGAGTCTCGCCTTCCGCGTATTCCTCCTTGGCGGGAACAATCGGCTCCGTCTCAGCCGTAGCTCCTCGGAGAAGGTTGCAGTATTATATAGAGTGAGTTCCGTATGCTATGCGTTTGACCGTCGCCAATTTTATCAAGTCGGTGGGAGCCGAGAATGGACCAAAACGAAACTAGTATCAGTCTCTCTACGCTTTAAGTTGATCCAGTGACGTATTGCAAATGTTACGAATGACTTTGTGCGTGTGTGGATGAGCGCGTGTATCTCTTGAGTAGAATATCTATGGAGAAGTGTGATTGTACGGTAGTGTTTTACTCTTACTGTGCGCACCTTTTACGAACCACTGAACCAGCGTGGTTCCTTCTTCGATCATAGGTTTACCAAACCCACGAACGAACCGGTGCATTTATAGAGTTGGGACGCATAATTCTCAAGTATCGTGTACATATGTTTCGCGAAATCGAGCCGAGTATATATTATGGAGAAGGGGGGGCGAGAAGAATCTATTGTAATCGAGCTGTCGGAAGTCTCTCTGAAATGCCCGCGCGATTATTATGCCTGAGGTGAGAGGTATACTTAGGCACGATGCACCTCGACTGCTCGGCCCCTTTATCAGTTTTAGAATCCTCGTTGCGCATTGGAATCCGTCGACGAGGCGTACATTGTAATATGTGAAATTATCTCTTATAAATAAATTACTGCTGTAGCAGAGAGGATATGGCAGTAGTGGCATTGCACATCCCCACTCACTCTCACACAATTCTCGGCTTATGCCGAACAAGTTACATAAATGGCAACTTTCAACAGCCTAGCAAACTTTTATATCCTACATAATTATTCAAATATCAGTCGAATTTACCGCACAGTAAACTGGCGAGCCTGATGGCTCATCGGAGCGATCTGCAACAGTTCAAGTTCAATTCTCCCAATTCCAAGTTCCATCGGGAATTCATCACCAGCGATAGACGACAGTCGGCGACTAGCTCTGGGCTACACTTCACCCATGAAAGACATCAATCTTCTTACCAGAACTGGGAAATTAAATAATTTAATCTATAAGCAGAATCTGACTATCAACGACGCGCTCCTGCTCCTACCGGAATCAACTCAAGCAGGCTTGCCAGACTGCACAGATTTCTCTGTCACTGGTCCCAACTGCGCATGCGCCACAGGTTTCTCTGTGTGCGTGACAAACCCGTATAGCTCGCTTTACATAGGGTGCTCTGAGGGGCCCCTACGACTGTCGAGTCTTCGACTCTTCGAGTCGTCGACATGCTGACACTGTACTATGCAATAATTATTATAGCGTAGTAACAATGTAATATTTTATGATTGAAATGTATATATGTATGCTTACTGCAATATAATTTAACAGTATTTTATAATAAACAAATACAATGAATTGAATTACGAGAATTTCATTTATGAAATACTTCACCCTGTGTCATGACATTCTATAAAAACGTAATTTTTAAAGCATAGATATCATATCTACAATCTTTCGTGCATAAATATGACACGAGCAACAAAGGTTAGACATAATATTAAAAAAAAAGCCGCGGCTGGAACTGAATCAGCGTTTTCGAAATTAACAGTCTAGTATGCTACCATATGAGCCGTATTAGTATCCACAAATTCCTAATCTCGTTCCCGGTATTTAAAGTACACGAGTGAAATTAAATACGCAGATCGCAATGACAGGTGCAATTACCCCTTTTAAAGTTTACCCTAAGAGATTCCCAATTCAAGGATATATTTAGTGCCAAACCAAATTACATATAGTTTCAATGCAATCACCATTCTCTAAGAAGAGCAGGGCAAAGTTCTACATTCACCTATTTCTTTTATTTTTTTACATTCTACAGTGTAGAGAATTGCAATGATGCCAAGAGTACTGGAACAGTTATTTCCAAGCACACTAAAGATCGCAACAAGTGTAGCGGACGCTTATCTTATACGCGTCATGCCTATAAGATAACATTTTCCATCATTTACATAAGCACATATTTATTATATTTCTTTCTCTTCTGTAGAACTTCATAGTGCAATAAAATTATTTTTAATTTCACATTTATAAGTATGTGCCAATATTTAATTCCTTCCTAGCAGCTATTATTCACCTAAGAATGATATATTTCCTTTTCCTATAATCTTTTCCACCGCTTCCTGCAATCCTACTAAAAATTTAAAATTTTCCTTACGTAGGCTAGCTAACAGGTGGATGGGGCGAATAAGATACCCCCATTTCTTTGCGCGTGATACGTCCTGAGAGGCAAATTCTGACTATCTGAATGCGCATGCGTCATTTCCCCCTCTTAATCTGGCAACGCTGAACTCAAGTGAACTTGCCGAATTCATCAAATTCCCACTAACTTCAGCCTGGTAAAAAACGGCGGGAGATTTCAAATTTTATTGCATCGCCGATAAGATTTCAATGACTGGCACTAGTTTTCCGAGAAATCGAGTGAAGCAGATAGAATTCGCAAGAACTCTCTCACGTGCAATTATCGGAGGAATGCAGATAAGAAATGAAACAGCTGATTAGATTAGATAATAGAGTGCAGTTTGCGAATGGAGTGGATGCAGCGTTGCCAGATTAAGAGGGGGAAATGACGCATGCGCATTCAGATAGTCAGAATTTGCCTCTCAGGACGTATCACGCGCAAAGAAATGGGGGTATCTTATTCGCCCCATCCACCTGTTAGCTAGCCTACGTAAGGAAAATTTTAAATTTTTAGTAGGATTGCAGGAAGCGGTGGAAAAGATTATAGGAAAAGGAAATATATCATTCTTAGGTGAATAATAGCTGCTAGGAAGGAATTAAATATTGGCACATACTTATAAATGTGAAATTAAAAATAATTTTATTGCACTATGAAGTTCTACAGAAGAGAAAGAAATATAATAAATATGTGCTTATGTAAATGATGGAAAATGTTATCTTATAGGCATGACGCGTATAAGATAAGCGTCCGCTACACTTGTTGCGATCTTTAGTGTGCTTGGAAATAACTGTTCCAGTACTCTTGGCATCATTGCAATTCTCTACACTGTAGAATGTAAAAAAATAAAAGAAATAGGTGAATGTAGAACTTTGCCCTGCTCTTCTTAGAGAATGGTGATTGCATTGAAACTATATGTAATTTGGTTTGGCACTAAATATATCCTTGAATTGGGAATCTCTTAGGGTAAACTTTAAAAGGGGTAATTGCACCTGTCATTGCGATCTGCGTATTTAATTTCACTCGTGTACTTTAAATACCGGGAACGAGATTAGGAATTTGTGGATACTAATACGGCTCATATGGTAGCATACTAGACTGTTAATTTCGAAAACGCTGATTCAGTTCCAGCCGCGGCTTTTTTTTTAATATTATGTCTAACCTTTGTTGCTCGTGTCATATTTATGCACGAAAGATTGTAGATATGATATCTATGCTTTAAAAATTACGTTTTTATAGAATGTCATGACACAGGGTGAAGTATTTCATAAATGAAATTCTCGTAATTCAATTCATTGTATTTGTTTATTATAAAATACTGTTAAATTATATTGCAGTAAGCATACATATATACATTTCAATCATAAAATATTACATTGTTACTACGCTATAATAATTATTGCATAGTACAGTGTCAGCATGTCGACGACTCGAAGAGTCGAAGACTCGACAGTCGTAGGGGCCCCTCAGAGCACCCTATGTAAAGCGAGCTATACGGGTTTGTCACGCACACAGAGAAACCTGTGGCGCATGCGCAGTTGGGACCAGTGACAGAGAAATCTGTGCAGTCTGGCAAGCCTGAGTGGATGTCGGCATTGCGGGGGAAGGAAGGCGTGGGAATCGAGAATTCTACTGCACGGTAAGTTGGTAGTGGTTGGCGAATGTAGAGATATATCACACTACGTACAGGTTGTGCACCAGCTGTCCTATATATAGTCAAATTCGGTATTTAACCAAACTTAATGGACGAGAGTGGAAATACCTAACTAGCAAAACGGCGGAAGTGTCTGTGCGTGTCTGGCCTCTGAGAGTTTAGCTGAACGGCGATAAAAGATGAGCGAGCTCGTTTGGGGAATCAAAAATGGTGATCTCGAGCAAGTGCGGGACATCGTTGAAAAAAAGGCAAGTATAATAAAGACGTTTCTACAGAGTTCTCGCAGGTTCTCCTTATCTCGGGTCAAAAGGATTGCGACAATAATTCTCCCCCTTGAAGAATCTTCTCTTTAACATCATCTTTCCAGATTCGCCGCGAGTATAGAATCTCTGCTGCAAAAAATTGCTATTTCATTCGGCCTCTTCTTTCTCACGATTTGCGTATTTTGTACTCGAGAAATCTGCATATGTCACTTACCAGGCCAACAGTTGGACCACATAACATTTCTTTGCAACTTTCTCCTTAGAACATTGACGTGAATCAAATGCTAGATGGGAGGACACCACTGCACTATGCTGCTGATTACGGCCAGAGCGAAGTTGTTAGATATCTCTTGGACAAAGGGGCGGATGCCAATGTAAATAGTGACTTGCATCGCTCAGAGAGCGAGAGAAGGATTTAAGACCTGTTCTTTGAACCAAGTGTACGAAGGCTTGTTGTTTCAGGCCACGGACAAGCATGGTATTACTACCTTACTAGCGGCAATTTGGGAAGGACACACAAATTGCGTAAAGCTATTACTAGAAAAGGGTGCTGAGCCCGACGGTCTAACACCAGATGGTACAAGCTACTTGGACGCTGCCGAGAAGGACGAGATCAAACAGCTACTGACACACCGCTAGCACAAAGCCAAACGAGCTGCGAAGGAATAATTTTGTTACTTTAGTATTTTAATGTTCCTGATAGAGTGTCACCATTGCTTTAGTTTTATTTCTTGCATATGACTAGGCTACCAATATTTATGCACACCTAAATTAAAAAGAAGTATAGGTACGCGTTCATCGTAGTTTTATAATATATCGCACATCGGGAGCATATAATCGTAAAAATGATATTCTTAGATGGTTACTCATAACGGTCCTAAGTATCTATAAGTTTCAGCTTTAACATAGGCTACTCACAACTATTCTTTCCATAACTAACGCGTTCGTTTTTAAAGGTTTTACCCACATATAGCGAAAGAATATTTTGATACATTCATATGGAACAATGTCAATTTGTGCTTGTTATTAATTTATACACTTTACAGGAGTTTCTTTTATACATCTTTATCCTCGATTAGGGAAACTCTGCTTCTTGTGCTGTTATGCGTTTCTCAGGAAACCATCGAAACCGCTCGACTACCGATTAGATAACTCGCGCCTAATTAGCCGCATTTCGAGAAGTCTGTGTTCGCATTTCGGTAAACAGTTAGGATTACTCCTGTGGTACTAGCCATTAATCTAGCGGTCTAATGGGTGTACAATAATCAAAAATAATAAGCCAGTCCAGCATGATTTCATGTGAGGTTCTCATCTACAGATCCCACTCTTATTCTGCATACTAGGAACGGAATGGTGAGAGGACCTCTCTTTTCTATGCCAAATTACATCGAAGTTCTTCCCGAACGTGTAAACGAACTCTGTGCAGTTTATTGACCTAAGCTCAGGTAAAAATATCACGTGTCACTTGTGAATTCGGCAATATAGTTTACCCCCCTCTGTCAGCAAGCCACTTTATAATTACCAACTATTTCCTTTCATATGCTACTTTGTTACTCTGTGGTAGGTACACAATGGATCCAATAGATGTTAAGCTGTTTTAAGTGTCTGTTTATTATTAATAAAAACACATAAAAAATGAGCAGTAAAAGGAACATTTAACACCGGATATGTACAACATCAAAGTTGGCGTAGAATAGTTATTCCAATACTGTATCCTGAGAAACAACAAAAGTAAGAGTTCTTTTCATTTCCTCATCATTCTAATCAGACATACGGCCGAGGATTGGCAGTTTTATTCACTCTCGCATAGAGTAACTTAATCAATGGGGGATGTTAGAAAAAGATTACAGCCATACATTACAGTAACCGGCCGCGACAATTCGATGCACCACACTTACAAATAATGACTTTGCCCGGTATACTACCGACATCGTAACTGTAATTCCATGTTAGCTCTTGGCCAGCCCTTATGTAATTTAGAGCGAAGAAGGCAACCCATGGAAAGCGCACGTCGTGCGTGTCGACAAACACATTCTGCACGAATACATTTGGATCGCACGAGTGCTGGAACGGAAATTCGGTTATCAAAAGGTGTGCTCGACGATCTATAAGCAGAGGAGGGAATGAACGACTTACATTGAGATATCGACCAATATTGCCGGTGGTCTTGGCATCCATTATATACACAGCCTCGTCTTCGCCGAAGAAATCGCGAACGGATTTGAACTTTGGTCTATCCAGTGTCGAGGGTTCGACAGTTGGATCAAATCTACTAGGCTCCCTGCGACCACTTCTATTCTCTTCCTCATCACTCGCATTTCCATCTTGATCGTTGGAATTTTTCGTATTATGACCATCCTCACTATTTTCCTCGGAAACATCCCCTTTTCTTCGCTTCCGTAAACGCTTCCTGGATAAAACGTACTTTTAGTTGACCTTACCGGCACATGCTTGGAGTAATTATTCGTTGAGGTAACACGGGTCACCTAATAGAGGATGGTTCCGGAGGCTGCGTAGTTTCGATAAAATTCTCGTCATACTCATTTATGTTGAAGTCTTCATCAGAGTCGTTGATAGTCTTGCTACTGTTGTTTTCCTCGTCGCTGGTAGCATTGGGAGCCTTGGACTCACTGTCGTCGGGGGATGGTGTGTCCGGCATTTCCGGCTCGAGCACATCACTCTCGTAGCCTTCCTTTATGCCTTCGACTACCTCAACATAATCCAATTCAGCGAGATATTCGTCGCCATAATTTTTCCCGCCCTCATTCGCACCCTAGTCGAACAGAACCATTTTAGTTGGTCCGCTCCAAACGTTTGTTTCTTGGCACATACTCTGAGTTTACCTGTTCAGTGAGCAAACGACCAGCGTATATGCAGATGAAGGAACCTATGGGAATGTCGTTTAAACACCTTATACCCCATCCGCGAGGGGCTGTTTTGAATACTTGTAATTTCAGGGTGAGTGGATGTTGAACCACACGGTTTAGACAAGTCTTCACGGCGCATTTGCATCTGGAGTTGCACTCGTAGATACCAGTGGTTACCGGCTCCGGCAATCGTTTATACGCATAGCCCACATTAGTATTGGGAACTCTGCCCCCCAAAGTTGCACCTTGTATCGTCAGTTGCCAGCACTGACATTTGGTTTTATCCTCGAAGAAGAGAGAGTAAGACGTAGCGCGGTTGATTCTAGCATAATAAAATGAAGAAAGCTTCGATAAATACTTGGCAATCGTCTTTGCAGTCACAACTGCACAGGAAGTTCGGATCTAAATTGAGTTTAACGCCTTCCGTTGGTTCCCTGCGCGTACTGTATCTAATTGTGTCGGGTTGCGTGTGGTCCAACTCATTTACGCATGGAATCGGCACATTCTCCACGCCGTAGCTCAGATCCTTTGGACAGAAATAGTAGGTGAAGCAACGTCTTAACAAAGTCCACGAGCGACAGTAATTCGACGACGCACTTTTATGTTAATGAAACATTTGTCTAAAACGAACTCCGCCAGGCAGTGGACCCAATAGTCGAAATCGAATAAATCGACAGACATCGGACTGCCGGTCATTCGGAGGTACGAATGCAGCTCTTCCATGTTTCGTAACCGGATTCCACAGGGCGCTTGGTATAAAATAGTCTTCTTTCCCTTTGGGTACTTGCACAATTGTCGATTCCAGCCGCATAGTAATGGTATCGATAGAGGCGAGAAGCCCTTAAGGTCGTTGGGTGTGAACGATATGCCTTGAACACATCGTCGGCCGCATTTGTGCGGCACGAACTTTTTCGACTGGATTTTGTTCTGTGTCTGGAAGTACTACAAGCAAAAGGAACATTAGTCTGTCTCTCAATTCGGATCAGCCTTGGAATGACGAAGTATGAAGAAGAAAGTAACTCACGACAATACTGTGGGAGGGTTTTGCTTCGGTAATAGCGCCAAATGGAGTTATTTCGCCGCCGGAGTGTCTCTTACTTGTACTCTTCTTGGCGACCGCGCGCGACTTTTGCGGCACTATCGTCGCCAATGAAGTAACCGCTGGAGACGTGGACGCGGACGTGGTTGTTGACGTTGCGGTTGCCGTTGGTGTGGGAGTTGTACTTGTAGTTTCAGGAGCTGCACTCGCTGCTTTCGCCTGTCGATTGGCAGCATCGTCTTCAGCCTCGACATTCGAGGTGTATTCCACGTAAGGTAGATTCGTTTTCTAAAATCGTCACCGCAACTTTAAGGCACGTCCACACATTTGCACGAAAGTAACATTGATTGGGAAAGATTAAGTGGACTTGCATGGAACGTGGCTGTGGTACGATGCCGGCTCGGCGTATTTATTGAAGCGTGATGTCCTTGTTGCCGTGCATTAGCCTTTAGAAGTTCGAGATACAAGGGACCTAATCGGGCGGAGCCGCGATATATCCACTCGGATCTCCCATCCGCATCAAAGTGCATTTGGACTAGACTCGAGTCCACTTGTACCACCCTTGCTATCCACCATTTACCATTCCACTCAGTCTTAACAATTTGGCCGGTCTGCAGTTTCACCATCGGCCTTTCCGGATAAGTCTCCAAATATTTCTTTACAAAGTCCCGCGACTCGGTGGGAATGTCTTCCCATACGCGATTAGAGCTCTCGGCCACTAAATAAATGTGTTTATGTACAACATATTGCGCATACCCGTCGTCGAAGAATACGAGATACCTAATGTTAATCGGATTCAGATTATTTCTCGCTCTTTCATGGCACACGCTGTAGTCGGACAATAAATATTCCGCCTTACTTACCTATACTTATTGGTGCCTTTCGGCGGCTCGGCGATGACGCCGCTGTAAAAGTTGCTCGACGAAACATCTTGGAATATCGCGACAACTCGAGTGCCCACGGGGACGATCACTTGACTAGGCAGAGCTAATGCAATCTGTTTGCCAAAAACTGACTTCACCACCGAGTTGTATTTCTTCTGCAATAGTCTTACGCGGCAATGCAGAGGCGTCCGCGACACCACCGTTTGAACTCTCCCTTTGATCCACGGCATTAGCGAGTGCTTCATGGTAAAGACCACGCTGTCCGCTTCTATCTGGTGTTTAATAAGGGGGCCAGTTGGAGGAAGAATAGGTGTTACGATTTGCTTGTTGTCCCTGATTTGTAAGATCTCTGGCTGGCTGTCTTGGGCGGCGGGCGCTGATGGCAAACGAACTTGCGTTACTTTCTTGGTGGCTACGACTGGATGCGACACACTCTCCGCGGGATAATCATCTATATGGAGCTCCGACAACATCTCAACCTGTGGTCGGAAATCATCATACAGGCTGTTACGAAGCCGATCCATAGTGCGCATTAAACCGCCCAGATCGTCATTCAATTCTCTGTTTTCCTCTGTGGAAGATGAAATTTGTTATTGTTACCAAGCAATTTCCTATTAAAATTCATCCTCAAACATGTCGGCAGACGCCGCGCCGTACCGCTTATTTTACTCCACTGATGGTGCAACATTGTTTGAGCTTCTTCCACTTGATATCTAACATCGTACTTCTTGCAAATCTGTTGCAAGGTTTTGTCGAAGCTTAAGCTTATATCAATAAGCAAATCTTCTGGTACATATTTTTCTGTAAGCCATTACATACATGAAGATCTTGAAAGTCTAGGAACCTTTGGATCAACCGATTGCACTGTATACCTTCCGTTTTGATTTCTTTTTTCTTCTCGTCATCAGACTCATCACTGTCCGAGATTTCCACCTCCATTGTGTGATCGGGAAACTCGCATTTCAAAAGAGGCTTCCTTTCTATGAATGCTGTCACCAGTTGCTAAACAGAATATTGAATTCCAAGTTACACAGTAAGCTGCTGCCTTGTATAATTCATATCAATGAAGCATATACCTTCTGATGATCCAATGCCGATTCAAAACACTTCTTGCATATTATTCTTTCTTTCTTCTTCTCAGTATTCACACCATAATAAGCACACGCAAATGACGGTGCTGTCCTGGTATCCACTCCTGAAGAGCATTTGAAGTTGATGCAGTTGCTATTGCAGCTCTTAGGGCTTTTGTTCTCCTTGAAATTATCCTCCGTTGGCTCATCATCGGATACAAGCTCGATAACCTCCATCCTTCAAGTTCTCTTTCTTGAGGGCCCAGGATTGAAATTCTCTATTACTACTGAAGAAGTTCTGACCACTGTTTAATGATTCTTCATTTCTGATAGCAAAATATTGTAATACTGTTTACCTGCTCGTTAATACTGAAAACGCGCGCCACTTCTTTGAAGGTTTGTCCTTGATAGAGGAATTCAGGAAAAGGTCACATTATCCAGGAAGAATGGCAACATTTATGTTATATTTACAGATCAATCATCAGTGCACATAGTTCGCTTTCGCACTCTGTTTGTTTACTTGCGTGCTACTGACCGACTTCAGAATCACGCGAAAAGTCTCACGGCGCTCGGGATTCTCGACGCAGCAAAGTAAATCGCGAGTATCGACTATCGATTGTCGACGGTAATAATAATAATCGATACTGATTCCATCAGAAATTCAAATCTCGGTCGGCTGTGATTATTGTTTCTTCTCGCGAAAAGGCAGGTTCGAGTACTAAAAGATGAGGCGAAATTTATATTGGATATTTTCTCGCGTTTATTTCATCATAATCAATCAATATGTATTAATTACGAGTTCTACCTAGCCATTAGTATATTTAAAAATCACAGTCTTAGTTGAAGAATTGACAGCAGAAAATACTATCTGTAATCCTATTGGTGTAGTAGATATTTATAATGTACATTTTCTTCTTCTCTCCTGCATACATACGCGCATCTCGCATGTGTATCCTAAATGAGGAATTAATTTATAGTGCGTTATGTACAATATAGATGTCGGATTACGCCGAATCTTATAATCCTTCCATACGCACTATTGTGCGTGACTGATAGCATTATGATTGCCCACTTCCCATCAAGTTAGTAGTTTTTGTTTTAATCGGAGTTGCGGTTACTCTCGGCTATCTCTGAAATGTAGAAAATGCGGATGTCGAGGGGCACCACGTTGATTTCCATTCGATATGAGTCAATGGTGGGTGATTGGCCGATTTTACGCATAGAAAATGTGAGAGGAAAAATCTCCTCTCATCATACATAGGATCGATCGACAAAATGAAAAACTCGACATGCTACAGCTGAATCATAACGATACGTACGCTACGTGCGAAAAGAGGCTTACGCTATCATTCTACATTGAGTCGCACTGTCCTACTGAAACATACCATTACAAAGCAACGTACAGCAGTATGAGTGTCAAGTAGATACTGTAAGAGGATGCTGAATAGAAAACACGACGCGGTAAACGAAAGCGAAAACAAAGCAATTACAATATGTACCGAACTAATATGTTTGTTTAAAGTAAAGGATGACAATCATTACAAGTTTCTTTCCAAACGCGAATGGCAAAATTTAATCAACAAGATCGAATCGAAACAATCACAGTTTTTTTTTTAACAGAATATATATAGCTTCAAATATAAAAATATAAGACGACGAGCGCATTGTGTGCCCGATCGTGTCTAAGACGTGATTGCAATGGTACGAAAGTCCGCCGTCATGGGATACCAAGTATTTCATGATAAAGTACGGAAATAATAGACAAAAGTTATAGAGTAAATTATGCAGTATTTTTCACCTCAAGTATCGGCTAACTTCTTACACTAATCTTTATGATGGAAATTGGGCTGTACAATGCGAAACATATGTACTCCTACAAGGCTACTCTCACTTGGCCAGCCAATAAAGTTTCACGATTGGTTTAAACAATATTTCTATACATTCCCTAGAAGACTTTTAGGTTTCCTGATTTTTATGTACATACAAGCAACAGGATCGTAAAATGTATTGTAAAAATAGTTACGAGTCTCTGCCGAACTCGATCAGTTTCCGTAACACTTTTCTCCATCGTCGGCTCAAATAGAATAGCCTGCACAGTATTCGTCCCGGTGACCTCTCGACGGTAAACATTGTATATTTACACCGAATTTGCGATATTTACATTATACGTGATCGTGTCATTTCCGATAAAGAAATTCGAAAGAATTCAATTGCCATTTGAACATAAATCATCGCCGACATCCAGCGCAAACCGGGGCCAACGTCGCAAACGAAAACGCCGGCTGGTGCTTGTATAACACAATTTTCGTATTGCTGCAATCGCTTCGACTGCACTATAGTCATTACGATCTCTCGAATCAATAACAAAGTCCATAGAATATCCTCTGTGTAAAAATAACGTCCAATGAATAACAATTCATAAAGCACCAAAACAGGATATAATGTTATAGGGGGATAGGGGGGAGGCGTCTCTCTGATAGTTAATCCGCGTCAATTGGATAAAAGGTTCGCTTTCAATTTGAAAAGTGCAGCAAAAGACTCGAGTACACCGGCGTCAGCTCTAGCCTTGGGGAAATCTTGCTGAGAATGTGGGTAAAAATAAATTTTCTAGTGAAATAACAATCGCGTCGTACTAAGTGCAGTAAATGCATCGTACGTATGGCTTTAAAACGGAAAGACATACATAATGATAGATCTCAGTCTGCGAAGATTCGGAACCATAGCCGATAATATGCGCGCGCGCGCCCACTATTCGATGGTTCGTAAAACTTCTGGCTACAAAAACTAGACTATTTAATAGAGTGGCATATCCGTACCAGCGATAAGAGGGCCATCCCCGGCAGTCGTGGCGACATAGTAAGACGGTGTACAACAGCACTGATGCTGAAAGACCATCAGTTTATGAATTGAAAGTTAAATAGTAAAAAAATGTTGGTGATCCATGGAACTAAAACGCCTACGTATCCAGGATACGTAAAAGTAAAGATTGTGCTAAAAATGTGTTCAACACGAGAGACCTATGCCTGATACAAAGGGGCAATGTCTCACTTACACTAAAGGGCACCTGATGATAATTTCGGTAGCAAATAAACTGACCGTCTATACAGTCCTAAACCTTAAGACAAGAATTCTACAAAAAGGAATGGTGTGATGCATTCTAACGATAAAACTTTCATTGAAATTGTCATCCACCTGCGAAATTTCATTAATACTTCGATCACTCTCGATCACTTAAAAATAGAAAACATAGCCCCGCCTTGTTTAGGGGCAGGTACATGGATAACAATTATGACTTTCAAGGAAGTTTCTATCGTAACACTTTTCTTCTAAATTTATATTATGCGCAAGTATAGATCTTTCCGCTCAAGTTAGACAGTCAGGGAGCAGTAGAGTTGCATTGGCTCCTTATGGGAATCTACTACCTGCCGACTGTTTAGCTTGACCTTGACATTTGTGTATGCGGCCTCCCTAAATCGTACGCTCGAGAAAACATTCGAAAGTGAAGCACACTAAACGTTACACACATGAATGTAGTAATATGATAGATGGTAATCTTAAAGTACCATTCGTATGTACGCAGCATGCATGTGCAATACTGTAATGAGTGGTGTGTGTGGCACCAGGAATGTAATGTGGTATAATGTATACGAAAATGTAATATTATATGCTGGCTGTCGTCAAACGGTAATGCACGAGATCAGCTGCTGGCAAAGTTGACTGTACTGCAATTGGTCCCCACTAATTCTTCGCATCTTAATGCCTTTTACTTCCCGCTCTTCCGATTCACAAACCCTAAGTTCGATCTGAACACCACCGGGATATTCCAAACTAAGTCCTCCACCTTCGACCTCTTCTCTCGAGAAGATGAATCCTTTCGGCGGCGCTCTCGCGTCTATAATTTGCTTAACGCGGCCCAAGATCGCATCGGAATTGAGCCTACTCGATTCGTCCGATAGCGTTACTTCCACTTCCGTCGGTATCGATGTGTTGAGCGGCCTGCCGATGCCGCGAGTGATGCTTGGTCTCAATGGGTCGCACGGCTCTGAAATAATAAAACTGGGAAGAGGGCTGATGTAATGAGGCAACGCGTCTTCGAGCGAGTCGGGCGACGGAGATGGCGACGGTGAGCAACTGATTAGAGTTACTTGACCTCCAAGATCAGTCACCGATATTTGAGGCGGTACCTGCAACAAATCTCAAACCGTAAAATCCGTATTCCTTACGTATTTCAAACGATCGGCTGTTCCTCCTCATATTCAAACAACACCACTTACTCTCGGTAATTCTACAGGATGCTCCTCTTGGATCATGTCTAAAGCCGGACTATTGCTAGGGGAGTAACTAACGGGCGTTGTCGCAGGCGATTTATGGTGTCTTAATGGACTTAAATCCAACGGTGTCGCCGGCGGTTGCGCAGGTGTACCGTGTACTATGCTACCCTGCACTGGTGTTGTAGTCAACCCACTTAGACCTGCCAATTTTATCAATAAACGATATAAACGATCCAATACATCCCGCTAAAGAAGACCAAATGTGATAAAGCTGATACACATACCTTGTGTAATAGCTGCTACTCCTCTTTCGTGAACTGGAGAGCCAGGAATACTCGCGGGACTATGAGAAGGCGATGCTAGCCTCTGCAACTGCTGGTACTCCTGTTGTAATGTTTGAATCCCAGGTCCAGGCGGACCTGATCCCTCGGATGCTCTTCTCACCGGCGAGTATCTCTCTGCGGCAACATGACTGCTTGGTTCTTTATAAGAATCTCTGTTCCCTACTGGAAATATGACAAGCGAACATCTGTACACGTCGTGTCCGACTAGTGAACTGTACTCTCATAGAATTCTTACGTTATCCTGTTATATTGAGATGAAGTTATAAGAGACAATTTTTGCAGGCGAGAAAATCAAAGACAAAGCGCAAAAATTCACAACGAAAACAACAAATGTGCAAATATTACCGGTGCTAGTGTGATATAGCGAAGTCTTCCTATGATGGGGGAGTGTCGGTCCTCTAAGATGGCTGGGTAACAATCGTGGTGGCAGATAGGCTCTATTCATCCTAGCTTCAACCTCCATTACCAGTTCGGGATTTATAACTACATGCATGTTACCAACCAACGAGACACGGCAGTGCGGGTGATACAAAAAAACCATGCAAAACCAAAAACCAAAGAAAATCAAATAAAATATGTCAATACTTAGATAACACATGAATGGGTCGTGTAATCACAGGGCATAGTCTTACGCTTGATGTGCCTGAGAGCACACAACAACACAGACTAGGAACACTAATATCAATTTTTCGGGCTTTGTTTTACCAAGCTACGATTACACTGATTCTCCGTCTGCTTCTCACCTGGTATACGTACATTGAAATCAAACACGGTGTGCATGCATGTAATTCGACAAATGTTTGGTTTAAATCGAATCAAATTAACAATTTCACGGAAACAATACCTTCGGAATTCCACAAATATTGCTTCTTACATGCATTAGTCTGAGGTGTACATCACGCAAAACAGTGATGAAGCACAATTCGATATTATGAGAAAACAATTGACACTGACAAAATTGAATTGAGTTAAAGGGAATGAAAGATCTGGAAAGTGACGATTTGGTTTACCTGGCCTCTGCATGACTGCAGTTAAACCGCTTCGTCTTCTCCTATCACTGCCGACGTTGCCGCTACCACCACTACTCCCATTAGAATCCCCACTTCCACTTGTCACAGCCACGTTTAAAGATTGAGTACACTGCACTAAAGCAGGCCCTCCAGTTTGAAGCTGCAAAAAGGAAGAGCGGTCTTAGCGATAGACCTCGGTGGTAGATTATTGCGATTGAATGAATTAATACTCACGGGTTGCAGATGTTCTCTGCTACCTGGTTGGCTCCATCCTCCATCATCCCCACTGCCAGGATTACTTCCATGTTGCTGGTAAAACACGTGAAGATTCGCTCCACCGTCGGAGGCTCTTCTTCCAAAGCATCCAGCTAGAATAGATAGTGAGGCGTTAAAGGCTCGAGCGTTCAACCGACAAATCGAATACCTACTTGCACCCATTGCAGGCGGCGGTTTCAATAAATGCTGATCCTTAATTTGAAAGTTTTGCGGAGGCTGGTGCTGAACTAACGGTAGATTGAGCGGCAGATTCGTGTGAGGCAGCACTTGCGGGTCGGTGTTACATTGCAACATTGGTAAGAGCCGCAACGTAGGGTCACCCGGAGTATTATTGTAGGAGTATGGATAAGGCGTTTGTGGCTGGTGCATTGTATCTCCGGGTCCGACCGTGTGTCTTCTAGTCGCATGATACGGCGTGCCCGGTGAAAGCTGGAGACCACTCCTCTCTTCCGTTTCTGCTTCTCCATCGCCGAACTGTTGAGAAATCGCAGTATTTCAAGTATACAGTGCTCAGAATTGGAACCAAGCTACTGGTAGATAAGCGCCAACGATACCTTTTCTAGTTGATGAGCTCCATCAGGAAGGTAATCGCCTGGTATACTCTGAATACTCGGTAAACTAGGCAATGTAGTTTCTAGCCGATCGCAAAGTAAATGATAAATCGCGGAGACATGATCGAAAGCGTTTCCTTGTATTGATTGTAATAAGGTGTCCGCACTAAGTCCCGGCAACCTTAGCATACTTTCTATTACAACCTGATTGAGTTGTGGTTGGACAGTTTCAGGACTACACCTATCAATGTATAAGATCAATGTTTAGCATAAGTGCTTAAACGATCGAGAATTATTTGTCATGTATATGCTTATATGTACCCTCCTGGTTCTGGTTCAGCTAGCCCATCGCCACCCATCCAAGAATGCGCTAGAATTTGTGTGATACTCAATCGACGCTCCGGCTCGACAACCAGCATGTGTCTGATAAGTTTTTCGCACTCCGCAGACATGAAGTATGGTATCCTAAATTTTCCTGAGATTACCACCGATCTTAAGAGCTGCATTGTGTGCCCATCGAAAGGTAACGCACCACACACCAACACATACAGGACTACCCCCAGACTCTGGAATAATAGCACTTGTGCATAAGGTATGGTAGTTTGTTGCAAAGGATTCATAGTAAAGCAAGTTCTACATACCCATACGTCGGCCCTCGGGCCGTCGTAGTGTTTGCCTTCAAAGATTTCGGGGGCAGCATATGGTGGCGAGCCACACCATGTACTGAGAGGAACACCTGGCGTATATTCATTACTAAAACCGAAGTCCGCGAGTTTTATATTATTGTCAGCATCCAGGAGCAAGTTTTCAGCCTAAATATCACACGACCAATCATTTACTGCCACCCGTCACGCTTAATAAGTGCTTATTACGTCGGGCAAGCTTTTATAGTCAGACCTTAAGATCGCGATGTACTACTCTTTGCAGGTGGAGATATTTGACGGCGAGTACTATCTGCCGAAAGATTCGGCGCGCCTCTGGCTCCGGCATCTTTCCCACTTTAACTAAATGGTCGAATATCTCTCCACCAGGAGCATACTCCATGACCAAATATATCATTTTCTCTGTTTCCATTACTTGATACAGCCTTATAATATGCGGGTGCCTTATCCTTTTCATTATGTGAACCTCGCGGAATATCTTCGCCAAGTTTTCTTCGTTCAATTTTGTTTTATCTATAATTTTTATAGCCACCTAGAAATAAAGCAGAGCAATCAGTTTCACTGGTTGAAGAAAGGGGAAACTACTTCCTCACTCGGACCAACAAAAAGAAAATAAGACTATCACAATCTCTAGTATACTACGATAGTATACCAAGCGTAAAATAGAAAGTCTCTTGCGAACCATAGGAATGATACTCGGAAGCCTGGTAAAGAAGTGTATAAAAATGTAGGCTTAGTCGGCTCTATCAGAGGAAAGCAAAAATTTCAAGTTACATTCTTCTCCGATTCAAAAGATCTACCCTCTCCCTCTCTCTACCCTGGTCTCTTCCACTCTCTCTATCAAGGAAGAGTGAATGAAAATACTAGAAAGAAATGAAGAGTTCGGGCTTAGTAACGATGGTCATAAGCGTTATGCGAATTCCGAGGGATTCTCCTGCCGCTGAGATCCCTCGCGGCAGATGACAGCCGGTTAGCGAGTCGCGGTTGAGCCGCGGGCAGGAATCCCGAGGGAATCAAGCCCATCACACCGATATTCCCCGATATAATGACAAAATGACGGGATGCCTGTTGCGGGGAGAAAAATGCCTTAACAGTACTCCTACCTTCGATTTCGTTACGACGTGCGTGGCCATTTTAACCACCGCGAAATTCCCCTTGCCGATCGTCTTCTCTAGCTCGTAATAACCGACGCGTATGAGTTTGTTGACAGAAAATTCCTGTGAAACCTCATTGTGCGACGTCGTCGCGGATGCCATTTTTTAATCACTTGTCTCACTCGACTCGTTGCCAATCACTTACTGGTTAGTACTGGGAGGTAGCCGTGAGAGGTGCTGCGAACCTCTGCAACATTGCCACCTAGCGCACCGGCAGAGCGTCAATCTAAATGCACGTATGCACGTCCATCGGCTTTTCCTTACGACTAACCCCCTTGCAACATTTATCTCTCTGTACATACATAGCTCTCTAGATAATAATATAGGCAAGAGGGAAGGCCGGTGTTTATCTACATGGTAGTTTATCGCCGCTGCGCCGCACCTTCCTCACCACCGGCCGCGGCTCTCTAACAAACCAATGCGCACCACCCACCTGAGCCGCTTATCAATTACTCTTCTATTCTAATTAGACATTGTTTGCGCAGATAAGACCTTCGTCTCTATCTCTGTGTGGGTGTCTCGCACACGCATCTCTTCTGTGTTCCTGCTGCGGAAGAACAACAGAGTGTCGCACGACATCTGGAGGAAGAAACCTTTAAAAATGGTAGCGTTGAGGAAAATGCCGCGGTGTGGCGCGGCAGTCAATTTCCCGAAAGATTTTAGATGCTTTTATCTGGGGGATTGGGATGAGGGTTGTAGATAAATATTTTGATCCGTCAGCTGGATATCCGCGATACACGCGACAAATACGGAAGGATAACATAACCCTAGGAAATATGGATCATAAAAGAGTACAGCGGAGCTTCTTTGATGATTATCGTAGGAAGAGGTAGAAAATGGATCACGAGGAAGAGTTTCTTAATACTTTCTTCACCCAAGTCGCGCAGCTGTGTACTGATAAAGCGAAGGAATTGGTTGTGAGTAGGAATTGCTTGTGGCAAGTTTTGCATTCTCTGTGCAAAATTGTTATGTTTCAAATGGAATTAGTAGATAAGGGTGTGATTGTTGTCTTCTATAGGAAAAGGAGAGAGAATCATGCAGACAGACACAAATGGGCCCTTGGGGCATGCTGCTAATGCATTTACCACAAATAGCAGTCGCAGAACATTCCTATGCGGACTTGGGTTTTCTTCACACCAAAAATAAAGGACTTCTGAGAAAAGATGTGAATGTCTTGCCTGACTTGAGATTAGTTCAATGCATACTTTGAAATGAGCTACAGTTTTCATTCTTCTTTCATTGTAGAATTCGCTGCGGACAGTCTATGAATTGCTCAAGTCGGACTTGAAAAGATTGGAGGAAGTAACAAGGGGAACGAATTCCATTGAGGCAACCGTTGCTGAAGTCTCCAGTCAACTCTGTCAATTTATTACAGCAAAGATTCAGCTTATAGATTTGTTAGTATATGAAACTGGGTGTATATGTGTTACAAGTTTAGTTTCTATATGAAAATTAATGCTGATATTATTACAGTTATGAAAAAATGTACCACATGAGTCTAAATAATAAGGTGATGAAGCATCAGGAGTTATTGCAGACCATAGAAGGGATAGTAGAAGCTCATTCCATGTCCTGCCCACATCTGGCATTGACTGCTATAAAAACAGGTTTAACGTAAGTTTCTTTACATTTTCCTTGAGGTTCTAAGAGCATCCATTCTCTTGACATGTCTATATTTCGATTAGATTAGAATGTGAAATATTAATGCAACTAACAAAAGCACAAGTCGAAGTCCAGAGTTGGAGGTTTTTGTCGGCTCTGATGGCTCTTTATGGGGCTCAGACAAGAATGTCCGCTTGGGAGAGAACCTTGCAAAGTAAAGAGGTTTGTAGATTGTTGCATATGAAACTATACTTACTGGAAAGATATTTTGTTAAATCTATCGGATGGAATGTTTGTAGTCGTGGAAGCTGGGATTTAGTGCCACCTTTCTGAAGGCAAATCAGCCTCCAGCACTCTATCAGTGGCTAGTGAAACTACGTGGCAGTATATTAGCAAAATGTTCCTTGTACTTTCACACGACGTTAAGCCACGAGGCGAGCTCCGGTGAAATGAGAAGTATCATGAGCAAACAAAATGTCGATTATTATCATAAGTAAGTTTTGATATTCCAAGTCAAGTGAATCATCATGTACCAAGTAATTTCCTTGAGAACGATGTTATTCTAGGATCCAAAGCTTTCAGCGCAAACATGACGTATTAGCGGTGTTTATTATATTTGATTCACGAGGGATTGAAAATTCAGGCCCTGGTTACAGACATCCTCATAGGAAACCGAATATTTCCGACAGCTTTCACGTTGTGCTTAGTTGTCCCAGTGTAAGATGTTATATCGAAGAATATTTCAAGAATGCGGGGATTTCAGAATGTCTCTAATCTTTACGATTTCGTTCTGTCCCAGGTCTTTATTCAAAAGCCTATGATTCATTTGGATAACATACAAAGGGGCATTGTAGAACGACACGCAGAACTTTCTGTAATGGATAAGATTGTATATAGCAAAAGTTTGAAGGTGCGTATCGACCTCGCGTCGCGGACCTCGAGATTTCAATACTAATTCTACGACACTTCTCAGGATTTATGTACGTACGGAATGTGTAACACGGATCCAAGAATGACTTTGGTCACTATATTTGAGACTGGCAAGCAGCGTGACAAGGAAGCTCACGTGACATCATTCATGACAGATTTATGTACACAAATTAGGGGTAATAAGGTTTATGAATGTTTAAAGTTATCGAAGTGAGGCGACTCGAGCGAATTCGTAAAATTAACTATTCCCACCAAAGACTTGAAAGTTGTATAATCAAATGTCATTTTTATTTAAGCTAAGAGATATAAGTTACCTATGAATAAAGTTTCTATTATTGTTATTCAGTTAGCTGCTCGATTTAAATCAAACGACGCAATCAAAATCGCGAGCCATCTTGCTTCACGATATCTTTCGTACTGGACTTGTTTATCAAATAAATTTCGGGAATTTTATTAAAATACAGATGTTTCCTTCTAAGTATGTACAAAACGTATCTCTCGATGTTTCCTAAAGTGTGATGATAGCTCTCTTTAAAGCTTTCTCTCGATTTTTTCGAACTTTACGATTACGCTTGCTACTCTTCGTCGCGTCTCGGAATAACTGGACTCCGTCTTTCTCTTCGACGACGCGTTGCGCGTAAAGCATACCGTGAAGATTAAATCCAATTACATCCTGCAAGCATTGGCATAAAGTCGAGCGTGAGATTTCTAGTAACTAATTGCATATTATGGACACATGGGACGATTGCATTATTCTTACCCGCATTCCCGTTATTTTCTCCATGGCCAGGTTTCTAATAGTTTCTAACGTCGGCAATAGTTCTTCGTTAGCTCCTATTGGTCTTTGATGTGCTTGAACCAAGCACAAAGCCAACTTAGCTATCATCTCTACATTATAATCACCTGCTAATAGGGACGGAAGCATTTGGAAAACTTCGCACACCTCAGAGTATGGCAGCACCAACAATGCTTCTTCCAAATCGCTGCAGAAAAGAAACCAAACAATCATTAGGAAATTGGAAGTTGGACCAGATGAGTTCGAGTCTTACCTTGCTCTGATTCGCTTAATCGTTTCTAAGAAGTAGTCGTTTGTAGTGGTACAATTATAAGCTTGCATTTGCAAAGGTAGAGCTGGCGGATTCGTGGAAGATGTAGTACTAGCTAATTGTTCATTATATGCTTTGGATATTTCCAAACATTCTAATATCAGTTCCGCCTAAAGTATGTATGATTTTTTTAGGTAGTCTTCAAACGGTGATGGCGTGTAATACGTTTGTCTACTTACGCCTCGTTCACTATTAACAGTCTTCCTCGAGGGCAAAGATTGTTGTTTCTGACCGCGAACTAACGTCGTGTCGCCAGTTGCTAATTCGTTCTCTTGTCGTTCCCTCTCCTCTTCTTCTTCGTCTTGAAGGACTAATGGCTCTGAAGTTCTTTCGTATAATCTAACTACTTTATCGGACCCGCAAGATGCGACGAACATGCCGTTTGGTGAAGTAGCACAGTTCCATGCTTCACCGGAATGTCCCTAGTACCATAACAGATAAATAATGCCATTGCTTTGCGGTTGATTTTAGCGAAAGATTTATAGCTTACTTGTAAGGTCACTATTTTGACAAAGCTATCGGCATCCCATTCCTTTACTCTGCCGTCTTTACCGCAAGTGAAGAAGTAATGCGTGCCATGCACGAAAGAGAGGCCGGTCACGGAATCATCGTGAGCGAAAATGGATTTGTGGCAATCGCCGAAATCCATGCCCCAGATTTTAATGTTTCGATCGGCTGAACCAGTGGCGATAATAGTGGAGTCGCTTGAAATATCCATGCACAGGACTGGTAGTTTGTGTCCGTATAATGATATGAAGAACTAAAGACAGCACAATTATTTTTTATGTACGGAAGAGGCAGGTTTAGTTAGAAAACATACCTTAAATGTGTCGAGGAAGAAGATCTTGACAGTAGAGTCTAATAAGGCCACAGCGACGAATCTGTTATTCGGACTTATACGAACGCACAACACACTGTCTTCTAATTTGAGCGTCCTCGAATGAAGAACGGATAAGACCTTTGCTTTTATTTGACTATCAGGATCTTGAATAAGTTCGAAGTTCCAAAACTTGACCGTTTGATCACCGCCTCCGCTGGCAACTCCTTTCTGTCAATGTATTAGAGATTGACAATGATTGAGAGTATAAGTGTCATTAATCCGCTGAGTTTCTACAATAATTACCCTGTCGGGGAAGAGTGTAACGCTCCAGAGTTCTTTCGTATGAGCGGGGACTTCTTCCAGTACATCTCCAGACGCAATGTCAATAATGAGCATCTTTCCATCCTTCAATCCAACTATCAGATGTCTGTCGCCAGGTACAAATGTCGCTGTTAATGCGTAGCCGCATTCTACCGTTCGCAAACAGGCTAATGTCGGCCTGTTCCACAATTTTACTGAATCTCCGCTCACCGTCGCAAAGGCTAAGTTATCTGAACTGAAGCAAACGGCTCGGACGTCGGTCCGGTGTCCCTGGGCCGTGAGCGCGCGAAGCTCTTGCGCTTCGGTGTTCTTTTCTTCCGTGAGGAAGGAATACAGCTCGAGAGAATTATTGTTTAGACCAACACATATCTAGAGTGAAATCGAAACATAGAATCTGCACTTTACAGGACTTATTTCTAGAATTCTTATGACTGACCCTTAGTTCGCCACCCCTGCCCATTATCATGTCAAGACCCTTTGGTTTGTGCGAGACTTTGATAACGGGCAGTCGGTTTACTTCGTCTTTTACGGTAGGTCCCGTGGATACAATGATGTCAGCCTCAGTATCCTCCCTGTTGGATATCAACGAGATAATAAAGTTTCAAAATCTATTTATAGTTGATTTCATGTTTCGTACTAACTTTTCTGCTAGAGCTTTTTTCTTCTCCTTTTTCACCCGCTTTGCTATTCGTTCTTTCACTTTCTCGTCGGGAAGTAATTGGAATAATTCTATAGTATTGTCTACACCATGACAACCAATAATGTTGGAGGTGGTGTCAGTCCCCAGAGACACAAGTCTTCCTCTTCCTGCTCTCAATATACTTCCCATCTTTTCACATCTCAGTGGATATTTCTGTTAATTGTATCAGATCTTAGTTCTCTCTACTGACTCAGTCAATATGATTGTAAGGAAACAAACCCACCACATCGCTGACTTCGGCATCGTCATCGATACTGAGCTCGCGTAAAGTCGTTTCGACGCTTTTCGTGTCGCCATCGACGAAGAATATCTTCCACACTCGTAACTCCAGGTCATTGCACCCGGTTATGAGATAACGATCGTTTTTCGCTAATGTGAGTCCCCAAACCTTGAAAAGAGGATATTAGTATTGAAGAAAGAGGGCATTTGGTTTGCTCCAAAAAATAGTTCCTCCTAATTGTACCTCTGATCTGTGACCAACCAGGGTGCGGAAATTATGTTCAGTATCCAAATCCCAAAATTTGACAAAAGTGTCTTTGCTGGCACTAATAATGACATTGTGTTCTTTCATAAATGTCAACTTGGTGACAACACCTTTGTGTCCGGATAATCTGCAGATACCACTCTCAGCAATGATATCCCAAACTATAATATCAGTATCCTTAAAAAGTAATTGCAACTTTAGTCTCTCTCCAAAGTTTATATTACATTTGAAACATCTTCTTTCCCACCTTTGAACCAGAGGCTAATCTGTGACCAAGTTTATCATATGCTAATGTTGATATTCCTGATTTGTGTCCTACAAATATGCTTATATTCTCCGCTGTTCTTAAATCAAAAGTCTTCACTGTGCCATCAGCATAGCCAACAGCTATGTGGTGTTTATTTGGAGAGACTGCCAGATGTGTGACATCAGATTTCTCACCCGACAGAACTTGTGTCTGTGATAAAGAAGCATGTTAGCATAAATCAATAGCAAGTAAACTAGAATTTCTTTGGATACCTTTTCTCCCAGTCGCAGATCCCATATGAATACGTGCTCGCATGCACCGACAGCTGCGTATCTGCCATCCTGGCCGTCCAATGTTACGAAAACGACATTGCAGCTCGAACTAGCTATTATATTCGTGTTTCCACAGGGTGCATATCGCAGATATTGCTTGGTCAAACCCATGGTTGGTGGATTTCGTGATAGAAATTCGTATACACAACAAATCGGGCAAACGCTCTAGTGTTATACGTATTATTTAACTAGAGTTAAAGATCGTTTCGCATAGCACGCGCAATTGCCACTTGCAAGTATCACATTATTCTCGTCAAGAGTCATCAGAGGGAAAATACGAGGATATTCTTCTTAGTACAAAGTTGAAAGGTTCGAATAGTCAAAGTGTTCTACTTCAGGTTAAAGTCGCACGTGGTGACAGACCTTGGCAGGCCGGTGCGCAAGTTTACCGCGCAGCATGCAGGAATCTCTCGAGGGATTGGCGCGCGTAATGCTTACCGAAAATTCTGAAATTCAAATCGAAGCGGGCATTCGGCCAGTTTTCACCTTCACAAGAGAAACCGGTGTTAGTAACATCACGTTTTATTGCATTTAATACAAAGGAACTGTAGAAAAACAGCACAGTAATTGTACATGCAAATATTTCCTGCGGAGTAGTCGAGTCTGTTTGGGAAATATGAATTTTTCATTTACGTTCACGTCAGAAATCGCATTTCGTAAACGGTGAACCCAAAGGCACAGTAAAAATTACACTTCTTCTCGTGCTTTTATACACACTCTGTGCTTCTTTTTGTGTAATATCAATACTTCAACAAACAGTTTTATTTTCTATTAAATACTAAACACCGCCGCAATGTTGTACAATGTCAAGTGGGGCTTCGAACCAAGGAAGCCTGTATTCGACAATCGTGCGTATCAAAAGTCGCTACAAAATTCGCACACTCCACTCATTTTCACTGGTTACTTGGCTTGACATTGCGTAGACTGCGATAAAGAAAGATGTGCAACAGCTTTATACAACCGGCTAAATACCACTCTCTAAACTACGCGGGACAATAGGATTTAGAAAAATCGCTATCAATCGGTTCTTAGAAAATATTAGGCCTATCGGTACTACAAGTCACATGCAGATATAAACGGAATAACTGGTAGATATTGAGGTCATGGTGGCTTTGTTGTTTCTCAATGGATTAAGATATGTAGATCGAAGTCGCCGCCGGGAAAAGAAAACCAAGTACGAAGCGAAGTACGTACACTCGACTGTTGAACGGTTAAAGTTAAAAGCTATTGCCTCGCCTCTATTTCACGCACTGTTCTGTGCGGACTTGCCAACTTGTTCCCCAGTATGCACCGGTTGTGCTAATGTGTTTTGGAACCACATCATCCAATTGCTTAAATAGTGGCCTCCCAATTGACTATCTCCATTGTCTTTCATCTGCACGTCGTGCAATTCTTCTAGATTACGAACAGTTTGTAGCTCGGTGAAATCGGTGCTGACGGAATGACCACCGTGCATTCTCACTTCCCTCTTCCTAAGGGCGTCCTTCACTAACCTTTGCCGGCGCTCTTCCTCGGTTTCAATAGCCGATCGCGTGAACCTCATTTCCCGCACGCGTAGAGCGTCCTTCCTTAGTCTTTCCTTCCTCTCGTCGTCGGTTTCTTTAGCGTATTGATTAAGTCTAGCCTCTCTCCTCTTCGCCGATTCTTTATTCAATCGGTCCTTCCTCTGCTCAGGAGTTTCGCTAGCGTACATCGATAGTCGTTTGATCCTTCGCCTCTCGGCTTCGCGATCGAGTCTTCGCCTCTTGTCCTCGGGAGTTTCGTTGTACATCCTGTACTCTCTCTTGCGTGCCGCCTCGGCGTCTAATCTTTTTCTCCTTTGATCGGGTGTCTCGTAATACATTCTCATCTCCCGCCTCTTGGCCGCTTCCTTCGCCAGCCTCTCCAGTCTCTGCTCTTCTGATTCTTCCTCGTATAGCTTCTTCCTCTTCTCCCTCATACACTCCGCTTTTCTCTTCAACTTGTCTTTATAGTCCTGCAGTGCAGCCGGCCCTGCCCTCGTGCACTTCTTCGCTCTGCCTGTTACCTTGATTTGTCGGTCTTTGGAATTCTCATTGCTTTCTGTAATTCTACTCCCCTCCTTGGTCACAGGTACTGCTGTAGGTTCAGTACTCGCTCGGCTATTATGGGAGTCCCTCCCTCTTTCTCTACTCTTCCTTACTCTCAGCAGGGAATCAGCCTTGCGGCTATTATTGCACGTCCATTCCGTTGTATATACACTACTAGAACTTATATCACCCTCCTTCTTTATATTCAGATTAACACCTAGAAATTCACTTTCTAGCGCGACAGTGGAGATATTGTAGTTGGTCATTTGCATCGATTCATCATGGCTGATGAAGACTCGAGAGACTTGGTTCACCGATTTCTCAATCTCCGCATTAAGACTCTCGCAATCTAGGTTTTGCAGGTACACAGAACTGTTTAGAACAGTGCTAATATTACAGGTCTCATTCTCATCGCCAGCAGCCAGTCCCGTGCTCAGGGTGCCCGCCTGGTTCTCTGTGATTCCTTTATCATGGATTGGCTCCGCTTGCCCCTCACATGCCTGCTGATTTTCTGTGATCTCTATATCACAGAACTGATGCGCTGCGGCGATTATCTCGGCGTCATTGAACTCCGTCCCATGCTCGCCGCTCTCTTCCTTCACGTACACTGGGATGAAGTCTATCGTACAATCTCTTATTTGTACACCAGTTTCAGGCAATTCCATGTCCTCGCGACATCACAGAAGCGCACTGCAATTGAACAAGTGAATGAGCATTGCTGAATAAGTGGAACTCGCTGTTACATCGACGAGGCTTAGAGCTCCGTAAACTCGATTCACGGTACTCGAGAGGAATATACTTCACCAGTGTATCGTCTGCTTTTGACAGCTGATCGGTAGAGCTCCGCGGTTAGAGAGTCATGATCGTCGCGCTGGGAACCGGAGGTCCTCGGCCATCGGGAATCGGCTGCATCTCACCTCGGTGGTCACATATTACCCTCGGGCGATCAATGTCAGCCTGGCGCCAGTCGAACAGTAGTGACATTCGCCCCGAAAAAACAAATCCTTCGCGAGCGTTCGCACACTCGGACATTAGGATATGCACCTCGCTCCCGTCAATTCGCATCAATCAGCTGAGGCTGCTGCGGCTGCGCGCTGGGCTCGAGCTCCCATTGGCTCTTTCTCGTCGCTCTCGAAAGCCGGCAGGCCTGGCATTCGTCTTCTCTGCGCGCCATCCGCAAAAAATCCTAGATGCACTTCCGGCTCGAGTGCGCACGCGCTCTTCGCTCCTCGCGCCGCCGCCGATTCACGCCGATTCGCCGAATTCGAACTGTGCGGTCATTGACGCGTAATTATTCGCGAGTCTTTTCGTGATTTTGTTGAGATTCGGTGAATAGTTGGAGTTTGTGTTTTACTGTGGTGAATTGTAAGTGGCACGGGGTTCATTCGGGAAGGGTCTTGTGGACTTGGTCAGTTATTGCTAGAAAGGGGAGCGGTGAGTCGATCTTTTTTACGATATGTTGTAACCCTACTTCAATTGCATTATTGACGATTTGTTTGAGAAAACGCATGAGATTCGTATTGGCATTGGACAAGAATTGCGGAACTCCCAATGCAATTGTTTACGAATTGTCGAGCCTGCGTGCCAATGTATAAGCTCCGTTCATTCCGAATCGTATTCTTTTTATGAATTAACCTTCTGAGTCACTTGACTCATATTGGCCTTTACATAAAATACAGACACGAACGTAAGTTTAAAAATGATCAAAAGCAGCTTATTAGAGAATCCGGAGGATTTTTATGATAATTTGGAAATGTCGTGTTTGTTATTATTGTACGATCCCTAATAGGTGTTTTAATGTCTGGTTCGCCTGCCGGCAGGAACACATCGCTTCGCATTTTGTTGCTCGGGTTTCTTTGGCGCGAGGGCGAGCGTGCGCTCGCTTTTGGAGGGAAAGGGTTGCGGGGAAGGGCGCCGAGCTACTTATATAGGATCCGAATACCCACACGGGGGAACCTGAGCTCGGTGTCGTGGGTACAAGGGGCGAGCTGTGCCCGGTTTGGCCGATCGGGCCCGCGGGATGAGGTGGAGGGGCGACGTGGCCGCTTTTTGCCGGGCACTACGTGCTCTGATAATTAAGACATTTCCATTTAGAGTTGACGTCCCGGTGACGTTCGCGGATCCCTCGGGATCGGCTCGGTGGGCCGCGCACGTTTTCGCCGCCGGCCGAAAAACCGCTCATCCCCATGCACCGCGCTGCCGATAATTAATGCTGTATGATCGCGAGGAGGGATATCTCGGGGGGGAAGAGAGAGAGTGGAGCGCGCGGCTTGTTCCTGGAACGGCGAAAAGAGCCGGCGCGCAAGAAAGCATACACGCACGCGGGCCCCGTTGTATTCAACGCGAGAAAGATTTATTGGTTTCGCGTAATAGCGAGAGACGCAGAGGAGAGACAGAAGAGAGCGCGCGAGCGCGGCTAGTCTCATATCCCCGCGGCCGTCATCTCTCTACCGTTCGGGAAATAATTGGCCGAATATAGTTAGCGCTTCCCACAAAAAGCGGCGATCTCGCTCGGTGATCTCGGCGCGTGACGGTCGCTCCATCAGGTGGCGCGCCCTCAAATCCCTACCCGATTTTAATTGCATCCATCACCATATCCTTTCCCCAGGGAAACTCTCCGCAACCCAATCTCTCGTCACACTTACAAAATCTACGCGCATCTACCCATCAGCCTACCACTCCCCCCGCGAGGACATACGTATCGGAGACATCGGAGTTTCGCTTTTTGCCGCAAGGCACGCAAGCTACGTGTCCGACGGTAGCGCGTGCTCGGCTCGAATCGGTGTGCGCACGCTCATCTAAATTAGGAGAGGTTAACCGCGAGCGGGAGATGGAGAGTTTTCTTGCGCGGCCGCTGCGATCCTCCTAGAGGTGATGGCTCACGATTGCCCGGCCCTAATTCACGAGGGAAGAGATAGAGAGTGCGTGTGCGCGAGGCCCCGAAATCCGAATGCAGAGCGAGTCTCTCCGGGGCGAATGTTGGCGGCTTCTTCACCCGGGGGCAGTCGGCTTGACAAAATCATTAGGAGGCTAAATCCAATAAAGGGTCTTGGGGCCCGAGCGGGCGGGGTCGCGGCAGTAAGAAAACATTCTTGGTGAAGCTGTGGCTGGCATCAATGATATTGTCTCCCGTCGCGACCGCCCCACCCCCCTGGCGGCGGTTCGCCGTCATTCAACTCACGCCCGCTTTTCTCCCGGTCATCGACGCGATATGGGCTTTTTGCCGCGCGGCTGGCTATTAAATTAGCCGGATTAAAGCCTTAAATAATTCTCCCGGCGCGTCTCCGTCGGCGCCGCAAACTCCGACGCCGCCGCCTCGCGCGCGCTCCCTCCCTGAAACCGGTTATAATAACGCGAAGCGGCGAGACACTTCGCCGTTGAAGTGAAAGAAACCACTGAGGGATCGACAGCTCCTTTCGATTACCGTTGTAATTGCTCTATTAATGGTTGAGGGTATCGCCGCCGCTGCGTTTCGGTAACACGTCTGGGTTCGCTCGGCGAGAAGTCGGTGTTTTAGTTGTTTGCCGAGGGTTTCGGTTTCGACTGCGACTTCTGTTTTATGTATCTAGGTTGTTTCGTGTGTTTGTTTTTGCGGTTTGAGCTCGAAGACGTAATGGCTTGAGAGTATATATTAAAAATTATAGTGTGTTAAATATAAGAAAATTTGAATTATTTACAGAAATATATAAGTAAAATAATATAATATATATTTTTTAATATATTTAAAAAATATGGAAAAATGTCTAGAAGTAAAGTATAACATCCCTGATAGGAAACTATTTTTGGTCCTTGACTGGGAAATATGAAAAATGGTGGTTTTTGAGGATTGGAGAATGTGTGATGGACGTCAATCCGTCGGAGTCATGCGCTTATTAAAACGTTAAGCGCTCGCGACTCGATTTCGGCGGGTTCGGCCGCGAGTGATGTATGTATTCCCGATGGGATCGGGCGCGGTATAGGAAGCACGCGAGGGTGGCTGGGTCCTCCGGGCGCAGTCATGGATACGAGTCGAAGAGAGAAAGGCGAGGAGCAAAACCTCGTGTGTTCAGTCCCGGAGGAAGAGGCGAAGAAGAAGCCGACGGGTATAATGGATATCTTTATTATCGGAGGGAGAGGCGAAGTCGAGGGAAGTGATCTCGCAAGAGGGAGACAAGGGGCCCCGGCTATCGGCGTGGGCCCGCCGCGGTCTGTACACAAGTACAAGCGCTCGCAGAAACCCGCGGAACTTGGGTCCAATTGGTCCGGCGATGTTCCTCGGGGGCCCCTCGCCGCCCCGCCGCCCCGGCATAAATATTGATGAAAACCGAGACATTTATACGCGAACGACAAGTCCGTCCGCGGGGAAAAAGTCGGGAGATTTATCGGGACGCGGCCCAGCGACGACAGCCATTTCTGCGCCGATCATACATCAAGCCGGAGAGAGAGAGCCTTCGGGCCAATTCCGATGCCGATCGAACCGATTCGAGCCCTCGCCCGCCTGCAATTCCTCCTTTCCTCTTGCACTCGTCACTCCTTAATGACCGTGACTCGCTCCACTCCACTCCACTCCACACCGGCCCGATATGTGCAGGTCAAGAATGCTGGTAATCATCAGTCTTCCAGAAAGGAATTGTGTTATATCAGCGAATTACATCTGTTGAAATTGTTTTCAGGCCCAAAACGGACTCCTCCCACCTGTCGAACCGCCACTGATGTGAGTACACTTTTATACATATTATATTTTCTGGTAAACTAAGCTCTGGTTTAATGAGATCGTTCCATTTCCAGGGGACTCGTGGTCGTGGGCCAATTTTTTGGAGAGACTTCTTCGAGGGATTCCACGGCTTCTTCGACTCCTGCAACCTTCGAGGGAAGCTCCGTCTTTTTGCGGCTTTGGACTCCGCCTCGTTTAGACTTTAGATCTCGGCTTCATGTTTCCCGTAAGAACACGGCTGGAGCGTGCTGACATTTAGGCTCGTCGCTAGTTCTGGCCTTGGTGCACGAGGGACAGTGTACCACTCGCATGAGTTACTTTCGCGGTAGTCGTGATCGCAAGATGAGATACTTTCTTCCGATATTCCATGTAATCCTGGCTGTTGACAGCCGCGAGCATTCCGACTGTTTTGCTGAGTGCGTCTATGTAAATGGGAGTGCGCGGCGAGCGCGCCGATGTACTAACGAGTTCGTTAGTCAAAAGTACTTTCGCGATGCCACCGCGACGGCTCTAGAGAGTTTTCCGCTTACTAGACAGATTGTATCTGCTGCGAGTAATTGTGACGGAGGCTGCAATAGCCCTGCGTAGTTCTCTTGTTTAATTCCTACCGAGAGAACCTTTCTTTCTTACAAAGGAATTAAATGAAATTGCACTAATTCCATAACAATTAAACGACGAGTAGAATGAATGAATGTTGCGAGGTAGAATTGTTGAAAAGAAGTCGAGTTGTGATAAGAAGTGTACAAGAGAGTCAAAGTGTCGAGACACAGATGGGTCTGAATGGGAGGGAAGCAAAGTATCGCATGCAGTGGAACGGGCGGGCTCGATAATTTCCTCGTCCACTTGGACAAACGAAAACGAAGGGGTTGGCAGGGTCGGGCGCGCACTCTCGTGCGGCGCAGATGTTCCCGGGGAGCAATCGGCGCTCATCTGAATTTCTAACGAACGGGGCTAACCCCTATAACTAGCGATTGAATTTTTTGGTGGTGAAGAAATTAGAGCGGCGGCGGCGGTGGCGTGTTGTACGAGAATTGGATTAGTGTCGAGGTAGCCGCGGCAGTCTAGAGAGGAGTGTCTGCCGGCCGGTCTGGCTGAATAGAGGAAGGCACCGTTCGAGGAGAGGCCGAGGGCCAGCCTGAAAGGGAGTCTCCCGAGGCTCGCGAGACGTCTTTGCGCCTTTCCACATTTCTCCTTTCTTCACGGGCGCGTCTCCGCCGTTTTGGCCGTTTTTCGTCGGACGAGTCTCCTTTCATGGTCGCGCGCGCCCGGCCATTGACACAATGCCGCCGGCATTAGAAGATAATGATAGCCGCTCTCCTCTTCGACACACCGGCGCGAGAGCCGAGCTCATTCCACTCGAGCGTGCGCCGCCTAGTATACCTAACAACCGAGAGGGTTGTTCTCCTCGGCCGATCGTCCTCCTCTAGCCTCTTGCGAGCTACTTCTTTTTTAAGTCTTTCTATGCGCGAACCCACTGCGGTTTACCATACAAGCTTGCGTGTTTACCGTCACGGTGGTTTCGCGGAACATTTGCAATGGCTCTACCTCTCGAAAGCACCGTTTCTTCACTGTGCCCTTCTTCTTCTCTCTCTCTTTCTCCGCGGCCGAAAGAAATAATTAGGAGCCTCTCTCCGCCTAGTGGTCAACTTGAGTCCACATTGTGCGAGCCTGCAACTTTCTCGCACACGAGACCCGCGATATATTCTTCATGCCGAGGGAATTATTCCTCCGGGTTTTGTAGCGAAGTCCCGTCCGCGGCGCCCGGGCGACAGCCTGCTGACAGGACGCCGGAAAGCTGACTTACTTTTGCCCCTCGAAAATCATTATTACCGGCTTTCTCAGGAAACCCCACATCCGCTCGCACTCGCGCATCAATTCTACGTATGAATGCCAGTCGATGTTTCGGCGGAAGTGCGCGAGTCGGAAAAATAGGCTTTGTCTTTTTAAATTAGACGACTGGTGTCTTTGCGATTACCAGGATCGACGAACTTCACGCGGGGCTTTTCGTGTAAGTCTCGAGCGCGCGGGTGTATATTATCGCGGAGTTTCCTCTTGTACGCTTGGCTACCATAAGTCATCGGAACAATGCTTTCGCAGCCACGTGGGTATTATTTGCTCCTCCTCCGTGCTCGAAGCTTGATCTATGCGCTCGAATGTTTCCAAGCTCCACGCGCCGCTATGATATTACTGTCGGTTTAGTCTGCAGGGCCTGCGCGTTAAATTAAAACTGCCCATTGCAAATTATTAACAAGTGCAAAAAGTACTAATTTCAAAGCTTAAAAATAACTTTACTTCATTCTTCTCTCCGCCTTTTCACGTGTCAAAGAATTCCCGTGACAGGTTCATTTAATTTTACAATATCATTTACGGTCCTTAAAAATAAAAATGAATCTAGTCAACGAATTTCACCAAATTCGATTCGACAGCGGATCATCGCCGTTCGCCTCGTCCGGCAACGTCCTCCACCAGCACACAGCGAGTGGCGGGATTGGCGTTTACAAAAGTTCCGGGAAACATGTCCGGGTTCAAAGCGCCATATTTCACGTGGCGAACTCCGTGGAGCGTTGGCATGGGGGGAGCGGCAGGAACACGTTAAAGATAGGTAAACGCGGCCCTTTACAAGGTTGTGTATATTTTCTGCGGACCTTTAGAAAGGCTGCCAGCCGCACCAACAATGTAAAGTACCCTGACCGAGCAAGGGAAACAAGCGTCTTATCATATCCGCGAGAGAGCTGAGTTCCGTTAGCATTCCGTTATTATATCGGCGCGCACGAATCTCCCGCATAATCGTCCTCCACGATATTCCCATTAATGATCGGCGAGGAAATTGGGAAAGCGGCTCGTAAACTTTTACGATTCTCGTACGTCCTCTCCCGAAATAAAGAATCCCCGAGAAAGGGGGCGCGCGCGCTATTAATTGCAAGGGGGGGTAACTTCGTGTCCAAGTGGTCCGTCGATGAAATTATACGAGGGCGTGGGAGGGAACGAATTTCGGGCGAAGCAGCGATGAGCCTCCTGGTGAGAGCATGTGGCGTCCTGTAACGACCATTACTCTGTAATGACCGGACGAATCGATTGGCGTCGATCGGCACTGGAATCCAGTGGTTCCCTTTTACGTTTTAGTAAAAATCGTCCGAGTAACCAATCGAACAATATCCACCCCGATCTATACTCTACGAGCCTACTCCTTCAGGTTTAACAATCCCAGCACAACATTCATATTCTCCTCATCCGCAGGCGTAATTGGTCCTCGGACCAGCCGGGATTTCTCCTTAAGCGTCGAGTCGCCGTGAATTTCATCGGGTGCACGTCTCGCAAGATCCACAAAGATAGCAGTTGCAGAGCTCGAGGTTGAAGAGCACTGAGGTGCAATCGCGAGGAGTACATGGATGCAGAAACGGGTATCTTCGCACCTCCTCCTCCTCCTCGAGCTCTGCGAGGCGGTCGGGGGGCAGCGCGCCCTCTGCCTACCGCGGAACACCGCTCGTTAAGCGAATTAAGTGGTTACGCTTTGTTTAATCGGGGGCCGGTGAGGCCCGAATTAAGTTGTTACCGGGAATTAGCTGATTATAGCGACGCCCGGCGAGGTGTCGAGTTGATTTGTGGGCCGCGAAATCCGCCACGAGGTTTGTTTATGCCCGCCACGCCCCGCAACCCTTGCCCGACCTTTCCGCCGCCCTTTCCACTTGACCCCTGAAATCACGCCTGCGAATAAGCCACACTCGCCGGAGGGAGCCAGCGCGTGTCTGTATGCGCGGATTTAACCGGACGCCTTTTTCTTCGCCCCGCTTATTCCCACCCATCATCTTCCCATTCGCACTTCATTTGCGCGTAAGTGGAGGAAGACCTGTGTTGTTTGGGCCGAGGGCTTGCGATAGTCGGTATTATGCGTATGGAAGTGGTGTTAGTTTGGGATTATTGGAATTATTGGACTGCGGATTTTCATGCAAGTGTAAGTGGAAGATAGAAACATGGACAGAGGACAAGGGCAGTTGAAAATCGAGGGACATATGAGAACGGTGATAGATTGAGGAGTTGGTTGGCTTTGTGCGATATTGAAGATTAAGATTTGTGCAATAATATTTATAATGTAATGAATCAAAGTTATCACCTAGAATTGTATTACACACGTAATAATTTTTATTGTTATATTGTATATTGAAATATCCCGATTGTATAAAGAAGTATTGAATGCATTGTTAATACAGAATTCAATAGACTCCTTAATCTAGTAATTCTTCAAGTAGGACAGAGAATTATTTGCGGTTCCAATGAACTCGAAAAGAAACGAAACTTTACAAAATCGACCTTTCATTTACTCTTCTCAGATCTCCGGAATTCCAATATCACATCTCACCGACGCCGACACTGGAATTCAGAAATCATTGACGAAGAGTTCGTCTAATGAGAGTTAACAAATACTCTCTCTCTCGGTGTAATGCGTGCGGGGGAGAAGACGCGCGCGCCTCGCTAGTTTCCACGAAAATTATAGCCGTCCAGGCCTGGCCTTCCCCTTTATAGGCAGGTTGCATCGAATTATAACTGCAGCTCGCCTACGCCGCTCGCCGGGCGCTCGTCTCTCCGTTCAACCTGTTGCTCCTACCCGCGGCGTCGTTTCCCCGCATTTTTCCCCGCGGGAACGCGGTCCCAGAGGCGCATTCCGCCAAACGATCGACCCGGCCAGCCGATAGCTTGACCCACCGCGCGGAAACCCCTAATCCTCGCTTACCTCGGCACACGTCGATCGATCGATTAATCGATACCGAATCATTTGTCGCGTGGTTACGTGTAGAGTGATTCTGAGATAACTTGCGATGAGATGAAATAGGGAATCGATAGTCTGGAAGTCGACTTATGGGTGTAATTGCACTGGTTCTTGTATTTATAGATTGTTAATTATAATTATAAGATTCTTAATAAAACCTCTTATCGAAAAATCGAATATCTGTACGAGGATCTCGCAGTTCATTGGAGCCAATGAATCACGTCGATCGATCTCAACGACGCCATAACTAATTGCAATCTGTAATTAGCAGTAATTAGATAGATCGCTTTTATCGCATATCTCTTAAATTGATTTTCCCTCGACTCAAGTCGCTTTCCGAAATCAACCACAGTGGGTTGAGGCTCGAAAACTCTTCCTCTTCCTCTTTTTCTCGGCTCGAAAACTCTTCCTTTTCGGATGACGTATTAGTGATATTAATTAGTGGCAGTTATCGTTAAAGAAACGATCAGCTGTCCGCGCGGGGCAAAGTGTCGTAAAAATGTCTGTCGGTGGGTTGGCCGGTGCTCGGCGGGGGCTCTGAAGCCCTCGGAATCCGAGGGCTAGAAAAAGGCCGCGATGGCACTGGGAGGACGTGCCAACCTGTAATTGTTCTCCGATGTAATTGCCCGCTCCGGGTTCTCTCCTTCGTCCTCTTCCACGGAAGAGCGCGCGCGCTCTCGAGGATGCCTCTGGCCGGGGCTCAGTTCTGCGCAAGTGGAATTCTCGGGAGGCGATTTCGGAGTGTTCGCCGCTTGCTCTTACCGGGCTGCTCGGCCTCTCGTCGACATATTATCGAATTAAAAACAGTTACTTAAAAGACTCCTCGGGGCCCCTCCCTCCACCTTGCACTTCGTAAACACTGCTTCCCTCCGGTATTATGACGCCGTGCACCTCGCGGCCATGTGTACTTGGAGGCTGAATGTGCTTTTAGTGAGTTTTGATGGTTCCTTGGGGTTCTAGGACTGAATTAAACTGAATTTTATTGTTAGAAAAATCGTAAGTTATAAACGGTTTCTTCAGGGAGAAATTTCGATTGTTTGGAGATTCAAATTCTGTATAAATGAATATAATTAATCAAAATTAATTTAATTTATTTCAAATTACATTAGTTTTGATTAATTAAATTCATTTATAGACAGTTCGGATCTGCAAACAATCGAAATCCCTCCCTGAAAAAACTGTTTATAACTTATGATTTTTCTAAGAATACAGTTTATAACAGATTCTTATACTTATAACAGTTAATAAACTTCTAAAAGTTTACTTCCCCCTGTATTAATGGAATTCTTAAAAATTCACCCAATCTTTCAGTAAACCATTAAATCAATTTCCAAACAATTGGAATCTCGCGAGGATTACTTTACAAGTATCCCCAATGAAAAACCCCCAGCTCAACACTCGGTATTGTGCGAGTGGCATTATCGCAGTATCACCGAGGACTATTATCTCGCGCGCCGGTAATATCACAGAGCGTCGACGAAATCACTGGGATTACTCGGCGAGTCATCAATCATCGCACCTTCCTCGGTAAGACAATTTTAACGGGGTACAACTCGCAGAGGCGGCCGCGAGCGCGAAAGGACAACGTGCGCGCGCTCGATCCTTCGATCCTTTAGACGCGCATCAGCGAGTGTCACGTCCCGGGGATGAGTGAAACCGACACGTACCAGCCTCCAAAAAATGAGAGGAGCTCCGTACGTGACGGCACTCTCCCGGGAGCGGAATTCCTCGGTCGGCGGACTCGGGGATCCGGGAAAAATGAGGAAAGCTTCGTGGAAGGAAAACCGAGGTCAATGATAACGAGGTGAAAAGTCTCGAGTTATCAAACATCGAATTCCCGAGTCAACTAGTCGCAGACGAGAAGACGTCGGAGCCCAGGGAACGAACCGCCACTCTTGCCAACTCCTCGAGGTAATCGCGAGGCCCGAAGGTATCCTCTTTAATGGCCGAGTGCTCGGCTATGGTTTTTAATGACTCTCCCGGCTTTTACTGGGTCAGAAGGTTAACGATTCATTTCTCATTGCGATTAGGCGGCGAACACCGAGAGCTCCATCCCACGGAACCCGATCGGGGACGGAGAGCCGGCGAGTGGCTGAAACAGTGACAGCCTCCCATGCATCAGTCCCCTAAGGACTTCTTGCCGGGCCTCGTCGAGGCGAGAAATTGAAAAGTGGCCCAGAGCGGATAATTAAGATTTCGCTCTCTCGCGCCACCTCCGATACGCATTAATCACCGGCTCTCGCCGCGGCGAGCTTCCTCTCGAACTGTAACGCTCGAGCCCGCCGAGCGGTTTCTCTTAACAGGGAATAATTCGGCAATTAATGGTACCGCTAGCTGTCGTCGGCGAGGGTTCATTAAAATACTCCGGAAATTGTCCGGCGGGTATGTAGTCCGGGGGGAGTCGAGGGCGGGGGAGAGGGGGGTGAGTGTCGAGCGGTGATTTTTGCTGTTGGTTGATCTGTTCGTTTTGTCGCAGGATCGAGGAGAGCAGGGTGTCAGGGGGAGAGTCTGGTTCGGTAGTGTCTCCGTGGTTGACCCGGGCGCTCACGGCCCGGCCGAAGAAAAGATATGGTGGCGCGAGTGCCGATCCCGTACTGGTAACGAGTGGACGATGCGCCCGGTAACATCGGCGGTGCCACTTCAAAGCGGGAATCCCGCGCAATCAGATCCTCCTGGCCTCCCTGCGCGCACCTGAAAAACCGAGCGGGGAGTTCTCTCTCTCTCTCTTTCTCTCTCGAGACCACCTCCTCCTCTTCGCATCCTCCTTGGTCTGATCCTCGCCGCGCGACGCACCCGGAGAGGAGAACACTGGGAGCGTCATCTAGCCACGAATCATTTGCTCCTACACTCCACTTCCTTTCCTACCCGTTCGCCTTTTTCCTCTGGTTAATGAACTCGTATTGCTCTGTGCTGCTGCTCCACTCCGGCACTCTCAGATGTTCGTTCGCCAATGGTGAAAGGGGCCGAATCGGATTGGTTTGTACAAGTGAGTATTCATTTCTTTATTGGCAAATGTTCGATGAGTTCGTTTCGGATGCGAGGTGGAAGAAATCTCTGGATGAGTTTGGATTCTATCGGGCGATGTTGCCGCATTGTTGGAAGCGCAGGGGGTTCAAAGTCCACTGGTCTATCGGGTAATCGTCGCCGCTTAATATCTGTAATTGCATCGTTCATTCCAGTCGTCCGGGATCGAGCTCTTCTTGTTTCGAGGATACGCGCGGGCCACGCGCATACTTGCTCGGAGATATGCAGATTCCAGGCAATTCTCCCTGGGCGCCGATGTATCAGCTGCTCCGCTCGAATGAGGAGTCGGCTAAATCGCCGGCATCAATTGCGCCGATTCGACGATGATGATGTAGGATTGGACAGGGCTCGAATTCCAGCCTGGAACACTCGCTCCCCGCTTGATCGATGATTCGACGTCCTCTTAGCTAACTGTACACACCTCCTAGCCCCCTCCCCCCGGATTCATAATTGTCTGTCAAGCATTAAATCGACTCTCGAATTGCAGGGATAAATTAACATCGCCATTAGCCCGAGGGTCGTTAAAGGCGAAACTAGAGAAAAAGATTGGAAGCCGAGAGAAATCCGCCACGGAGAGCAGAACACCGCGCGCATCCGACGGAAGATTGAAAGTTGAACGAGCGAGGGGGCTTTTCATTCGGCGAAAGTTACAAAGGAACACTGGGATTCTAACGACGAAGTTAACGACAGCGAGCGGAGGATGAATATTGTCTGGGCGCATGCGAACCTCCGTCTTTTTGGCTCGTTACGCGCGCAAATAAGTCGGCGAGGTCGCCGCGGAGGTCGGTTAGAATCGCCAGGAATAGGAGGTCGGCTAACGCTGATTCACTAGTTGCCGGCGATACGAACGTCGCTTCTGGGTGGTAATTAGCTCCAATCCCAGTAACGGCGTCGTATATCTCGCGGGCATTTTTGCCTCGCTTGAGCACCGAGCTGCCGGCTCCTCTCTTCGTTATTTCTACACTATCGTACGATCCCCCCTGCAACCCCTTCGAATCCAGCCAGTGACTCAACCTCCCGATTATACTTTCGAGGGCAGAAGCCTACTTTACAATCGTCAGATTTCCTTCACAATAATCGTCCCAGACCTTTCCCATGGAAGGCCCGCAACAGGCGGATGTTCCCCGAACCGCTGCCGCGTCGATTCCCATCGATTAAGATGTATCCTCTTCCCCAAGATCACTTCCTCTCCCCTTTGTCCGGGCGGGAAGCTTGGTGACTCGATCGGTCCGAAGCCGCTCGAGAAAAAAGGAGGATCTCGTCCGCGGTGCGCACATGTGGGAACCAGAGGGTGTCGGCGTGCAGGCGTAGGAAGCGTGGGAGGAGTCGATGATTCGGAATCGGGCGTCATCGACGCGAGTGGGTGTGTTGCCGATGGAGGAAATCGGTGGCAAAAAAGGGAGGTGTTGCTCGGCTCGTAGCAGGTGTCTAATTGTTATTTGTCAATCATTGAGTGGTTCGAGGGGCGAGGGTAAGCCTTTCGTGTCGAGTCGATACCGACAGGGCGATGATTTCCCGCTCGGTGAGAGGATTTAGCCGGGGAAGCGATCGCCCTATAATTAGACGTGTGGGATAAAGGAAGCGCGGTGAGGTTTTAATCGGGCACGGCTGCCGGCGTCTCCACCCATCGCCAGCCTCCGATCCTTTCTCTCGCAGGACACTTGAGACTGGGCCGAGAGCCGTCGAGTGCTACCTTAATATTCCGGATGGGAACCCCGGGATGACTGATCTCGTCACTGTTCACGACACGCTAACGAAACAGCCGCCGCCGCCGCCTTTCGACTCTTATGAAGACGTTCGTCGGACTCCTATGAATTATTAATAACCATTTGTCTTTTCTCGTTACCCGCTGCGGGATAACGCGCCTCGCGACCGTACAGCTTTGTCGTATACTTGTATTGGAAGGTTAAACGTATAAGCATATTTTCTTGGTTCTTTGGTCTCATAATTTATGTTTATAGTTTAGTTGTTATTTCTTACTATGTTCTATCGTTGTTTTCCCTTCTGTTTGCATTCATGTATTTCTTTTGTGCCTCTTTAAGATTGATTGATTCTTCACTGAATCATTTTATTTAATAATAATCATAAAAGAAATGTGTGCGTTGCCTCCGTTTAATAAATCAAGGCAGATTTCTTACATTGTGCCTGCAAATCACGCAAGTTATCTCTCGCGGGATATCGAGCTCCAAATGATTGATTCAATTAATAAGCGTCGTTCAGGTTGAAACGAAGCCGGACGTCGCGGATTCGCGCACTGTCACTCCGTCAGATTGCGACGCATGATTACGATGACTCGATGGAAAGCTGCGCACGACGCGTCCTCGTGAGGGCCCGAGGTTCTCCTCGGTTTCGGCGATTCCTTGTCATTCGGTAGCCGAGACCAGTAGCTCCGGCACCGAGCACAATTGGCAACGATTCGACACGTTCGTGAGCGCAGTCCATTCGGAGATTCGAGGAAAGAAACCTCCCGGGCGGAAATTAATGTGACTGCGCCGCCATTTCCATTGACTTTCCGCCGGAGGCTACTGTGCATTGTTGCTCCGGCGAGAGGATGAGTCGTCGCCGGACCACCTAGCTCGGCTGCGCCCAATGGGAAATCGTCGAGTGAAAATCCACTCCCTGGATGATCTCCTGGTGAAATTAATGGAGAAAGCTCGCCGCGAGCGGGAGAAATCCGGCTTTTACATTACAAAGGAATTAGTCATGCGGCGGGAATCATTGATTGCAATTACATTTCACTCGGCTCCATTTGTCACACTTGCGCGCGGCAGGTCGGCCAATTGATTTAGCGCTCGCGAAGAAAAGGGCATTAGAAAGTGGCACTCTGGGGGATATCGTTGTGCCGAGGTGTCATCATCGGCGTCTTCACGAATCATCGCGCGGCGATCAAGGACGAGAAGCGAAGCGAGAACGATCGGACTCTGTTAGCAAACGAGTGTTCCTCCCGGTACCGCAGACACTCGGCGAGTTTAATAAGTTATAAATTAAAAGTCACCTTAATCACCGACTTCCTTATGGCCAATCAGCGACTATATCCCTAACTGATCGCTCGCCGCCACCGACGCGTTACGACACCCGTGATTTTCACTCGGAATGGCAATTACCCTCGCTGAAACAACTTGGCGAGTTGGCGCAACCACTTTTATTCCTCCACTTGTACTAACAGAGTATATGTATACTTTGTCGAGAATTTTATTACTTCATTATTCATTATTTAGTTGTTTCACTCGATTTTGTCCGCAGAAAATATTGTGTTTGGGGAAATAATTGTTTAATTTTTAAAATTATAACAGAATATACTTTGTGAAGGATGTTATTACTTAATTATTTAATTGATTCCGATTTTATCCGAAGAAAATTTTGTTCGAATTAATAATTATTTAATTTTTAAAATAACAGGCTTATTAATTAACATCTTTCCTGCCTTCGACTTGGCCGGAGTGAGACATCACCACCGAATTCAGAACTAGATAATAAAGTGGTGCACGTGCGCGGGCGATTTTCTCGGGGGTAGCACGGGACAAAACCCGTGGGGCGGCGGAGGGCTACGGTGCGAGTGTTCCTTTATTAATGAAAGAAAGGCTCTCCTCTCTCGCCAATAGGAGAGAAATCCCTGGAGCCGCGGCGGAACTAGGCCACCGGCCATTATTCCTCAATCCTCGGATCGCACAGACGCATTGTGACTTAATTCGCCGGCTCGCCACGGCCACGATGGGTGGTCGGCCCCATGGATTCCCCGTGAGAACGCACCCCGTTGAGCATCGACACCGCCCGCCTACCACCAACGAAACCTCTCACTCGACACCAGGCTCCTTTCAATCCCTCCCCAATAACTTCTTTCCATTTTCAGCAACAGGCGAACGCAACTCGGCCTCGAATCGGCGCGTCTTAAATCTCTGAAACAATTAACAATTAACCGGCTCGGCGCGCGGCTGATTGTTCATTGCCGCGTCGGCGAGGTTCCCTCTGAAAATGAGGAGGTGTGGCCCCCTCGTATATCAGCGCACTCGATAACGGCGCGCGCGGTTCCTCCCCCTTGTGGAGTGGAGATTCATTTCGCCCGCGGGTAGTTGATTCGATTTACACTTTTCGAGAAAGCGAGTTTCGGAGAGTAGGAGACCCCTCGCGGGGACGAGTGTCGGGATTAATAAAAGAATAGAGGAGATAAGATCGCAAGACCGGTAGTTGCCGGGGCGAGTGAGTAATCGCGGCATTAATACCGATCAAAATATTTCGTCGGAGCGCGCTGGTTGTATGTATAAGCGCAGGACGTTCCCGGTGACATTTGTCTTCGGAGGGATCGGAGCCGCGCGAGAGGGACTAATGTAGTCATTAATCAGCCGGGACGTGTATCACTGGCTCGATTCAGCCGGCGCGTCTAAGGAAATCGCACTGGGTCTTCCCGACATGGCCGACACCGTACGAGATCCATCCAACCACAGAAACTCCGAGACTCGGAAAGAATTCATTAGCCCATTTCTGCTCCGCTTGCGCTGAGATGGTTAAATAAAGGATTGAAAATGGGAGTAAAAGCCCAAAGGGGTTTTCCCATAAAGAGTTATTGTGTGAAGTGGGAGGAGGAAACGCGTGAAACTCTGGAAGAAAGTCGATAGAGGTTTTATTGAGAAGCGAGTCGGACCGCTTTCGACCTGGGTGGCGCGGGGCATTAGAGGGTTCTTAGGTCAGTTTAGGGCCCGTTCACCATAGACAATGCCAAATTCATGGGATGGAAAGAGCTCCTTTTCACCGTTGCGAACACCTACCACGAGCGTTAATAGCGAGAGGATCGCGCTCGACTTTCTTATGCTCTCGGACACGTGAAACACCTCTTGATCGCCGCTCCCCCCTTTGATCTTCTTATGGTCCCGTGCGCGCCGCGATTCTAGCCCAGGAGATGACTGGTGTGTTCCTGTAGTATAACGACGCTGCGCCAGATGCGACTTCCTCATCCCGCGAGACGAGGAAGGGAGGAGGATCCTGGAAGGATTCGATTATCCTGTAGACTCGATTACCACTTCCTGGTCACGCGAGTCGGCCATCAATTTTGGGATTCGCCTCCTCGAGCAGCAGCTCCACCAGTTTTCTCTGATAATAGCTGGGGGTTGGGAGTGGGTAGTAATCGATTGATTGATTCAGACCTTCGAGCCCTGGGAAGTGAAGTCAATCGTGTTTTGTTTCTTGAGATTGTGGGAAAGAAGAAGAGTTTTCTTAGGATACTTGAAACTACTGGTCAAATCTTATTAGGTTTGACTGCAATAATTATTTCATCATATTTTTCGATAATTTCGAAAAGTTGTCAATTTCACAATCGATTATCTCGATTATCACTATTGATTATCGAGATTATTATCGATTATCATGATCGACTATCGAGATTATCATCGATTATCATTATTGAAACATTATTGAAGTTGGATGAGCGGAGAAAGATGAATACCTAACAGCTTAAAGAAAAGCCGAAGAAAATTGGTTTTCACCCGGGTGCGAGTGGGTTAATTTCGTTTCTCACGAGCGAGGGCTGCTCACTTTTCTCCCCGGAGAATCGAGCGAAATTGTTTCCGCTTCCCAGGCAATCGTTATCACGGAAAGAGAAACCAGTTGGCCGCTCGACGCGTTCCGGCACGGTGCCATGGGCGGCGGCGGGACAGGGTCGCCCGAGTTTCCCCCGTGTCTCTTAATCAAATTCACGGAAAGAGAGGCGTGCGAGGATCCCCGGGATACATTGTCGGGGACATACGTATAATCAGCTCTGGCTTTCTTCCCGTCGCCTCTGGATACCCTGTACTTTAAGGGCGCTCGCGCGCCCTCCGCCTCGGCGCCTCGCCATACGGATGGTGGTGGGTTGGGTTGGGTGGGAGATTCGGAGTGTTTCTCTCCTCGATTTTTGCGGAAGCTTCTTCCAGCCTGAGAAAGGCCCCGGCGGATACAACGTAGGAAGAGAGCGACAATGACCTGCGAGACGCGGCGGACACTCCAAAGAGAGTAGTCCACTCGGCCTGGACCCCCCCGATATGATGCGAGAGCTCGGGAGCTCGTCTCGGCTTCTTCTTTGCTCGCGCGCGCACGGAGTCCTTTTGCCGCGTTGCGTGCCAGTTGCACGTAGCGCACTCGCGGGGGACCTGTTTCGGCGATTACGATATTCCACCGATTTCCGTGATTGGGTTCTGCTTCACGCTTCCGAGGGAATATCGTAATTGGAGCTGTGGACCCTCGCTGTACCTTTCGTGAGAGGCTTCGCAATACTCGCGTCGTACGCTTTCATGTGTCCCCGGCGATATTTCTCTACAAACTCTGTAAAATATTTTATATATAACCTTGGATTGGCGGAGATAAACTTTCTTTCACCTTGAAATTCTATGGTTGAAGACCCACATCCTCGCATTTGCAAATTCAAAATAACACTAAGAAAAAATTGACCTCAAATTTCAAGATCAAGGACAATTTGCACTTTGAAAATTCAAAATGACACTAAGAAGAGTTTGACCTCAAATTTCAAGGTCAAGGACAATTTTCTTTTCCAATGGAACCTCGCCTATGTAGGTCATGTCATATCAATCTCCTACAAGTCCAGTACATCTCTGACCCCCGGGCTCTTCCTCGAGTCTTGACGGCTCGCGCGGTTCAGCGAGGTCTGGTTAAGGTTGACGCATTCAATCTACCACCCTAATGGCTGGTCGGCTTGCGGCTTCGCTATTCTTCCGTGGCGCAGTGACTCGCGGCCGCGCGGTCGGAATCGAGCCCACTTACAATGAGATGATATCGGCCGGCTTATAATTTCCCGTATCCTCCTCTGTTCTTTGAGAGTGCTCCCGGTGCATTGTGCCCTCGGCGGCCAGCCCTTCTCTCAGGTGCATCCCTCAATGGGACCACGAGAAACAAAGGGTCGCGCGCACGCATTTCCGCTTGCGCAATATCCTTCCGGCACACCGGCACTCGCGCCCGTAGAACCGCAAATTTTATCCTTCCTTCTTCGGCCCCGGGAACTCACTTGCTGCTTGTTGGACTCATTTTTTAGTTGTTATTGTTTTATTATTTTTAGTTTTATGTTAATATTAGAATTAGCAAGTTGGCAGAAAATTACGATTTCTGGATTCGTTTATTCTTGATTTCTTATTTATTAACTGAATTTTTCGTGATAGATGAGATCTTTGGATGTTTCCGTCCGGAAATTCGAGGAACTTTCGATCCCGACGTTGCTCGGTCGTAGCTTTTCAATTAAACGCGAAAGCTTTCAGTTTTTCGGTATTACAAACGTCAGAAGACACCGCGCGGGCCTGATTGAAAGCGGCGGGTCCTCTCATTTCGCAAGAATCTCGCGTTTTACGTGGAGCAGGGCCGATAGCCCTGCAGTGAGGCCCTGTCAAAGAGCTCGTCAGGGCGCGTGATGTCTAAAGTAGGCACTTTGTTCGCGGCTCCTTGCCAATTGTACGCGCAATTTCGACAGTTCCGAATCACACACGCCGGTCATTATCTTCGCGGCGAGAGCGAGCGGCCCGGCGAAAAAATGTTAATGCCAATGCGCGCCGTGTACACGCGTGTACGAGCAAGAGAGACAGATCGGACTCTCCTGCCGATCGTGAAATTCATGGTTGTCCGTAACGAGCCAATTCAGAGATCGTATCCTCCCCGCGGTGCCCCTTCCCGCCCCGGCGAAAACTGACAGCCGCGCACGCCGCGCTCGAAACCGCTCTTCCACGCGGAATCCGCCGATTATTCTACATGGAGGCGTCGAGCCTCCTCGCGAGTCTCATTGATCATCGTCATCGAGCTCTCCTAGGAAGTGGCCCGATGAATTAGCGCGGGGATAAACAGTACCGCGCGACAATGCCACTCTACTGCGCCAATCGGCGGAGAGTTGACTGTTATTAATTCTCGGGGTCCGGCTCGGCCGAAACCCCGATAAATCTCCTATTCTCAGTCCCCGCAGTTATATGCGAAAGCTTGCGAACCTGCGTCTAACTTATGTACGGGGTGTCCGTATAAACTCAGTTCCGAGTTATCTAAAATTCATTAATCAATTTTTAATAAAGATATACACATTAATAAGTAATACAAAATTAATAAATATTCATTGATAAAATCTCTTCATTAACTGAAATAGGATTAGGCTTATATTCATATAATGTTAATTATAATGAATCTAATAAAGATATTAATAAATATTCCTAAATAAACTCTCTTGATTAAATGAAATCGGATTAAAGACTTATAATGTGTTTATTTGCTCGATTCAGTGGTCTAAGAGTGAATGATTGGCGGCGGTGAGTGCGCTTTCGTTGCACCGCGAGGCGTACGCGCGCGTGTCGGGATCAATGCGGAAATGCTTAACTTATGAACTCATCCCGCCGGATTGCCAGCGTACCACTAAAGAACCTCGCGAAGAGAGTGCGCCACTCTCAATAGAAACGCGTCTCCGGATCTCTTCGTTTCCTGGATCATTGCCAAGGTGAAAACATCGAGCGCGTCACACTGACCGCTCTCTCGTGCGCGAGCGCGCGATGATTAATGATGGTTTGACAGGCGCGCGAGGATCGACGACTCCTTGGAGGATTAAACGGAATATCCGAGGGATCGTCCACTCGCGAATATATCGACGCCGAGGAGTCAACCGAGATTCTGGCAGGCCCCGTCAACTTTTTTCGCCCTCTCGCCTTCGACTCATTAAATCTGCTCCGATAATGACTCGGCCCCGAGAGTGATTATTGAAGTTTGGGGCCTCGGGATTCCGCTGATTCCGGCGATGATTGCGTGGCACTTGTTCGGTCAACTAATGGTCCGGTTAGTCGTACAAGGTTTGATTAGTAAAAGGTCAAGTACCAATGGGACTCGGGTGAGGAGGGAGTTCGTCTAGGAATTGCGCGTACTCTCCGGCGGCCACTGCTCCGAAGTATGAATGAAGATTTCTCGAACAATTACAGTAATTACAGGAACGGGCTGTCACTCAAGCGGCGCCGGCCGAAATAATTGACTATAATCGACGACTAATTCCGCCCGGCCGCGATCAAGTTCACACTCCACTCGCACACTCCTTTCGATCGTTCCTTCCCTCGCACTCTAGCAGAGCAGTCGACTTTTTCATTGGGAAATTCTCGGATTCGTCGGCTATGAATTTCGCCAATATCTTTATGGGAGTTGGAACGTTTTCTCTTTCGCTGTCGGTTTTCAGTTTCTACGTTTAGTCTTTTCAATCGATTTCGAAAACAGTGCAAGTTCTCAATTCATCTTGTATACATTTTTTAAACATTTTCTTCAACTTTCGATGTTAATGACGGACTCATAATCAGGATTATCTTTGATTTCTTTAATTCATCAATTCTCAGTACAAATTTTCAATTCGCTGCACTGCGAATATTCATAAAAAATAATCCGTCGAAATATTCAAAGGCGCAAATTTCATAATAAAATTTGACGCTCGCGTAAAAATGAGATTGGCGGGACCGAGGGGAGGACATCGAGTGGCTCAACGGAGGATCAGGAGCCGCGCGGTGCGCGGCAGAGGTCAGTCGTTAACGCGTCACGAAAAGATGGACGAGGCAGTGCCGGTGTCCGCGGGCGCACAATGCCATATTAATGGCTGTCGGTAGCGGTGATAAATTCCTAGGTCGAACCCGCTCTCCCTGCGAAACGCGCGCGCTTCCCTTTGCACTGCAGCCGGAGCGACCTCCTCTCCCTTTCCCTTTCCCTTTCTCGCGCGAGCGAGGTATGCGCGGAGAGTTGCGCAAGATCTCTCCCGAGGGAGAGCCCGAGGAGCCGCGAATGGAATGGCGACAATGACCACGAATAAGTCAACCTCGGATCCGCGACGTGTTCCGCCTCTCGGCGAACAACGCAAACTCTAACCGCCACGGGGAACTCGAATATAAGCGAATCTCTGACGGACTGCTCGACGCATTTAGATGTAATCTTATTTCTTTGCTTTGGACAAATTCATTGATCAATCATTATAGTATAATTGTAATTGTAATTCTAATTTTAATTTTAATTATTATAATTTCAATTTTAATTTTAATAATTATGATTATAATTTTATTTATGATTATAAGTTTAATACTTGGTTCTCGAGGTATTGTAAATCATATGACAAATCCGACAAACCACTCAAACCAAACTCACAACCGAGCCTCGATTTCTTAATTATTCATACTTCCCGGTAAATCGATCATCATTCAAAAATCATTCCTCAATATCTCCCCTCTAAATCTCTCGACAAAGCCCCCAAGGAGATCTTAATTCATCCATAAATCTGCCATTAACGAGCAGTTTACCGCCGGCAGATTAAGGCGTAACCACAATTACGAATCCAGGATATTGGCTACCACTATAATAATGAAGCCGTTACCGGAACGACCTCAGACCAATCGAATACCAATGAGTTGTAAAGGGAGGTCGCGCGCGGCCACCGGGAGATATTCAGCAATTGGACAATTAAACTCTCGCCCGCGTGTGCAGTTGAATCGCGAGAGGAAGAATGCGTTAATTGCCAGTCTCCTAGTTCTCCGGGCTTCGAGATCGCAGCTAGTTAACCCCCTACCCGTTACCAGCCCACCTTTCTTCCCTTTGTCCTCCGGCAAAACTCTCTCGCTCCCCCCTCCCCACCTGCCCCCTGCCGCCCCTCTTATTCTCCAGGCAGGATTATGCTTAGGCATCCGCGTGGCCTTCATCCGCCAGGACACACAGTGCATGTGGACCGAGCGTAGTCCGGTAAGCCAGGTGATGATGCTGCAGCATCCCGACAGGTTGATCTGCCGTGAGATGCGAGCGGAAGGTCAGTTCGCCCCGCGAGATTTTCCACCGGGAACTCGCTGCCCTCTCTCTGGCAATTAGCATTGTCATTATTTTCCCTCTTGTTAGACTCGGCTTCCTAGAGGCTCGCGTACGTCGCTTGGCATTCAGTCGAGTTTGCGCCTCGTTCGGTTTAGTGAGTGAGGAATTAGAATTTTGCGAGGAGGGAACATTGGTTGTTGGGGGAAAGGCGTGTGATTGATGAATTGTTAGTTGTAGGGTTCCAGCCACTAGAAAGCACTAAAGTTGTTTTGTTGATAAAAGAAGAATAGTGAAAATTTCTCATTTATCATATACCGCGTTTATGATATACACATTTTTGCAAATGTCTCTTTTCTCTTTTTACAATAAGTTCGTAGCGCTTTTGTGTATGTTAGTTGGACCCAATTCGACGTAAAAACAACAAAGAAACTTTGTTGGACTGCCCGTTGTTAGAAAGCGGGCGAAGACTGGTGAATAGTTGTGGGAAATAGCAATTTCACAGGGTTCCCGTGGCAGAAACAATTAGCCTCCGAGGATAAGACGGCGACCGCGCGGACGCGCTCGCCTGATGGAAAGTCACGATTACGTTATAGCGGTGTACTTACAGTAGCCGTGGATGCTTTTCTGCGGGCTTGTGATGTAATGCTCGATCGATCTGTCCGATAAACTCCCCGATCCCCGAGATTATGAATGAACTACGCCGCACTCTTCCCTCTTACTCGGCTGATGCATCTGGTAATTGCTCAACATCGCGCGACCGCATCTCGCATCGAACTGCGATTCATTAACTCCAACACTAATCACCACCGCGCAAACCATCTCCACAATTCTAGATTTTCATTTAGAGGAAATTCTTCCAGAGACATTTCCACGAGTTGCGAGTTTATTATTCGACGAGTGGTAAGTGAAGGGTCGATGGCTAGGTGGATGTGAGTCCGAGGGTTGTCATTAAGTCAGTGCAACGAGGTTCCGCGGAATTGCCGAAAATCCCCTCGAGCAGCTAATGTATTCCAAGTGGCGCTCGAAGAGAGGATTTCTCGGATGGCCCGGACGTTTTCGAAATTTCGAGTGCGTGATCGCTCTCGGGGCTTCTTTAGGAAAGGTTTACTCGCCCGCTGCGGGCACTGAGCCTCGACTTCTCGGTTTTTGACCCGCTCTAGGAATTCCCTAGGAATTACTAGGCCTCCCTTGATCGCTCGCCGATTAGCCTCACTCGCCCTCCAACCCTTTTACCCGACTTTTTCTTATTCGACTATTCTACGCTTTTTCGCACTACCAATACAAATCCGGTTTATTTCAATACGGGCTCTGGCCTGCTCTTTACGATCTTAATTAAAGGATAATTGGAGTGGGAAATGCGGCGGCGAGTGTCGCGCAGGATTAAATCCGCGTGATTTCTGGTTTACGATCGCCGGTTCGGATTGCGGAGGACGCTGGGAGTAGATGTGTGTATGTATATGTGTATATTCATAAATAAATTCCCCGGCGCGGCAGCCCCCGTCGACTATGGGGGACTAATAAGTTCCCTAATGCTCGTATTCATGGATGTGACGTTCTCGTCGATCATGCGAGCGTGCGCTAACGCTTCTGAAATGGTGTATCCGCGCAGCCGGCCTCTAAGGGCCTCGCGCGTTATTAGTCTTAAGAGCTATAAATTCCTAGCTCCTAGGCGAAACTCCTAGCCGAGTCTTTCCGATTGCAACTTCGCTAGGAATAGGTCCCTATCCTTTCGAATCAGACTCGTAATTCCTTTGCGACTTGATTGGTCCTTGAGTGAACAATCGCAAAGTTGTCCACCTGAAATGATTGAAGACAGAAATGATTATTCCAATAACTTTGTTCGACTAATTTTGAATAATTGATTTAATTTATATTTTAGGATTATTTTTATATTCATTACATTTGTTTTCGTTTAGATCTTCATTTCTCTGTTATAATGTTAATAGAAATATTGATTTTTTAAATTTAAACTTAAATAATTTGTTGAAATTTATTATAATTGATATTTGGCTAACAAGCTAATAGGTCATGGTAGAAATGATGGGTGTTATAAACAGACGTTGTCAGTGGCCGGCATTCCAAGGGGCCTCTTTCAATGAGTGCTCGGCGAGGATTGGCCGGTACCGTTATTAAAAGTGGGAATATGCATTGAGAGGCTGATTTGCCGAGTGTCATCCTCGCACGTCAAGTGACCCGGAGTCCCGAAGGGCCGTCACTCGGGAGTCACAGTCCTTTTTACCTAGTGCGTGAGGAGAGCGGCGAGAGCGACGGTTCTGCGAATTGATTCGAAGCCAATCGGAAAGGGAGCTCCTTCTATGGTAAGAGGGAGCCAGTCGAGACGTCTCTTATTTTTCAAATTGCTCGGGAGGATTAGAAGCGCGAGCACGGCAAGCGAACGCCCGCCGGCGATGAATTATCATTGTCTCGTGTGTGCCCTCACGCTTTCATCCATTTCTCTCGAGGCGTCAGCGTCGTCGCACTCATCCTCTAGTCTACGGCGAAATAGCGATCGGTAGACTGCGCAGTTTTGCTAGTGGCAATCTTCCCTGATAAATGCGCGCTTCAATGCCCTCCAGCGGAAATATCCGAGACTTTGTTAATACGAAACTCACGGATTCAATCTTTCGGATCGACTTCACATTTTTCTGCATACATGTACGCAGTTGGGCGAAAATCGACTTATCTACTGTCAACTCAATTCAACTCAACTTAACTCAACACAATTTAATATAACTCAACTTAAATCTACTGTGTTGTAACGAATCTTTTTAAAAATTTCTCATTAACTTACTTTCTGATTTTTTTAAAATGAGTAGTTATAAGTGAATTTTCCGAATCTTCCACTGGTATGAAGATGTTTACGCGTTTCCTGGGACACGTGGTGCCGGGTGTACTGCCGGGCGGATACGTCAGCGCGCACCCACATTCATTGTCCGCCGCGCTATGATTTCTCATTGTAGGTGGAGACGGCGGCGCACTATAGGAGTTAGTTATTGACTCGTTCGATCCTGGGTTACGCCCCGGCCTACCTTAACTTAACTCTGACTTACTATCTTGCCAGGAGTAGGCCTTCGGCCCACGATCGCCGCTGCATTCGATCACCCGACTCGATTTTCCTTATCCACACCTAGCTATTCAATTATTCCACACTCTCCAAGAAGCTCCTTCACTATTTACGTAACTTATCAGAATTTTAATTAATTTTATTTTATTATTACCATTGCTATTATACTATAATAAATAATAAAACATACTAATTCTTTTTTAAGCATAATTCTTATATTAATAATTAATTCAATTAATTAATTTGAATGAATCAAATTCTCGCAAAATTCGAAATAAACGAATTTCTCTTTTTCACTTCTCCTTACAAATCATACACAAGATAATACAAAGTACGAGATTCGAGATGCATAAAGAAGAATGTAAAGAAGCGAAAGGAAGCGCGCAAGGTGTCGGCGAAAGCAGAAGTACCTTTCGCCGCTCGCAGCAGTCAAGCTAGCAAATAAGAATCGTGCAGGGTTCATTTGCGAGTGTTCTCGAAAAAGACAAAGCACCGCGGCGGAGTGCGGAGTGCGCGCGGCGAGCGCAGCGGTGCATGAGAATTGGAGGAGGCGCGCGCGCGCGCGCGGCCTGAAGCACCGTCGGCGATCTTATGGCGATGGTGGCGCGCAAGGCTCGATAAGGGTCCGTTCGTGTCTGCCGGGTGCCGTTTAACAATGAAGCGCGTCTACCGCTGGGTCAGTTGGGGCCCCCATCGTATAAATCCCGGGGTTCGTTAGTGAAATCAGCGCAACGGGACCGGCGGCGTTTGAGAGCGGCGATGAGAGAGCGATGAGGCCAACTTATATCGCCGGCAACGAGAATCCTCCAAAGACACTGGCGGTTACTTCTCTGGTGAAAGAGAAATGGCACGAGCCCTCGCTAAGGGCATCGCACTATCTTTCTTTCGTACTTGGATTATACGTCCAATCGGCCATCGAGAAAAATCGACTCACTTTCACTTTTATCCGAACCTCTAAAACGAATAATAAAACACTAAATACATAAAATTCACATAAGTACTCTCGCGCTCGGGATTAATTAAAGTGTAAATTCGAGCGAATAGCCTGTATTTACTAAGAAGCTTGTATCATCGACTTAAGAGGCGCGCGAGGCTCGAAAAATGCAAGCGCGCCGAGTGGAGAGTTGCCCTTTTAATGCCGGCTCGTCGCAATAACTCAGTAGTAGACCTTGTAATTAAGCATGATAAGTCACGGGGCGGCGGACTCGAGAGCCGACGTAGGAGAGAAACCGAGGCGCAGATATAGAGTCGGGCCGAGGAATACTCGTCCGCCTAGTGCACCGGGGCCCCTCGGAATAATAATTTGCATGACCCGGGGCGGCCAAGCTGCGGAGCCGGAAAGGAAGGAGCGCGTGGAAGCGCGTAACTCCCTGGCAAATCGGTTTCGGGATCTGCCACCGCTCTTCAACGGGCTGGTGAACCCGCGCGTGGTCGAGATCAGCCCTTTTTTTCGAGCATTCATCAACCGGCTTAACTAGGCGTGTCCGTGTGCTGCGGGCAGCAGCCCGTTGGATCTGATCCTCGGGGACCGTTGGAATCTCGATCGGGGCCTCGCGCGATCGAGAGAAAGAGTCTCGGGCCCCATTTCTTCCGGAGACCATCTTTTCTAACTAGAGAGCGCAGGTGCGAATTTAAGGATACGGCGAACCTCGGGCGTCGCCACTTGCCCTTCGCACGTAATTGACACCTGAGAGCCCGCCGATAGTCGAGCGTCGATCGGGCCCGATGGGCCCACTCCAACACCATTCATCATTCAATTTGCCGGTTCAATCGGCGGAAAAGTGTCGATCGGCGGAAATGACGGGCTGTGGAAAGTGGGGCCTGATGTCTGTATAAGTTGCAGAGCGCGTCGGGGGAGGCTGGGCCCGACGCCGGGCCCGACAGAGGCGCGTGGACGGCGCAAAGCCGGCTATTTAATTATCGGCGCGATCGCGGGCCCTCGTATATTGGCGATCGGCGATATCGATCGACGGCAAACCCGCGCAGCTCGATCTGTTATTACGGGGCCAGCCAGCGCACTCGCCTCCTCTTCTAGCCACTATTTATAGGGCGAGCGATTCCCGTGTAGATAAAGGGAGAACCGCGAGGCCCCCGACGTTATCGGGCCCACTCTGACGTTGATTGGTCAGCGATACCGATTTCGAGGATTGGGCCCCGAGCTCCTGGACCGCTTTCGAGGCTGTTATTATCAGTTGGTTTGATTGATCGAAACTTGCGATACAAATCGAACCGATTGTTATTCTTCACGAGCATGTGCTGATTAGAATTGTTGTGAAATATTTATCTATAAGTCATTTCGAATATGCTGCTCAAATCAAACCAATTTTTATCACAGCTCTGTGTAAGTGTATTGAATATATGTATCTCAGTATGATCATACTATAAATTAATAACAACCAAACCTCAAACATATTCCGAAAATAAGTGATTTCACATAAAACACAACAAAAATCAAAACCCTGAAGTTGAAACCTCACCTTTTACTTCACCTTTTTACCAACAGTATTTACCGCTTACAAGATCATCCTCTGATTTATATTGATTGGCATTCAGCGAGGTCACAACGATCCTAGCAATAAAATCAGCCTCCACATATAGTCCAATCCAGTAGCCAGCACGCGATGATTTTTGCCCGCGCGAGGGTTTCATCGCGGCGGCGGCGGCGATCCGCGCATTATACTCCCAAGTAGATTAATCGCCCGCTAATCTCGTAGCGGTATCGGGCGACCGTTACCACTCGGGAACTCTTTCGCCAGGTGGGAAGAGAGCGCCCTATTCAGCCTCTCCGCTAAACCCTCGCGCAGATTGCGCGCGAGGAACGACGCTTTTGTCCGGTGGCCGATGTCTGCGCCGGGACCAGTGCAAGAACACTCCGGCGAGAGCTTGCGGAGTCGGCGAGGAAGAAGCGCGTGCGGAGCCCGGGGAGGATTGCGTGGCGCAAGGGCCCCAGTGAAGATGTTCGTTTAAGCACCAACTGCTAAGACACCGTGGCGAGGGAATCGCGCGCGCGCAAAAAGGAGTTGAAGAGTCGGAGATGGCGGAGATTCGCGTAATGAAGATTTAGATTTTGTTGGTTGGGTTGGGTGCGAGCTCGAGTTGTCGAGTTGTGGGTTTAATATTATCGAGTGCTGGTGTGCTTGTTTTCTTAAGGATTTCTGACTTGAAGCTACGTGTCGAATTTAGGTAGATTTGTTCGTTATATTTTTCGATACTTTTTTAATGTCTGGCTTAATAAATTCGATTATTGCAAGAGGACTAGACTGCAATGATAAATCCGCGAAAATTCAAAGAAAATCTGCAGAAAGTCGTTTTCTTTACGAACACCCTTAATTGCGTTGCGCGGCGAGAAGGTTGTATCCGCCGACAAGTAGAATTGAGGCAGGTCGATGCGCAAAGCAGCGTAAAGAGCTTCCGCGTTGTGAGCCTGAAATATCTCTCCAAGCGAACTTGAATTAATGACCCTGTATTATTCCCCCCACTTCCCTCCCTCCTGGTCGGTGGTTGCTCGGAGCTTTGTCCGGCGTGCGCATTACGGCAACGGTTACCTGGTGACAGTGCGAAAACGCACGGTCAATGAATTGGACGCGGCGCACTCCGTCAAATTACCGGCGGGCGCTCTCGCACGTCGAACCGTTAAATCGATCAATTCCAGGGCGAAGAATGCGCGAATCACCGCCACGCGCTTTGTCACCCAGTCCCCCCCGCCGTTGCCGACGTAATCTTTATCGCAGGGATTCTCCGGTGCGCCCTCTTCTCCCCTGGGATTCCAACGGAGCTAGAGGAGGCACTTGGCATTCCTGATCTCGTGTGTCGAGACTCCAATGCTGCTCTCGCGACCTTGACGACTGGCCGAGTGAATAGCTGCCTGATAAGATAACGCTCTCGTCGCGTTTGCCCATCATTTTTGCGGGCTCTCTTGAAGTTCGCTTGACAATGCTCATAATGTTCCTCTGGACAATTATTGCTCATACTTTTATTTTTATATTTTTATAAATATAAGTGTATATATTCTAGTTTAGTAATGTTATAGCTGTGGGGTAAAGACTGGTTTAGGTTTGGGAAACGATAAAGAAGTTCTGGTGTAATTATAATAATTAAAAAAATGGGGTAGTAGGTCTGAGGGAGATAGAAAATATTAGAGCCTCGGAGTGAGGAACAAGTAGAAGTTCATTGGGGGCCCAACCGGAAAGGAGATCTGCTCGGAGTAGCAGAGTCATGGAGACATCAAGGGAGCTGGAGCTGCCCCACTAGGCTTGGATCCTGGGAACGGCTCATTACACTTTATCTCATTCTCCGCATCAGAAGCAACAGAAATAGACGAAAAAATCCTACAAGATTTATCAAAGTATAAAATCCAAAACTTCCACTTTCGATCATTCTACCAGAAAGCAGCGAATGATACATTCGAGTGGTTTAATAGCAATTTTGCGTTAGTCTTATTTCGACTCATCACCTTCGAGCCGAGCCACTGACTCGAGCCGTGATTTAATCCTGATTGGCCTCTAATTCCCTTAAGTAACTGTGAAGTAACGGTACCGGGAGTCTCATTAATGCCGGCTCCCCCCGATCTCCGAGCGCAATTGTAGTGCTAATCTTCCGTATTAATTTCGCGCGGCTGCAGAGGAGGCAAGAAAAAGCTCCGCGACGGTGGCGGTCGCGGCTCGAGTTCGAGGCTCGAGAGTTAATTTTCACACATCGCCGCGCGCCCGTTCCGAGTGGCCCCGGCGTATAATTCATCGGGCCCTCTCGATCGTCGTCCGGCGCTCCGCTCCACTCGCGGCGAGCAATTCTCATAATTGCAATAATAACAGTAATCCCGATAATGCCGCTTTGCACCATTGTACCTGGCCGCCCGAGTACCTACCGGAGTGCGGGCATTAACTTCATTACCGCCGCTTGTGGTCGTTAGGCCCCGCGGAACACCCTGATGGCTCACTCGCCAGTCGGATCGAGGGCCCGCGCGTGTCCCGGAAACGACGCGACGACACTCGATACCTCAACCTCCGACACTCATCAAATCATTTTAATCGATTTTAGTTGGCTTCCAAGTCGAATCATTTTGAAGTTAGTTGGGGATATTTATTTTATTTTATATGTGTGATCTCAAAATTGTTGAGATATTTGTTAGGCACATTCGATGTGGTTTCTATTTTGTGGTACCAACTGATCCAATTGATTTGATTTGGTACCAATTGATCCAATTTCTATTATTTGGTATGACGACGTGGCACCCTAGTCTCAACACCACCTAATTAAATCCCGGACTACCAATCAACCGTGCGTCATCAAGCAATCAGGCACTTAATGACGCTTCCCAACTAAAGAGTCCCACTCTTATCTCGTCTCGCGCTTGCGCAGTCAATTGATGGGAGCGCGCGAAGTGAAATACTTTATTTCGCTGTTAATACCCGGGCGACTATAAAAGTAGCGGTGGCTCGGCGCGGTTGGTTTCGAGGCGGCTCGGCGGCGGCGGCGGCATATCAGGCCCTCGGAGTTATGCGGCCGTGCCTACTGGACGGCCGCGGCCCAGGCACGCAAGCTGCAGGGCCGTGTACCTCGCGGAAAAGATAGGGAGAGTGAGTGCGTTGCCTGGTATCAATTTGTCTGGCTGGTAGCACAGGTTCACTCGACCAGACGAAGGTCGCTTTGTGCCTGCCGCTATCCGGCATTCTATCAAACCCAACAGCATCCACCGCGATCGATTTATTCTCCCGGCCGGCCGACCAGCGTAAGATACCAATTACCTCCTCGACGCGTACGCGCCACCTCCCATTTCCTACCAAGCCAATTCACTCCAATGCTTACACTCAAGTCCCATTCAACTACTCAATTTTCTGTCAATTTGGAGTCTTCGCCTTTTTTTGCCGAGAGACTGTTTCTTTTCTTACCTTTTTGGTAATAGTTGATGATGTTGAAGAATTCCATGTTTTGTAGGTGAGAATTAAGCTGCGGATTTTTGTTACGTTGTGCATTGAAATATCGTGATTGGAGGGAAAATATTGAGTTTTTGAATTAAAAATATTGAATGTTAATATCAATATTTAATATTGAATATATTGAGAAATATTAAAAGTATTGAATTCAGAATTGGATAGAAATTTGCATAGAAAAATACCCAGTCTAGTAATAATTGTACCTGTTTGCCTGTCATTGGCGTGTAGTGTCGGGTTGGTGGGGTCGATTTGTTGGGCTGCAAGCAAATACCCACTTATCCGCTCGCTGCTTATTTCGAGCATTTATATCCTAGGCTTCCTAGAAAAAGAGGATCGCCTCGAGGAAGAGTCTGGCCAGGTCGGTGTGCCCGAAAACAGAATGTGCATCCCCCGATGCACATCCTCTTCTTTTTCCTCTGTAATTACGGCGGGCAGTCTCGATCGATTTTGATAATCTTCCTCCTCACTTTCCTCCACGAATCTCCATAATCCTTTCTCACTCAAAGCCCCAAAGTGGAATTCGCGGAAATCGGCGAAATAAAACCAACACAAAGTCCATTCTATATGTTTCAAGTTGTTTATTCAACATTGCACATTCTTAAATACATTTGGTCTCGGTAGAGGAACATTATTGGTGGGAAAATCCGCGCTGCTGTCTCAGTGGGGGTCTCCTCTTAAATAAAGCGACTTAGCGTCTACCGCCTGTTGACGTACCAACGATACATATCTTATATTTACAAAGGTACTTGGCGCAAAGTCGTCGGCACAGCACTCGGCGCCGAATCACATTAATTCGCGTGTATACGCCGAGGGAAGGAACCCGGGAAGGGGGGGGGGGGGCAGTGGAAATTGGGCCTGGTTCCTCGTAGCGTCTACGCGTTCCCGATTGCTCTGGGCTCGCATGTCCTCCGGGAATTATGCTAATCTCGAGAACCCTCGCTCGTGTCTAAATAGGAACAATTCTCCGAGTCTACACTCTCGCTCTCCGTCCGAGTGCTCGGACGATGACAAAATCGCGCAAACGACACTTGGAATCAAGGGGAATTGACCGGGAGGCCGGCGCAAGAAACTCAACATTTTCCACGCCGGTCGCTTTTGTTCCCCGACGACGACGACGACGGCGGCCGGTGGGCATTAGCCGGCCGAGTGGCTGCTAACGTGGATCAAATATCCTTGAATTACCGCCCGGAAGTCCGACACACTTTGAGCCGGTGAAACGCGCGCGGCCGCGCGCTGATGTCCTCGCCTTGTCCCCGGCGCCGATGAAGATGTTCCTGAGGAGCGAGAGATTCGCCCCGCGAAAGCGGACCACACGTGTGCTCGATTTCTAATTCGCCAGTCTCGAAATATCCGAGGATTCCCTCGGTTAGTCAGTGGCTCGGGCAGTTGCAGTGGTAAATAGGCGTTTAAACGGGCCCATTCAACGGGGCCTTTTCAATCCTCGTGAATGAGCCGATAAATAATTAACCAACCTCTCTCTCTCTCTCTCACGCACTCTGTGGGCTAAGGATATACGATCGACTCCGGTGAATTTCAATCGGCTTAATTGAGGAAACGCTCGCCGCCTGGAAATGGATTTCCATCTCACGGACAAAGGAGGAGGCGGCCGCGCGATTTTTCCCCCGCTGTTAAATTAATAGCGCGAGCGCGCGCGCCCGGTAAACCGTTGGCTACCGGAATTACCAAAGGCTCGCGAGCGGTGGGCCCGCGGGGGCCCGCGGGCGCATATATCGTGGCTCATCTGTGCCAGAATTAAGGGAATTAACGGTGCTTGCCGGGGAGATAAGTCCGGCTTTGCCGGCGGCGGCCGCGGGCTTATCGCCGAGATCTATCTAGTTAGGAATAAGAGAGTCTCGCGAAGGAGGAAGAGCCGCCGGTGTCGAAAGCCGACGGAGTTTATGGGGAAATGATTAGCTCTCGCCGAGCGACTCGCTCTACTCGCTCTATTAGAATAGGTGGGGATCGGATCGCTTTTGCCATTTTCTCCGATGCGATGGATTAGCGCGAGCCGAGAGAAATCAAGCTCGCTGGCCACATGGGTCGACTTTTGTCCGAGGATCTCGGTGATTCCTCGAGAGAAGAGTAGGCTTTCTCACACCAGCCTCTCTCTCTCTCAGTCCTTCCACCGCCCTTCGTCACGCTCTCTCCTCCTTCCACCCTTTCTTTCTGCCGGGCAGCCGCGTCCGCGCACTTTTCGCCACCGCACCGCCGCCGCCACCATCTATCACTCTGTCAGCTAGGAGATTTCAATTTGCTCTCTTTTTGCGCCATTACCGCTCTCGGCCGGCGCGCGCGCGCACTGCGCCCGCAAAATTCTATTTAATTGTGATTGACTGCTAAGTGGAGGCGGCCGGGAGCCGCGGCCATTTGTCGCTCGCGGGGCATTTTTGCATGTCGCTAATTGCGCGGGAAACCGAGTTCCCGGGTGATTAGCCCTTTAATGAGTGCGATTGTCCGCGTCGAGTCTCGATTACTCGCGAAGGATCGCGGAATAGTTGTTCGAGAGCGCGAGATTTCCCTATCTACACTTACGATTATTCTCTGTACAGCACTGGCAATAACTTAGACGCGTCTAATCAGATATTTACAGGGTGCCCGCGGGCTAGGACAATAGGCTACGATACACACACTCTATTTACAATTAAAGTCTGCCGGCCGACGACGGCACGCCCGCGCGCAAAACAATCTATGTACGGGGGACTGGTTTCGCTCGAGAGTCCCTTTGTGCCCGCGCGGGACTCGGCGATCGTCTTTTACATCGGCGTCCCCTTAGTCTTTCTCTCTCTCTCTCTCTTTCTCTTTCCCGATATCAATTGCATCCCCCGGGCCCCCTCTCACACGCGCGGAAAAGAAGCCCCGGAATCTCCGAGAGAGAAGCAGGTCGCCGGGAAGATCGTTCAACTCATCGCTCATGAGTTGGACAGTTAGAATCGCGACTCTCTTTTGCGGTACACTGAGTCCTTGACTCGCGGCTGATTTCATTGTAACTAGAACTTGGGGTAGAGAATTTGCAAAAGCGTCCGTCGATTTGGACCAGTGAAGAAAGTGTTGGGAGTAGCTGTTTTTCGAGCCAATCGATAGATTTGTGGTGGTTCGAACCAATCGGTATCGATAGATCAGTGATATTTCGAGTCAATCGGTATCGATAGATTTGCGATGTTTCGGGCCAATCGATATCGATAGACGAGCGATGCGATAGATTAGTGTTCTCCAGGGGACTCAACAATTGTTCCATCGGGAATGCTAATCCGCGATGCCTCTCGATATTACCTACTCACGAAGTTCAGTTCACCGGTGTCAAGAAGAAGAAGAAGAAGAAGAAGTGGCGATGCCGAGGGAACGAAGAATGCCAGTCGGCATTTGCTCTTGATCGGCAGGATCCGCTCTCGGTGCGGCATGCCCGATGACTTCTTCATTCAGCGCTCCAAGGTCCGCTTTCCAATTAGAGGGCCGAAAGTGCGCCTCGACGTCCCTCCACCATCGTCTCACTCAACATCCTCCGATCAGCCTAGTTGCACACTCGCCAATCGACGTACACGACTCCCGCGGGGTTCATTCCCTCTGCAGGAGCTCGTAGAGCGCGGAGATGTAAGTCTGCGCCATTTGCAGGGTCTCGAATTTACTCAGCTTCCGGTCGTTCCCGAGGCTCGGCACGACGTCCCTCAGTCTATCAAACGCGTCGTTCAGACTATTCATGCGTCTCCTCTCCCTAGCATTGGCGGCCAGTCTCCTCTTCCTCAGCACTTCCACCCCCGGGGTTCCCGTCTTCATCTTCAGCGCATCCTTGCCCTTCTGGCTCTCGTACTCCAGGCTCGCCTCTCCCTTCGGGTACCTCGACTCGACCTTCCCATTCGAGTCATCTTCAAAGGGTTCGCTCCTCGGAAGTGCGTACGACCCCCCCAGGTAAACTACCTCGCTCTTCTGTCCGTACGCATTCGCATTACTCCTCGGGAGAAATCCGTCGGGTTTCTGCGCGGGGTAGCTCTTCCCCGGGAGGAACTCCTGGGTGAACTCGAAAGCGCCGTTCTGGCTCTGCTCCAATTTGGGCATATAATCCGCGGGGTGTTTGCCGGGGTTGGGGAAGTCTGTTCTACCTGGTGGCTCGTATGCGTCGACGCACTCGCTCCTGAAGGTCGTTTTCGCATAGTCCTTGGGGAGTCGAGTGGTAGGAGTCGGTCCGGCGGCCTCTTGGTAGTAGCCCTCGTAGAAGTCGGCGAAGTTGAAGGCGCCGGGAGTGGAGGGGTGAAAAGTGCCGGTGGGCGCACCGAGTTCCTGGTACTCCTGGTGGTTCTGGTAATCGAGGGAGCTGACGCTCCCGCAACTGCTGCCCCGCGATCGCGGCGGCTGGGGGTAGATCTCCGGTTGGGTCCAGCTGCTGCGCGCGTTCGACTCGGGACTGCTCGCGGAGCCGTAGCCCTCCGAGTCGAGGAGGTCGTACTGCTGGAAGCTGGCGTAGGTCGTCATCCTGGGTGTAGGTTGATCTCGAGAGCCTCGGATGCTGTCGGTCGGCTCGAGAGATCTCTCGCGCGGAATCCCCTCGGAGTGACAGTTCACGCGAGTGGCATTTCCCTCGGGTTATCACTGTGTTCGCGGAGGAGTAAGAGTCCTTTAAAGCCGACTGTCATCCCCTGGCGAGCGCTCCAAGACTCTCAGACGGAACTCCACTCACGAAGTGGCATATTTCGGTGGGAACTCCACTCACGAATTGCCGCCGATCGCTGCGAGTCCTGGGTCAGCTGGAGTAGAAGAAGAGTGTGGGATGCTGGGTCCTGGCGGATGACCGTGTGTCTATGCTTCGCGTACGGAAGCGTTGCGTAAACTGGCTTTAGCTCGCGATCTCGTGGTCTGGACCACGCTGCCCAGTCGGTCGTCTCGGGGCCCGCTGGAGGGGCGAGAGGGCTCTCGGGCCCCAGGTGGAAGGGGGCCCGGGGAGTAGTGGAGGGAGGGCGCACGGGGAAGTGGGTATCTCTTTGTAGAAGCCGCGGGCCCGGACACGCCCCTCGTCTTCCTCGCTCGCTTCGCTGGGGGCTCTCGGTCGAGAGGCCCATTCTCAAAGGGCGAGAAAAAGAAAGCCTCTCCACCGCCAATAACACCGAACCCCTCTCGGCGCCCCCGTTCTTGACATTCGAGACGCGTCGGGCCCAATTCCACCCCTCCCACTCTGCTTCACTTAATCCCCTCATATCACAAGTCCCATCGTAATGGATCATTTGTACGTTAATTCCGCGAGGCGCGAACTCGACGATAATTATGAGGCCCTTCGGACCCCCGGGGCCTTGTCTCCCCCCCCCTCTCTCTCTTTCCCCCTTTTTCTTCTTGCAGTGGCTGTCGACGGTGGTTTACGAGATTTTAAAGACAGCGGCGCCAGAGAGCGTGGATGCGTCCGACTGCTTTATGAGGAAGGTTCCCTCGAACTCGAACCTGCTGTCTTTTCCGTCATTGGGACTTGTTCCGGGTGTAATGAGAGCCTGGCACTGCCAATGCTTTTCGAGCCTCCGATATATTGCCGCTTATGCGAACGATCAATAACGAGCGCGCGATAAACGGTTGCTATTCCTCCGGCGAGCGCGATGACGGGGGTCTAAAAAAAGCTGCCCACTCGCCGCGGGGACCTAGATTTCGTGGAGGCGCGTCACTCCCGCGTTCGCCGCGCGGCGCGCAGCACCCACGCACCGCGAAAACAGCTCTGTTTACCGATCTCATTGCTGCCGGCTATTTATAAGCGGCCGCGCAAACAGCGCGCGTTGGGATTGCCAGTTATCGCGGTAAACTCCTCGGAATCGCCGCCTGCGCCGCCAGTTTACAAACAGGCTCCAGTGGCGCTGAGTATCCTCGGGGAAAAAACCGCCAACGACCATCATCCAACTCTTCATATTCATCATTTAACGAATCCAATTCAACTTCCCCATTATTATATTGATAGTTATTATGAATACGGGCCTTATTACTAAATGATTAAGTATTGATAATTTTAATTATTCGATAGAATCCAAAAATGGAAAATCGCTCAGTCCGATTTTCCCAAGTTTTCCCAACTTGTTCAGATCCATATCCGATCCGCTAATTAAAAATCGATTTCCACGCGTAGTCGATGAGTCGTCACGGCACAAAAGAGTGCGGAAGGGTAGAACAAGCAGAGCGTTAACATGCGTTACCCAGACTACGTCGAGGCATCGACAGCTCGAGTTGGTTCTGGGCAATTCCGGCTAACCGGCGTAACCCTGGGCGTATCTCATTTGTTTTCCCTTCTTTTTCGGAAAGCTGCCGAGAGTGACCCGGGCGGGGGCGAGAGAGCGAGAGAGAGAGAGAGGCGGCGGCTTTAAGGAGCTCATTATCCTCCTCTAATACGCAACAAATAAGCCGAAAGGGCAGAGTGCGCGCGAGAGAGCTTTGAGCATTGTCGGCTTACGCCCACTGTGCCCATTTCAATTTTCGAAAAGGGTGCACCCTCCACCTTTCCACAGCTTCCTCGGCGACACGAGACTTTCCACTAGAAAATCGACTGTTCATTAATACTCATTAGAATCGAGTGTATTATTGAAAGAGTACTAGAGAGCAGGCTTATTAGAGATCCTCGAAGCCGACTGCTCGTTCTCGGAGTAATTGCACTAATAATTGAAATTGGCCGAGCGATAACGAGGTACACGGTGATTTGCCGGGAATGAAAGGTAGGAGAGATCGTTGCTCTCATTTGTCGCGGCTTGACGCGCGTCATTGAGCTGTCGATCAATTGGTCCCGTCATCCGTGGGCCCATAACTTGATGATACCAAGGCGCAATGCTCCTATAGGAAATATGAGTTTCCACGGACGAGTTCTCGCCATTACGGAGACGTCGTTCCTGGGGATCTTGATGGGAGATACGGTTGATTTAGCACGCGGCATCGCCATCGCCGACTCCTTCGCTCCTGATTGGAAGCTCGGTGATCGTTAGACGCCCGGTGATTCGCGATCCTCTGATGATAAAATGATTAGGCCGAGCCGGGATCGCCGCCAGTGGCGATTTGTATCGAAGTAATTCAGCGCGCGAGAGACTCGAGAACTCTGCGGCCCTCTCCGTGCACTTCCTGATGTAACTGTAGTTACCAGGGTGACAAGAAGAACAAATTAACGGTCCGGCTACTATGTGCTGCCAGTGCGCAAACGTCTGATAACGCGATTTGTTCATCGATTGGAATCCGGTTTGATAAAGTCCGTAAATTACTCCGGGTTATTAAATTTCAGATTACATATTGGAAATTTCTGTTTATTTTAAATACCAGTTTATTAGAATCAAAATCGACAATCTCCTTTTTAGAAAATTGGTATTACGGAATTGTTATGTGATTTGTTTTTGTCTTGTCGATGGAAAGTATCATAATCGATCGAAGGGAACTATCGATTCTCGGAGTTTGGCGATGAGTTCCAGCGGAATGATTTTGCGTAACGAACTTAATCGACAGGCTATGACGAATAGTCACGATCGGCCCACTTCGCATGACGTAAAGAAACCAGGAGTACTCTTCCATCCGATTAGTACTTGTACTAATCGTGTGGCGAGAGTGTATCGGCGCAGAGCTCTCGCAATTATCGCCTATAAATCGACGGTGGTTCGGGGAATCGAGGAGCACTCACTAGGAATCGACGGCGTTACCGGTTGCGGCAAGTACTATAACTTGGCCGGATAATAAACCAACGTTTAATCTACCAATATGAGAGAGGGTTAACCTTTCGGCATTCTCTCAACTCTTCAACTGCTCAATTACCTAATCCAAGTCCGATAAACACTGTTGCGTCGATCACGCGTTTCCTTAAAATCTCTTTCTTAGTTTCTCCACCCAAACTATTGAAATATCAAGCATTCCGATAAATCCAGTCAACTTTCGAACAATCAAAAATGTCTCAATTTCCCCACATTTCCCCAACCCGCTCGATTTCAATCTTTCCCCTAGTTTCAGGCCCAAAACATCGATTCCCCACGGGACTAGTCCCCCACGAGTTCCTGGGCCAGACGCGCACGAAGAGACGAGGATTTTCGCCGGTTACATTGTGGGCCTGATTTCCCGAGTGATTTAAGAGGGCGATATTCCTCCTCGGGGTTCATCGGGCCGGTAACAGGGGGAGATTTACGAGCGTGCGAGGCCCCTAATTAGAATCACACACCGAGGTGTCCTAATTACAGGGTAGGAAGGGGCTTTTCTAGGCCCTACCGAAAGCGCCGGGCGCTTGGGGGCGCGAAACCTCGCACCAATCCTGCCAATTCCTCGGCGCAACACTCATCAATCCTCGGGAAACTCGGCCCCGCTCGCTCCACTCGGATCCACTGGATTTACATTTCGATTAGGACTCGCAACACCCCCTCGAGCCAGTTCTGCCCACAATTGCTAAACGCTCTGCCTTTGTCTCCGATTTCTCGCGCGGCCGCCAATCGGTAATTACAGGACCACAACGAGCCGGGGAAAATTGCTTTCACGCCTAGGAGACGTTGGCTGGGCGTCGAGTTCTACTGCCATTTAGCTAAAGCAGCTCAAAAGTACTAATTACATAAGAAAACAAATATTTTTTAACCTTCAAGTCTCTGTCCCTTTCCCTTTTTTCGCATCAAAGAAAACTCATTAATTAATTTCTCAATTTTCTCTCAAGTCCAAAAAAGTTGATCAAATAGAAATAAAGAGGTAGAACATTGTATATCCGAGTAAGCGACTCTCAATTCACGAATATCAGTATAATGGATCGTTGAGTTATTCATGGGGGTGAGGAAACGGGGAAAGAAATCTCGATAGAAGAGGGCGTGATCGACGGGGCGTCGATTTCCACGTTCCAATTAATGAATAATCAATCAGACCTACTCAAGGTATAACCGCGCGAGGGAGAAAAGTAATTGGTACCCGCGCGGGACGTTATAATGCCTGTAATTGATATAGACAAGAAGCAGTGGCCGTTTCAGGAAGGCCGCGGCCGTTTTATCCTTTTCATGGGGCCGGATCGCGTCTCCTCGGTGGACGCTCAGCGGACTCTCGGCGGACGCGCGCGCCACCTTCGTAGTGCGAAGGACTGTCGCGTAATTAACAGCCGTAATAACATGTTAAGTGGGCAATAAAATGGCCGGCTCGGCTGTAATTCACGGTCGTGGCCGCGAAAGTCGCGTGTAACGAGGTAAAGATAGTCGCTGTCTCCTGGCTTGGCCCCTCGTCGAACGCGAGAGGGGGCTGGGGGGAGGGGGGCGCACCTTTACCGGAAGAGGCTTTAACGAGGATGCCTGCCTCGCCGCGATCGAACGGGAAAACGGCGATCCCTTAATCGATCGTATATTACTGACGGATCGCCTGACAAGAAGCGACAACGCGTCGACGTAAATCATATTTGTTTTGTCGGGCGGATGGCGCGACGGCCCAAAACTTGATTCGGTAACCAGACTTCGATCGATCTATCTCTTCCACTTCGTATTTCTTTAGATTCATTAAATCCACCTCGTGAAGCCTCTTTTCTATCAATAGTCAATTACTCGGTGAATTTTAATTAAGAGTCCTTTAAATCCACTAATGACCCTCTTTCATATTAATATTGTATTAATAGTATTGTAATAATATTAATATATTAATAATCTTTCATATTAATACTGAATTACTTACTAAATTTGAATTATAATTACCGGTTAACTTTTAACTCATAAAATTGCTTATCGCTAATTCATAGGATTGCTAATGAACAAGTGACACTGAAAATCTTCCTGTCGCCTGGTCCGAAAGTGAGTAGACCCACGCGGCCACCGCGCCGTCACACATTTCTATTAGCGAGAGCGCGCGGCACGAGGAAAGAGGAGGACGAGGAAGCGGACACGGGCGGCGGCGGCGCTCTTTTTGCGCGTCCCCGCTAACTTTCGAGATCGCAGTCCTTCGCCGGCCGCTAATCCGGCGATCAAAGTTTTTTCAACCGGCGAGCGCGCGCGCTCGTAAAGCACAGTCGGGAACCGTCGATCTTCCTACTCTATGCATATCGAATGCGCCCGATTTATTGCGCCCGCTTTATTCGCCACGGCGCGCACCAGAGTTTGACTTGGCAGCGATCGAGAAGAATCGCCGCGTCGTAAAGGCGATCTTTCCACCGCCGCCGCGCGCGTCGTAAAGCGGATTTATATCGCGCCTATTAATTCGCCCGGGCGAAGAGGTAATGAGGACTTTCCATCGGCCTCATCATTAACCGCGCAATTCGTCCTGACGTCCACTCGACCTTTGCCATCGATGTTTACCAACACGCGGTTCGCTCTTGAGCTCCTCTCTAAGTGTAAAGATAAAGAGTGCGCGAGTTCGATTTTCGTTATCGATCACGGGACACTGCCGTTGATTGCCCCTGGTAATTAGTGGTGATTAGTGATACATAATTCAGTCGGTCGCGTGATTAATGACTTTTTCTCAATTTTAAAAACATGCTCGATTGACAGTTAAGTGAGAGGGGAGGGAAAAATGGAAGGAAGTCGAGAAGAGTTGGAGTGTTTAGGATGGTAGGTCAAGAGAGTCTCGACTCACGTTGCAGCGCGTAGGGAAGACCTGTATTAGAGTGCGAGCGATCGCAGCCCGGATAGTTTGCAAGCATGACTAGGCGTCGCTTGGTAGCTGGGAAATCGTTAACTCACTATTCTTAGGAGCACTGGACCATTCTTATTAACCCGGTTGCAAAGCACCGAGGTAGAAGAAGACCGTTAAACTTGCAACCGTGACCACCCCGTGGTATAAATATCCACCCAGTATCCTTATCACATAATTCTATGTATTCTATAGTAGTACAATTTAATTAAGATGTAACCTTTCACCTATAATCTCATTTAATTATATTTCATAATTCTAATTACTACACTACGGAATACAATGCAAATCATGCCACTTTAAATCCTATAAAATCTACAATATCTAATGAAATCCCTCGAATTTCGAATTCACGTCTTCAACATGTCCGTAACATGTAAAAATAATTCATTTTTATTCCTCTAATTACAGGTCTGTGTTTCAGACGCCGCTAATTCGCACAATGCGAACTCGCGCGCGGAGCTTGTGATCGATCGAGCACATTGCGCGTCGCAGTGATTAGTGATTAGGCCAGCGGCGATTAGCTCGAATTCGCGGGGGGGTAATGGAGCGAAGGGGGTAGAAGAGCGCGGCATACGGTAGTGGCATTAATCGCGCGGAATACGATAGGGCCGCGGGAGGAAAACGTTATCCGCGGCGCGCGGGCTCTCCTCGACATAACGGCTGGCCAGATGCGTGCGTCGTGCCACTTCACCACCTAGGAAGTGTGTGCGCGCGAGCTCTGACACCTGCCACATCATCCTCGGCATTCCTCGCCGAAAGCCGTACGTCACGGGAGAGATGTGTACCAGCATACCGGACTGCTACTGGGATCCGCGACTATGCTTATCGCGTTACGAGGAACTGCGCTCTCCGTGGCAATTTAGACTTTGCCTGGAAATAGCTGGGGTTTGATGCCTTTGGATTTGGATCACTGATTCTTTGAAGGATGGTTTTTTTAATTAGTTGAGGATTAACTCAACTAACTTAACTTTTTATTGTAGTTTTTTACTTAGTTGAGGAATTTGTGTTGTTTTTTAAACATTGTTGAATTTTTCGTAATTGGACTGTTCCGAATGAATCACTTTTGAAGTTGGCAGTGTTATCTTGGACTAATGCGATGCCGAGCATGAGAAGGTCGAGGTTAATTCGAAGTTGGTTGGTGCGGCTTAATAAGCAGCAAGGTGTGCCAAGCGACGTGCGAAGACGGAGCATTAATTAGAGCAATTGCTTTCATTCCTGCCGTCACTCTCCCTTATCATCAGATAAGCCATGGGAATCGGGAATAATTAAGCGCACATCCTGTTTAATTCATAAATCATCTCTTAATGACTCGGCCCCGTTTGCAACGATCCCCTTCGATACTCAATGATTCTAGGGAGGGGTCATGCATCATTGTTTGGGGGAACTTCCGATAATTGAATATCGATGATCCGCGACGAATCACTCGGAGTCATTAAGTCTCCAATCCAATGACAGTGAAGTCGATGAAATTGAGTCTAAGTCATTCGAGTTGTTGGAGAATTGAGCGTGTCGGTGATCGATTTGCATTTGTTAGAGGCAAGTTTATCGGCGCATGGAATCTTGGCGCGAGTAGGACGTTAGGGGTGGAAGTAACACTCACGATTCTGGAGGGAGATTTGGAAGATTAGCATTGATAGCTGAGGGAGCGCAGCCGTCGCTGGACTGGCAACGGTCGAAATGCATGAGGCTTGTTGGCGTTTACCTCTCCTCGCGGAATACTCACGTCGGCGCGCTCGTCCTTCGCCCTCTAACTATACGCCTCGATACCCACCACTACCTACCGTCGCATCGTCATAATTATGAATCAAGTGCGATAAGATCTTTCGACATCTGCGGCCTTTCATGCCAATTTCACCTACTTTACCTACTTCGTATTTCTGGCCTCCTGGAATCCTTCTATTCATTTATCGACTTGAGTCAGAAGATTATGTCCCTGGGAGCCTGAAATTTAACATTTTTTTCATAATTCGTCGCATTGAAATCCAAAGTTATGATTAATGGGATTTGTGCAAAATTTATAGATTGGTTTATAGATATAGATTGGTTTATAGGTTTATAGATTTAATCAAAAAGACACTAGATATACAACTTGGACACAATTCTGGAATTTATTCTTACTTAAAGCCGCTGGACAAAATCCACCAAACCGTTAAGTCAAATGGTCCCAAGTGCATCGGAGTCGTGATATCTTTACGGCAAAGCTCGCAATAGGAGAGTTTTCCGCGACACATTACGAGCCGGCGCTGATTTCGTAACTGCGACCCTTAATTGCGCGTCCCGTTACGAGCTTTAAATACATCTGGCGGGGAATCACTGGGCCATTAGAGATTAGTGCTCTCGCGGTGGGGTATTATGCGGGCGAGCGTCGAACCTTGAAAAATCCTATGTTCCCCATCACTGGCGCAACCATAATGGCGATTGGATGAATGCAAATCGCTTGGCTATCGATATCGCCGGCCCCACCACCGTCGAGTATCGAAGAATCGTCGGTGAACGATCATCAGGTAATCATATGGTCATGATCTTCCCGTTAGTGGCGGTGAATAGCGAGGCTAGAACAACGGTGTTACGTGATTCCATCGAGTCATCATGCCATCTTGCGGGCTTGTAATCACTTGAAGTAAAGCGTTCTCTTTGCAGACTTCTTTCTGTGTTACAGGATGTGTGGTTCAGGAGTTTAAAAAAGTCGGACAACTAGATAAATTACTTCAATGTAGAATCCATTTTCTTATTTACGTTTCTCATTTATGAATTAATTTACTAAAAATCATTTAAGTCTTTGTTTTTTAGTGACAGAGTTTAAACTTCTCCCACTTCTCGTAGATTTATCAAATTTGAGTCGACCGAACTAAAATCGATTTTTCCGACTTGGAAAAAGCACGAGGTTCTCAATTAATTTGACACACACATAAATTTGTTCGACTAGTCCAACTCGTAGAATCCCAAGCCCTCCAGCACTATAAATGTATCGTCAGACATGCGTGAAGCCGAGCCAAGTGGGAACCTGTGCCAGTGGTCGCGTGCCGTCGTGGTCCGATGCGGCCAACGATCGCCGGCGCACATGACACGGGCGGGCACAGCCGGAATAGGACATTACCGGCATTATGCATTACAGTTGCATCCCCGACGTGCCGTCGCATCGGCGTGGCAGCGGCCACGCGACCGGCACGTGGCCCTTCGCCCCGACAACAATTCCACCGAGCAGCGAGAGAGACACGCGCCCACCGCACCGTCACGCCCCGCCGCACTCGCCCGCCCGTTAACCCTCTGTTACCCCTTGCGCGCACCACCTATAATTGTTTCAACGATGATATATCATCGAGTCATTACCGATACACCGCGCGAGCCTTTCTTCCCATTGTCAGCGCCCCTCCACTGGGATTAGGACCAGTCTCCACCGCGCGCATATGGTCCAGAGATTATTTCTTATTTCGTGAGGTTCTTTTGCTGCCTTTCGCAATCTTTTCGTATGGGACCTGTGTCGGGGCGATGGCAATCTCTTTTTGGGTGAACGAGTTTTTGTATTTGTCATAAGTCTATGGTCTGACAACTATGACGGTAATGCATTTAAAAAAGTCTTTATATATGCTATTACATAAGTCTACTTTATATATTATATTCTTCTTAAAAATGATTTCGTGTGAAAAGTGATGGAATTGAGTTGGGAATTGAAAGTTGCTTTTAATTGGCTTGTAAAATGACAAGTTTCCTATGTCTGTCATACCTTCAGTTTACGATGCTTGTACATCAGCAGGATATCACAGCGGTGCGCTGTAAGGAAGTCCAGTCCAACTCGAGCGGAGCATCGCCGAGAGAGGTGTTGCTGTTCTCATTTGTCGGGGACCAGTGTCAGCTCCCACTCGCAAATTCTACTATCAATCACCAGGGGCCGGTGGTTTTCCAATAGATGAGCGGAGATAGGGACGGTAGCACTATCACCGGACACGGCACTTCACTTAGCGGAGGAAAGTCCCCGATGACTTTCGGCCGATCGCCCTTTTATGACTGACGGCGGCCGCCCCGAGAAAAAGGGCGCACCGAGCAATTGTCGCATGAACCAGCCCGGCCGAGAGCCGAAAAAACCGCCCCATAAATCCTGGGCCTTCGCTAATGGACCATTCCTGTCGAACCTTGAGCCTCCCGCCGGAGGAACTCGCGACGTGCACCGCGTCGTCGACGGCATTGTGCCGCGTGCGATTTGACATGGCTCGCTCAAAGAGAGCAAGTTCCACCCCTTGTTCGGCACACGGGCTTTTTCACCTCGGGGAGACTAGGCCTTGAATCGACACTCGCAATAAGTACTTTATGGCTCTTGTGGAGTGTGGAGAATATTCAAGTTTAAAAAGTGACGAGTAGTTTAAATGGTTTCAAGGTTTCTTGGGTTAATTAATTGATTAATTAGTATCTTGTACTTTATAGCTGTAGTGAGGGATGGAGAATATTCAAGTTTAAAAAGTAACAAGTAGTTTAATATGTTTGAAGGTATTCTCGACTTAATTAATTAGTATCTTGTTCTCGGGAAACTTTGAAAGACGATGAGAAGAAAAATGATTTAAATCAGCATTTCTGAACGATTTTATCAATTATTGCAACATTGAGAGAAATTGGTCTACTTTCGAACCTACGCCACGCGAACGTACCCGGAACTCTCGGTTTAAATAGAAATCCCTCTAGCTCTCTTACGGTACTCGACGCACTAGCTGCGAATATTGGTTCCACTTTTCCCGTCCGTTAGGTACGCGCGAATTAACGACTTAACTCCCCGAGTAAACCGCAGCCGTCCTTTTACGCGACGCGCTCTATCTGCCTCCGGGAAATAAGAGATTCCGTGGAAACTCATCCGATTGGCCATTAAAAGCGCATGTAAACGAGCGCGGCGCTCGGGAGATTCGAGTGCCACTTTGCAGCCGAGGTTTGCGGCGAACGACCTCAAGGATTTCAGGCCTCGAAAACTAATCAAGGTGGGTTGGTTTGGAGCAACGAGGAGCCGGGAGATTCGGCTTCTTTTTGGTGCGCTATCGCTGTTGGATGGCTCGATCGTAAATTAGCTGGGCCGATGACGTGTCGGGAAGGGGGGCCAGGTTATGGGGGGCTCGCCACATGGCACGAGCCTATGGGCCCGGAGAATAATGTGGTATCCGTGCCGGTAGTGATAGCTGTGGGGTGGTGCCATTGAGAAGTCAGTGTCATCTGTTGCATCGGTTACATCCTGATCGGCAGAGCGTGACCGGCCCTGCCGCCCTTTTATACCCTAATTCGCCGTACCCTCGGGATTAATTGCTTTCCAATTACTCGCTCGGGAGTTGCTTGCGCAACATTCTTACGGAACTAGTTTATAATGTTCTATCTTCGAAATTTAATCACATTTAATCAATAAGAAAGTCGCAAAAAGATCATCTAAATATTTTACTTAAAAAATGTAAGAAATTTCGATTCATCAGAATGTTCGCAATAAACTTTCTACCAGAGTTTTACACTATCAATATTACTCGGAGAACACATTCGAAAGGATGATTATTCTCCGGAGGAAGGATGGTCCGTCGAGCGACATATGTTGAGGCGGTGGGCGATTGTCGGGCGAGAGGCGCAACCCTTCCGTCAATCCTCCGGTGATCCTCGACGGGAACACTTGGCACGCGTGGACTTTCCTTTGCGGATCGCGGCGCACCGTTCACGCCCCGTCCTCATCCTCGAGCGGCGAGGAGGCTGTCGGATGCCAGGGCAGAGCACACACTCATCTGCGCTCATCTGCCGCCGGCCACCTTTCCGACGGCGGGCGCGTGCCGTCTGCGAAATCCGAGACCACTCGCCTCTGCCGACGCTTTTCACATTGTCAGGGTGAATCGCGCGCTACGGATCTGGCTGCTTTCGAATCTCATTTTGTTCGGGTAATTACCAGGTGAGAATCTGTGTGGAGTTGAGAAATGGACCAAGTTTCGAGTGTGCGAATTAAAAGATTATTGAAAATTGTATTTATTATAAAAATAGATTATTGAAATATATTATAAACATGGGTTATTGGAAAATGTATTGTGTATCATAATATGTGAAGGGATGAAATGAATATGAAAATGGATTATTGAAGAATGTGTTATATATTATAAAAATAGTTTATTGAAAAATGTATTATATCGCAACGTCATCGTGTTAGGTTTAGGATTTTAATTCACTGATATTTAAGAAATGAGCGCGAATTTGAAACGGCGATGGATCAGTCACGTGTGATTCTTCGATAGCCACAACTATGTAACTCGAGTCTGTTCGAATCAGCGCGCGTTTGCGCCGGCGCGTGACGAAAAGTTATTTGCTTACGTTTCTTACTTTTGCCACACAGCACCGCCAGGTGGTGCACGCACGCCTTCCTTCTCTCGCAAGTGCTCGCAGTAGGTATTGATTTGTATAAATGCACTGCGACAAGAAGAGTCTGGCGGTGGGGTGTCCGAAGCGTCACTGGAACCGACGGTCGTCTTTCCGTTTCTTTCCGTTGGTGCCCCAATCGTTTGCGACATTCGCGGCACTGGTCACAACTCCGAGTTGTTGTCACAACTCCGAGTGTTAGACCTTCCCAGTCCTTACCCCTTGTCCGACCCCTCTGTGCAATTGGGGATTTCCGGAAAGTGGCGCCGGCTTTCTCGAGCCCCCCAAGTGCAATCTTGAGCCCAGGTGGGAAAAAGGGAGACGCGCGTCCCTCACCTAGAGAGGTCCAAGAAAAACACCGGACTGGGGCGCGGGGCTTGAATAGCACCAAGTCTTCCCTTCGGCTAATTGTGCTTTTTTCCTTGGTTAGCGACAGCGCTGATGAGGCGTCAGTGACGCGACTTTGATCCCCCACTTTTGTCCATTTTGCTCAGACACTTTCGCATTCCCCTCACTTTCAAGGAACACGCGCTTCTTTTGAAAGCCAGTGGACAGGGTAGAGGTCGGGGCCAAGGGAGTTCTTGAGACGAATTTTGCCGGCGCAACTCGCCCCGGACCGGAGAAAGAGGGAAAGTTTAATCAGCGGGAGATAGGGAAAGGGGTTAACGAGTTCTGTGGCGAAATCTTTCGACACGGAGTCAGGTGGCGGGAGAGTATCGGTAATTGGGGCGATGCGGCTGCCGCCGCTCTTGACACCATAAGGGTAGCGAGGTGTCACGAGTCCCCTGAGCACCGAGGATCATCCTGGAACGAATTCCTCGACGAACCCTTTTCAGGACCAAGAGCCTCTTGGGACAAGGTTCCTTCCTCGCTTCACTGAGCCGGGTAATCTGGGTGTAATTCCTCGACAAACGCTTGCTCCGCTCGGAGCATTGTTCCTTGGTATCGATTTCTCGGTGATTTTCCAATTGCCTGGGAAATGTGACTGCGTGGTTAGACAGTGTAAAGCGTGCGGATTCGACAGGGTTTCAGGTTTTCCGGGTTGAATCGTATTAATTGGTCAAAATTGGATGATTCTGTTGGCTTGGAATTATTTTGACTGTTTGCTGATTTTCGACAGAATTTTGGAAAACTGTTTCCGTACGACGCAATTATAGTTTGTGGTCGACTAATTGCATGGGGAATCTTGGTTTTAGGGCTGAAACTGTGGAAAAATATCGAAATCGGGCAAGTTGGAAACATTTCGAAAAATGGAAAAAATGAGAAGGGTAGGTATGGAAAAATTTGCAAATTTTCGAAGGTTCCCGAAATCGATCGAATGCTCAATATTTCTTCACTTCAAGCCCAGAAACTAAGATTTAACACCATCTTTACAACTAGTCGAAACATCGAACCCAGCTTTCCCCAAAACTCACTGAGATTTCTTTCCCGATTGGACACGGCGAATGTGGAAGCCTCACACACTACCGATTCCCTCGAAAGAGTTTGTTTTGGCCGACGGCGGACGCTTGGCGTGAAGAGTCGTGGCCGTCACGAATCCTACCTGCGTCGGCTGCGGAGTGTAGGATTTCGGAAAGTCCATCGTCCCCGTCACGCCCTGAGTCCTGGTGGGCGTCGCAGATCCACGGGGATCTGTCGCGCCGCCGCGCTCTCCTTCGGCCCTTTCCTCACTCGGGCGCATTCTGCACGGAGATGCTGCCCTTCTGTTTTCCACCGACGGCCACTCATGTAGCCCTTTGTCACCGGGTTGTCTCCGCCAAATCGATTACACGGAATCGAGAGATGCCTGATTGGCAACGAGCTCTACCTGTCGCTGGTTCCATGGAGATGTTCTCTGCGCTTGATCCATCATGGGATTCGTCGAGTTGTCACGGAGAGTTGTTTCACAATCGAAACTTGTGAAACTTTAACTCCATCGATCATACATTCAACCACAATTCCACGAAGCTCACTAATATTGCTAAATTCGAATAATACGATTCAATTTACAAACATTTATTTAACTTTGGACAATTCGACGTCGAAAATAGTAAATCGACAAAGTTCGATGGAGACTTGAGATGGAGATTTGATGGAATTTAGCAATTTTAAAGTCAGTTTCCTCGAATAATCAAATATCCTTAATTACCAGGACTCACAAATTAGAATCCCATTTTAGGACCAGAAGAGACGTTCCAAGATTTGAGAAGAACGATCATGCGAAACCACTAACAAGCTCTATTGTACGGCACGCGCCGCTGTCCGCCCACATCGGCGATCGTTTCACTACGAACTTGCTAATCTGGCAAAAGGGTTGCCGATCGCTGCCACTCTCTTCCCTCCCTTTGTCATTCGATAGTTCCCTTTCGGCCTTTCACCTCCCCCGAACACTTGGAACCACTCCTACCAGAAACCCATTAGCCAACATAATTACAGAATCGACCCAGAAAAACCAACCAACTAGTGGAAAAGGTGCTTTATTTACAATATTTTACAAATTTCGATCAATATCTACTTGAATCATTATTCTAAGGCTTCCTTCGGATCTTTGGACGGCGTTGCTTCGATTATTATATCAATACATCATAAATCCAGCTTAAAATTTAACGATTTACAATTAATAGTTCTTAGATCTACTTACAATTGGGTCCGTCAATGGTAATCCTTTGGCTGTTCTTAATATTAATTGTATTATTATTCTACCAACGATAGGATAGTCAGTCGCAGATCATATCACATAGCGAACATTCCGTGTAAAGTTCGGGAAAGTCAATAAATAGTAATCGCGTCGAAGCTTACAACTAACTTTGCAATCAATAACCTAATAAGTCGTATCAAGTCGTCGAACAAGCTCACACGTCTAATGTCTAATTAGCGTTACGTGCATCTTATAGTCTTTGGATCGTTAGCCGTCTGTTCTTAGGGCTCTAAGAGTAGCTAGTTACAAATAAACAGCCTTAAAGTACTAGGTGTACTAGATCGACACACATCAGATTGCAGTCCAATAATCCTCTTTACTCTAATTACGATTAATTCGCAGTCCATAAAATAGATCAATTTTTACAATATCTTGGTTTCGAAGGATTGGTCGATGAACGCTGGTCATTACGAGGTGAACTTCCTGTAAGATGGAAAAGGTGAGCGAAAGGAGTTGGTGGAATCCTGGAAAGAGGGAAATTCTCGCTCACCATTTGCCGTCGTGTCTCTGGAGAAGGTCGCAGAGGGCGGCGATGTAGGTCTGCGCCATTTGTAGGGTCTCGAACTTGCTCAACTTGTGGTCGGCGCCCAAGCTCGGCACGACTTCGCGAAGCTTGTCGAAGGCGTCGTTCAGTCCGTTCATGCGTCGTCTCTCCCTGGCGTTCGCCGCGAGCCGTCGACGCTTCATGACGTTCGGCGACGGAGGAATCTCGCGGGTCCGCCGGCGGCCTCGCCTGGGACTCGAAGTCGGTGAGGCTTGGATCTTCTGTGTAAGAACGTTTAGAGTTTTGAAATTGTATAATTATTCTATGAATTTGGTAAATGGTGAATAGTAACCTGGGACGGATTGACTTGGTCCCAACAGTTTCTTCTTTGGTCCGCGAGGATTTGCATTGGTTCAGGGTCCTCAATGGGCTGGTACTTCTGCTCTTGCGGTGGCGTCTCGTAGCAATAAGTCGGCAGATGATACTCCACCGAATTCTCTTCTTGCAGCATTGACCCGGGCGATGCTGTGTGGATTACGTGTTGGGCTTCGTACCTGTGAAACACAGACGCACATTTTCCAGTCGAGCTCCACGTGTACTTCGCGTTAAATACACTCGACTCGTCTTGTAACATGATTTCAATATCACAGAATACCAAAAAAGTTTTTACTTTTTAACCGTTCAGAATTCTTAGGGGTTTTTAAGAAAACCCTTGCAAATAATATAATAAAGAGAAAGTTTTTAACCACGTTGGAAGACGGTTGAGGGTACTAGGCTGATCCTCTAATGTTACCTCTGCGGCGTAACAGGTGTCAGGATGCCAAAGGTGCTTCTGTCGTAGGGCTCGGGCGTCCTAGAATACTTGGGGATGACTTCCCTCCCATAAAGAACGGGCTCGTGTTCCTTGCGCGGAGTTAACTCACTCTCGTGACCATAGGTCTCACTATAGCCCAACTTGATAGGCTCGTAATCCGGCGAATTGTACGGCGAAGGATAAAGGGTCTCGTAGGTCCTCGCGGTCCCTTGGTAGGGCACATTCATCATCTCCGGGGGGACCTGGTACTCGTGGTGATTCGAGAGCAGAGCCATTTCCTCTTCTTTTCTTACACAACCAACACTGATCCCCAACTACTCCAAATCCACAACCAGGAATGAACACTCAGACTTCTCTAATCACAGAGTCAACATTTTCCCTCAAAGTCAACTTGGCAGGTGAATCGATGCCAATCGAAAGTGACGAATTCCTTTTCTCAGCAAGTCGAGCAGCCTCTCTCTCGAGCGTCCTGCACTACTTTCCGTCGACAAGTTGCATCACTGATACCAACTATGTATCCTCATTGTTCTTATACTCGTTGACTCCGAGTGGATGATCGGCGGCGTACACTAAGATCGGCCGACTCTCGGAAACGTGCCGCGGCACTTAAGTAACTCTCTCGCGCGGCGAGGAATAAGAGTCAGAGCTGCGAGTGATAGTCCTGTACCAGAAACGTCGCGGTTTCTTTACGACGGCGGCACATGCCTGTCGGAGTGTCGAAGCCGGCCGAGCACGTGGGCCGGAGAGTCGATCGGAGAGATACTCTCTCTCCGGGTGCGAGAGGTGAGGTCTCGCGACGGCGGCGGCGGCGATGGAGTGAGGCCGATCCTCGCGGCGGAAGGGCTCGAGTTTGAGTGTGGCGCGTGCCGGATCGGCCTTCAGCACATCAACATATGCTTCCCACTACGGTTTATGGACATTCTGGATGGTGCACCTGGTGCAGGGCCCACTCGCCGGCCCGAGCGGCGCCCCCCTCTTTCTCCCTTTTCGCCCGGGAGAGGCCTCGCGGCCCACCGAGCCCCGAGGGGACCACCTTCCACCACCACACCCAATCGCGCCACTTTGTTCTTTGGAGGCTCGTTCTTGGGTCCTTGGCTTGATACTGACTTCGATGTGCTGGAATCCTGGAATCGATAGTCCGATCGAATTTTTCCATTAAAGTTGAGAGACTTATTAAAGTCTTAATAAGTTAAACTTAAAGTCTTAAAGTCTTAATTGATTTATTATGTATTCGATTATTATTTTATTTCTTATAAACCGACTAGTTTATTAAACAGTGGATTTATTAAATGAATGGTTAATCTTGTAATGGTAGAGCAGAGAAATGTGAAGGTTGCTGGTGGGCCCAGTAGAATGGGGACTCCGCAGTCAGACGAAGTGATAGATCCCGGCTGATTAGTTTAGCAGAGTAGATCGATTTTCGCGTTGAAATGAGAGTTGATGGATGGCCAGTGGGTCTAGTTAGTGATGGGCTATCAAAGATCCTCCGCTGACGATGCACTGCGCGCGGCCGAAATTTATTTCCAATTTCCGATTTTCCGGAGAGGCTCCTCGCCTCTACCGGGAGGTCGAGCGACAGATGCTTTTATAATGGAGCTCCCGAGCGCTATAATTATCTCGGTGCATACGTATCCGCGTTTCTTCCTTTCCACCTTCCAACTAAACACCAAAAACCATATGTTCATCCGAATCTCTTAACTACCCTCAACTCACCCTTTCCACCTCCGCCAAAATTATTCAGTGAAAATTACTTTCCACCATTTTACCCAGATGAAAATATTGCGCGGGAAGAAATCGGGGCTTTTAAATTAGAGGGGGCAGAAGAAGAAGAGGAAGGTAGTTGGGGTAGCTGGTATAAGGCAACGGTCGCGTGCTACTACCTCGGGCGAATCGCCCCGAGATAATTAGCGATAGAGATCTCGGGAGCGGGACTCTGCGGCGGGGCGCGTGCCGTTCACCTAGGAGAGGAGAGCCGCAAGGTGTTGCCACCCCGGCAACCGAGGGAGATCCCCGGATAAAGAGCGGCCCCGGAGAAACAAAACCGTCTTTCGGAAGCACTCGCGCGAGAAGACATACTGTCCTCCCGATAATTAACAGTCTTTATCCCGCTCTCGGCCAGCTCCCGATTCCCTCTCTCTCTCGAGAGAGAGACGCTCTTCGCTTTGACTTCGACCGCCGCACTTAACGGCACTGTTATCTCGCAAGGACGAGGCCCACGTGCCCTTACTCCTCCTTCACAATTCAAAATGTGTGCTAACTAATGTACTGTCGCTACTGTCTTTGTTAATGATTGGTGCAGAATATTTTCGGGAAAATTGTGGAAATCACATTTGACATGAAAGTATAGGTAGAGTAGAGTATTGGATACTCGGAGATTTAATTGGATTATACCAGATATATATTGATCTGCATGCTTAGACGGATCATCTATATATATAGAGGATATATATATATACAGATATATACATAGAGGATATAATATATATAATAGATAATATATATGTAATGGAATAATGAATGAAATAAATCGTACACGAGTGATTAACGTTTCAATCCACCAAACTATTGAAAATACGATTACCTAGTGACAAATGCGTCCCATCCAATCAGGATCCTCGACAGCTCCAGCTCCAAATTGATCACCAATCGATCAGCACTTACTCCTCTCGGCTCCGAGTGAAAAAGAGCGCGCAAGTGGTCGCGTGCTCCCCTCGGTTGTTAGGATCAAGGCGCGCTTTTATCGAGTTTCGAATGACTTGTTCGGGCGATGGCCGAGCCAAAATCAATTAGTGAGTGCGCCCAGGTGGGCTGCGGGGCGCGTGCCGAGTGGCTGATAGATCGGCCTCGCTGTCGCTCCGGTAACGACTATCCGCTCTTTCTCTCCTCGCCGCGAGAGAAGAAAATCGCTCCTCGAGGGCCATATGGTGGGCGGCGGCCCGCTGGTCCCGATCATCCCCCAAAGATGCCCCACCAAATCGCATCGACTCGCCCCCGGAATATCCTTTAATGCGAACCTTTCCACTGAGGAGAGTCATTGGTGCTCGAGGACTTGACCAACACCCTGGAATGTCATTGGAATTGTTAGCTAATGGATTGAGGAATTGGAGTAGTGCCCACTCTTGGCCAACGATTTTCTTTCCTTGTTTTGAGAGGATTAAGATTTTTTATGTTTAATTTGATTATTAAGGGTTTGGTTGGTAAAGAATAATCGTTGCTCGATGGAAACCACGGGAAGGTGGTGGGCCAACTTCCATCGGGAAAGGATGGGGATTTGTGGGAAAGGGATATCTCTAGTAATCATAGATAAAAAATCATTATATTATATAAACCATCCGAACTCCTCGAATTTCAAACAGACAAATATCTATAACTCACTAAACAGACCCTTGTGAGTGAAATACTCATCGGGCTGGAACAGTTGTCTATTACCCCGGCCAATCGGCCCAGGATAATTAGCATTGTACGTTCGAGCCGACTCGAGACAGTCGCAAGGTGGTGCCGGGAACGCGCGGGAGATGCCGGGATAAAGGAAAGCCGAGGGACGAAAGAGCGGTGCCGAGAGCACTCGGACGTGAAGACAGTCGGCACCGACCGAGAGACTTCAATTAAACTCCCTTTTACACCGGAGCCTCGCTTTCACTCGACTACTCGTTCGATTCAGACTTTTATTTCTCATCCATCATTTTACTCTTAACAATCCTTCCAGTAATCGGTTTTCCCAGTTTCCTAGTGTCGCTGGTGGTTTAATGTGCTATTGAAGAGAGCAGAGGACCGTGAAGTAGGAGAAAGAAGTTCGGACAACCTGAGATACCAAAGTGACACTTTTCAAAGGTTGAATAATTGAAAAGAGATTGTGGGGAAAATGATTGGAATTGAGACTCACCGCGCTGAAGTGCTCGAGATTCAAAATGTAGAGTTTGCCAGCTGTTAATTGTATGGGAGACAAGCTTCGGCGTAACATTATGCTGAGCAGTCGCCTCGTGTTGATAGAAGAGTTGTACCACTTGCCATCGGTTCTGTCATGGAAATATCAAGTTTGGTAAGAATTAATCGGAATCTTGTGGAAAAAAACGTACATATCATCGAAGACTCGTGCACTGTGATCCGCCAATTGTTGACCGGGCCAGGTGCCAAGAAGAACAATTGATAAAAGGCAAATACTGAACATGATGTATCGCAGGGACTCGTTTGGATTCTCCATCTGCATTACCGCCTGAAAAACTGAGAGTTAATTAAACTCCGCACTGGAAATACTTTCTTAAGTTGATGTCCCACTGACTTGAAACAGTGTGAAGCTTATTCCAACCATGTTCAGACCCAGTTGAAAGACATTCGCCAAAGAGTTCGCGTCCTCCAGATCCTTCGCATATCTTTTGAACACCAGAGAATTGAAATCCATTTTTTAATTAACACTTTTTCATATTCTTCACTTCCATAGGCGAATACTAACTGCAAGATATGTTTGTGGAGAATCACACACTCCCTCGCAAGCATGTAAGGGTGGTCCTCCTCCTTCAAAGGGTGCAATTCCACGTCGTCGGTAGTTCCATTTGCAAACTCTCGAATACGTCGGCTAAACAACGTTTTTATTAATTACGAAACCACGGAATTGAAATGGTCAAATTCCTATTTTCAGAAGAAGAACTTAATAATTGTTTGAAAATTGAAATCTACCCCAAAATCTGGCAGAGTCCGCACTCGTGCTGGATGTAGCACATAGTCATGCAGTCGATGCCGACGACGATGGTGACGAAGCCGAGGGTGGTGAAGTAAGAGTGTATTAGGACTAAATAGTAATACTTGTCGGTGTCGACGAAGTGATCGACGCGAAAGACGAGCGGTCGCTCGCCGGATATGTTGTAGAGGCCGATCGCGTCAGCTGCAGTCAGGACCGTCGGCACCACCAGGAAGGACGTCATTGTCCCATACAGCGAGGCTACGAATTAACCCCTCGTTTTCTCTCATACCTACTTCCTCGCCCACTTTTATTCCGACTTGTTCCTTCTCGGCCAATATCGCCGCACTCACCGGCGTAGTAGAGGGTCACCTTCCTCGCGGTCCCGTAGCTTCGGCAGAGCACGTTGAAGTCGCTCGACACCTTGCTGAAATACGTCCAATCCTCGAGCATTGTGCCGAAAAGCCGTTTCATCTGAAAGTTCGAATATGATTCCGAAAAACAAGGGGGATTGAAGTTTGAAGGGAATTGAAGAGGTTTCGAGAATCCGAGGAACCTGAGTGTAGTTGACGACGCAATTGATGTACTTGCATATGCACATCAGACTTATAATGAACGGTGCGAATCCTTCCATGACCACGTCGATGTCCGAGTGTTTCCATGCCATTATCACACCTCCACCCTAGACCAGCGCAGACACTCGTTTCAACCGCAAACTCAAACTACCCAAACTTTGTGTCATTCAACATCCAAATATTAATTCATAAATTAATAATAACATTTTTTTATTCAAATTGATAATTAATAGAATTCTATTAATTAATCTTTTAATTTTTAATTAATTAGTCTAAAAATTAATTAAAAAATAAGTAAAATCGAACGAAATGATATTATTTTATCAATTAATTACTTAATATTAAACGAAATTATGAAATTACTTGAAGCAGTGCCTGAGCAAAGACGACGGGTGCGAAGATTCCCGTGACGACGATCCTCTCAAAGGTACTCTGTTGAGGCCACTGACCAATGATCCTCAACAGATACTTGTTATACCGCAAATACTCATACTGCGAGTCTTCCATTTCGACCAACTGTCCCGTCGCCTTTCCCGTCGCCGACTGAAGTTTCCGTCTCTCGAAAGTGAACTCGCGGAAAATTCCCTCGAGTTTTCGCGTCCGCCGCCGTTTAAGGGCTTTACGTATTCCCTTTGCGGGTGCGGTTGCCGGTGGCGAAGGGGCGCAGTTTCATTGCGGCAATCAGTGAGAATAAAGAGGAGCGAGTGGGTGGTCTATTGAATTGACGGAAAGCCCTGTTAAACGCTCCGCGCGAATTAATAATCCATTTGGGAAGCGATGTGTCTGGCGTGACTCTGCTCGCTCTGCGCCGGTGATGACTTGCCAGCAGTCATCGCTACTATTCGCCCATTTGTCGGGAGACGCTCCGGAAATTCGCTGGGATACCTGCGCGCTTCTCCAGGTGAGCGTCGCATAATGTTAATAATGCTAAAGTTATTAGTCGAATTTCAAAAGACATTGAAATTAATTGTTTCTTGTGCGAAAAATTAATAGTTCGTGATTGATTGAAAGTGGAAGTGAAAGAGTTTAATAAACATTAACGAAAGTAAGGAATAATTCAGATCTTTAATACCACTTTCTACAAACACCCGAGAACAACGATTAAACTATAGATTCTTCAACAAACATTCACAACATTAACATCGTCGAGAGATTGTCTGCTTTCGCGGGAAGAGTGGCAGGTTCCAATACTCAAAGTCACTGCATCGATCGGAGAACGGTGAAGTACGAGAAGGATGTCCGCAAAATCTATCGAGGCACTCCCGAAGGATCGCAATTACAAATCTCGGAAATGAGTTATGTCATCCGCAACTTACCGCGGCGAAGCTCTCAAAGTTCAAGGCATAGATTTTCCCGGCTGTTAATCTCAGTGGTGTCACAGACCTGAGCATCATTATGCCCAGGATCTTCCGGGCGCCCAGCGACGCCTGGTACCACTTGCCGTTCATTCTAGAATTTTCCAATGAGATTGATATTGAATTTTTTTAATAATTTCGAGTATCCTGATATATTGCGAGTAGCGTACGTATAGTGGAAGATGCGCTCGGTGTGGTCGGACAATTGCTGGCCGGGCCAGGACTCGACGAAGACGACGCTCAAGAGGCAGACGTAGAATAAAATGTATCTTAACGCGTCGTTTGGATTCTCCAGTTTCATGACGACCTGAGAATCGGTGGTATTTTAATTGGAATTTATATGGAGTTATTAGAGTGATACTCACTTGAAAGAGGGTGAAGCTTATGCCAATCATGTTCAAACCCATTTGCACCAGGTACGATGTCGCATTAGCCTTTTCCAGTTTCATGGCATACCTTATATCGAATCAAAATCAGAAAATCAATTCTTTTCTACCAGAATAGAATTTAATACTCACCACAATATTTCAAAGAAATACTAATAAACAGACATCGGTTGAATATTTGAAAAAATGCGAATAAGAAACTTTTACAATTTAACTAACTTGATAATATGATTATGCAAAATGACACAATCTCTGACGTTCTGGTAGGATCGATCCCGATCTTTCTCCGCTCTCAATTCCACGCTCATCCCGCCGTCCTCCTCCAGAAATCGTTCCAGTCGATAACTAAACAATTCCCCAACCAAATTAAACCAAAGATTCCCCTCGCTTGTCAACAGACTCGTCCACCATACCCGAGAATATCGCACATGGCGCATCCATGCTGGACATAGACAACGATCATCGAGTCAATGGCGACGACTAGGGTGACGAAGCCCAGGGTGCCAAAATACGAGTGGACCAGGAGCGCATAATAGTACTTGTCGGTGTCGAGCAAGTGTTCCAGGCGGAAGACGAGGGGCCGCTCGCCGGACGCGTTGTAGAAACCGAGGACATCAGCTGCAGTGAGAACGGTCGGCACCGCGCTGAACGGTGCCATTGTTCCGTACAACGAGGCTACGAATTAACCAATTTCTCCACTTCCACTCGAATTCTCGTTTTACGTAACTAATTTGCAGCTCTCGAGGGTTGGTTGAGAAAAAGTCGAATTAATGTTAATCTATCGAGTCACCTGCGTAGGTAAGAGTAACTCTTTTCGCGAGATCGTAGTTCCGTCGAAGTAGAGTCAGTTCGAAGTCCGACTTGGGGTAAACTTCCCAATCCCTTCGTATCGCGTGGAAAAGTTCGCCTATCTGGATTTAGAATTTAAGTTGGAATCGATTTATGAATCGAATTCAGTGGAATTGATTTTGAAAGAATTAGACCTGTTGGTAGTTGACCACACAATTGGCCAGTTTACAGAGGCACATGCAGCTAATGAGAAACGGAGAGAAACCCTCCATGCCTGCGTCCATGTCAGCATTGTAGAGTGCTGTTACAATTCCACCACCCTGAATTATGTCATAGTATAGATATAGAATATTGTTATTTTTGAAAAACCTTGACACAAATTTGCACATGCCAAGTTCTAAAGTTAGAGATGCAAGTTAATTAATTAATGAACCTGTGGCATCTTTGATTGAAAACTTGGCTTTCTTGTGTGATATGATTTCTGAAAAATACTCTGCCAATTTACCTGGAGAACAGCTTGAGCGAGGACGACGGACGCGAAGAGAACCGTCACGACAACCCTCTCAGTGGGCTTCTGAAGCGGCCACTGTCCTATAATCGACAGCAGATACTTATTATACCGCAAGTATTCGTACTGCGAGTCCTCCATGCCGGCACCGCTAATTCCTCGTTATTCTCCCCGGAACAGGACTATTTTCGCCTCTTCGACCGCGAGGGCGGCGAGCTCGCTTGCAAACTCCGCGTCATTTCGTATTCCGTTTGCCGGCTGTCATTAGCGATAATCACCGCGCCGATTCTTTCGATCGTCGAGAGAGGGTGAAAGTGGTAGCAAGTGGACTGTTGAATAGAGCACAGTGGGAGAAGTTGGAGAGGAATTATTCCGGCGACAGTAATACTTGGTCGTCGTCATTGCAGCCCTGGGAAGGAAATCGGTTTGGTAACTTCGTATCAGGTGAGAGGAATTGTTTAATAAAAACAGCGAGGCTCGGTATTGAAAATATTCATTATATTTATTTGCCATACACTTTTGCTCGCAGCACCTGTCGCTCGGATGCGAGATCGAACTCCATAAGTACACAAGTGTGATAACAAAATAGAACCTGTTTCGCAGTCGGATGTCTCGGAAGAGTCAACGGTGAGTATTCGTGGGAGATCTAGAGTCTCCGTTCGAGTGGTAGAAGAATAATTCCCGAGGTTCTATACTGATGCGATCGAGACTCGCTTATTGTGACGACACACACAGAGTTTGATTCGGATTTCTTCTAAGCGAGTCCTTAGAAAACGGGGAGTATTTATACACGCGTTGCTAATAGAGGTATTAACGCTCGGCAGACGAGGCTGGAATCGAATAGGATGGGAGTTGCAGTCTTCGAGATCGAAGTCATGAAACTCTTCAATAGCACCATATTAGTAGATTTCGTTAAGTACGACGCCCGTCAGCTGGACAATTCCGCCCACCTTCCCCCATCCTCTCCCTACGCGTTCAAACCAAGTGAAACAATGATTCGACTTTTCTGAATTACGAAAATCAAGTCTCGAGCTTTTGATGCTCCGGAGAGCTTAGGAGATGTTGCATATGTTGGTCTGGTGACGGGATTTGCTACCCTTCGCCATGGAGAATCCCGGACAGCATTGATCCTGCTGCAACAATAGCTGAGAACTCCTCGCTTCGCTAGTGAACTCGCTCTTGTACGTGTTGCTCCTCGGGCGATGCGCGACAGTCTCAACAGGATTCTTCAGAGCGGCGACTGTGCAGCTTTGCGAATCCTCGGAGGACGAGCTAGCAGTCGCGTTTACATTCAACTCCGGCTTCGAGTGGACTCCGATCGCCTGGCTCTCTCTTCGCGGCGAGAGACTATCTCTATGCTGTCGGAAATGTTGCTCGGTGTCGCTAAGTAGAGAGCCGAACATGTCCGTTGTCCTGGTGGTCATGGCGCTCATCGAGTTCGAGCGGCACTCTGCAATCATGCGACCTCATTAGACCTCAAGCCACAGAACTTCCGCACTCGGCGAAACCTCTTACCTTTGGTCTCCGAGTTCTTAGTCGGCGAATTCGCGACCGACCTCCTCGCGACGTCCTGGAAGGTGATGGGGGAGTAGATCCTCCTCTCCTCGGAGAGGAAGTTGGAAGGATCCTGTTGCGAGGGCGAGGTCACCTTCGAGTCGCGTCTCGACGAGGTGCCCGTGGTACTTTGATTATCGAAGATCGAGGGGCTCGTGAGGCTGACCAACGCGCCCGACGAAACTCGCTTATCCGAGTTCCTCGCGTGCCACTGCGGCGGCTCGTGGATAGTGATCCCCTTGGTCGTCGAGGACCTGTGCTCCCGCTTCTCCAGCCAGTACGTTTTCATAGTACCTATTGGGGGAAGATGAATCTCCGGATTGTATCTGTGAGATGAGCCCAGACTCTCCAACGCCGCTCGCTGTCTGAGAGTACCTTTGCCTTTCACCTCGATTTCCCCGCGCTCCTTAACTTTGTACGAGGGCGAGAGGAGTTCCCTTGTCGACTGGGATATGTGGATCATCATCGTCTGGCTGGTCGCTTCCATCCGCGAAGCAGTGTTCACCGAGTCACCGAATAAACAGTACCTCGGCATCTTCAATCCGACGATCCCGGCGACAACAGCTCCGCTATGAATCCCCACTCGTATTTGCAAATGCAGCCCTGCAAAAACGCACTCTATTAGTATATAATAATCAACTCAATTTCTCTGTATTAGTCAACCTGTCGAGCGGTCCTTGAGGTCGGTGATGGCTTCGACCATGTCCTGTGCCATGTCGCAGACCCGGTCGGCGTGGTCGTCCTCCTTCACCGGCGCCCCGGAAACCACCATATACGCATCGCCGATTGTCTCCACCTGGACACCGGGGTTCATCGTTTAATGGAAGCCTCGGGGGAGGTGGCGGAGAGAGTGCGAGAGAGTGGCTAGTTCGGAGAGTGTCGGCGGCGTAAGGCGAGTAGAAGCTAGTGCTTAATACCTAAGGATACCTTGTACACCCGGTTCCTCTCGGTGAGCGTGTCGAAGAGAGAGTACATCGCGTTCAGCATCGAGACCACTTCCATCGGCGTGATCCTACTGCAGATCTCCGTGAAGGCCACCACGTCCGAGAATAAGATCGAGACGCTGTCGAACATCTGCAACCGAGTTGGAGAGGGTCAGAATACAAGAGGAGAAGCCTGGAGAAGCTCTCCGCGATTCTAGGTAATGATTCGACGACGGATATTTATGCAAATGAGAAATCTCTGGGTGTATGAGAGTGTTAGAGCTCCAAGGATTCATCTATGAATTTTGTATTTTATATTTTAGCTTTCGGAATTCGATCAGTCAAGAATCAAGCGAATCGTTCGCTTACTCGTCGAATAAGAGTAAGAAGATTATAATTGAAAGAAATCTGCCCAAGGAGAATTGACAGTTGCATAAATCTCGGCGGTCTAATAATGACAAGTTTAATGGTATTGTCACATATTCTTGTCGAGAAAAAGGATTCGATGTTCCTCACGTGAACGCCGGGCCGAGAGGCAAAGCGGGATACTTGGTGAAGTTTTGGTGCATGCGAGAATTGTGAAAATGAAAAAATTGGCTTCGTACCCATCCCATTGGTTTCTTTCTTAGTCTCACCTCGTCCCAAATCATCCTTGCAAATTGACCCTTGAAACCACACCACACGTAGAGACCTGTTTCAGGGATTGAGGTATCTCGGGGGACTCACCTCGCAAGTGTCGATGGGGCTCTCGCCATTTCTGAGCCTGTCGGCCACTTGTTTCGGGATCATTTGATAGAGGAGCTCGTCGGTGCGCTTCATCTCCTCGTCGAGCTTTCTCATCGACTCCTCCAGCTTTTTGCTCTTGAGCTGCTCCTGGTCGAGGGCGAGCTTCAGCTCGACCGACTGCTGCGTCCCCGCCAGCATCAGGTCTCTGCAATCGGTCGATTTAAATGCTCGACGATCGCCTCGCTTGCCTGTGGGAGATTAGTCGACGGGATTTACCTGCTGAAATCGTGCATCGAGAGGTCATTGATGTAGAGGCCGGTGGCGATGAGTGCGTTCAAGTCCGGCATCACCGGCGTCCCCAGGTACATCATCATTTTCCAATTGTCCATGTATATCATTTGCCCTGGAAACTCCAATTACACACTTGCTCCAGACAAGCCCCCTCCTCCCAGTCACTTTAACTCTTAAGTACCTTTCAATCGCAAGGTTTTGTCGTCGACAGAGTCCATCTCGTCGCACAATGTCAGCTCATTCCTGTGCCGATCGGACGGTCTCTCAGTAATGATCGGCTCGACGGTCACCAGCTCGAAAATGTTATTGGTCCTGTTGAGGATCTGCAATCAATCGGTCCCGACACTCGACCGTCTTAACCGAACGCCCCGCGAGCGACCAACTCACCGAGTGAAACTTGAAGGCGATCAGCGGTCGAACGAGATCGAAGAAGTGGGTGATCTTTTTCCCAACGAGATCCGGCAGAATCACCGTCAACGAGTTGCCGATGCTGCGCACGAGCATGTCCGATCTGGAATAAAAGTGATGGTGAGAATCTGGTCGATCGCTCGATACTCGAATCAGGGTGAAATCCTGTCTACCCGAAAACCATGCAGAACGGGAAGATCTCGAACAAGACCGAGGCTCCGATCGGCAAGTGTTTCTCCTCTCGAGTCATAGCGAGGGATGCCTGAGTGAAGGCTCGGTTATCAAAGGTGAGCTGGAAGGTCACGTGGACCGTATCGAAAAGCACTTCCTCGCGGACCAGCTCGATCTGCAGGTCTTTGTGATAAAAGTGGCGTGCGACCTCTCTTATTTGGCCCATCGTGTAGTAAACGAAACCGCGCCGTTTACTTCTGTAATGCAGCGTCAGTCCTGGAAAGCGTCGCTTTAACGGATCAACCCTCTCGATTTCTCCCCACTCGGCAATTCATAACACCCGCACTTCCGCTCGATTACCAACGTCTCTAATTCACCCTAGAAATCCAATTGATTCGAGGCTCCAATCCACCACTGGTAATCGAGCGGAATTCATTTCGTGCGACAATTAAACAGCAGCGATGAGCTGGTTTTATAAATTCTTATATATTTATAAAACTAATTATAATCTATAAAAGTAATTAATAAAATTCTCCTAAATTCTTATAAATGAAAAAGAAGCTTATAAATTCGATGTAAAAGGGTTGAGTGAGGTGCATGGATTTACCTTGGCGCGTCTCGTTCTCGCATATGAACGAGGGTGCTCTCATCCTGGGATACGAGAATTTCAGATACTCGTGCAGATTGTCCAGTCCATTAAGGAAATCTCTTACGTGTCGGCCCAGTACTGAAAGCACACGATCGTAACCGTATTGGCCAACGAATCCTACGAAGTGTACACCCATCTGATCGAAAAATTCTTTTTCCGTAATGCCGAGTACCTGCGGTATAGCGGAAAAGACATTGTACATTATCGTGGCGGGTGCGAGGGTCTCGGTTTCGTGTTGGCTGCTGAGACTCTGGGAGGAAGTCGATTGACTTCCCCACCAAAGATACATATAGACAGAGAGAGAGAGAGTTTAGAGTGCACAGAAGCTCGATTTTCGCTTCCTCTCAACCACTGGTTCTACTATTGGTGTTAAATCTGTGATAGGTCTGCGATCGGCTGCGCCTACCTGGATGGCTTTCTTGGCCAGTCGCGGTATAAGGTTCTCAGGGTAGACCTGGTGGACGCTGAAGCTCGGCTGATCGACCGCCGCCAGCCGACGGATCTCTTCCCACCTGTCCTCCCCGTAAACCTGCCGGATGTACTCGGACAGGTTCTCCAGGATTAAGCCGTACATCCTTGCCGCCTTTCCTCCCCTTCCCTGCGTCAGAGATTTCCCAGGATAGAATTCAATCCTGCCAATCGATTTCGATTACCGATCGATACTTCTCCTCCCCGCCGAGCGTCCGCTTGTTACGAAAGCGAGTGCGCGCGGCGAGTCGGCGAAAATAAGGAACAAGTGTTTTTCGGGAGACGGCGAGAGAGCGCTCGGTGATGCACGACATCTCCGCGGGGCTTAGCGATGCTCCTCGCGTTTTTCGATTATGATGATCACTGACCCCGCGCGCTCGCCAAAAGGACGGGACGGCCGCGCGCGGCCGTGACGTTTGCGCTTGAATTAAAATCACTCGGCCATATAAGTAGGAGCGCGCCCGGTTATTATTAGAGCGCGCGCGCTCGTAATTTCGCGCACGTACGCGACCGGCACCGGCCGACGGAAATACTCGCGGCTAGATATTCGGCCTGGAGGACATCGGGGAAAGCGAGGAGAGGAGCCCTCGCAGGACATAATCGGAGACCCCGGGGCCCCCGGGAGACGCGCAATTCCCATCGATCAAGGATTAGCCACCCTCGCTCATCGATTGGCGGGGCTATGTAGCGGGGATGGTGGATCTGAAATGTTTTAGAGAGGGAATGATGGTAATTGTTTGATTATGAGTGTCGGGGAAGGGGAGATTATCTAGTCTTTAAAGAATGGAATTAAAGTTGGGGCCCCGAGCGAGTAACAAGTCGGGATAATAGTCGCATTAGTCTTAATCGTATTCGAGGATCGCACGTGAGCATGGAACAAGCAATCGTTTCATTATCGAAAGCGAGTATCTCTCAGTTCTCCCCCAGCATACTCTCCTATCATAAATTCAGTGAGTGTCAACTTCCCCATTCGGCTCCAATGACCCATATCTACTCCAAAAATCGTACCATCTTCCCCCAAACTTCTCTCCATAACTCCGAGCGGAATTTTCCTTCACGAGAAAAAAGTCTATATAAATGTAATAAAAAGCCAATGTACAGGGTGATCCACTTTGCTTTGAATTACTAATTATCGATATAGGCCGTTGAAAATGTTATTACATTTATTACCGTATTATACGGTGTTCAGTAATATAATATTAATATAAAGGAGTCTTTATCTATAATATCAAATTGATATATTTTATCATTTTATCATTTTATAAATTTCAAATTGCACGAATTATGGAAATAATTGAAACTCGAGTGTCAAGGGGATGATTAAAAGCCAAGTGAGATAGCCTGTACAACAATCCGAAATGAATTACAACTAGGAAAACGGGCGATTTCAGCTAGAATAGTCGAGTGGCAGGAGTCCTCGGCTGTTGAAATCGGAGGGAATCGCTCTCAAGGATTCACCACGGGAGTGGGAGGACAGCGATTTCTGGAGCAGCAGAACAATAACGTCACCGGGGATTTGCATACGCGCGCCGCGGCACTCGCCGCTACCTCCTCACGTATTATAGGAGAATCGACTGGAGGAACTCAGTCTCGACAGGGTAAAAGCGCGTTAATCGGCGAGAGAGTTGCGGCGAATGGTCGCAAGGGTTGACACGTCCCGCGATCGCGCATCTGCCACCTCTCTATTTATAGGGACGGACGCCGCGACGGGCGGCCGAGTCATTAGAAAAATAGCCGGAAATAAACAGCCTCGCGATTAATAGCCACAGCCTCGCGATCGGCACTTTGCTTCGATCTTTGACTCTCCCGAACGCTCGAATCAACTCGCCGAGCCACCGCCAACCCTTTAGAGCCCCGTGGTCGTAGAGACGCTCAAGGCCGCGAGGATTTTGGTCCTCGATGTCTTGGGGAAATTGTTTCGTTGTATTCGCTTTTGAGAAGGCGAATTCACGACGAGCAGAGATGTCTCCCGAGGTATATACTTCGCCGCATAAATCGGCGGGCGAGCGGTACATTTATTTATGAGGGAATTTTCCCCGCTCTAGTCCAGACGAAATTCAAGATAACGAGATCCAATGTTCTACCACTTTCGACTTTTAATTTTAACTGTGTCGTGGCTCTGAGAAGTCAGTTGCTGCCTTTAAACTGTTTTAACTCAAAAGTTTCTTATTTCAACAATAATCATACCATTTTGTATAATAACGTTTGCCTTTCGAGAGAATCGTATAAATAAAAAACCTAACGATTCACTCGAGCATTGAAAACTCAATGATGTCTGACCATATTCGGCTTGTACCACTTGCTCTCGCGAACTCTCCTTCCCCTCACCTTCCACCCCTAATCACCACTCTCGCAGCGACGTGTACCAACAAAAACAAAAGAATATCACTTACTGTTTAAACTTGCGGGATCTTCCAGCAGTTGTCGTAGCATTTACTTAGTCAGACTTACGTGCAAGAGTGGCAGATAACGCGCTCAGGATCGAATCTTCCGTGCGGAGCGTATCCGTGGCACTCGCGATCGCCGATTTTCCCGATTTCCCCAATAAATCGGTGGCAGCCGATGAGGCGGAGGATCTCGAAGAGGCGGATGGCGCACGTTGTACGATGGGAGTTATTGTCGCAGGAGCGGCTCGCACATTTCGTGAAAGGTGGAACGTCACGTGTCCTGCGGGACAGTGCCGCGTACGGAATACTCGGCCGGAGGCTCGTCGCGATCTCCCGCTTCCTCCCTCGCATCCTTCTCTCCACGTGCCCCTCGTCCCTGCCGGCGCCCGCTACGCCGTCGCCCGCTTCGTCCTACCCTTCGTCATCGGGAACCTCCGCGGACCGATCACAACTCGAGCAGAGGGAGAGGGGACGTGCGATCTCTCTCGCCTGCGCCGGAAAGCTCTGCCCTACTTTTCCGCGGCCTACTCCTCCTCCTTTTCGAGTTTTACTTTCGCTACTTTCCTCCGCGATTTTCCCAGTTTTCCTTAATAATTAAATCATCTCGTCAGTCCTCGGGTTACTCTGATTGCGTCGCGTCGGAAACTTCTTTAGATCCAGAGTTTCGCGGCTGGCCGGTTAAGTCGTCTACTCGAGATTATCCTGAAGGAAACGCGCGGAATATCCGGAGTTACGAGGTCCCGCGGAACGAGAGTTGCAAACAATCGCGTCGCATCTGTCGCGGCGGTAAAACGCGCCCGAGTACAAAGTGGTCTGGGCAAGAAGCGACAATTCCACTTAGCGTTCGTGTCGGAGCCTCGTCGCTTTTTCACTTTCGATAATAAGCCCGAGGTAATACGAGGGAGAAAGAACGCGAGTCTTCCGCGCGGATTAGTTCCTTGCTTCTTCTAACACTGGCCGTTAACCCGGCTCCTCTTAGCTAATAGGATCCTTAAGGACGCGCGTGCTGCACCGGCGCCGGCTCGTGCGACCTCCTCGTTATTGGCCCGCGGTTATAATTGTCCCGGGATACTTAACGAAGCCCCGAGCTAATTACACGCTATCGGGATATGCCATGCCGTCTATACTCCAAATTGATATTAACTCTAATGGCAAGGGGGTGAAGGGGGCGGTTGACCGGCTGCTCTTTAGCATCACGTGGCCGCCGAGAAGCCCTGGCAATTTATAAAACTACCCTCCGACCACTTCTCTTAAGGGAATCCCCATCCTGTTGCTCCACTTTTCGAAAAACTCCCATTTTTAAACTCCGCCTTTAGAAATGCATTCTCTCCTATTTTAGTTCCTTAGTTCAGTCTTAGAGGCAGAGTCGCGAGTGTTTACGGGGGATTTTAAAGAGACGCGCGATGAACACGTGTACCGCGAGCCAGGTGGAAGGGCCAGAGTGGTGGCGCGCGAACGCCGAGTAGATCGTCATAGGAAATAGAGAGGAGACGCGTTCATTAGATTCGAAGCCGAGAGAGAGAGGCTCCTAGGGGAGCGGAGCGACGATTTCGGAGCAGAGAATTGCTCGTTGCCCGTGGAAAATGGAGAGGTCGTCGATACGAACCGTCTGTGCTAATCCGCGTGCTCCCGGCGGCTAGGAAGGTCCTCAGGATGCAGCAGGTGTTGGAGCGTACACCTCCACACTGGCGAGGCGCTGGCACATTCACGTAGCCTGGCGAGGCCTCGCTTGTATGCGCCAACACAAACAGCCTCCTCCTCCTCCACCTCCTGGCGCACACTCGGGATCAATCTGGAACGGAGCACGTGCGCGGATATCAATTTCGTGGATGCGCCGAGCTTCGCTCTCCACCCGTCTTCCCTCCTTCCCGGCTGGCTTCCTCGGGGTTGATCGAACCGGCGAACACCCCGCGCGCCTCTCACTCCTTCGGCGCTACGGTGCTGGCAAAAATTGATCTTTTTCAATGCGAGCATCTCGATAATAGTCCACGCTGCGCCTACCCACCGACTTTAGGGCCTCGGACACGTGGGGGGTGGCGGCGGATGCTGCGGGGTGAACGCCCCGAGGAAGAGGACGTGGGGAAGACGCGAGAGTATCGATAGCCACGTGAACGGGAGACTCGCCGGTGTAGGGTTGGTTCCTTTCGAAATGGTCTGGTTCGATCGAAGGTTTACCTGATTGCTGGTTTCTTCAGTTGCGAGGTAGACATAATTGTGCACTCGGGATTAATACAGCATTATTCACTCGGTAATTAAGTTGTCGTTCACGCCACTTTTATGTCGAACTTTCAAGGTTTTGGTTGTTGTTTAGAGAGGTGTGGAATTGGTAGTTTAGTGCTGGTCGATTATTTATGGTGCGACTGTGGAAGTTGGAATCACAGTTGATTAGTGTAGGGTTGAACTGGAGTTCGCTTTAATCTATCGAGTTTTATTGATAGTCGGCGGCGAGCGTGATAGACCGATAGCGCGAGCGAGTAGAGATTGACGAGTGTTCGACGTCTTCGGCGGAGGTTCGCTTTCGTTACTGACTGCGGCTTAATGAGCCGGCGTCCACGTACGTACAAGGCCACTGTTTCCTGCTATTAGGCGGCAAGCTCGATCGGGAAGCCAAGCGGAGTGATGTACGTCGATCATACAATAAGGCCCCGATGAAAGCGACTCTGCGCTCTTGGGGCATCAGTCAAGTCGAGTCCGCGTAACGACTCGTTAATAGATTGAGAAGCAAATGTCTGGTAATCTTCTATCGACTGTAATATTTAATAAGAGAATACATTCGGATTGGGAGCTGGGACGAATGTTTTCAACAAGATCGCGTATCATTTGAGTGTGCTGGCCGGCTCGGAATCCAGCGGGCAATTTGCTACGACAGTCGGGCCTTTAATTTCTATTCATTACCATCCCGAGTGGACAATGAATCGCGTCACTGTGTCGTTCATTCAATCTGACCGGCAAGCAGAAGCGTTTCGTCCCAGGAGATCCCTCAACTCCGAAAGTAGTTATTTAATAGGCGGAGGAAAGTACAGTGAATCGGGTACCAGGTAATGGAACTCCAGTAGTGAAAAATAAAGTCATTTATTCCTCGACGCACCGCTTCAGAATGGATTGATAGATTGACAAGTGTAGTAGCTACCGGAGCGCGATCCGTCACGGATCCTTACATTTGTACTGTCGAGAATCGACTCGGCTCCAAGTACGTTCGGTCTTTGACAATTGTCCCTCGCTCGTGCTTGGTAGCTTAGTCCGCCTTCCTCTCTGGCTTGCTGGCGGCTGGCTTCGACGGGAATATGACAAACAGCGACAATTGTCCCAGCGAGAGCGCGAAGCCTACAGCGTTCTGGAACTGTTGGCAGAGAATATAAGGGGATTGGTTATTCCTCTAATTAACTTAGTGCGTTATCACTTGTTCTGAACAAGGGTCGATTCTACTCACAACGACAAAGCCATTACTGATTATAAATCCGTACAACATCCACTGGAAAGTCACGAGCGTCCCCGTTAAGATCAGTGGGAATGGGAGGATATCGGTGTTCTTCGTCTTGATGATTTCAGCCTGACCAATCAAGCATAGGCAAGTGAAATATGAACTCGGCTTGGAAACAACAAGCTTACAGGGTGATTCACTTGGCATGATGGTCACTGTTTAGTGATTCTCCGCAGAATGTGAATCGTCCTATACAAGAGAAGCTTTATACTCACGATATGAACCAACGGCGACGCAATTAACATTAACAGTAATGCTGTCGTGATCAGGCCAAATCTGAACTCGATCTTCGCCGGGTCCTCGAATTGTGCGTAGGCCAGAAGAACCATCACGAATGACGCAACTTTTCCTATAAGTGAGCGCGTTTCTCTCTAAAAGTAAGCGAAACATTCCTTCAAAACGACCTTACGAAACAGCGGTTGGAATTCGAATTAGTTATGCCAAGCGAGTAGCTTTCCGATTAAAAGAAAAACTCGTACCAATTGCGACGTGTGGTAGTAAAAGACAGTCATGTACGCCAGGTTGGTGAGTAATCCGAAAATGTTAACGTTAATCATGGTGGGGTCCCCCAGGATGTAAGCGTATCGCAGATTCAGAAGGCACCTACAAATCAAAACTTCGATACACAAGCGGCCACGTCGACTCAGTCGATGCGCAGCTTCTTCCAGTTACAATTATACAATTGCAAAACAACAATTAACACAACCAATTCATTCTGTTTAGAAGTGTTAAAGTAGTCTGGAAGCGTTTCATTCGGTTGTTTATTTAAGCAGGAATGAAGTTCAGTTGATTCAACTCACATTCCAACGCCACCAAGGAATGGCACTGGATCGACGCCCTGGGATGTTCCCTTCCGATATATGTCCCTGCATATCACCCTACGCACATATTCAAATCATATCTCATTATTTCTAACAAAAAAACCTCTAAGCTTTGAACTCAATATTTCCCATTAATTATTATACGTTTTCCCCGTCGGGCAAGCCTTCCATCATGTCCTCCGCCTTTCGAGATAAACTCCGCATACTTCGTCAAATACTAAATTTACCCGAGGAATTGCAAATATTTCCTTGTAAGTTTCAAGCCGAATGCTGTAAGTAAAGCTATATCTAATACACAGCTGATAGCGCAGAAAATATGCCGACCTGCGAAGGAGAGCCGAGACACCTGTGACTGCACGGATAATGGAAAGAGCATGAATATTTATGGCTCGTTCCGCTATTCTTCTGGGCCAGCGCTCAGCTCTAACCATTCGTATTGCGGATGTTCAATCAATCTCCTCCAATCGCTGCAGCGTCATTCAGATTCTCGCGGCGATTCCCTTGATATTGACTGTTCGAACAACTGTATATTATTATCTTATCCGAGAATGACTGTACTTCAAGTATGCATGAGAGAATCTCGAGAATTCAATGACTTACGTAAGCCAAATAACAAAAAATATTATCTTTGTAATGTAATCTTCGATGAGAATTTATCCAAGTTTCTCTGGAGTGCCTTTTTAATTGATAATCAATGCGCGAGAATTACGACTCCTCTTGGCACTCTTACTTTCTACAAGCACGCATGCCGGTCTTGTCGCATTGCGAAGTAGAAACCCTGGAAAAAGCAAAGACTCCTCCGAGCGACGGAGACGCCGGTAGAATTCAATGTCAAGGTCAGTCTCGACTATACCTTCGCAAGCTACCTCTATTTCCTGCACGAAAGATACAACAGAGAATTCAGGTGATAACCGCGCGCTTGCCCGGCCGAGCGATACGTGCGGAGACTCACGTTCCGGACAACATGTTTCCCATGGTGGTGACCGCGGCACAAGTCCCCACGATATCCTTGAAGTCCTCGAGAGCCATTTCTCCGCTGATTCCTCTTCCGGGCTGTCCGAGTTCCGAGATAGACCAGTCACCGACTGCGATGATACTGAGTCTCGATTCCGAGTGACGAGCGATCAGTTGATCGCCGGAGCAGAGTCGCGCTCGCAATGAGCGGAGATTAAAAGGGGGAAGGGTGCCGATCAACTGTTACGCACTCCCATTCCTGCGGTCTTCTGCGGTGCTCGGCTAGTGTGTCGCCCCGCCACGACATGGTCATTTACTAAAGGACCTTGTCCGCCGCTGCGATACACGCACGCTTTCACACATTTTCACGCCACCGTCGATGGCGGTCTGCTATGTGACGCCGCACGCGTGTCGTAATTCGCCATAAAGTGTGGAGAGGTAGAGTCGGGCGAAGTTACATTTTCTCGGTGCGTGCAACGTTATCGACAAGGTAACAGAGGCGAGGTAGAATGAATTACCTTTATTATTAAAAAGAATTCTTGCGTAGTTTGTGATATATTAAAATCGAGCACTTTTTTCAGGAAAATTTTGTATTATTTGTAAAAGACAGAGAAGTGTGTGAGAGTTGAATCGTTGAATGTCGTAGTTCACGTGGCTTTGATTAGTGGCGCCGTTGTTTCAGCCGGGATATGCGCGAATCCGAGTCGATTCGAATAGTGTTGTCATTGATTGCGCCGCACTGCGATTTGCGATTGAAAACATTACCACGATGACGGACAGCAAGAACGACAAGGCGAAGGTGGACCTCGGTCTCCTGGAGGAGGACGACGAGTTCGAGGAGTTCCCCGCGGAAGGTACGAGTATCGCAGCATAGAATTACCCTGGGCCTTGTGCCGGCGCGAGAGGAACTGCTCCCTAACCTCAAATACGCTGAATCACTTGCTCAGATTGGACCGCGGTCGAGGAGGACAATGAGGATATCAGCGTCTGGGAGGACAACTGGGACGACGACGACGTCGAGGACGATTTCAACCAGCAACTGAGGTAACTTCGATCAAGATATATTAATTATGCTCTTTTAGTGTTTGTACGCAAAGATTGTTGCTTCGGAGTAAGAAGAGACTCGGGGAAAGTGGAATAAGTCAATTGTACTTCACGTTTATTAACCACAGCCACCGAGAACGTAAATCGTCAACTCTCTGTTTCAGGGCACAGCTAGAGAAACAGAAAGCCCAGACAGAGGCACCCAAGGAATAATTCCTATAAATTATAAAGTCCGCTTGCACCGTTTCCTAACAATAAATAAGTTCTAGAACGTTAGGAGTTTGTCGTATATCTCTATTTCACATATATTAATACTTGTTTCTTCCGCTGAGTCCATGGAATGTATTAGGTACCAGTTGGTACCACCGTGAAATACTCGTATAAAACTTAAACATTAAATATAAATATTACAGCTCGAATGCAATTTAGTGCCCGATGGATGCGACTAGAACTGCATCGCGTTCATAAGAAACGTTCTCTCTACTGGAAAAAATACTTGTCGTATCTTATTGTAAGCTTATAGTCAGGTACACAGTCAGTTTCGTAAAATTTGTTTGAAAATGCGAGTTCTCAACAATTGTATATATATCTATAATATATATATATGTGTGTGTGTCTGTATATATATATATATATATGTATGGCACATGAAATCCGTCACGGCTGAAATGTTTTCGTACAGTGGCGCCCTTGAATCCACAAGGGTAGCCGACAGTGTTTATACATACGTTTGATAAATACATACACATTTTGACAGTCGTCAATAGAAAAACGAAAGAGAGAAGGAAAAAGAAACAATTGGATTACTGATGTGCGACACTCTTGTGGGTAGTTCTACAGGAAACCAAGAGTTCCGACGCTAGAACATCGAGGATTTGCAGATTCAAATCCTTGTTGATCTTTTTCACCCCACGAGAGTTCAGTAAATACTCAAAAATCTTCTGCAAGTCTTCCTCACCGAGAACTAGTTTCACGTTGTACGGGATTCTCGCCAGGAGTGTCTCTAACAGTCTCTTCTTCATCTCGGCCGGGCTCTCCGCGCACTTGTCATTCTGCATGTTGCCGGGAAGAGAGATGCCGTTCAAGCGGGTTGATGTCACTAGTATTATCTCCTGCAAGCGAAATACTCTGACAATGGTATCACCGTGGCTTGAATGTCTGCAGATCTTACTTGCAATATCGGCTCCGTGACGTTGCCGAACAATAACTTCATCCATCTAATCACCGCTTCCTGCTGTAAGGTATTGTTACTGCCAATCGCTGTCAACAATTCGCACATTAAGTCTAGAACGGTGCATGTTAACGCTAAGCAGGAATCGAGCTCGTCAACTTCATCTGTTGAGAAGAATCGAATGTTTAGTATGTTGAGCAATGGTTTTAATAGATAGGGGGAGAGGATTTACTTGCCGTGATAGGTAGTATTCATTATCTCCCACCAGTGAGCTAATGAAGTTGTATCACCAGTACTTTCGGCAGCGTCAACTGCTTCGTAGGCTGTGTCGACAGAACAGTACTCGGCTCTTTCGGCAACCAACTGTTGGAGTTCCAATGCTAAACTCCTCTGTAACACCGTGAAATGTGGTGTTGTAGAGTATGGATCTTGATCCACCGGGATTAAACATTCCCTTACCGATTTAATATCTTCTATGAATCGCCATGGTATATCCGACAAGGGCATTAGTGTCGGCAGTGGTACGGTATCGTCATCCTGCTCGATATCGAAACCCGGAACAACTGTCCTCAAGGTGTTGAACACCCCACTCACTGTCTTCGCCAAGAATCTGTCGAATCGAGGCGCAATAGCGTCCGCCTTCTTGCCTGCGATACTGTTAGGCCGCAAGAAGTGTCGTAGCTGCGCGGGACATTCGTTAGCCAAACGGGTGCAGAGAGTTTTCAGGTAAGTCTCCAATTCCACGCGACCACCCTCCGGCAACACCAGGTCAGACATGATGCGTGCTAGAGACGGGATCTGAAACCCACGACAATCACGTATCTGGCTGGAGAAAGGAATAATCTTTGCGCCTTACCTCTTCCAAGCTAGCGTGCAGTTGAGCAAAGTCGGAATATTGTCTTCTAACAGTAGCAGTTGTCGTTTCGAACAAGTCTACGCTACGCTGCTCGACATCGTCGAATTGAATGCAATAGAGCAGTTGTTGAGAGCCATCCGATGCAGTGTGAAATTCAGTCCAGGGAATAGACAGATTCGTAAATTGACTTCCTTCACATATCACATAAGCTTTTTCTTCCACTTGTCTGTAAAAAGGAATCCAAATTGTAATCCGTTTGTTCAGTTTCATCAAGGACCAGTGAAAATCGAGCTTACAGAGGTGTGGTCACGTTCGATTTCTGCTGCAAGACACTTCGCAACTTGGCGATAGTCGAGGCGAAGTCGGTGGACTCTTCGTAGACCGGCGACATTCTGTCCTCGTCTATCTCGGAATCAACTTCCGACGCACTTTGTCCCCAAAGACCTCTGTGTTCGTACCCAATATTTTCCAAGCACAAGGTCGGTCGCTTTATAGCAGGACGATTTACGGTACCCTTATTTTCGGACACGGTATCGGGTGCATCGGTTGACGTTGGCAATGGTCTTGGTATAACTGCAGCCGTAGCCGAAGTCATACCATCGCTCAGAGCATTGGATATAGTACCCTGGAATCAGGAACACGTCTAGCCTTGCTAAAGATATCTTGGAATAATCATATTTCCTTACTTTTGTATTGGAAGCCTTTGGATTAGTGTTTAAATCAGTACCAGGTACTTCTATAGCTTTCACAGCTTCTTTTGGCATCGATTGTAGTACGCTGTACAGAATTTGAAGTAACCAGTCTGGCTGACTTGTGGTTTCTATCGCGAGTGATAACTTTTTTGCTAAAATGGACAACAGCAATTTGCATGGTAATGAGCTGGTTAATTCCCACTGCAAGAACTCTTGCGCAAGCACAGTGACCAGTCGATGCATCATATGCTCCAAGGCTGATACACTTCGAGAACCAGGATGTAAGCACTTGTATGCCTCTTCCACAGTTGATGCTGTACCTTTCTTGACTCTTCTTAATGCTCTATTTCACAAGGATGAATTAGTCAAAACTCCAGATCCTGAGAAAGGTTTCCAAATGGATACATACCTTTGGTATTCTTTTAAATGGAGCAACAATACATTCCCTAGCTTATGAGTAAGTTTGATCTTGTCTATCAAATTGACTTTCCACAAAAGTCTAGTCAACAATTTCTTTAACAATTCTTGCGCCTCATCCGGGAATGTCTTTTCACTACTGATATTCTTATACCAAGTGTTTATACACTTCTCATTGATCTCTTTGATCATATCATTAACTCCCGCGACTTTGATCCCTTTCAAAGGAATCCTCCTGATGTGTATCCTATTGGTCTGCTCGCCTTCCTCTTTCCCCCCTTTAGAGTTCCCAGTTCGCTTCTCTTTGGGCTTCTCCTTCACTCTCAACGCATTCTTACCAACGAGATCATCTAAATTAAGACTAGCAGCGAGCTTAGCGTACAACCACTTGTTGATGAATTCCACATCAAGCGGCTCGTTGATCTTGAGCGTCAGCTTGAGCAGGTAGAAGCTGAGCCATATGGAGGCGGTGATGACAAGGATGCACCAAACAATAGAGGCGTATATTGGTAGCGGGGAGAGATCAGCCCATTCCTGAATGACCAGGCAGAGGGACGCGCTCAGTATGCTCATCGCGATCAACACCTGGTTGACCAGGCTCATCGGTATTATCCTCTCCATCTCGGCCTTCCGCTAGATCCGCACTAATCCGAGATTCCTCCTGGCATTCTCGTGCCGCTCGGCGATCGTCTTCGGGACGAGTAGTCGCGCAGTGCTGTCGATTCATCGGGACACATTTCGCTCGGTTTATCTTATCGAGCTAATCTCCTCATTTTCTGGGTGTCCCCGCTAATGTGACAGGGAGAGCCGCGGCCAGTATGTCGAGCAGTAACTCGCCGCACCAGCGTTATTATACTCTGCGCACTCGGGCTAGAGTGCATGGTGTGCAGCCCTTGAACACGGGGCTCCGATTGAATTATGCATCGCGCACCTTTGCGTCGCCTGACGCCGCTCGAATTCCGGGGGAGAATGGTCATTGGACATGGCTATCGATTCGATTTCCGCTCGGGCGAGCGTAGCTTCTACGGTCGCGCGCCGCCTGACATCACGTCGGCATCCCCGAAAATCAGCGATCTTCACCTGGCACCTGTCCGCTCCGGTTAACCTCCCTCTGCTCCTACTCTCCACGTCGAGAGGCCGATGTAGGGAACCGTCGACGTCTCTTCACCGGAGAGTGAGCCGTCGCCGCGCAACTGATTTCTGTGGGCTCGCGCGCGTGTTCCTCTGCGATATTACGTGGACGCTTGGAAGCGGCCGCCGTTTTTCAAACCAATCGAGCACGCTCGCTGATTACATCGCGGTGTCGCTGGCGACGCTCGATTTTTACTCTTCTCCGCCTAGCGTTACCGTCGCTTTACTACGTTTGTTCATTCTCTGTGTTTTGGAAGCGCGAAGATGCACGAATTCGAAGAAAAATGACTTTCGACCAGGGTGATGGTGATAACCCAAGCGAGTGTTGCGCTCGGTTTAGAAACAATCGTTTCGATACTCGTGATAAGGATGGCACATACATATATACATGGACTTTTTATACGTGTATGTGTGTAGGTTTTAGATGTGTGTGTGGGGGAGATTTACGGATGTGTCCGCAGTCAGGCCATTAACGTCTATCTCTTCGTATCACAGATAATATGTCGTCAGTGAAGTATAAAGGTCCCTTTTCTGCTGCTGAGAAGTTTACACTGCGCACTCTTAATCTCAAAGTTCAGAATTTTCCAATATAGAATAAAAAGGGCCGGACAATCGAAAATCCATGACCCAAGGGTCAGGGACTCGAAGTCGCATGAGCCAAAAGGACATCAAATTCATCAAATCCCATAAACAGAAGAAATTCAAATCCCTCGATCAACTGAACCGATTCGCTCGATTCTGGCTCGTTGTGGCTCAATATAGGAATACGGCAGGTGACGAGCTTTGCGGGTGGCTGTGCGCCGAGCTTTCGACTCTCATCTCGCCCGCTCTGTAGAAAGGGAGTACGCTTTATACTTGGCATTGGTAGGCGCATGTGTTGACGAGGGCGTGCAGGTGCATGCGTGCGCGCCGGCTGTTGGTCGGTGCGTGCTCTAATAATAACCGCGCGGCGAAGAGTGAGAATAAGCGTAAGTAACCGAGGGGCCTTGTAAGGCTAGGCCGAGGGAGAAGGCGCCCGGCCGGGGTCCCCTGCACCGAAAGACGATTACGGCATTCACCGGTCCGCCTCTATTTTTGCTATTTCTTTATTTGTAGCCCCGTTTTGCCGCCTCTCGTCTTGGGTTACGTGCGCGCACACCCCACGACGCCGCTCTCTCCGGCCAACGCTGTTGCTGCTCCTGCTTAGCCGCGAGGAACTCCCGCGAATCGGCAAGACTCCAAGCTCCGCGATAAATTTACATCCAAATCGTACGATGGACTCTCGAGTGGTCCAGTAGCGCCGGCAGCCGCTCTCCAACCAGAATAGAATGTAGCCAGGAGGCGGCGGCGCACGCCTTTATCCCGAGTCCCCTCGCCCTCCGCAGGAGGATATGCTCGAGGGTCGATTAAATGCGTCGGATAATTAAGGCGCCAATTAACCAATGGCCAATCCCTCGAATCCCAGACGCTCTAAATTTACGCGGACAATGCTGGCTGAGTAAGGGAAAGATTGTGTCGAAGGTATTTCGAGTTTCGGTGAGATTGGCCGCCTTCCAGAGATCCCTCGCTCTCGGGAAAGCTCTGATCGCTCCGTTGGCCGGCAGGCTTCCAGCTCGGCGTAATAGACCGCGGGATTATGTCACGGTTTTGATGATAAGCCAGCCAAGTTGCAGGCTTTGTGGGTTCGTGCATAATTCCACCAGAATTTATTATATAATACAGTTTTATTGTCATCGTCAATTAACCATAAGACATAATAAGAAGAACAATACGCCAGGCAGCAATATGAGCCGACGTTGATGTGCCTGGTGATGGTTGCTTCGTATCCATCCCATATCCCATATGCCCCGCACTCGTCTAACCAACCAGCCCATGCGTGCCGTGAAATGCCAAATTAACGTGCGCGTGCCATCTACAGAAGCCTCTTTGTGTGAGCGTGTGTATGTATCATTGGTATGTACGTGGGGGAGAACCTCTCCGCGCGTATATGCCGTGTAGCAAGGAGCGAGAAGGGGTTCGCCTGTTCCAATAACCGAGGAGAGTATCAATAAATTAATTAACGTTAATAACAAACAGTCGTGTTGTATAAACTACAAAGTACAGTACAGTCTGATAAATGTGTAGAATAAAGGCACTTCAGTAAATTTGCGTGTCCCAGTCCTCTTTCCCCCCTTTTGTTGCATCTTTCGTGCCCAGCAAGCCCCGGACTGTGCCCCTCGCACCGGCGCGTCGAGGGGTACGCGCGGTTGCAGACTCCGGCCGTACTGACGGGAAAAAGGCGATCGGCGATCATTAAAAAAAAGAAATAAAGGAAAAAGAAGAAAAGAGGGCAGGCGGAAGTCGTGAAATCCCGTGCTCGCTCGGTGAGAGAGAGTCCCTTAGAAGCATTTGCGGTGAACGATTCCGGGGCCGGACTCGTCGTACTCCTGCTTCGAGATCCACATCTGTTGGAAGGTGGACAGGGAAGCCAGGATGGAGCCACCGATCCATACGGAGTATTTCCTCTCAGGGGGAGCGATGATCTTGATCTTGATGGTCGAGGGGGCGAGAGCAGTGATTTCCTTCTGCATACGATCGGCAATACCAGGGTACATGGTGGTACCACCGGAGAGTACGGTGTTGGCGTAGAGGTCCTTTCGGATGTCGACGTCGCACTTCATGATGGAGTTGTAGACGGTCTCGTGGATACCGCACGATTCCATACCCAAGAACGAGGGCTGGAAGAGAGCCTCCGGGCAACGGAATCTCTCGTTTCCGATGGTGATGACCTGTCCGTCGGGCAACTCGTAGCTCTTCTCGAGGGATGTGCTCGCGGCGGCGGTGGCCATTTCCTGTTCGAAGTCCAGGGCGACATAGCAGAGCTTCTCCTTGATGTCGCGGACGATTTCACGCTCGGCGGTGGTCGTGAAGCTGTAGCCTCTCTCGGTAAGGATCTTCATGAGGTAGTCGGTAAGATCGCGACCGGCCAAATCCAGACGGAGGATGGCGTGAGGAAGGGCGTAACCTTCATAGATGGGGACGGTGTGGGAAACACCATCTCCGGAGTCGAGGACGATACCGGTGGTACGACCGGAAGCGTACAGGGAGAGTACGGCTTGGATGGCGACGTACATGGCCGGGCTGTTGAAGGTCTCGAACATGATCTGGGTCATCTTCTCGCGGTTAGCCTTGGGGTTGAGGGGCGCCTCGGTGAGGAGGACCGGATGTTCCTCGGGGGCGACACGGAGTTCATTGTAGAAGGTATGATGCCAGATCTTCTCCATGTCGTCCCAATTCGTGATGATACCGTGTTCTATAGGGTACTTGAGGGTTAAGATACCTCTCTTACTCTGGGCCTCGTCCCCCACGTAGCTGTCCTTTTGACCCATACCGACCATCACACCCTGGGGAGAGTAGACCGTGCTCATTAGTAAGAGAACGCGTAGAGTGCGGCCAATATGTAGACTATGAGACTGGAGAAATGATTATCGGACGAACCTGATGACGAGGGCGGCCGACGATGCTGGGGAATACGGCGCGGGGTGCGTCGTCTCCAGCGAAACCGGCCTTGCACATACCGGACCCATTGTCCACGACTAGAGCCGCAACATCATCGTCACACATGTTGATAGAGTTTTGGTTTTACCTCTGTGGACATTAACCCAGAACAATAATCAAATCTACTTCCCTCGCGATTACGATCTCGACTCCATCTACTTTCGCGACTATCGGCTCGATCTCCGGTGCAAAGTGACCAGTGAAAATTTCTATCGCGCGACTACACAAAACGGAAGCCCGATTGCGATCGCTCGTGCCGACTTATCGAAGCACGCGCCGCGCGATCTGTTATGTAAAGCTCTAAAGTGGCAATTAACGGAAACGCTCGAGTGTCAGACATGTATCCATTATCACTTCAGGGTCGAAGCGAGCACAGGACTCCTACCAATCAATTCACCAGAAACGTCACTTCACACGGGAGAAAGAGAGCGAGCGACCCAAACCGATCCGCGACACCCGGCCCCGCCGATTTTGCCGATCTCCGTGACTCCTAGATCGATCTTCCCTCCACTCGATCTCGCCGATCGGCGTCAATCGGCGTCGATCGATCCACTCGAGATCGGCAAAAACTTGACGACACGATCGTAATCCTTCACTGATATACCAATTGCGGGTGTCGCGGGCCTCGTCGGGAATCACGATTTCTCACTGATGACTGCGGGGTATTACCGTCGGCGTTGATGACTCGAGAGATCGGTGACGGTCGCTTAGGGCGTACGTCGTGCAAGAGACCGAGAGCGGCGAGTGGCACAGTGCCGGCTCTGTGGGGTCCCTTTATCCATATCGGTTCGCAGCCGAAAATAGCGATCCGCCCCTTAGATGGAAATCTATCGCGCATTAACACACCGCCACCCCGGCCCGCGGCGGGCGCATCCTAGTCCTTCGCAGCCCTAGCAGAGCCACGCGACGAGAGGGAGAGACGCGGCGAGAGCGTCGCGACGAGCCGCCGCCGCCGCCGCCGCCGTCGTCGTCGGCTGCACGGCCCCCCAATCCAAATAAGGACTCGTCACGCGCCAGGGCCGGCCTTTGCCGGCCCTCCCGAGATCCGACAAAGGGTTGCAAGGGTTGCGTCGCGAGACGCCCTCGTCTTCGCCCTCGACCTATCCGCTACGGGGAAACATGATTCACCCTCGATATGATTCACTTCACCCTCGCTCGGCTGAGGCTCCGCTGATATGCGGACATCCGGCTTAATTAAATCATAAAGTATAACCCTGTTTTAGAGGTAAATCCGAGCAGGCAGTAAATCTCTAATGGAATTGATTGATTATGGGAGTGGAGTATATTGAGCATCGAGTGTTGAGTGTTGCTGGACGAAGCCGGTGGGTCCAGTGCCAATGATAATAAGTCGCTTTATGTTTGTCGACAGGCTGCCCAGTTGTCATTGGGATTTATGATAGCAGAGTTCCTCTCTGTCGGGGCCAATGACGAATGGACTTTTGCCCGCGGCGGCGGCGGCCGCGGAAAATGAATTATTCCGGCGAGAGGAGAAATTGTCGGGCGATTAGGCCTTGATGATTGCTATAATTGGCTGGTGCACGGGGCGACGACGGCCCTCGATCCACCATCGATCCCCTCCACCTTTTTGCAAGATGCGCTTCTCTGTGACTATGGACTCGGCCGGCCGATTCGTCGGTTCGCATTGCCGAGTTTCAACCCCGAAACCGCCGCACCGTTTCGCGTCTCTTTATCGCCGTCGGCCGCGGAGACGCTCACTTTTCACCCTGCTTTCGAGTGGCACGCGTCCTCGGCCACGTACATTTTCCAGCTGCGAGGCCGCATTTTCCCCTGGAACACTAAGCTTTTCTCAGTCGACTGGCCCAATCGGACGCGGCGAGGGATGATTCCATGTCCTGGCCCCAGCAAAGGTGATTCACTTTTATATTTCATGTCTGATTGATTTGGTTTATATTAGTTTGTCAAGTTTCATATTGGAATTCAAGTCGTGTGCATTTGATTTCGAGGGCTGGCTTAATTGCTTTTGTACCGGAGCCCGAAAAAGGTATAATTATTTCTTCTATTAGTATTGTAAAAGTGGAGTTATTGTAATTGGAGTAAATTGCAGTTAATTCGAGCTGGGTTAATTGATCCCTTTCGTGCTCAAGTTCGAAAAAGGTGTAACTATTTCTTGTATTAGTATTGAAAAGCGTGAACTTAGACCGCGGAATTTCAGCTGAGTCATTCAGTATAGATTTGGCAGAACTTCCTATTCGAACCAATGATATACATCCATACCGAGTGAAATAATTGAAAATGAGTCAGAGCGGCCGGGCTCGTAATAAGACTTCCCAGTAGAATTGTCAGCCAAACGTGGCGGAGGAGTGAGCGGTAGTCGCTCTCTCCACATATGGTGGGTAGCTAAAAATACCGAAGCACCAGGGCCAGCTTCGGAGCACTATTTCCGAGACTAATCCAAAACTAGTGAAATACCGAGAACGACTCTTAACACTCTCGCGCTATACAAAGCCAATCGCTTCCACAACTCCGATTTGACCGTAGGCGTGAACCTGCAGCCGGACCAACCGGACAACTCCCCCCTGGAGTCACCGATCAACAAATCAGGGGCGAGCGGCGTCGGATGAAAGTGCAATCGTCATCGATTACTTGCCGATAAATCGCATCGATGGAAAAGGTGGCTGCGGATAATCCAGGGTAATTTCCGTATGCGACCCTCCATGCATGGTTTCTGTGTAATTCGGTAGACGACGGCTCCCCCACTCCCCTCTAATATATCCATCGCTGTAGAAATATGTCATCAGTTAGACCTTTGTACAAGAATGGAATAAACAAGTTTTTTGCCCTAGCACCCTACTAGAGATTTTTTCGAGTGGAGGGGGCAGTGAGTGCGGCCCCCTCGAGTTCACTCGGCTCCCTTTTCCCTTTTTGCCCAGTCCGCGAGGACTCGGCTAACGCGTTAGTTGGAACACGTGGAGAGTGCGCTAGTCAATTGAAATCCCATCATCCCCAATTGGTCTAATGTAATTCCTTTGGTAAAGTCGAGGTAGATTGATTGAGAAAGAGTCTACTAATTCACCCGGCCGCGAGAGAGTGTGCAGTGGGTATGCTTTGTGGCCCAGGGATGGGCAGTGTGCTCGAATCGATCACCCGTTCAAGATAATCGCACGCATAGAGAGAGGGAGAGAGAGAGAGAGAGAGAGACAGGGTGGTAGATTCGCAGAGTAATAAGGAGGTACGATTTGAATTCGTTGTAAGAATATAAGACTGATTTATTCCGTAGACGTAAAATTATATACAAAAGATGACGTGTATGCTCGGACGATGCTCGTCGGGAGAAAAGAATTTTGCCGCTACGTAACAGATAATTGCCGATAAGAGTGGACTAACGGAGACGCAACTAGGTGAAAGTTGTGCGGCAGTGAACGGCGCATCTCGGGAAAAGGTGTTGCGATAGTAATATTAATAATAATAGTAATAGTAATTCGAATCGAGCGTAACTGCTTAGAAGCACTTGCGGTGAACGATGCCGGGGCCGGACTCGTCGTACTCCTGCTTGGAGATCCACATCTGTTGGAAGGTGGACAGGGAAGCCAGGATGGATCCACCGATCCATACGGAGTACTTCCTCTCGGGGGGAGCGATGATCTTGATCTTGATGGTGGACGGAGCGAGGGCAGTGATTTCCTTCTGCATACGATCGGCAATACCAGGGTACATGGTGGTACCACCGGAGAGTACGTTGTTGGCGTAGAGGTCCTTACGGATGTCGACGTCGCACTTCATGATGGAGTTGTAGACGGTCTCGTGGATACCGCACGATTCCATACCCAAGAACGAGGGCTGGAAGAGAGCCTCCGGGCAACGGAATCTCTCGTTTCCGATGGTGATGACCTGTCCGTCGGGCAACTCGTAGCTCTTCTCGAGGGATGTGCTCGCGGCGGCGGTGGCCATTTCCTGTTCGAAGTCCAGGGCGACATAGCAGAGCTTCTCCTTGATGTCGCGGACAATTTCACGCTCAGCGGTGGTCGTGAAGCTGTAGCCTCTCTCGGTGAGGATCTTCATGAGGTAGTCGGTAAGATCGCGACCGGCCAAGTCCAGACGGAGGATGGCATGGGGAAGGGCGTAACCTTCATAGATGGGGACGGTGTGGGAAACACCATCTCCGGAGTCGAGGACGATACCGGTGGTACGACCGGAAGCGTACAGGGAGAGTACGGCTTGGATGGCGACGTACATGGCCGGGCTGTTGAAGGTCTCGAACATGATTTGGGTCATCTTCTCACGGTTAGCCTTGGGGTTCAAGGGGGCCTCGGTGAGGAGGACGGGGTGTTCCTCGGGGGCGACACGGAGTTCATTGTAGAAGGTGTGATGCCAGATCTTCTCCATATCATCCCAGTTGGTGATGATACCGTGCTCGATGGGGTACTTCAGGGTGAGGATACCTCTCTTGCTCTGGGCCTCATCGCCGACGTAGCTGTCCTTCTGTCCCATACCGACCATCACTCCCTGATGACGGGGGCGACCGACGATCGACGGGAAGACGGCGCGGGGAGCGTCGTCTCCGGCGAAACCGGCTTTGCACATGCCGGAGCCATTGTCAACCACAAGGGCGGCTACTTCGTCGTCACACATTGTGTATCTTCTTCGATCTCACTGTTCTGTAACAGAAATTGTACTCGTTCTTGGTCTCGTTCCCGGCTGGCTGCATTCGCAGTCGTGTCAAGTTCAGTCGAATAAGCGACTCCCGAATCGAACCGATCGAAAAGCCCCCTAAATCGATCAGCCGCCAAATCCAAAGGAATCGATGTTAAATGGCGAATAAATTGTGCTAATAAAATGGCCGATATAAATATGGGGCTGGTGGTTCGGTTTCTGCGAAAGCGGTTGCTCGGCGGTGCTTGGGCCAGAATTGACCCAGTTGCCTATAAAACGATACGCGAGAGCGGCCCCGGCGTCGTGGCGCTATTTCGGTGCGCCGCGACGCTAACTTTAGGCGGGCGAGCGACGAGCGATCCCTAATAAGTGCAAGCGCCGATTATGGCTCGACTCGGCTTCGGCACCGACGCCAGGATCAAGCATATAGATACAGGCATATGTAGACATGTAGATATATAGCGGCCGCGGTGCAGCGAGGCGGCGGCCGCGTGCCAAAATGGTGTGCTCTCCTCGCAAAAGGACCAGAGGCTACCCGCCACGGGCAAAGACCTCGAATATCCCTAAACACCACGATACCCCGCACGGCCATTCGCCCCGCGCGCGCGCAACCACGAATTATTTCTGGCACTCGCGATTAGCTCCGAGAACAAGGATTCCCCGAGAGCGGCCAAAAAGCCCTCGGGCCTACTAACTTTCGCCCCCTAAGCGCGAGCACTTTGCTACCCAAGGATTTTCAATGGTTTCACTCGTAAGGCACTCTCGATATCTACTTTCTCCCCGGGAAAAGTTAGTTTTAGCGGAAATCTGGATTCAACTATCGAAATACTCTGGGAAATGATCGAGTTTTTGGTAGCGAAAATTAATATTTGTGTATTTTCGAAATTTCTAGGGGGGAGATTGACTTTTTTGGAAAATCGAAATTTAGGTGGGCAATCACTTTGGGAAACGATAGATTTTTTAGTGGGGAATATTAATATTATGTTCTTTCGAGATTTGTAGGGGGGAAGATTGACTTTTATGGAAATTCTAAATTTAGTTGCTCAATCACTTTCAAAGGTATCGAGTTTGAGGGAGATTTTCACTGATAAAAGTATGAACTTTTGTGTTACTGTTTTAGGTGGAATGCGATAAGTTGTGGAAAGACGGAGTGGCTCGTGTGGAAGGGAGGAGTTGGCTGTTAGGGGGAGAGGCGAAACACTAGAATGCGCCCGGTGTGTTTTACTCCGGATCGTATTTCCGCCGGGTTTCCGGGTTTAACTCTTTTAGCAAAATGCGGTAACGCGCGGCATATAGTGGCGAGTGCGCCTTGAAAGAGGCCGGACTCTTTATTTCCTGAGCGAAAGGTGGAACACACTCGGGCCGTCTATTTTTAATGAAAGCAGACGCGAGTTTGCGCAAGCCGCTTTCCGGAGTAACGAAAAATCCAGCTATTTTTATTCCCCGCGGGAATCCAGAAGAATTCTCCTCGTTAACTATTAGCAGAATATCGAAATATTATTAGCCGATCTATCGCGATTCCCGACGTATTAACTCAAGCATGCGATTTGCATTAGTTGACTGTAAAAGATCCTGGATATTAAGGGTTGGTACCAAATCATTTCCAAAGTTCATTAAAATTGACTAATAACTTTCAAATCTTTCCTCAACTCTCGAGTAACAGGACCAATCAACATCGAACTACTACTTAAACAACAAGTTACAACTTCCAAGAGCACAAGGGAAAAATGACCAGACCCGAATTGAAGCAACAATCGAAGAACAAGTTACAAGTTATAAAGTCAAAATAAGAATACCAGAGCGAACTCAAGAGAATACTCAACCATTGAACAAAGTGATAACAAGTTAAACTCGAGATTGAAAATGTCTGTGATATCGATATCCCCGTAGTATCCAAGGATGCTCAAGTCTGGCAGGTTCCGAGTCCTCACGGGGATCAGAGGTAGCGGCGAAGCTTGGTGGTTCTACGTACCGTGCACGGGACAGAGTTGGAGTGGCGTCTGTGCCTGGGGAGCGTCGCGACGTCGAATATATGCTCTCGTCAGGACGCCCCCGCATTTTCGTGGGACGGTGGCTGGCCGACAGGCACGAAAAAGGCTTGCCTCGCGGGGCGTCGCGACGCTCGCCGAACTAGGCGGCCCAGGCCCTAAGCGGACCGAGGAAAATCCGACGGCGACGCTTCCGAAACGACGCTCTATGTCGCCTTCTCCATATAGTCCTTCTCGGTACGCCCGAGAACTCTATCACTTGTTCCTCATCCTCGTCGTCTTTTTCCTCTCGTCAGACTCGACGGAGATGCACTTCCAGAACCACGGAATACTCTTCTTCTTCTTCTTCTTCTTCCTGGCGCGGAACGAGGAAACGCGCAAGGAATTTCTCACGGGCGAGCGAGCGCATCGCGGCTAAAGGGCTTGTTATTTAGCTGATGTCCAACTTGATTTATACTCCTCTCCGGGAAACTAGTCGCGGCAGGGCGGTTTTAGTTAGCGTGGTGTAGAAAAATGCTCTGAGCCTTTGTGCCAGGATTTGATCTATGTTCCGGAAATTGTCTTAGGGGGAGTTTGAAGGAATTCGCTCATTGAACTTGATGTAACTGAATATCGAAATTCGATTTCATCGACTGCGATTAGAAATTTGCTACTTTTCAAAATAGCGCTTTTATTTAGTGGGATGTGGATAAACACTTGGAGGTAGAGTTCTTTATCCTTTATTCTTGAGTCATGTCTGGGAGAAATTGAACAAAGCTTTCTTATTGGTCTAAATCTAATTAAACATCAATATTCTTTTCATCAGCTCCTTTTCTGGTTCCACCTGAAAACATCGAAAATCCCAAGTGTTCCTTTATTAAACATCGCTGACATAAACCGGGCGGATGACTAGGCCGGGAATTCTGGAAGCACCCACTTCCATGGGGGCATCGGTACTCGAGCCGCTCGCAAGAAAGTCTTGGCGATCGACGCCAGCGTGCATCCCCTAAAATAGCCGGCTCGCACTTCATTTGTTCGAGAGCTTCCTTTCCCAACAAACGAAAAAAAAAAGAAAAAAGTAAAGCCCGCCGATTCCGTATCAGGTGTCTCTCTCACTGTCCTCGATCCTTTGCCGGCCACTCGAAACAATGCCCATCCCACGGGCTATTGTAATTTCAAGTTCAATTCTCGGCCATTCTCAACCGGCCCCTTGCACTTCCCACCTCGAGACCCAAGCGGATTTCTCTCCGCGAAATATTTCGAGATCGGCCCGAAATAAACCGACACTACTCGCCTCTCTCTATAGAAATCCTCGGGAGTTTTATCCCGCGGAATTCCGGGGGAATCTTATCGCGGCATCCCTCGCTCCATCGATTCATGGCTCGGTGGAAGAAGAAGAAGAAGAAGTGTGGCGGGTGTGGCTTGGCTGCAGGGAGACTATTCTTGGTAAAAATCGGCGGGGCCACGAGAGCGCTTCTAATCGGGCCGATGATATAAGTCGAGTCGGGCGGGCGCCGATGGGCCCTCGGTGGGAGGGAGAACGCGACCTGGAGGAATTTCCTCTCTTCTCGAAAATAAAGTCGGCGAACGGGGGGGCCCCGCCGGCCCAAGCCCCCGACACACGAGGGAGAGTAGAAAAGGCTGAGGGAAGGAAGGTGCGATGCTTCGGTACGAGATTAGTCGTAATAGGCCAAGGTCACCCCACCTCCAACGCTACGTAATAATAATGCTTGTTTTAAAATAACGTTGCCCCCTTTATGCTCGCGCGCTCTTGTTCGCCGATCCCACCGAGCAACAAGTATCCTCTTGTCTAAATATCTCTACACACTACGCAACAACGCAGCGGGCCTTTTAGTGGTAGGGCCGCGAGTTACGTAAAATGTGTTACTACAACCTCAATTTCAGGATACAATAGTAAGAGCGTGGAATGCGAGATCCAAGGTGGGAGAATTGCATTTGTGGCTGCGGTGCAGCAACGCACCCCTGAATAGACCAGTCTTCTTCCTATTAATCTTTTCATTAATTTTACTAGTATCTAATTAATCCAAGTAGTATCATAATTCATTGAACTAGTATCCAATTAATCGAACTAGTATGTTAATTAAGTGAACTAGTACGTATCGAGTGCGGTTGGTAAAAGTGTGCCCTTTCTGTATTTACAGGTGGCCGCGTCGTAGTGAGCGGAAGCGGAGGGTCGCCTTTCCACGAAGTGTATCCATGGAAGAGTCGCCGGGCAGATTCGGAGAACTCGTGGACGAAGACTTAAAAGGTAGGCTGATACGCTTTGAAGGGTAGTGGGGTTGGTTGATGCGAGCGGTAATATGGTGTGAGACAATGTATATTTAATTTCAGTTCGACATTCGTATAACAATAGTATAATATTTACAAAATAAATTATAATAGAAGTAGAATTGATGGCGGTGGTGGTTTTTCATCGGACTAAGGTAGAGATGCGGTATAAGGCAGGATTAAGTTTAATTGTGTCCAATCGGCGGTGATGGGATCCCGGATGCAACAGTAAGACGAGCGCGGCGTCTGCCCGAGGTGGGTGGGGCCCGGTTGAGCATCCATTTGAGGTTTTGATCGATCCGAGTGTCCAAAGTGTCCCTTTCATGGCTGAAAGATCCATTTGGTAGCAGCGCGCCCAGCCCGTGATGAGGTGGTCGACGGGCTTGTACTATGCTCGACCGGAGCCGTTCCAACTGCGAGCGAGCCCTGTATCGGGAGCCAAACACCTTAGCCGGCCTCCTCGCCCGTAATGACGGCGGCGCCAAGTGACGAATGAAAGCGATCCTCGTAACCCAGTAAGGAATCGAGTGGCAAGATCGACGCTATGATCAGCCAGGTCGCCGATGCTTGTGCAACGGCCCAGCCGGCGGTGATGATAAAGATTCGATGAGATCTGACGATGATCGGGGTACGATGATGTTCCGATGACATAGCATTGTTGCAGCATGACGTCTCGCGGTGGAGCGACCGTTTGGTCGCAAGGTCAGCCGCGGGATCGGACGATGTTTCTTTGGTTTCTCTGTGCAACGCCGATTGTCTGCCGACGATGCGCTTAGAAGCATTTGCGGTGGACGATTCCGGGGCCGGACTCGTCGTATTCCTGCTTGGAGATCCACATCTGTTGGAAGGTGGACAGGGAAGCCAGGATGGAACCACCGATCCATACGGAGTATTTCCTCTCGGGGGGAGCGATGATCTTGATCTTGATGGTGGACGGAGCGAGGGCAGTGATTTCCTTCTGCATACGATCGGCAATACCAGGGTACATGGTGGTACCACCGGAGAGTACGTTGTTGGCGTAGAGGTCCTTACGGATGTCGACGTCGCACTTCATGATGGAGTTGTAGACGGTCTCGTGGATACCGCACGATTCCATACCCAAGAACGAGGGCTGGAAGAGAGCCTCCGGGCAACGGAATCTCTCGTTTCCGATGGTGATGACCTGTCCGTCGGGCAACTCGTAGCTCTTCTCGAGGGATGTGCTCGCGGCAGCGGTGGCCATTTCCTGTTCGAAGTCCAGGGCGACATAGCAGAGCTTCTCCTTGATGTCGCGGACAATTTCACGCTCAGCGGTGGTCGTGAAGCTGTAGCCTCTCTCGGTGAGGATCTTCATGAGGTAGTCGGTAAGATCGCGACCGGCCAAGTCCAGACGGAGGATGGCATGGGGAAGGGCGTAACCTTCATAGATGGGGACGGTGTGGGAAACACCATCTCCGGAGTCGAGGACGATACCGGTGGTACGACCGGAAGCGTACAGGGAGAGCACGGCTTGGATGGCGACGTACATGGCCGGGCTGTTGAAGGTCTCGAACATGATTTGGGTCATCTTCTCACGGTTAGCCTTGGGGTTCAAGGGGGCCTCGGTGAGGAGGACGGGGTGTTCCTCGGGGGCGACACGGAGTTCATTGTAGAAGGTGTGATGCCAGATCTTCTCCATGTCATCCCAGTTGGTGATGATACCGTGCTCGATGGGGTATTTCAGGGTGAGGATACCTCTCTTGCTCTGGGCCTCATCGCCGACGTAGCTGTCCTTCTGTCCCATACCGACCATCACTCCCTGATGACGGGGGCGACCGACGATCGACGGGAAGACGGCGCGGGGAGCGTCGTCTCCGGCGAAACCGGCCTTGCACATACCGGAACCATTGTCCACAACGAGGGCGGCTACTTCGTCGTCACACATCTTGCTGCTTTCTTAGAGTCTCTGAAAAATTAAACGAAGGAAATTTAATATTATTACTTCTCCCAGTGTCAACTGGCTGCCAGGCATCAGATTTAATCCGGTCGCGACTGAGGGAACAGCTAGTACGAGCGAACATCTCTCTGAAGTGTAATTCGTATCCGAGCGCGTAATCCTCCATTCGTAAACCGTCGAAATGATCGTCTCCAGTGGCGCGTTATACAATCGAAAAATTTGTGAACCAAATTTGTTTTAACTAAAAATGAAACGCTACTGAATTTCGTGGGACCGAACGCTCTTCCAAGAGCTTTCAGGTCAGAGAGTCGGAATTCCAAGAACAATCCCCAAATACGTTAAAACCCTCCTAACGTCGCCCCGATCGTCACGTCCCTTCCTCGATCACTCTATTCCCGAACTTCTAACATTTTCACTGAACGGAAACTCCAAATCCGGCGTGGTTGCACTTGGCCTAAATCGGAATCCTCCTCGATCGAGCCTAAAGAACTCTAGCGCGTCGACAATCCTCGAGGACCGAGTTCGCAGAATCGAGAAACCAGAGTCCGAGCACCTATCACTTCTATCCCAGGCAAGCCTCCGCGAGGACTCGAGCGATGGTCGTAAGAGCGTGCACAGTATAATCTCCCTCGGTTCCTTCTGCGTTCCTTCGCCGACGAGCGCGAACGGCTAATCTACAATGGTCTAAGCCCGCTCGCGTCTCTCTCTCCCTGGATGCACTTAGTTCACCACAAAGGTTTCGCGCTCCGGTAAATCCACGGCGAATCTCGAGACGGCGAGTTCCTCTGGTACGAGGCAGCTGGTACGCACCGTGGGGGTGTGTTGTGAATCGACGGGCGGCTGAGGAGCGGCTGAAGCTCGACGGCGTCGCGACGCCAGATATAACATCCGCAGCCGGACGCGACGCTACCGAAGATGGGCACGCGGGAGGCCTCCAGGGCTGGCCAGAGGCCCTGCCCACGCAAACGGCACGCGTGACGACGCCCGCGAAACCAGGAAATATCGGCCCCGCCACCGCCGCCGCCGCCGCCACCGCCGTACTCCCCGAGGGTGGCAGACGCCGAGCAGCTTTGCGACGACCCTGCACATTCGGCAGCCGCACCCGGAGAGTAACACCTCACACCCACCCGCCGACCTGCCCTCTCGTCCTCATGGCACAATATCTCCTCGTCTCGTACGCACTTTCCCTGCCGGCTGCAAGTTCTCCTTAGGTATACTCGAGCCCTTTTATGTGCCGCTTCCATCCTCCTCGCCCTGTAACGCTCGACGTCCCGCCTGCTATGTAAAGATAGAGTGTGTAATACCTTGGAAGTAGAGGAGCAAGGAAAACGAGGTTTTCTCTCCTCAGAGACGGATTGTGCCTCTCCATTTGTCTTATCATCGTCCACGGTCTACGTAGCCACGTTCACCAGGTCTCGTTACAAGTTCATTCTTCCTCGACTAACTCTGCGCTTGTCACCCCGAATTAACAGGCTGCTTGGCTGTTTTGCCTCATAAGTGGTTTGTTGAGCGCGTCGCTCTTACGTAACCTGTTTTCTATTGTGTTTCTTACATAAGTAAGAAGCTGCAGTATCCATCCCGATATAAAGCGGTGCGCTCGCCCTGTGTTATTAGCGTTGGAGAACGTCCAGCTGCCTCTGTGCATTCATTTCTTGCCTCCGTTGGCGACTCTCCTGTTGCTGGTCATTAACTGTTCGAAATAATCGCTCTTTGACTAATTCGAAATTTGGCTTGCAATTGAGAAGGTTGGAAGCAGTGAAACACGCTGTTTCGCATGGTCTGACAAGCGAGTGGCGCATCTTCCACTTGTTCTACTTGGAGTCAGACTAACAGGTGACACTGGGGAAGCAGCGTATTCCAAAAGTTGGAAAGAAATATTTATGAGTAAAGTATATCATCCCTCATACAAAACTATTTTCGTTCTTGCCGGATTTTAGTTGCATGAGGCAAGAGTTTTGAGTCGACCTTTTTTGGAGATCGGAAAATCAAGAAGGAAAAATAGATTTGTATACTACTATTATACTATGACAGTAAAAAATTCAGAATATTTGGAATATGCGACTTCCCTAGTGTCCCCTGCGGGTAAATTTCTAACGGACCTTTTAAACCGTCCGAAGGTTTCGCCAGATATCTAAAATCGAAGATACTTTAGGTAAACGTCACGTACGACCACTCGAGCATCGACGCGGTCGAGAGGCATGTGGGTGATCTCGTGAATAATCCCTTAACTATTTCGAGTGAGCTATTCGAAGCTTATAACTCCGCCGGCTATATTCCTCCACTGATTAATCCCGAAAGTACGCAGATGGGCAGGGAGCTCGAGTGTGCTCTTCGGCGGGCGCTGCGCTCTCCGAATAGCCAAATAGCAATGCCCGATTATTTTCTGTACAAAGTAGGCGGCGGCGGAGGAGAGCTGGTGGAGGAAGAAGGCGCAGATGCCAGCGATCATCGCAATGCTGTGTACTCTCTCTCTCTCTCTCTCTCTACGAAACTGGTTCTGGCTCCTTAGACAAATGCCGCTAGCCTAGAAGACAACAATGCCAGAAGAGCGCGCAGATATTCCAGTGTTGGGGCTATTAAAAGATATGGCCAACCTTACCCTCCTTTTTAAACGATCCTCAGTCTCCACCCAATCCCTCCAAAAACGAGAGCCATTGCCTCGCCGGCCGCTCTATCTAACCTAATTTGCGACTAATGCGCAAGGAGCCACCGCGAAATCTAAAGCGGATCGCAAGCACTCGCAATGGATTGGTCGAATGCGCGCCGCACCACGGGAGGAGCGGAGGCTCCGCGATTGAACGTGCACCGTGCACCGAGAGGATACGATAGGTGGGTGAGCGAGCAAGTTCAATGTTGAACAAGTAGTCGAGCACGCGCGACCAGAGGGAGACAGCGGTGGACACGGCTGCAGTGGCCGACGACAAGGACAGGTCCTACGAACGGGGAATGTCAAACTGGTCCGCGTTGCCTATTAATGTGCGAGCGGCCGCTCGTTAATTTCGATCGTCAAGATAAACACAATGCGAAGGAAACCGTGAGGCCTTGACGGAAGAGAACCAATGCCTTCGGCCCAAGGCTCCGAGCTCTTTTGACGCAAGAACTCGACATTTTCCTCTTCGGCTAATGCGAGGTTATAAGAATCTAAGGCCCTCTTGAAAGTGGTAGTCTAATCAACGGTACACAGATATAGTTTAATGGAGCCGTTCCTGGTGCGCCCTCCACGTGCGTCTGGGCATCGGGGCTGCTACCACCACCTGGTAGTCACTGATTAAGTAGACCAAATCCCTTTGCATCCTCGGCTTATCTATGATAATTCAGTTCTAATCGATTGGACCCGCTCTATTCCAACAGCTGCCGCCCTGCACGGAAATTTCCGATTCCCTGGGAAATTTCCGATCCCCGATAATCATCCCGGGCCGACTCTCTCCCCGATCCACCACCGCTATGCGTGCGACGCTGGAACCCGCGGGCGCGCACTCTGCATACCAGATGCAAATCGGCCGGATTTTTTTCCACGCTTTAATGAAAGCAAATAAATAGCGAAAAAGAGGAAGAGTGAGTGTCGAGGCGCCTTGGGAGAACGAGAGTCTGGGTGTAATAAAACACTTTGTAATCGTGGTCGAAAAAAGGAGGAGGCTCTTCTTCTTTTTGGCCTTTTTTCTATGTTTGTCTGGCGATTGGGCTGCGACGAATGAACCGATTGGGATGAGACTTGTCGCATCTTCTGGGTAAAGTTCCTAGAATGGATCGTTTGGAATTTGTTAAACATTGACTTTTGGTTTGGCGGGTGGTTCTTCTCTAACTCTTCTTTTTCTTAGAGGGTATTCCCGCGGTGGTGCACCTTGCAATAATCTTATCAACTATTGTCATCGGACAAAAACCGAATCTTCAGCAATTTTATTATCCGAGCGATCGCTAAGGCGGGCGATGATCCCAGATACGGAAACAAGCGAGACGCCTGATGGCTGGAGTGGGTGCGAAGGGTAAAAGGTCCATTTAGATGCACGGCTGCATATCTGTCAGGTGAAGCGGTTGGGTGGCTCGGCTCGCTATCGAGTTTATTCGCCGGCAGGAAGACGGCGACCGGCGAGCACCGGGAGGTGGGGCACTCGCATAAAAGTCGCGGCTATCTGTCGATAGCGGATCACTCGGCGACCAGGTCTCTCGGACCGCGCGGAGTTGAAACTGTGCGCCGCGCGTCTTTCTGCCAGCTCCTTCCGCGTCCTGCACGATCGGCTCGAAGTCACGCGACTTCGCGATAGACGTGGACACATTCTGAGCTAACAGTCATCTGTCGACAGGGAACCGCGCACCGTCAATTGGGAGAATCGTCGACATGTTGCGCTTGTGAGTATTGCGGACGAGCGGCCGGACATTCACGATTATGCCGAGTTACATCGGCCGCGCACATCCCCTCGTCCAAGATCGCGATTTTAAGGGCCAGGTCCAAGTACAGCGGGGAATGTTCACCCTGCGTACTACGTGAACTCACTTTTCCCAAGGCTGGTGAAGGTACCGCGCTGCCAACCGTTCACGTACCAATGAAACCGTTCACCTTTTGCCTGCGGTTAGACGGCGGTGATTGGATTCGTTGGAATCGATGCGATCCGCGGGACTGCGATTATATTGTTTCGTAGCTTATTTAAGATCTTATGTTATTCGCGTGGTAAAGTGCGTTGGGGGTTTGAAATGTTCTTTGGCAGTTATGCTCTCGATTCTCGTGTTTACATACGACGGATTTAGTATACCCGCTTGACCGTATGACCGCTTGTGTTTACATAAGCCTGATGCAACGTGAAAGTCCCGAAGACAAAGTCGGGGAACGTTGGCTATATTACGGCATTGACCGAGGAAAGGAGTTAGAGTTACACACTCGATTACTTCATTATTTCCATCGTAGCCAATGGCGCGGTCCTGGTAACTGCATTAAAAATCAGTGTGGCGAGCGAGATGCCACTGCGCACCATGTCCATTACAAGCACTTAGCTTGTAATTTACCCTTCCGTTAGTGTTGCTTGGCGGGCGTGCGAGTGCGTTGGGAGTTCTGGCGCGCATTTGTACGTAGCTCGTAATGATTCTGGCAAATATTGTCTTGGGGCAGCGAAATCTGAGAAAGCCTAAACTGAAGTTGGAATTTCTTCTTTTTCAGAGTCCTCCTGGGGACCCTCTTGGTCGGCTGCCTCGCACTCCCGGCGCCGCAAGACAATGCCGAACAAACGGATTCGACGTTCACCACTGAACCCTCCGAGGGAACCACCTCGGTGGAGATGCCGGAAGATCTTTTGAAAAGGGCAGTAGAATTCCTGTCTCGGGTGGACGTGAAATACGGCGAGTGGAATAACAAGCAGTCGCTCGCAGAGTGGAACTACGCTTCGGACTTGACGCCTGAGAACTTGGAGAAGAAGTTGAACATATCGACGGAAGCCGCGCGCTTCTTCAAGGCGACTTGGGAGGAAGTGAATGACTTCCCATGGAAAGACATTCAGGATGAGAGTGTTAAGAGACAATTCTCGAAACTGAGTGTACTCGGCACCGCCGCTTTGCCCGAGGATGTAAGTCTCCCGAACTAGCTTCTGTCGATTTCTAGAACGATCTGCTTAGGTTTAATTAATATTAATCGAATATTTGATGTTAGTTGTTCCAAGAGTACAACAAAATCGTCAGCAGCATGAACAGCATCTACAGTACCGCGAAGATCTGCGCCTTCAAGGACCCAAAGAAGTGCGACCTTGCGCTCGAGCCTGAACTCACCGAGCGGCTGATGAAGAGCCGTGATCCTGAAGAGTTGAAGTACATCTGGGTCGAATGGAGGAAGGTGTCCGGCGAGAAAGTCAAGGACTTGTTTGCCCGATATGTTGAACTTAGTAACATGGCAGCGCAATTGAACAACTACTCGGATAACGCGGCCTACTGGATCAAGGACTACGAAGCCGATGACTTCCCCGAACAAATTGGTAAATTGGTCCTTCGACGTTTTTAAGAGATCATAAAACCGTTTATCGACACTTTTAGCTTATGTTGTATTTGTGATGTTTAGAGACACTTTGGCAACAAGTCAAACCAATGTATCTGCAATTGCACGCCTACGTTCGAAGGGAATTGAGGAAGAAGTACGGAGAAGACATTGTTTCCAAGGATGGTCCCATCCCCGCGCACTTGTTGGGAAATATGTGGGCGCAGACTTGGTCGAATATCGCAGACTTCACAACACCGTTCCCGGGGAAGCAGATGCCCGACGTTTCTGAGACAATGGTTGAGCAAGGTAAACATCAATCGATGCACATTTAAAGAATACCATTTGTTGTGAAAGTCAGCATTGGATGTTCCTCGATTTTCCACTAGGATACGACGCGCCAAAGATTTTCCGCACCGCGGAAGATTTCTTCAAGTCTATAAACTTGACGGCCATGCCTGAGAGCTTCTGGGACAAGTCCATTCTGGAGAAGCCCAAGGACCGCGAGATCGTCTGTCACGCGAGCGCCTGGGACTTCTACGACGGCAAGGACTTCAGGATCAAACAATGCACCCGAATCAATATGGAGGACCTCCTGACAGCCCATCACGAAATGGGACACGTCGAGTATTACTTGCAGTACAAAGATCAACCAACTGTCTTCAAAGAGGGTGCGAATCCTGGATTCCATGAGGCCATCGGTGACGTAATCGCACTGAGTGCCTCCACTCCTAGCCATCTCAAGGCGATCGAGTACGTAGCGTAGATTTTGATTATGGTAGAGAGATATGTTAAAGGAAATCAGATTAATTTGTCAAGTGGCTATTTCCACCAGCTTGTTGAAGGATGACACAGCCGATAACGAGGCCGTCCTCAACCACCTCTACTCGAAAGGTCTCGATAAAATCGCCTTCCTCCCATTCGCCTACATGATGGACAAGTGGCGATGGAATGTCTTCCAAGGAAAAGTTACTCCTGACAATTACAACTGCGACTGGTGTGTACAGTTTTACTTGGTTCAGTTGGGTAAACATTGCGAAGAAGAAAATGATCTATGAGAATGTCTCTTTGTTAGGTGGAGCCTTGCAGAAGAGTTCCAGGGTATCGAGCCTCCGGTAGATAGGTCCGAGACTGACTTCGACCCAGGCGCGAAGTACCACATTATAGCCGATGTTGAATATATCAGATACTATGTCAGCTTCATCATTCAATTCCAATTCCACAAGGCGCTCTGTCTCGAAGCGAAACAGTACGACCCCAAGAGTCCGGATTCCAAGATGTTGCACCAATGCGACATTTACAACAACAAAGATGCTGGCAATTTGTTGAAGTGAGCTGCTATTTATATTTGCTAGGACATCGATCCCGATTACGTTTTGCATATCTTGATTGTTGCATATCTAAATTTCAGATCGATGTTGGAGATGGGATCGTCGAAGCCTTGGCAAGACGCGATGCAGAAGATCACTGGTCAGAGGGACATGAGCACAGCTGGACTGTTGGAATACTTCAAACCACTGACGGAGTGGCTCACAGCAGAGAATAAGAAAACAAACGAATATATCGGATGGAAGTCGAGTTCTAAGCGTAAGTGAAGACCTAATATCGGCACACTTGTATATTTACAGTTTCTCTATTGAAACAAACCTTATACAATATAAAAATAGTTGGAATTAAGTAAAACAGATTTCCATTACGTATGTTTGTTTCAGAATGTGTACAAACTCGATCGGAGCTTGGTGAAATTGACATACATTCCTAATCCACTTGACACAGGTGGATTCATTCATTATATTTTTTAAATAAATTCTTTATTCCATCCATGAGATTCTTTACTTTCCTCTGCCTCGACCGCGACCACGTTTTGGCGCCGCCTTCTCCATTGCTTTACCCTTCGTCTCGGTCTTCTTGGCCGCTGGTGCTTTCTTCGCCTGACGAATATATGATCGAAATTAAAATGGCTCTACGAACTCTGAAGGAGTGAAATAAGTGTGGAGTGCCAGCTACCTTGATCATTTTGTCTGCCTCAACATTGTCCTCGTCCTCAGAATTTCCTTCCTCCTCTTCTTCCTCGTTTAAGAAATCCTCATCCGCCGCGGCAGGTTTTTTCTTCGACCCTGTGCTCATCACGTACGGCGCTGCCGTGGAATGTTTGTTATACGACCTCGTAAATGCTGCCTTCACCTGAAACATTTCGATTCCAATTACTCAACCACTTTCCGCAGTGAAGGGTGGAGGTTTCTCGTACCTTGCTATCGAGATTTTGTAATGGATCGCGTTGTCCTGGCCATAAAGAAACCTCTACTAACGAATCCAAGTCTTCCCTGAGTAAATGATATGTATTCATAACATTTACTGATGCTTCAATGCCATCGTTTCCCTGGGTGAGTAAAGATCCGACCACAGCATCCCGGAGGGACTTTAGATAATCTAAGTTTATCGCATCTTTGCTAGCACCGGTTGTTAATCGACCGTGCACGGTTATTTGCTGCAGTAGCCTGTGAACAAGTAATATACGCGCGAACGTTAGGCGACGCTGAAAGGAAATTGCTTAAAAGCAATATGTTTCAAAAAGCGACCTGTCGAATTTGGTCTTCTTGGAATTGCGGCCGAGCCAAGATGGGAAATTAATCTGACCGGTAAAGTGTCCAGCCATTACCGTTCCAGGTATAACTGAGGAATAACATGCTTGGACAGGAAGAAGGCCCCAAGCATTATTACTTCGTATCGACCTCTCGACCATATCTCCGAATGCCAAACTCTCAGCAGATTCAGCCACTCTCTCCAATAGTTCACTCCTGGTGACAAACGTTTGTTTTAATGCACTCTCAATTCGTAAGCTTGACGAATATATGTTTAATATTTACCTTGGAGCAGAAGGAGTAACGGATAAATAATTCTCTTGCACGAATAAAGATGCAATGTTATAATCGTGGAAAAATAGATTGCTCTTATCGTGTATACTCATGCGCTTTTGTTCCTCTGATGAAAACACTTTCTTTACTACATCCCATGGTCCCAGTCTTAAGTCTTTGTTTATGTTTTTCTTCTGCGTTTCATCTTGGTCACAAGATTTCCCAGTGTACAACGCTAAGTGATTTATTACTTGTCGGATGTCTTGATTCGTCGAGTTAATCAGACGATCAAGATCTTCCGTCGAGATGTTTATATGCTCTTTGAAACAGATGCTCTTCATAGCGCCCTGTTAAAATCGAAAATTGCTAAATAGTTGAAATCGGATGAAGAGGAATAACTTTACGGTGTACTTACCCTGATCTGTTCCAATTTCGGTTTTAGGAACCGGAGGTCGAAAATGTAATTGGAAAGGGTTCTCATTTTCGGGTTGTTCCGATCGTTGCAAATACATACAATCGGAATATCAGTTGATTTTATTAACGCTATTAATTCTTGTAAACCGCCTCGATCCTCGTTGCCTGCCATCCCATCAACTTCGTCCATCAATAAAACGTGGTTGGACGATGGTTTTGAATGCTGAACTGCAGATTCGTAAAAATACCAATCATTAAACTATAATCACCCAGTACGATCAATGTTATATACCTGAGAAATAATCCTTTAAGGTAGTGTTCGACAATAAGTCGGAAACTTCTTGTTTCAAGAGCTTTTTGCTTCTTGTGTCAGAAGCATTGAATTCAACAAGATCGAAACCAAGTTCTTTGCAAACTACTTGCACAGTGGTTGTTTTTCCTATGCCCGGCGGGCCAGAAAGTAAGGCAGCTTTGAAGAACGCGCCATCGTCATTCTTTGCCCAAGGACCTGGAAAAATAAAACATATTTCTTCCCATTTCATATATCGTCCACGATAAATTCTCTCGTAACGGACACCTACTTGGCTTTGCATGTTTGACTTTGCCACTTTGATTCTTGTGCCAATTCTTCAACCAGTCGCAAAGCTTTCGTGCATTACTCTTTTCTCCTTGTTGCCCGAGGATTTGTTTCATTGATTTCGGTCTGTACTTCTCGACCAAGGCTTCAGTCTCAACTTTTACGCTTTCAGTTTTAATCTCAGACTTGATTGGACTTGACTTTAACTTTTCCTTGGCGAGAGTCTGTTCTTCCTTAAATTTCTTCTTTGCAGGCGATCGAGCTGGTGATACATTCGGTTCTTGTTTTATATTCGTTTTCTTAGTTTCCAATTCAGTATCTTTCTTAGGTGGTGACTTATTCTTGGGCTTTTCCTCTGTGTCTTCTTTGAAGGATTTTGCAATCTTTGGTGGTGATGGTGATGAATCATTTGATTCAATAGATGTTTGTTTAACTCTTTTCACTGCCTTTGTTGGTTGGGTCTTTGTATCGCTACTTACACCACCGGGCCGTGTACGTATCAGTTCCAGTAGATCGTCTTCAGATATCAATTTTATGTTATAACTTCTTGCCTGTAAGTTTTAGATATTTATTAGCGACAATATTGGATTTTCAGTAAGTTAACAAATAACAACTAAGGGGGACATACTTTCTCCATTTTTGATGGGCCGGGTTCATCACCAAATATAACATAATCAGTCTTCTTAGATATAGAACGTACTATTCGACCACTGTATTTCTTAATGAGCTCTTCAGCTTCTTCTCTCTCCAATGACTCTAGAACTCCTGTAATCAAGAAAGTCAATCCAGCCAAGCAACAATCTGCACCCTGAAACATGAATAGATAAATATCATAACAGTGTATACTATATTTATCAATAACAGACGTACTGTAGGTATTTCTTTTGTGCCTGGGTTCCTGGCACCTCCTCTTTGCAGATACTGTTGATAGGCCGCCAGGTGTTGCTTTTTCTTCTCAGCCCTTTCTTCGTATACATCAGGCTCTTTCGTTGGGGATTCCTTTTTCTTAGGGGCTTTAGGTTCAACTTTTACTTCATAGGTTGTTGTTTTTGCCTTCTTTACTGGTGTTTTCACCTTTTTCGTTTGCTCTTTGGGTGATTGGAGTACAGCCTCCACTTTATCCTCATTGGAACTGGTACTATCCTTCTTTGCTTTCTCGGCTTTGTGTGTTTTGGTCTCTTCCTCTATATTCTTTTTCGTTTTCTTAATTGTCAAGCCTGTTTATATTTAACAAGCATAGTATAATAGCAGGATATAATACTATCGCAGGCATAAACTTGCTTTAAACTCGTTACCTGCTTTACCCTTGACTTCATTGAAATATATCTCTTCTATTTCTGATGTATCCAATTGGCTCAAGGTCTTCTCAAAGTCTTTGTCAGCATGTATTTCAGTTTCCTATAAGATTTGATTAAATATTGTTACATCTGCTGTCTGGAAACCTTACATTTCTCTCACATACCTTCTTTGCCGCATGTTTATTGATCTTGGGTGCTTCTCGCCGTTTAATTGGCTGGGCAAACATTGCGGCAGGTGAAACAAGCTTGACATCTTCCCTCTCTGAATCTGAAGAAATAGTATGTACCTCCACCCCACCTTTGTTGGTTTTCTATAACATCAAGTAGGAAAAGTTATTCTGCTAGTTTGCAGTCTTCATTGCATGCTTGATTTGTGTTAAAATCCCCATAATAAGCAGGACAGTTGAGAATTGCAGCACGAATGCATATTTGGAGGAATATCAGTGAGACCTTTACGCGTTTGACAGAGGCTTGCGTGGTATCATCTTCCTCGTCCGATGAGATAACTCGCCGCCTCTTTGGTTTTGTGGTCGAAGTAGGCGAGGGCTTCGGCGTTGATCCGCCTCCAAAGTACGACCGTATATCCTAAATAACAATACACTTTTTGTACATCAACCCAAAGAAATATATGCTTAAATGAACCCATTCAAACAATTACGCTCTGCGAGTCCTTAGGTAACCTTGGCCAACTTCCACTATCGTGCAACTACCAAACTCACCCTCGGCATCCTTCGGCAGCCTCACTCTTCCAGCCCAACACGCAAATACCTTGCCAATCCCAGGAATCCAGGGAAATCGCTAACAAATCTCCCGTCTTCCGCTGGTATTCAGCCGCGCAATCATGTAACGTGCGTCTTTAGCTTTCCATCTGCGACTCGTTGGCGCGCACGTCCCAGTCCATCCCAGTCGTAAAACTTCAAAAGACAAATACTCAGTGTTCGCGATTTATGAATTAACGGACATACTCACACGCTTGTCAAGTGCGACAAGTCATACTTACCGATTTTAGAATTTGATGTAGCAAGCGAAATCGCAGAGGCCACGTATAATTATCATTTGCAAACATTGCAAAGGATGGGGCGCAAACGTAGTCGCCGGCGAAGTTGTCTACGCGCCGGTGCATTTTGAACCCGAGTGCGCTTGATTCTTTTAAAAGTAGATATGCGACTCTCTCTAGGAAATGAGTGTCATATCTTCCAGTATCAGAGAGGCGGATAAAAAAGTTGCGTCGATATATAATTTATCAGCGGCTTCTCGCAGGTCTCGCGCAGTTTACTCCGAAAGGACTTATTTAAATCTAAACGGTGGCACATGGAAGTGTCAAAGCGGGACAACATGAGATGGCGTTGAGACTTCGGCAAACACGTGTTTAACGAAATGATACGTTTGCGGGCGTTGAAGTACGCATTTGCAGCGTAAACAAGGAACTGCGCCCTGCCGGAGTGCTAAGATGTGATTTTGTAGGATTTATTCTTGATTTTATTCGAAGGTTATAGGGTGCCACCGTTTTACTAGGAATCCGCGACATATAACCTGCACCATGGTCAAGGAACAATTCCGAGAGACTGACGTAGCCCGTAAAATGTATGTATAATTATTGCAAATCCTCATATTAGCGATTTTTCAAAGATTTCTTGGTCCTGAATTTTTAATGAAACATAGAAAACAACTACTGGACTCGTCTTCGTTCGTTTTGCGTTGGCTAGTTTTACCGGTTCAACGAGTCGTGTCAGTGTTTTAAACTATGTTTTATTATTAGGACGTGTGGTTAACAATATTTCTGTGGTTCTTCCTAGTTCCCATGTGTCGTTCGGGGTGGACAGCCGCCACAACATGGAGAGGCAAGCTCACATCCATGTTGTGGCGAAGAATCTTTATAATCAAGACACACAGCACTCTCCGGTACCTTATGGAGTACTCGACAGACGCATGGTACAGTGAATCCGCTCTCTGTCCTCTTAATTCTATGTCAAGCTATAACAATGGATTTTGATTTCAGGGTACTTGTTCCAATGCCAACACATGTGGAACTTGTGGTAAATCTTTAAACGAATGCATTGGTCATTTTGGATACATAGACTTAGAATTACCAGTGTTCCATGTGGGATATTTCAGATCAGTCATTTGTATTCTTCAAACTATTTGTAAGGTAGGACAACTGAAAGGGAACAATGTAATAATGTTATAGGGATCACTTTTAATTGCTGTTGAAATTTTCAGACATGCTCGCATGTCATGCTCTCTCAAGCTGATAAAAAGAAGTACCTGGCAAAAGTTTTGAATCCTAACATGGGATATCTAACGCGCAAGGCATTGCGCAAGCAAATCCTAGACAAAGCTAGGAAGACAACAGTGTGCCAATACTGCGGTGACCTGAATGGAACGGTGAAGAAAGCAGGTCTGTTGAAGATCGTGCATGAAAAGTATAAATCGAAAAAGAAGGGTGATACTGTCCTGCAACAGAAACTGGCAGAGTACAATAATGTTTTGGAAGACAATAAAGCTTTGGAAGGGATTCTCCAATCCAAGCTGCTGAATGTATTGAATCCATTGGAGGTTCAAAGTATTCTTGAGAAAATTCCTGAGAACGACATTCCTCTATTGATGATGAATGCTGAATGCGCACTGCCGAAAGATTTGATATTAACAAGAATCCCAGTACCACCCATTTGCATTAGGCCCAGTGTGGTGTCAGACCTGAAGGCTGGTACCAATGAAGATAACTTGACCATGAAATTGTCTGAAATCGTCTTCATCAACGATGTTATCCAAAAGCACAGGCAGAGCGGTGCCAAGGTGCAGATGTATAACGAAGATTGGGAATTCCTGCAGTTGCACTGTGCTCTTTATGTAAATAGCGAAATGTCCGGCATACCAATTAACATGCAGCCGAAAAAGTCAGGGAGGGGTCTGGTGCAGCGATTGAAGGGTAAGCAAGGACGATTTCGCGGTAATTTGTCGGGAAAGCGTGTAGATTTTTCTAGTCGTACTGTCATATCGCCGGACCCGAATCTCAGGATAGAACAAGTTGGAGTCCCCATACACGTCGCCAAGATATTGACGTATCCTGAGAAAGTAAACCCATCAAACATAGAATTGATGCGAAAGCTAGTGAGAAACGGGCCAGACATTCACCCTGGCGCGAACTTTATACAGCAAGGAAAGACACAATTCAAGAAATATCTGCGTTACGGCAATCGGAATAAGATCGCGCAAGATTTACAATACGGAGATATCGTCGAGAGGCACTTGAGGGACGACGATGTTGTTTTATTCAACAGACAACCTTCCTTGCATAAATTAAGTATTATGGCACATAAAGCCAAAGTGTTAGATCACAGAACCTTTAGATTCAACGAATGTGTCTGTACGCCATACAATGCCGATTTCGATGGTGACGAGATGAACTTGCATCTTCCCCAAACCGAAGAGGCGAGGGCAGAAGCGTTGGTTTTAATGGGCAACAAGTCCAATCTGGTCACACCACGTAATGGAGAGTTACTCATTGCAGCCACGCAGGATTTCATTACCGGTGGATACCTCTTAACACAGAAAGATACCTTTTTAAATCGACGGCAAGCCAGTCAATTGGCCGGTTGCCTCCTCGCAGGAAAAGACATTTCGATGGCCATAACTTTACCAGCGCCAACGATTCTTAAGCCAGCAGAACTGTGGACGGGCAAGCAAATCTTCGGCTTGATTTTAAAGCCGAACGAGGCTTGTAATATTAAAGCTAACTTGAAAACTAAAGGAAGAGCTTACACCTCCAACGAGGAATTGTGTATCAACGATTCCTATGTTATTATTCGGAACTCGGAATTACTCGCGGGATCGATGGACAAGTCCACGTTGGGATCTGGCTCTAAACAAAATATATTCTATATTTTATTGCGCGATTGGGGAGAAGACATTGCTGCAACAGCTATGTGGAGATTATCAAGATTAGCGAGTTACTTCTTAATGAATCGGGGCTTCTCCATCGGCATTGGAGATGTAACACCTGGGCAGGGACTCCTCAGGGCGAAACATAAACTCTTGAATGCTGGCTACTCCAAATGTACCGAATACATTCGTCAAATGGAAGAAGGGAAGCTTGTTTGCCAACCGGGTTGCTCGGAGGAGGAGACATTGGAATCAATGATACTGAAAGAGCTCTCTGTCATTCGTGACCATGCTGGTAAAGCGTGTTTGAAGGAACTCCACCCCAGCAATAGTCCGTTAGTAATGGCATTATCTGGTAGCAAGGGCAGTTTCATTAATATCTCTCAGATGATTGCTTGTGTCGGTCAGCAAGCTATCAGTGGCCATCGTGTTCCTAATGGTTTCGAAGATCGCGCCCTGCCGCATTTTGAACGGCATTCGAAAATTCCGGCAGCTAAAGGCTTCGTAGAGAATTCATTCTATTCTGGATTAACACCGACCGAGTTCTTCTTCCACACTATGGGCGGGAGAGAAGGTCTTGTCGATACTGCTGTTAAAACGGCTGAAACCGGTTACATGCAACGAAGATTGGTGAAGAGCTTGGAAGATCTATGCCTTCACTACGACATGACTGTTCGCAATTCAGTTGGCGATATTGTTCAAGTTCTCTACGGTGGCGACGCACTTGACCCTACATATATGGAAGGTAACTAAATATTTTATAGTCACCCTCCAAGGTCTCTAAAACTTTGGTATTCAATAGGCAAGGATTGCCCTGTGGATTATAAAAGAGTACTGGATCACGTAAGAGCTAAGTCGCCCTGCAAAGAGGAACAGGCGCTGAATGGTCCAAGTGTGATCAAAGCTACGAATGAACTTCTGAGCTCCGAGGAGTACGAATGTCTCAGTAAAGAATTTAGACAAGAATTATCGTAAGCATAATTATCAGCGGGATATGCTACATTCACGGTAATACAAGAACTTGATTTAACAGCGATTTGTTTTATTCAGCACTTTTCTAAAGTCCATGGCCCGGAAGATAGCGCATTTTCGCCAAAATGCACCAAAAGTGCCTGTCATTCACCAAGTGGAGCGTCTTACGGTTTCACAATTAGTCGAATTCATACATACCTGTAAAGAGAAATATATGAGAGCAAAAATAGAGCCAGGGACCGCAGTCGGTGCCCTCGCAGCACAGAGTATAGGAGAGCCAGGTACTCAAATGACGTTGAAGACATTCCACTTTGCCGGTGTAGCTTCCATGAATATTACCCAGGGTGTGCCTCGCATTAAAGAAATCATTAACGCTAGCCCGAAAATTAGTACTCCAATTATAACTGCTGCTCTGGTAAGAATCATTCGCCAACCTTTAAGGAACTTGTAAAAAATCTGCAGCTAACAAACCCTTGATCTTTCCAGGAAAACGACATAGATCCTGAGTTCGCTAGAAGGGTGAAAGGTAGAATCGAAAAGACCACTCTAGGAGAAGTAACAGAGTACATAGAAGAAGTATATTTGCCTGATGACTGTTTCTTGTTAATAAAACTCGATGTGGATAGGATTAAATTATTAAAGCTAGAAGTCGACGTTCATTCTATACGATATTCGTAAGTTCTGGACTAGCGATTGAAAACCGAAGTTGCTATAATCAATTAATTGATTTTCATTATATATCATATTATGCAGGATTTGTACGTCAAAGCTGAGGATTAACCCGAAATTAGTGAACGTTAGGGGGGATTCCATTATTACAGTAAGCCCGAGCAAGCAGAAGTTCAGTTTAAATTATGCATTAACACAGCTTAAGGAAACGGTGCCCAACATTGTTGTCAAGGTAGTAATTCATTTGCGATTCTCCTCAAGTTTGTGCTTGATTGTTATTACAAACAAGTATTCTTCCACAGGGACTACCATCAGTTGCTCGAGCTGTCATACATAATGACGACTCAACCGGGAAGACAAAGTATAAGTTATTCGTTGAGGGCGACAATATGCGAGAAGTGATGGCAACCCTTGGAGTACTCGGGAAGAAAACGACATCTAATAATACAATAGAGGTAAGTCGTAGAGAAGGCAGTTTCTCCTTTAATACAAAAGGGACGTCGCACCCTGCACTTTACAGGTGTTTAAAACGTTGGGCATTGAAGCTGCCAGAGCAACTATAATGACAGAAATTAAATTGGTAATGGAGAATCACGGGATGAGTATTGACCGACGGCATCCGATGTTGGTCGCCGATTTAATGACTAGTAGAGGAGAAGTGCTCGGCATTACTCGACAAGGTCTGGCGAAAATGAAAGAGTCCGTTTTAAATCTAGCCTCGGTAAGACACTTCAATGACCGCGAATATCTAGGTTGAGAAAATGGGCTGTTTTAATGACGAATAATTTCCGTAGTTCGAGAAAACGGCAGACCATTTGTTCGATGCGGCTTATTATGGACAGAAGGATGTAATCTGCGGCGTCTCGGAATCAATCATAATGGGTATACCTGTCCCAGTGGGAACGGGGATCTTCAAATTACTGCACAGATATCCTTTTTCAACGCATTTCAATGAAACTATCCACCGCGTACTGTCTTCCGAGTTATTTTCCTTATTAATAAAATACAGCTGACAAGGATGAGCCAAAGAAGCGGGAGCTGATTTTCGACGACCCGCAATTCCACAAGAAGAGTTCAAAGGTTGGCAATGTTTAAGTGTAAATAAATTGTATAATTTGTAATAAATGATTATTTAATATACACGTGTGGGAAAGAAGTAGTGCGAATGAAGTTGGGTAGATTCCGTGGCAGTTATTACTTGTTGACTACCGCTCTGAACGGCTACGGTAAGCGATGATCAACACCGACAATGAGGCTAGTTGCTAAGAAACTATGTTTGATCGATACGTTCTTAGTAGGTAATGATTTAACTCCAACTACTGCATGCAATTCTAGTGATGTTGTGGATGGAGAATCGTGATTGAATCGTAAAATTCTTGTCCTGTTCCTGTTACTACTCCTCATAAGTACAGTGCGTATCCGACCAAACTATTTCCCTCGGACTAACAAACTAAGGAAGGCTTTACTATGGTAAATGAAAAAGAATTCTGGACAGAAATACGGAAAGATCTTCCACTATATAGGAAAAGAAAACCAAGGGTCGTCCCTGCTTTTACCATTCAAGCTCTGCAGGTAAAACTACACGCCACTCAGAACACTTAGCGAGCACATTGAATTCAGTACAACTCTAAAACGAATTTTGATTACAACTTCAGGAGAATACTGTTGTTGCCAAACCACCTCGATGTGGATTATTCACACCGCGACCTCCGAGACCGTCCACGTTTCGTAGGTTTTACGAGCACGGCGTATTTCCCGTGACACTCGAAAGCGATAGCTATGGCCCGAAACTCAGTTGGAAAGTCGACATTGAGGAGCTCGATTTTCATCACTATTTGCCAATGTTCTTCGATGGTCTGACTGAGATTGAACAACCGTATAAATTCTTATCGGACCAGGGGATCGCGGACATGCTAGAGCATGGCGGTCCAAAGATTCTGCCGGTCGTCCCGCAGCTGATTATTCCTATCAAAAGTAAGATATAATTGTCCAATTGTTATACTTACGCTCTGAAGGCAGGATGGAGTAACGCATTCTTCTATGTCAGAGGCCTTAAATACAAAAATGCCAGAAATTATTTGTAATACAATGAGAGCATTGCAACGTCTGGTGCAATCGGCGGATTGTGTAGGGGAAGCGTTGGTTCCCTATTTTCGACAGATCTTGCCGGTACCAAACTTGCTGAAAGACAGAAATGGTACGATCGACTAAAGTAGCGAATGACTGGGCATTTGATAAAATAATAATACGCCGGCTATTGTAGTGAACCTTGGCGAAGGGATTGACTATTCGCAGCAACGAGGTGAAAATCCTGCAGATTTGATACAGGAAACTCTGGAAATACTCGAAAGATACGGCGGGCCCGATGCATACATTAATATAAAGTACATGGTTCCTACATACGAATCGTGTGTGATGAATGATTTAGAACAAACCGTGTGTATGTAACTCACTTTTAGTATATCTCCATATTGTTCCAATACGTAGAAAATCAGTTTGTAAATCTATACAAATGTATTTTATAAATATTATACAAAATGTTACACACTTAGAATAGAAAGCTGCTTAGAGCAATTTTCTTTATAATACACAAGCGTTGGCGCACATTCATATCTTCCCTGAGTCCTCTTTCAATGTCACTGTTCTATTGAAGACCAACTGCAAAGTGTCATGTGCATTAATAAAGTAACCATGTGAAGTGATTAAGCGATTGATATAAAGTTAAGTCATACCTTTCCTGGTTTTGCATCGGGATCCACTGAGAAGAATCCTACGCGTTCGAATTGGAACTTGTCGAAGGGTTTGGCAATCTTCGCCAAACTTTCGTCAGTGTATCCGACTATTTCTTTCTTACTGGCTGGATTGATGTCTGTCAGATATCCATTTGGTACTTCGTTTGGATCCTCCGGATTTTTGTGTTTGAAGCTAGAGAATTTAGACAGTTCCATAGAGTGACCGACGATTATTAAATATTCTAACTCTTACTTACAGGCGTTCGTATAGTCTGACAGATGCCAACACTGGGTTTGATACCCAGTGGATAAAAGCCTTCGGCTTGTTCTTGTCGGAAATGGGCTCTTGCTTGACGATAACATTAACTACATTGCCGCTCGCGTCTTTTTCCACTCGTTCAACAGTGAGTATGACACCGGCGTGTTTCAAGCCCACAGATTGGGCTGGCGTTAAACGCCGGAAGTCCTTTTCCCCTTTCTAAAGTTATAAGCGAGATGTATTTGGTATTAGTTTCGAAACAGTGAGAATACCTCCAAGCCAAATGAACGATCATCCTGTACCTCTTTGAAATCTGATGCTTCGATGTAGACCACTTCATCAAAGACGATTTCATGCTGCCCCTTCTCCGGCTCCGCAGGGAAGTTCGGCACGTTGATCTTCATAGGCGTATCTTGTGAAAAGTTGCTGATGGTTACCTTTAAAGGTTCAAGCACAACCATGTGTCGGCTTGCAGTGACATTCAAAACGTCCCTGACTGATGCCTCTAAAGCAGCCGGTTCAACCAGGGCTTGGGCTCCAGTTACACCCATTTGTGCACAGAAATTGTTGATAGCTTCGGGAGGAAATCCTCGTCGTCGAAGGGCAGTTAATGTGAACAGCCTGTTATTACAACAAGAATTTTCAATGAAACCCATATACTTGTATATCTTTCTCTTAAGAATTTCTTTGCTACCCACCTAGGGTCATCCCAATCCGACACAATTCCTTCATCGATCAATTTGGCGATCTTCCTTTTGGACACGACTGTGTAGCTAACATTCAATCTACCATATTCCCACTGAACAGGACAGTAAACATCCAAGGCATTGCAAAGCCAGTAATAGGATGACCTCCGCGATTGAAATTCTTTGGTGCATAGTGAGTGTGTTATTTGTTCTATACTGTCGCACAAGCAGTGGGTAAAGTCATAAGTTGGGTAAATACACCATTGGTCTCCAGTTCTATGATGAGGGGAATATTTGATCCTGTATGCGACAGGGTCCTGTTTTCCTTCTTCGAGGGTGACTTTCATGCGTAGTGTCGCCTGACCCTCGTCAAGCAATCCATCTTTCATATCCTACCGAAGGTTAATTATAAATTTCGAGAATATGAAATGAATAGTTCAAGATCAAGAGGAAGAATCTTACATTGAACAGCTGCAAACTCTCTTCGATCGGCCTATTACGCCAAGGACTAGGAGGAGGATTGAAGCCTTTCATCTCCTCGCTGGATTGATGGCAGACATATGCTAATCCCTTCTGTATAAGTACGATAGCCCATTCGTACAGCTGTTGAAAGTTATCGGACGAATGAGTAATCTTCGCGGGCTTATAACCGAGCCACTCGACCATCTCACGAATTCCAGTGAAGAACTTTTCTTCCTCCTTTTCTGGATTCGTATCGTCGTAACGCAAGAAGCATAGACCACCGTGAGCTGCCGCATATCTATTCGTGTAATTCTTAGATTTATATGACGGAAATGAAACGAATTAATCATTAACAATGCTTCCTTCATACCCAAAGTTGATGTTGATTGCTTTTGCATGGCCAATGTGCAGGATACCATTAGGTTCTGGAGGAAATCTGGTCCTTACTAGACCACCTGTAATCTTCAAATGTTCCTTCAGTAACTTTTCAGTATTGGCTGTTACAACATATCCTTCGGTTTTATAATTTTCTCCTGGTTTGTGAAAGTGAACTTTGGTCTTCATTAGCTCACTTATTGTTTGAGCCTCAGCCTTTTCAGCATTGGCCTGGGTACTTTTCTCTTCTAAAATATTTCCAATGCGGATTAACATTCTGCCTCTTTTGTCACATTTTTCATTGAATAGATTGCAAGTTACCTTTTGCTTCCTTGTTTGGTTTTTTGGCTTTTGCCTGCTTGTTTTGTTTCGGTGGTGGTGCTAGATCAGCATCAGTTTTCGGACCTAAGAGGACTAAAATTTGTACATCAAATTCATTCTTGATTGCTTTTCCATCTGCCCACTTCAAGGTGTTTCTTACTTGTTGCATCAAGGGACCAGTATTAAAATGGTACCTGGAAACATAAGAGCTTACATTAAACAAACTCTTCCTGCAACACTTAATACGACTCTTAAACGATGAAATTTCAATGCTATGCCTTTTTTCTAAAATCTCATGCTTATGTGCACTAATTTGCTTTTCCACTTCAGTCTCTATTTCTTCGGGAAGCACTACCACGCCAATTCCACACTCCTTCTCAAATTCCGACTGATCAATGGGACCCTTCACATGGCCCAGCAAATAACTCAAAGCAGCATCGACCCTTTGCGTTGTATCCAACTTCTTTTCAGATATATATTTCACCACAAAGGGCGACTTGTCTGCTATTTGATTTTTAATCTTCGATGCAAGATGGTACAGTAGAATACCAGAGTCTGGGGTAACACTTTCATATTTATTAGCCTGGAATTTGTAATCCATATGTTAGAGTTCTCTTGGAGAAAGTCATGGAGTACAGTAATGAAAGTAATATATGTTATTAAAGCAAAATGTGCTTGCAAAGCATAATTAGTCTTAATAAGATAATGAAGTTTTGTAGACTTTACACATAGACTACTGTGTTGTTAAAAAATTATTGCAATCTACTAACCTCTGCTATAGCGAGTTTTAAGTTATGTGACACTTGCTTGTTCTTCAGTGTTTCTTTAGCTTTCTGTTCACTTAAACCGATCGACTGGAACAACTTTACGTCGTCCTCCGCTTCCATCGTCATTATATTCTTTTTATTTAAACAGTAATTCCTATGTTACTGGACCGGTGAACCTGTCGGTGTACCAGTCTGAAGCAAGACAAGAGGTAAGACGATAATAGAAGATGAGTCGAATCGCGAAGCAACAGGAAAAGATATTTTGCGAGAAATTAAATTTTATTCTTATCTTATTTTAATTAAACACATGACCAACAACTTGTTGTTATCTTCGAATCACTGTGTGATTTCGAAAATGGTCGTAAATGAACATTAACTCCGACACGTGGAATAATTAATAACAGTCCGTCGCTGTACGCACATAAGTGGATTTAGGAAATTTTGTAAACTAGAACATTTCTTTGCAAATTCTCTGCAGTGCAAAATGAGTGACAGTGAAGACGACTTGCAATTGTGTCCATCGACACTGGCCGCTTTGACAGAATTCCTCCAAGAGCAGAAGGAGAAGGAGACACAATTGCAATGTGTGTCAGATGAGCAAGCTTTAGATGTATCTTTTCAGGAAGATTGGGTGAGAGAATTATTTCCCATTATTTTGCAACTTGTATGTTTGAAATTGTTTAACTTCATTCATCCTACACAGCAATTAAGTCAGTTTTGGTACGATGACGAAACCACTGATACTTTGGTGAAAGGTGCTATTAATGCTACGGAACAAACTGCCAAAATAGCACTTATTTCTTGTCCAACTTTATACAATAAGCTTAAAAAGAATTGTGGTGAAAGAGAAGGTACTATTTTGTGCAGTTTTCTTTAGATTACTATTCTGTATTTCTTTTCTTATTTATCATTTCCATTGTCTCCAACAGTTACTCTTTTTGAGTATGATAAACGGTTCTTAGTGTACGGTACAGATTTTGTGCCTTACAACTACGAATTGCCATTGGATGTACCAAGAAATTTGGCTAATCACTATGACTTAGTAATAGCTGATCCACCCTTCCTCTCGGACGAGTGTCTAACAAAAACAGCACTCACCATCAAGTTTCTAGCAAAAAGCAATATTGTACTTTGCACAGGTACTATACATGCTATTTTCATATCCTATTTGAATTATTGTTGCCATTGTACTACAATCTTTACCTCTTTCAGGTGCTGTCATGGAAGAATTGGCAGAAAGGCTGTTAGATGTAAAGAAATGCAATTTTATACCACATCATAGGAACAATTTAGCTAATGAGTTCTATTGTTACTCCAATTTTCAGTTCGACGATATGCTGAAATAAAGATGGATTTTTAAAAAAAGCGTTTTCGAGTTTTACTAAATCAGTTATCTTAGTTGTATTTCGATATATTGGATTGGCAAGGGATTTAAATAGAAATGCGGAACTACCGTTGGTTGCCGTTGGCGAAACATGTTTCAGCGACCCAGGTATACCCGCTTCCGTCTTTTTAGCCCCGCTCGCCATGTTCTTCCGGAAGAGAATCGGTTGCGAAAGAATACATATATATACATATTTGCAAGCAGAGTTTCTCTGATTTTTAACCCGATACGTTGCAAATTAAAGGGGTACGTGTTTTAGTATCAACTAATAGATTAAGCCAAAGCTCTCGATGAATAAATAACACTCGGAAAACTTGTCGCGATAAAGTTTCGGAAGATATAAAAAAAAGCATATACAGACACTGCCATGTATATATATTTATATATCGTATATATGCACACTATGCAGGTTCAAGAAGTTCCTAGATTGTCCTAGACGAAAGAGCCATATCTCTAGGTAAACATTTGCGAAGAGGAGACACGCGATGGAAAGCATAAATATTTACATCTCCTGAGACTCTACGGGTGTAATTTTTATTTATAACAATGACAGACGGAAATATTTCCATGGAAGAGGACACAGAGCTACGGGACCTGGTGGTGCAAACCCTGGAGAATAATGGTGTTCTTGCAAAAGTGCGGGTGAGTAGCTCATATGGTTTATGAAATTGCGTTCTTCCTGTAGGTTAGCCATTTTTCGCGAAAATACCACTTCCCCTCGCGAATTCGCTATCCAGTGCGAGACGATTTCCTAATATCTCTCCAAATTCCTAGGCACAACTGAGGGCCAGTGTCTTTCTAGCTCTGGAAGAACAAGAATCTGTAATGGTGAGTGCAAGTTTGTTTTGAAGTGTATATGTTGACCAGCGTGTTATTAAGGGACATAGCTCTCAGGTGTTGAGAGTCTAAGTTGCCAGGAATAATGATGGTACCCTCTTTGCAGAATCCGGAGCCGCTTCTCAATAAATCTGTAAAACAGTACCTGGCTAATTCGGAAGGGAAATTGCTCTTTTCCTTAGTTAGGGAGTTCCTAGAATATTTTGGCCTTGATTATACAATATCGGTTTATGATCCAGAAACATATTTTGGAAAGGAGTACAGCTATGCTGGGAGAAATAAACTATGCGAGGAATTAGGTATCGAATCAAACGAACCGTTGCTCGGAGAGATCTTGAAGAACAGAATGAATAGTGCCTTTAATCACACACAAAGGGTATGCTTGTTATTATTGTTTTTCCACCAACATCACTAATATTGGGGATACAAGTATGTTTGTACATGTGTTTGGATTTGATTACAGAATGATTCTAATGATAGTAAGCATAATAACACAAGTGAAACTGCGAATAATATTGCGAATGCAACATTTGAAGTTTCTGTTCCAAAAGTACTACATAACGAAACAATGTCAATATTGAATGATAATGATTCTTCTGTCAAGTCGGAAAGTATCACTTACGACAGTCCAAAACTTCCGATTAATGTGACAATAACAGATAAAAAGAATAAAGAAACGATGCTGAACAGTGCAGTAACAGATGACACGAACAATGACAAGCACGAGAATACGCTCAGGGAATTTATAGTGGAACCTGAACGCACGCAAGCAGAAAACGGAATTGATAGCACAGGGAACAATAATTTACAAATTGACAAACCCTCTCCAAGATCGAATGGCACAAACGCAGTTACGAATCATGAACCACAGGAGACTGAATTAGATACGTCCAATCAAATGACTTTACTGAATAAAACCGAGCCCTTAATTAAGTTCGATGAATCTATAACTACCGAAGTGCAAATGAATCAAAACGAAAATATAGATAAACAAAATACTATAAATAGCTTGGACCTACAAATAGCGAATAATGTACAAAATAAGAAAGTTGTTACTACTGGCAATACCTATGGAAAAGCTGTATACTTTGATGAAATTATAGTAGATGGGAAGAAGGAGAATATAGGTGAAGTGCAAAAAACTACTCCTTTTCTACAAGACTTGCCGCCTTTGGAAGAAAAGACTAATTCTATATTCGGTGATCTGCCGCCACTTAATGGCAAAAAACCTAATATAAATGATTTAAGAGAGTTGATGAACATAGGTCTCGGTAAGTAAGAAAGGGACAAACGGAACTTGTACTGGTTTCTTCCTTGAGATAATAAATTGGTCCTTTCAGAAAACGATGGCAATGATACTTACGAAGAGGATTTTATGTCATCAGCGTCAGGAAGCGCTAACGATAGAAGCCCCTGCAAGGGTTCCAAGAGAATAGACAGTCCAACGAAACAACAACTGAAAAAACACCAGAAGACACAGAGCATTCGAAGCGAGGAAGCCAGCGAGGAAATTGACGAGGTGGACGATCTGCTAAGCAATACATCATATTCGTGTGTCAGTAAGTCCGATGTGGGTTAAATTTTCTATAGCTTCCCCAGCCGAAGCGTTGGAGGATTTCCTTTTCTTAAACATGTATTTCTGAGGTGGCAACAAAACTGAACTAGACATGATAAACGGTCACGAGATTTTGCTATAGCTGGATATTCTATGGTTGTTTGTCTTCTGGTTCTCGTGTATGGTATCCTACTATAAGCATTGCCTCAATTTCCGATATGGCACTGCCTTTTACGGCTCAATACTTGTAGCTTCAGCATAAAAGTGTGAAAGAGTGTGGTGGCACTTTAATGATCCGATGCTATACTTGCTAGAGAGTCATATATACAAGATCATTGCACTTAGTTCGTGTTAAGTAGAATAGGGAAAATAGCCTTTACTTTAGAAACATGACTTCAATGGAATGCTCAAAAAGAAACGAATATCACGATTCAGCTTGAACGGAAGATATACCAAACTGCCGAAAGTTTTTACATTACTGTTGCATTAAAGTATCGGATTCTATTTTTTTGGGAAACTTATAAACCTTATCGAAACAGGATGTGTCTCAAAACTATTAAGTCGATTTCTCGTGCTCCTGCACGTACGGACTGGTAGATGCGGTTTATTAAACCGAATATCTTTTAAGAATACAAAACTTAATGAATACAGCTCAACATACAGAACACCCAAAACTTACTAGTATGGGAGTGCGAAAGTACAGGAATGGTTTTCTGTCAAACTATGAAAAATCCTACTAGCCTGATATATAGATGAGAAATTTAATTAGACTAAACACGTAATATCTAGAATGAGAATTAATAGCCATTTGGTCGATAACTAACGATTAATGCTATTGGATTTAGCATTCAACTACCGAGATATTTGCATCAAATTGATTTTTGGAGAGACTGCCCCTTGCATTGTTATGTACATATGCCTAGTATTATTAAACTTATAAGCTATTTATAAGAATCTTGACTTAAGTTAAGCGTTATCATCTGAACGATTGCGTTACTGCGCTTGTTGGTCACGTAGTTGCCGAAAAAGAACAAGAAACAAACAAACAAACAAGAATGTAATAGTCTTCTGTTGTGTTAACCAGAATGATTCCTGCATTGAATCTGGTGAACTGAACTGTCATTGATTACCTCATTTAACTAAAGTTACTGCACGATATCACTAGGGATACCGTGGAATGATCCGTCGAAAAATGGATTGCCTAAAAAATATATCAGATTATTTTCGCGAATGCAATGGTGCTAAACGTATAAAGCTGAAATTATATATGAGAGTTGATATAATCGTGGCTCATTAGGTGCTCGTGTATTTTCTTGTATTCACAATTTCCAAGAGTTTACTGGATTGAGAAAGGCTTTAGACTAAGCGGATAATTTTTGGGCAGTCCAATGCAATTAGAACATACAAATGCCGGCACGCTCCGCCCCAATTAAGATGCAATAATTAAGTACAATTCACGGTGGATCAACTGGGCCGCTTGACAAATCAACTTCCGTTAACGAAAACTTTGTAGTTTGCTGCCTTTGCAAGATTTTTCAGTGGCGTTAAAACTATTTTACACATTGTCAGTAACATGTTTGATAAAGTGGTTGAAACCGAGGGGTTTTCGAGTCTCGATCTGTCAGTGCAATCGTCACCGCACGACCACAATGGACCAATATATGCGCTTCATTCTCTCAAAGAAGGAGAGATTTCAGATTCATCGTAAAAAGAAGGATCGATCTTTAGCCGCGGGCTCTTTCTACAAACAACAGTTTCAAGTATTTTCGCAGGTTCATATAATACTTGTTTCCTGAATTGCGCGAGTGCAGGGACAGAACCGGAATCCCTCGGCTTGAATCATCTCTTGCCCTGCGCATAATCGTAATGCAGGTGTGTTCCTGGCCAATCAACGTGGTTACATTATTAAACTGTCTATAGTACTACATACACATACACACACTTTTGTACAACTGGAAAATACTTCAGGACTGCATTCTACATTCCTAACATTCTATACAATCTAAAACAGAAATGATACATTCCATTGTTATTAATATGATTGTTAATACACTTTGTTAACATTATCGAGCAAGATTACGCAATAAGTATTTTTCACCATAGTACATAAGAGAATGAAATAGTATATGGCACGAAGAAAGTAATTTAAGAGGGCTGTTTAATAACAGCCACGATCTAATCGCAAATTATTATTTATAATTTTCCTCTAAGCCACATAGTCCATAGTCGTTCTAATATTTAATTACAGGCATATGCATAGAGGTCACTCAGATTATTTCGACGACTTTTTGCACTCGTGTTGTATGCATCTGCGCGCCTTACATGGATCGTAATTACGAAAGTGTTATTTATATCTCCTTTCACGAAGAGCTTATAAATTTTATAAGATAACAAAACAGTATATGCATCTTTATATATCTTTTGCTGGTGACGTGGAGGGGCGTGAATAATCATCGTGTAACACATATTTCGAATGTATTTTTCGACAGCGCGGTAGAGTATCGTAGTAACACAGAGACGAGGAGGTAGTATTCGTCCGTTTCTTTACCGAGGTAAACCTATAGATTATTTTTAGGGTGAAAGGACATTTTGCCGAGCGTCACTGTAAAATCGGTATGTAATCATTGTTACTCGTTCTTTTATAGTATAAACTTACAATGGGACAGTAAGGATGAATTACTTGTATTAATAAATAAATTACTTTGTAACCACGTTGACATACTGGTAGCTATATCGTGCCTTTTAGTGTGTATGAATAATATACAATGCAAATAAGTACTATGGAATTGTGGAATTTATGGATCACCTAAGTTACTTATTTATGATTTTTAAGTATAATGTAATGGTAATCGTGTATATGTTATTTATTTTATAAAAATTTTTCTCTTTTGCAACTGTCGTTACTTCCTTACGATCATATCCCCCCTCTGTCACTCCGCAGCACTAGCCGCTAGTCGCTATAATCTCTGTACTATGGACATATGTTAAAGGGAAATAAAAAACTGTTTGTCTACAACTGCGTTGTTTTTATTCTCGCTTAAAGGCCAATGCGATTCACGTTACAAGCGTTTATCATTGCGACGAGCCGCGGGCTCGCGCAAAATATATCTGCATTTTCATCATTCGTCCTATTCGCACAAATACTTCCGGCACCACGCTCGATTCTTACAACAATCGTCGTGCGCTCCACTCTCGAATAGGATAATAAGATTTATTCTACTAGAGTTAGAATTATATAAACATTTTACAATTTATTCTAAACTCTTTATGTACAAAAGTTTGGGGATTAATAAGAGCGGCAGTTATCAGAATATCTCTATGGAATTTACAGGATACGTACAGACTGTAACTGCGAATGCAGAATCCCTTTAATGACTCAATCCAGAGCCATCAATTGCGGTTCATCTAACAAACTACAAGTTACACAACAAAAAACAATTTATTTCCGGGTAATCCCACATTTACATTCTGTTGCGTTCCCTTTGCAATCGACTACTGTAGGTTTTCGAGACAAGATTAACAGCGTCCATGTATCGGTCCATACACATTGCCACACATTTCTGAAATCAAATCACAGGCTATAACATTTTGTCAGCGTGTTCTTTATTTAGCTGGCAATAGAAATATCAGTAACACAGATCAAAGTCTGAATGAACCAAAGTTGTGCTATGGTGAATGCAAATAATACTAAGAATGACGCAATGACCTGACTCCTCGATTAAATCTTCAAACAATCAAACGATCCAGAGAAATCTCCGATGAATTGAAGGTTAGAGGATACACGTCGAATGATTTACCTGTTCAGAACTGTCGAGCGACGTGCCTGGCTTGGAGATGCACTTTTTGAAGCACTTCTCGGTCATTTTCTGAAAAGGAGAAAGGCAATGTCGATCGTTCATTCATGATAGGCACGTGGGGAAGAAGAATAGTTAGCTTTGCATCATCGTACCGCGAGCAATTGCTGTGCATTGGCGACAGCGATTTCTTGCTTAACTTGTTCCATGAGCTCGTCCCTCTGGGAGCCTGACAAGCCACCTGCATTTAGGGCATCCATTTCCATGAGTGTCGCTTTTCCGCTAATTTATTAAAAGCTCAATTCTAGTTCGGCGCCGTTATCACACCGAGGGATATTCTTTAATCGACCACGACACTCCTGCCGGTTTCCCTGTGCATCGGCCAATGCGATAGTAGTGGTGAATGTATATCGGTGGCCATGTGAAATGGGGCCGCTTGAAGTTGCCTCTTATTTAGATTTGGAGGAATGCAGTCTTCACAGGCACGGCCGAGCCCAAAAAGCCCTAGGTTTCGACATAGATATTTTTAAATTTTCGAATCAAACACTTGTTTGACATCAATCGTCGAGTGTTGAGAGTTTTCTTGACTAGCTAAGTACTCTCGTTGTTCGATGGAACTTTCTGGCGATCGTGAAGACAGGAATTATCGCGCTATTAATTATAACGAACTTGAAACGTACAACGGCGGAAAAATGTCCAGGAGAATAGTACGCAAGATCCCGTATTCTAATTTGCTACTGAGCAAGTCGCCTAGAACTAGTAGTGGAGCTAAAGAAGACTTGGAATTCATCCGAGCAGTTGTATACCTGAAGAATTTGATCGCATCAGTGCGGGAAATATCTTCGAAGGATATTCCCGCAGTAAACGTCTCCGTTTCCGCCAAACCTTTCAATATTCCGCCATTTAATGGTAACAGGAATGGCTTTGCGCGAATAATCTCCTCTGCAAATTGAAATATATTCCAGTGTCATTTGGTAATTGAAATTCGTAGGTGCAGATGGCAACGCGGATGAGTCGCAGATTTTGAGCCAATCTTCAGTGGACACGATCGACTTACTTTTTCCGTCCGCCAACTCCATTTCCGCCAAACCTTTCAATATTCCGCCATTTAATGGTAACAGCGGAATGGCTTTGCGCGAATGATCTCCTCTGCAAATTGAAATATATTTCGGTGTCATTTGGTAATTGAAATTCGTAGGTGCAGATGGCAAGACGGATGAGTCAGAGATTTTGAGCCAAATTTTAGGGAACACGATTGACTTACTTTTTCCATCAGCCAACTCTAGGACTCATGAGGAGAAGAACAAAAGTGGCGCATGTTCAGTATCGCCGAACGATGATCTATCGACGTTCGTTGATGAAAGAACGAGCCTCGCAAATGGAAGGGATTATTTACTCCGGTACGACTCTCGCGAGCGGAATGCTGCGTCGCATAACGTACCCCCGACGAATTCAACCTCTAGTAGCACGCTTATGCTGCTGCCTGATAACGAAGATTATGCTGCAGCACAACTTCAATCGAGCAATAATCCATTGCATTCCTTTCGAAGCTTTCCAGTTATGAGCCCTTCGAGCCCGTCCGGGAATGCTTTCGGAAGGAAGGCGTGTAGTTTTACCGAAAAGGCAAAGAACGTCGATAAAACAATTATAAATAACGAGACTGCGCTGCCCGCGGCGGGGACGGACGACAGCGCATACTGCTCAATGCTCTTAAAAGCGCACTCCTTTGGAATTGGAATTAGAGCGCAAAAACGGGGAATCACTTTGACCGGAGCAAACGAGAAGAATCAAGAGAATTCGCCTCGAAAATGTCGGAAACTCGGTTCAGTGCTTCCCCGCAAGAGTCTTCCCGAACCACGCAGCCCCCAGAGGGTCAACAACGATTTTCTCGATCAGCATCTGTTGAATATGACAATTATCCCCGACTCGGACTCAGAATTAGATGATATTAGCTGCAGCTTCGGATCAAGCTTTCCGAGTAGCTTCGCACACAAGTGTGACTACGAGAGATTAAATAATCCGCGAACAATCGATTCAGCCAGCATTTCGCAGGGGACGATTTATTCACTCGGATCTTTGAAGAGCTGCTTAAATGCATTTGCGCCAAGTGAATTACAGTTGAGCTCGACCAACGAACAATCCAGCAAGAGCGGCCTCCTTGAGACTCTTCGCTGTAATCATTTACAAAAGAATACCTGCGTGGAAACAGTCAGTTGTGAGGATCAAAATGATAGTCAGCCACTCATTGACCTACTAACTCCCGAAATGAGGAAGTCCCAGTCTCAGAGTACATTCAGGTCAAGCGTCGCACCGAATTTAGCTTCGATTAGTCCACTGCGAAAGGATTATAGATCGACTTTTCGGAAAAGCGTAACCCACTCTCCATTGTCACACGCTAGCAATAACTCTAGGCTCCTGAAGAAACCCGTCAGTTCTACACAAAATACTTGGAGAACAGATTTCGACGGAGGAGATTTCGTGGAATTCACGCCGAGTGCCACTGCGCGATCAGAACTCGTGGAAGAGAAGGCGAAATTACCGCTGGCTTCTTCGGACTCGGTGCTGAAGTCGGTGAACATCGACGAAGAAGCTACTTTCAAATGTATCGACGTAATACTTGGCTACTTCGAGCGCGGAAGGTTTACGAGCGCGTATATGATACGGCGCCGTTGGACGGGGACAAGGGAAGAGGAGGCGGTTCGAACCTTGCGAAGCTTCTACTATACCGTCGAGGCTCGGACGAGGATCAGGAGAAGTATTTGGGCGATTGTTTCGATGCTCTATCACACGTTCGCTAAAGTGATAGAAGAGACCACCGAATTTAATGTGAGTTTCAGTGCAGGTGTTTTTATTAATATTTGTCGAGAGATCACTGTTAGTGATTCTGGTGTATTGGTGACTTTTCAGATATCAGAGCGCATTCATCATATCTCCATCGTATTAGAATTCCTCTACTGCAAGGCACTTTGCATTGAGATTATCAGCCCTTTGATCCTCCAACTGGAATCTTCCGCTACGAGTTTTGTTTCGCTAACTTCCGAGAAACAGCGACGAAAATCTTTGCCTGCATTGCAGGTTCTAATGTTCGCCTTACAGATTTCTTTGAACAAGTATCGACTGATTCGCGACGGCATCGCGGAGTCCTCGGAAAAGAATACGAGAGATAGTGCCGAGGTTAAAAATAGCGAAGAGTCGGAAGAGCAGTGGATACATGTTCTCGAAAAAGCGTTTGTCATACTACTCGACGATTTCTTGGACTTGGCAATGCAGGCGCATGCTTTAAAGAATATACTCATTTGAAAGTAGAATCCCCTGCGAGGACCAAATGATTATCAACAACAGTAGCATAATATCCTGCGATTTACAGGCGGACGCATGATTTCCATTCTCAGGCACCAAAGCCATTTCGTCGTCCGTGGGACTGAAAGGCCTCCAACTGCAGAGGACTCCTTCCATTTCCGGAAATACATCGAAATACGAAGTCAAGACGAACTTGAGTGGACAGATTTCGGTGCAGTTGGCTAGTTTGAGAGTGATCGTCTCGCCGTCGATTCCGGTGTAGTACTTCACCTGGAAAAGCACACGACACCCCTCAACGTGAATCAGTGTAGGATTAAATTGAGTGTGCTACTCATTTTACGAGAGCGCAATTACTCCGCCACCTTCAAGCCTTGCATTCCGGTGGTATCGTCGTAGTAAAGCTCGAAGATCAGGGACGCTGCCTCGTTCGGTATGTGCGGCGACCATAAATCGAGGCTCCTCAAAACACCGGCGAGATTTCGTTCGTCACCGCTGTAAAGCATCATTTTTCGCCCCCCGGGCATCGCGGCCTGCGCCTTTTTCAAGCAATTGCCGATTATCTCCTTGAGCAAAGTGCCGCCGTTGAGCTTCCTCTGCAGCGGCGTGTAAGAGAGTAAGTCGTATTCGAGTAAGGTGAGATTGTACATTGCTCCGTAGGGGAAGATATCAGCCGCCCAATAAGGAAGCGACTGCTTCAGATCTGCCTGTTTGATCAAACGAATTGTATAAATAGAAAACTAAGCCTATAATTGTCGGCGAGCGCAGTTCTTTCGCGCGAAGAAACGAGAGTTTGAGAGAGCATTGGAAATGCGTCAGCTCTCCCCACTTATCTATTCGTACAGCGTTAACATTGGACCACTCGGGCCAAAGTGTCATTATCGCTCATTTCCGAGGCGAACGTTCGAATCGGCGCACGACTAATCTTACTTTCGTCTCGAGGCTGCTGTACAAAAGAGCCACGTCCGAGGGGCGTTCGACTTTCATTCCAGTATGTTGTGAGATTGTTTGGAAGAGCGGCGAGTAAGAACCCAGTGTGTCTCGCACTTGTTCAGTGGTGAGAACCTTCTTCGTTTCAGCGACGAAGCTGGGACAGTTGATGCCCAGCAGCAGTGTGTCTTTCTCCCTTGTAACATAATCTGCGAAAGGGATTGTTTTAATAAAATCTGAGAAGAGATTGAGTCTCTTGTGTTCTCCCTCACTGACCTGATGGAGTCGGTTGCCAATTGATCCCTTGGCTCCACCGCTGCTCACCCTTGGGCAACCAGAGGCCGGCGTTCACCAGTTGTCCCGCTATCATCGAGAGCGCGTTCTCCGAAGTTCGCATTTTCATGATCTCATTAGTGTATTCCTCCCCGAGGAACTCACCGTACACCTCGCGCAGATGTAAACCCAAGTTGTACATGTTAAGCTTGCCCTCCTGCAAATTTCCCATCGACCTTCACTCACGTCCCTATATCGCAATCCGACTTACTCCACGACTTACATTCGGCATGTCGACGGCGGAGGCCTGGAAATACTCGTAGGAGAGGTTTCGTGGAAGATTGTTACCATTCTCACCGGACACATCCGCGAACGGAGCGTACGACTTGTGACTGAAGATCTGAAAAGTATAAACGCATGTTATTACTCGCTCTACTTCCAATCAAAGTCATTCACTCACAACGTGCACTAATTTCAGCTCAGGCTTCCCCTCGGCGGCGCACACCAGGCAAAGCACGCACAGTAGTTTCCTCATCTCGAGCCTCGGATTTCCCGGCCACCTCCAGAGGTTTAGCTTCCTTTGGCGAGGTACTGCGGAGTCCCGGCCTCCGACTACCTCATCTCCACCGAGCGGTGATTTGCTCCGGTGCTGCAACAATGGCTCACTTTATCGCAATCGCGCACGATGCGTCGGGCGCGTGGGGCTCGTGACTCTCGCGCGGCGAGCAGGTGTCGAGAGCGCGAGGAAGCCGAGTCGCTGACGATTTGACTTCCGTGTTTGACGATAAGGATTAAGAGCGCAACGCGCTGGAATTGGCGATGGCTCGCCCGGTTGATTGAGCAAATAGGTGCTGCACTGCCGTTGCCTTTTATCGGCAGCCTTCGAGCGACACGTTATAATTTCTTATCAGAGCGACGACGATCTGGCCGCGAGGGTTTTTGCATAATGCACGACTATCTCGAGCTCCTCGGCCATCCCGGGGAAGTCGAGCTACCACCTTGACATTCGGCGAGAGCAGCAACCGGGAAACGACAAGGAGGAGCTCTGCTTGAACGTAAGGTCCAAACAAGTATCAATTTCACCTGAAATTAGATTCTTTTCATTCATCAAGGCCACGTGCAAGTTTCACTGTGTTGATTAAATGATCAGGTCGCGTGGGGATCGTTAGGGGTCCTAAGCAGAGGATCATTTGGGACCCTTTTTTTGAACCAGAGATCATTTCATCATTTTCTTGGAACTTCCATTCTACGATCCTTTGTTTCTTGGAAGTTCGATTGTACCAACTCTGACCTTTGTAGTTTTTAGGTAGACTGTTGACAAGCATGGTCTCAAAATATCACTCGACCTGCATCCCGTCACAACTGAATCAATCGGCTTCTTATCACCCAATTCATTAAAATGAATTGACATCTGCCGGTATTGGGCTCGCTTGAGACATCGGCATTCTACATACTCGTACGCTTATTATAACTCCAGCTCTTCATAATCGGGCCTGATTAAATTTATCATCAGCCTTTACGATCTAACTATCGCGAATTGCGGCGACAAGTGCCAATAGGCGAGGAGGGTTCTCCTTTTTTTTAATAATGAGTTACAAGCCGATAAGAATCGTGACGCGAGGAGCGCGCGTCTCGTGCGTCTGTGCGACCGAAAAAGCGTGACGGACCATGATATACTCTGAGAAAGGTGCCTCTTGCCCATCGATCATTCACGTTTCGTTCGTCACACACTCGTTTAATGAAAACTGATAAGCCCAATCTGACGAGTATCCGACGACGCTCGACAGCACGTTCGCATTCTGCACGTGCTCGGGCGATGCAGCTGCGGAAGCGCGCGAGTTTTCCTGGAAACGGTGCGCTTTTCTCAGCTTTGCTCCGCGTCCACGTAGTAAAGGGATATCGAACTCCCTGATTGCAATTGCTAGACAGCCCGATAAGACGAGGGAGCTTTATTTTAAGCCGGGAATCTGAAATTAAGCTTCGGCTCGTCGAGACTCATTCACGGATTCGCCGACGTTGACGGCGGTTCGAGCAGCAGACTTAACGGAGACGTCAGATTGACAAACAGCGCTTTTGTTTTGTTAAGTGTCGGACGTATTCATCGACAGTGTTGTTCGCAGCCACGCCAGGAAGTTTGTGCACTAGCTTTCACCGCTGATAAATAATGAGAGGCATCAGCAATCCAATTGTTGTTCTGCGTAATCCTGGGACGAATTGCCGAGATACCTATAAATTGCAAGATATTGATTTATGGAAATAACAGATAAATTACAACAAACCCGTGAAGAATTTATGGAAAGAAAACCTTTCATTTCATGCGTCTGTGAAGCTTATTGTCGTGATTGACGTAAAGACTTGCAAGATTTTCCGTTAGATTAGAAGTAGCTTCGGCACTTTACTTACAAACGACCTTTTACCATGAAATCCTCATTATCATATCAGTGTCACAATGCATCAGCTGTCAACTCGTTTCGATAGGAGAACTATTCTACCTGGAAGTCGCTTTTCCCTGAACGAGTTGGACGATTGATATTCCAAGGGTTTCTAATGTTGCCCTGCCACCCGATGGAGAAGTGGTCTTTCATTTCTAGTCTACTCGTCGACTCGAGTACTCATTGAGCGAAACCGAGCCACTCGACACCCAGCAGGTGTTGTTATTTTTTGTGCCTGAATAGCAATCGACGGGTATTGAGAAATAGTACTAAGGTCGTATAGTTACGCTATCGGGCCGCGATTGTTCATTGATAGAGATCGACGGGCGTCCGATAAAGTAGCAAGTTATCGATGCCGAATGATTATATTAACGCGGTGGCGACAAGCCACGAAGTTAGTAGATTAGTTGCTGGCTTTGTTACTCGGACAATCTACTCTCCCAAGGTAAAGTGTTTGCGTCAGCGTCGACGAAAGATTTCGTAAATTGTCATCAATGTTAACTACGCCGGTTGTCTTCATTGTTGTCATTCGCGCAAACAAATCCCAGGTTGTTTGGCTCGCGCTTTCCCAAAATCCTCGGACTGGAGTTGGCTCGCTCGTAGTTCTCTAAGCCACCTCGCAGGAGCACGAGCTTTTCGGGGAAAGTGCAACAATTTTGCATATAGTTTTAATCAATCGTTCCTTCGAAGTTCGCCAAGTTGAGTGGAAAGTGAAGTCTGATATTCTTTCCAGGCGCATAGAAAATGACTTCCAGTCAGCATCGCGGAATGATCTCAGCGATTCTCGTGGTCATTAGTTTCTCTGCAGCGCTCGTGGAATCTGCGGAGTCAAACCTCACCTTCGTCAGCGTGGTAAGTCAGAGTATTATTTTCAGAGAGTAGAAATGATTGAAGTGCAATAACTAATAATTGTTACGAACATTCAGATATTCCGTCACGGTGACAGGACTCCGGACAAGAATGGGTTCGAAATGTATCCAACCGATCCGTACCTCAATGACACCTTCCATCCGACCGGTCTGGGTCAACTCACCAACGTAAGTTCTTCTCGGAAAGCAAGCAAAGCCGACCAATGACTTCTTCCCAATTCGAACCCTAGAATGGCAAGGCACGCGAGTTTCAACTAGGAAAGCTCCTCAAGGAGAAATACGGAGATTACCTGGGCGACACCTACACCCCGAATTCGACGTTCGCCCTTAGTTCGGACTACGATAGGACGAAGATGTCGCTGCAGTTGGTGCTCGCCGCACTTTTCCCTCCGAAAGGCGGCCAACAATGGAGCAAATCGCTCGACTGGCAGCCGATTCCCACCAATTACTTGAAGCGCATCGAAGACAACCTCTTCCTATCGGACGAATGCCCTCAGTGAGTGAACGTCGAGGTTCAAGATTCCCACTGAGAAGGGAGAGTCTAATTCTCGATTAGCGCAGGTTCAAAAAGGAGTACAACAGGGTGCTGAATTCGCCGGTTATCAAGAAGGCGCTCTCGAAGTACTCTGATCTCATGGAGTTCCTTACGAAGAAAGCCGGAAGGGACATCAGCAAACCTCTCGACTTCTACTACTTGTATCTTACGCTTGTCGCCGAGTCCTCGATGGGACTTGAGCTGCCCACTTGGACCAAAGGGATTTTCCCCCGTGGCTCCCTATGGGATGCCACGATACTCTCGTACCGGATAGCCAACTATAATACTCGGCTTAGGAGACTTTATTCTGGTTGGTTTCGGTCTTATCTGCAGAATTGGAAGTAGAATGCGTCCTCGACCCGTGCGGAGTATGCGTGCATTTGCATCTTAGTTTCTAGGCGTGAACTGGGAAAATGAAAGAGATTCGCATGAATCGGGGAAACTTCGAAAAATTGAATTTTTTCCATGGGCACCCCTTTCATTTTTTAAAATCGTCCGATTTTGACATTGTTCAAGAGTTTTAACTTTAAAACAAAGATTTGGCACGGAGTTAGTGGGTCGGCGTCGGTAATTGGGTCGTACGGTTGATATTTTAAAAAATTCTTCATAAAATCAGTAAACACTCGCACTGATTCCAAGCGAACAGAATCATTCTCTGCTCACGAACTAGATTCTATCTAATCTTTCAGTGGTATTACACACTTGGGCCGAACAAATCGCACACACTTGGCGACTTACCGTTTCTCTCAATGCGATTTCTAATTCAGGTGGATTCCTGCGACGAATAACCGAGACTATGCAAGGAATCAGAAGCGGCAAACTGGCCGATCGCAGGAAAATCTATTTATTTAGCGGCCACGAAACCAACATAGCGAGCATGCTACACGCCCTCAACGCCTACGAGGCCCATGTGCCCCAATTCTCGAGCGCCGTCATCACCGAACTCCACAATTTCAACGGGACTTACTACGTGAAGGTAAACATGCGGATATTTGCCGGCGTACGAGCAAACATGGTCTATTTTTGTGATCGCTCGGGTTAAAAGCTCCCCGAGTGTTTACCATCCTCCGACTAAAAACGGCTCGTGATTAGGATTACGAGTCGCGTGGGATTCTGGGAAACTGCAGCTTGGTATTAATGCGAGATTGATTGCAGTTCCTCCACTACTTGGGGATTCCTGCCCGGTTCGAGGAGGTCAAGTTGCCAGAGTGTGGTGCTTTCTGCGAGTTGGACCAATTCCTCAAGATCGTCGGGGACCTTATACCTTCGGACGAAGAGCTCAGCTGCGACAAGTCCTTGACGAGCGATTACGCAAACTACAGGCTGCCTCAGCAAGCCGAGTCTATGGCGTACAACTTAATAAAGACTGCTAAATACTGATTTAGCTGCGATAGCAGTAGGAACCTTATGTTGGCTCTAGCTTATTGTGAAATCACTGTTTCGTCATCGGAACTAATGAAGCCTAGGAAAAGAGATTGTGCGAGATCCAAAGAGTATTTGTTAATAAATCAAGAAACAATCAAATCAAATCAAAAAGCAATCAAACGTCGACACTGGTTATTGTTGTTACTGGTTAATCTGTTTACCCCGAGTGAAATCCTGTAGAAAAATGTGGTGCGCTCACTGCCAATGTCAATCGAGTGCAAGTCTCAAAGCTTGCAGCGCGTGACGAAGAGATCATAAGCGCAGTGCAAACGCGAGCGAACTGCAAAGGTCGGCCCGAACATTGAATAAAATGATCGCTAAAGAAACAAACAGCCTTTTACTTTCACACGTGATCGCCCGAGATTCATAAACAAAAATACATCCGCGGTCACACAGTGCCGCGCGCACCTTTTCAAAGGCTAAAAGCAGCCTGCGCTCGCTAAGGATATCACCTCGAAATGATATAATTAAACATGGGAGGACGTAAAAATACGCAGATAAGAAACAAAGCCTTTTTTTCTAATGCAGCCGCACTGCGTTTCAGAAATGGGGAAAATGGCACATTCCACGTGTGCCATTAATCAGCCGCTCGTTATGTTTCCGAAATCGATCAATAAATTACGCGACCCTGCCAATGAGCTTTCTATCATTCGCTTGAGAAACGGTGTGTTGACCGAGCGGCTCCGCCGAAAATGGCCCGAGTGCCAAATATTTATTTCAAAGAGCGACGAGCATTAATTGCGTTTCGGCAAATGTTTCGAATATGCGCAATCGAAATATTATTCTCCCGCTCTCTGTTTTCCGGCGACATTGAAATTCCGTCGGCGATCGATTGATGCCAATATTAGCAGCAACCGTAATCTGGGAAATTCGGCGACCAATTCCCACTGATTTCTTCTTCTTCTCCAACATTCGCCGGCGAGTTTTCCCTTTTCTCGTTAGCCGCGAAATATTACGAAATCTCTTATCGCATCGCGGTGGAATTTCGTCGGGTGCACCCGTCGATTCACGCGTGCAAGATCGTCGCTGAGAAAACAGGATTAAATTAGCGGTATCTGCACAGTTGATCTTGGATACGCGAGAAACCTGTGGCCAAGCTCCGTGCACCATTGGCCAGATATCCCGAGATCGTAAAAAGAGGAATAAGATAAAATTTTCGTGGATCGTGGTTGTGCAAGTCGACCCTGGCTTTCCACCGAAGCCCACGAAGGGCAGTCGATTGCCGCATAATCCACGCTATAGTTTTACCAAATTGTACTAGCGACGCGTAGTGCGATGATAGCCAGATAAAGCGTGAGAGCTATAAGTCTTGATGGCTGTGCTGCTATTTGCATGGACAGGCGCCTAATCCTTCGGATGGTTTGGAGTTTGCAGAGAAAGATAATGACGTCAGTGGCGGTCCTCTCCTAGCGCGGCGCTCGCCGAGATAATTAATTACGCGCGCAATTCGACACTGCCTGACGAGCGCCCGAGTTCCCAGACATATAAATACTGAGTTCGCCTGCCGATTATGAAAAGGCAGCGGCGAATAAAGGTAAGAGGAGCTCGCTCCAGCAGCGCTCCCGTCCCACATTCCGCTCCAGTTACCCACTGCCTCCATAGAAACACTGCAATTCTAGTATTCACTGTAATTAATATAATATTCAGTTATATTCTTCATTATGTAATTATTCTCAACTTTGCTAATTGAAGATTTTCATTGAAATAATGTTATAATAATATTATATATAATATATAATACAAATTTTGTATAGAAATTTGATAGAAAAATCGGCGTGTATTGTGACTTTGTTAAAAATTTGACAATTTTGCAGGAAAAAACCCAGGAATCGAAGAACCATGAAGGCGAGGACCGCAGTGTGTACTTTTCTAGTGCTAGTCAGCCTGTTTGACAGCCAATCGGAGGCGAAACTGAGGCTGATACAAGCAGTATTCAGACATGGAAATAGAACGCCGGTGAAGACGTCCGATACCGTTTACCCCAACGATCCTTACAAGCACCTGACCTTCGAACCATTGGGATACGGAGCCCTCACCAACGTACGTTCATCACTCTCATCTCATTCTACTTAAAACATATTTCATCGAGAATTTTAATTGGAATATTTTTCTTTCTCGACTCTCAGAAAGGGAAGCTGACAGTTTTTAGACTAGGAGAGTACCTGCGCGGTCGATATGGAGATTTCCTGGGTCCGATTTACTCGCCGGATCTGATTCGCTTCCAAGCGGACGAGGTCGATAGGGTTGTGATGACTGGCCAACTGGCGGCTGCCGCCCTCTTTCCGCCAATCCTATCGCAAAGGTGCCATGTCGTTTTTAGTATAATGTTTGAATAGTTAAAGGTTCGTGGAAGCATTGCTTAACTCATTGGATCACCAGGTGGTTGCCTCTTCTCAATTGGCAACCGATTCCTATCTGGATGGACCCGTTGGAGGAAGACGTACTCTTCGGAGGCATCGCCTGCACCAAGTACAAGAAAATGAGGGAGGACCTCGAGAGCTCGGACAAGTTCCTATTGAAACGCCAGAAGGAGAATCAGGACTTCTTCGATGGCTTAGCGAAGGACATCGGTGCCAACGTCACCCAACGCACAACCTTCTTCCTGCGCCAGCAACTCTTCGCCCAGGTATTTTCTTTTACCTGAACTAATCGAGGATTTTGTAAATTATTCTACTGTTTTATGAACTCTCATTCGCAGCAAGACATTGGCCTGAAGCTTCCCGAATGGACCAAGAACATTTACCCCAACGGGAAGTTGGAGAGGCTGGCGAGCTTCGACGTATACCTCCAATCGTACACGACGGAGATGAAGCAACTAATGGGCGGTTGGTTACACGATTCTTTCCCGAGTATTCTCTTATCCATATAGGCAGACTGACCAGTTGTCTTCTTCCCTTGTGCAGGCGTCTGGGTGAAAGAGTGGCTGAAGCACGTCAAGGACCATTTGAACACGACCTCAACTGCGACCCAGAAGGCTTTCATGTACCCGGCGCACGAGTACAACATCGCCGGCATCCTCAACGCCTTGAACTCCTTCGACTTCAAGATTCCTTATTACGCAGCTTGCGTCGTCTTCGAGCTCCACGAGGAAGACGACGAGTACTTCGTCCAGGTATTAATCACTTTCTCCGATTTCCCATTCAACCGGCCCGAATTCCGACTGACAGAAACGTTGAAACAGGTTCTCCACAAGGATCAGAACAACGTGAGGTTGCTCCAGATTCCAGGATGCAGGGGCACCATGTGTCCGCTGGAGGACTTCATTGAGATCACGTCGCCGGTGATTCCCGAGGACGAGAAGGAAGCTTGCGGCGAGCTCGACTTCAACTTGTAACTCTCACCCGGGATTCGACCCGGTGTTCTTTACGTATCGCGGGTTTGAGTGCCGCGATAAGTGCCGATCAAGTATTACTAGCGGCGTGTATAGAAAACACAGCCGTCCTTAAGCGACTAATAATCGAGATTAATTGTAATCACTTACTGACCCGGGATAAGTACCCGTAGCTATTCCATACCGGTCGCGAGCCCGAAGAGGCTCGTCGACATCTGATAAATTACTTACTGCCAAATAGGAGTGATTAGTAAAAAATAGTTTTATTTAATTATTCTTAATCCGTCGGTCGATAGTTCGGTCGGAGCTACCTCGAGTACCGTGTACTCGCGTATAATTCGTTGGAGAATGTGCTGTAAGCGGGAGGAGATAACAAATAATAAATGTACATCGATTGAACCCGCAACTATTTCTTCTTTCGACCCCGACATTCCCCGGTGTCCTCGGTTTCTTATATATTAAAGATTCTCTTCGTAGTGCCGGCGAACATCGGCCATCGTCACTTGGCTCCACAATTGGTCCAACTCTGCCTCGGTGGGCAGAACATCGCGCACCATCTGCAGGTACTTGTTGATCGGGCAGATGGCCTGGGACTCGCAGATCTCGAAGGTGTAAGGAAGCAGCGTCTCCGTCTGGCTGGACCAGCGCAGCATCTGCGAGGCATAAGAACTTGGTAGGAGCTTTCTACGACTGGACCACTCGCGGAAAGCGAGCTCAGTTACCTTAACGAAGAGAGCGCCGTCTCTAGGGTCGCGAAGCTTCTCGAAGATAATCGCCGAACCGTAGCCCGGGAGCCTCGGCTCGGTGAGATTGTTCGCCTTGGCGAACGCGGCGATGTTGACCTCGTGGCCGCTGTACAAGTGCATCTTCCGCGCGGCGCTCTGCTCGCCGGCGAGATTGAGGTTCTTGATGAACTTCCTCACGAGCATCCCGCCGTTCAGCCTCTTCAACTGGCTGGTGTACGAGTTCAACTCGTACTCCAACACTGCGACGTCCTGCATCCTCTTGAAGACCTCCTCCGTGCACCACTTGGGTAAGGTCAGATTCATAGCTTTCTACCAGTGGAAAAGGAGAGTGTGAGAATTCGCGAGGGATAAATCAGAATTAAATGTTCTCCAGGCTGCGAGTACCTGTGATGATAGAAGGTTGTAGACTTCGTACGCCCGGTGGGTGTCCATGGGACATCCGGTCTGCGCCGAGAGGAATGTCAAGAAGGCAGCGAACACCGACATTTTCTTGCGGATCTCCTTGGAATTCTTAAGCTTCTCCAGCGCTTCGATGTACCTGAGAAGAAATCGTCAATTGGCGTGTCACTGTCAGTTGTTGGAATCGAATGAGTGGGTTTGAATGGACAAGGTCCGCTTACATACACAGGATTCTCATGGGGTTTTATTAAGAGGTCCAATTCCTTAGGGGCATAGTGAATGGGGATCGGGATCCACGGGAGATTGCTGTTCCAATCCTCGGAGGAGCTTGGCGGGTAGAGTCCTGCTAAAACCAGCAACAAGGACCCTTTGGTGCGATCGACGTCGCTGCTCACCGCGAGAATATCCTGGGGACGATAGACCTCGCCGAGGAACTCGCCGTAATAACGACGGAGCATCTTCCCGACGCGATACTCGGTCTTCTTTCCTTCCTGGAATTCAGACGTTGAGACGTTCGAGTAGAATCGTTTCGAAAGCTATGTTATTGTTAAAAGGCGCCATTGTTATCTGATAAGGATAGAAGAGATTGTGCGGGACAAGTGTCGACAGTGATCGAACTAGGAATATGATCGGCTGATCAGCTGCGCAAATGGCGCAGGGAATCTGATGAGCTAGGGCGATCGATTTTTAACGGGGGGGCACTCAGTCAAAAATCAAGTAACTCGAGCGTTGGTTTGCGGATTGTATTTCTTCTGTGAAGAAATCCATGTCGATTTAATTAGAATTGAGTTATTATTTTATCAGTACTTACGTTGGTTAATTGGCCGAGGCCAATTGGATCGTAAGTGGAGACGTTGTACGGATCGTTCGGGTACATTTCCTCGGCTCGTGGTGTTCGCTCCCCATGCCTGAAAAGCTGTTGACGTAGATAAAGAAACAATTAACTATAATGACCCAATCAGTAATTCTCTTCATCTATACTTGCACGTGCGCTCATTTACAATAGCGAACGCGCCGCCACGCGTTCATGTCACATTCGACGTGAAAGTGTTAGGAAGAATGGAATAGTTCGGTAATTATCTATACTTACGACTTGCACCTGCTCCAAGACGAGTTGCGACGGTTCCGATCTCGCGAGCTGCAAAAGCGCGAGACCTGCGAGAACAACAGACGCACTGAATCTAGATTTGACCGGTGTCATTGTGAGAATGAAGAGAATGACGCTGATGTAATCAAGTATTAAGTAATCGAGTAACAAGAGATCGGCTGTGGGGCTCCGCTTCCTCGAAAAGAGAATCCGACTCGTCCGCTCGCCGGACGCCAACTGCCGGCGTCGCGCCTGGAGAAATGACCTTTATCGTAGTTAGTCTTGGACTTTGAACTTGATTGATTCCTCCTCTGCCGCCGTCAAAGAGATTTAACCTTTTTAAATTGCTCTCTGGCTTTCACTGTTTCTCTTGACAGACATTTGGCAATTTGCGCGTTTTGTTCGTTGCGATATGTCATCCTCGAAGTTTGCTTTGATTTGAGCGGTCAATTTCCGTATTTCGAATTTTTCACTGAAAATGTTCATTTAGTGTTCGTTAAATTGGGCTACGTGGCGGTCGAGATTGCATGGTGACAGAGTCCTCGTAGGGAAAAGGGGGAAGCCCTCGTGGTATTGCGGAAAAGATCGCGCAATATGAGGCATATGTTGGAAGGTTCGCTCGCAACACGTGGACTGCTGACATACGCGACACATCATCCTCTGACGTGAGATGAGGAAGTATACAATGGAATGGATGATTGAAATGCTACTACGCTCTCATATCGCGCATGAACTTCGTGACTTGGCCTCGAATGTTTTCATTGGCCAAACGGCGAGAGATAAGAGAGTGCAATAACCTTAGTAAGCGAGGACCAGGAAATCAATCTATTAATACTCATTAAACTCAATTCTTCTACGATTCTTGCTATAATTAACATTTAACATGAATTCGATTTTGTCTAATCTCGTACCTTTGAATATTAAACATTTATTTCTATCAATATCCTGTCATCTTGATGAATCTTGATGAATTTTGTATGAATCATTAAATAGAGAGGGAATAATTAAGAAAAATCACATAGTTTCTCTGCAGGTCAATTCAAATTTCCCGCCAACGGGAATCTGACGCCATCTTGCGGTGAACGCTGAATGCGTCGCAGTTCCGGGCCGCGTTTGAACTTCCGAACCGCGTTCGTGCGTCCGACAATAAATCGCGAGATTTAGTGGATTTTCAATTAGCGCCGTCGCGAATATTGTGCTGTTTAAGTGCCGTTTAATGTGCCGCACCTGCCCGCCCGTGAAAGAACACCTTGGCGTTGGCTGCGTGGACTCGGAACGGGATTCCTTCGCCAGGAAAACCTTCGCTCTGCCGGCTGTGTGTGTGTTAGTGTTGAATATCGTGTCGTGTATCGAAGAATCGTCAAAGGTATGTTAGATTTATTCTCCTTTTTAGTCTCGTAAATATGAGATTGATCGTAATAATGGAATACCTCGAGAGATCAAACTAATCCTCTTGGCAACGCGCAGCACGTTCCAAATAAGGCCGGCTTTGTTCTGCACTTTCATAACTTTTTATTCTCTTTTATTCCTCCGATCAGTGTCGAATGCTCTACTTTTATTCGATATTGCATTAGAGGTGACTGATCTACGTCAGTCTATCGCAGGGTGCCAAGACAGTAATTGCTGGCACTTTGAACTTCAATAAAATACTATATATATCAAAGTCACATACACACACATTCATATATTGCACACTAGGATCATGTGCGTCACACGCATAGCAATTACTACAAAGCCCACATGGCCTACATAGCCTGCGTTCAAAATTGCGCGGCTAAGGTCTTAAATAACTAAATCAAATCAATTACAAATTAATTGCGCTACGCTGCGTAATTCGCATGATTTCTGTAGTAAATGAAACTGGAATGCCGTGAGCGCGTAAGGTGTCGTAGCACCTGCTGAATAAAGTCGTACTCCGCTGCGGAGCAGACATCGACGGCATACAACAATTGGCAGAGTTAGATGCAGTGGATTTCGCGTATGCTGTGCGAGATACAGCGAAGGCATGCCGGCGATGTGGCTAACGCATCGAAAGTGAGAAAGCGATGATAGAGAGCTTCCCGCAGCTAACCTTTAAAGCCGAACTTACTGTGCCTCGAAGCCGCACTTAGGCTTTCGATCTGGTGGCGACCTAGGGAACGTTGACCGGCGACGTCGAGCGCATTTACCGAAAACCAGTGGTATTGAGAAAGATGACGACGAAGAAAGGTGAGACGCAAGTGCCGGCGGAGGAGAGCGACTTACTCTCGATCCGACCACTCGGAGCCGGTCAGGAAGTAGGAAGATCTTGCATTATGCTAGAGTTCAAGGGGAAGAAGATTATGCTGGACTGTGGCATTCATCCTGGCTTGTCGGGGATGGATGCTCTACCTTTTGTTGATTTGGTTGAGGCTGATGAAATTGATCTGCTGTTGATATCACACTTTCATCTAGACCACTGTGGCGCGTTGCCTTGGTTTCTCCAGAAGACAAGCTTCAAAGGCAGGTGCTTCATGACACACGCGACCAAGGCGATCTATCGTTGGCTCTTGTCGGATTATATTAAAGTCAGCAACATTGCCACTGAACAGATGTTGTATACGGAATCGGACTTGGAAACTAGTATGGACAAGATAGAGACCATCAATTTTCACGAGGAGAAGGATGTGTTTGGTGTCAAGTTCTGGGCGTATAATGCTGGACATGTCTTGGGGGCTGCGATGTTCATGATAGAAATTGCAGGAGTGAAGATTTTATATACCGGGGACTTCAGCAGGCAGGAGGATCGGCATTTGATGGCAGCAGAGATTCCGAATATCCATCCTGATGTTTTGATAACGGAGTCTACTTATGGGACACACATTCACGAGAAGAGAGAAGACAGAGAGGGCAGATTTACAAATCTGGTTCATGAGATTGTTAATCGTGGTGGAAGGTGTTTGATTCCAGTGTTTGCATTAGGCAGAGCACAGGAGCTTCTGCTCATTTTGGATGAATATTGGAGCCAGCATCCTGAACTTCACGAAATACCCATCTACTATGCCTCTTCCTTGGCTAAGAAATGTATGGCTGTATATCAGACCTATGTGAATGCCATGAATGACAAGATCAGAAGGCAAATTGCGATCAACAATCCCTTTGTCTTCAAACACATTTCCAACTTGAAAGGCATCGATCACTTTGAAGATATCGGGCCTTGCGTAGTAATGGCATCTCCTGGTATGATGCAAAGCGGCTTATCAAGAGAACTCTTTGAATCTTGGTGTACAGATGCCAAGAATGGTGTCATTATAGCTGGTTACTGTGTCGAAGGCACGCTAGCCAAGACTATTCTCTCAGAGCCGGAAGAAATCACAACAATGTCTGGACAGAAGTTACCACTGAAGATGTCTGTGGATTATATATCATTTTCTGCTCACACAGACTACCAGCAGACTTCCGAATTCATACGGATCTTAAAACCACCTCACGTGGTTCTGGTGCATGGGGAGCAGAATGAAATGGGAAGATTAAAGGCTGCACTGCAAAGGGAATACGAAGATGATCCCAACACTACAATGGAAATCCATAATCCCAGGAATACTGTTGCTGTTGAATTGTATTTCAGAGGTGAAAAGACTGCTAAAGTGATGGGCACACTGGCAATGGAGACACCAAAACCAGGGCAAACTCTATCGGGTGTCTTGGTAAAGAGAAACTTTAACTACCACATGTTAGCACCCTGCGACTTATCAAAGTATACGGATATGAGCATGAGCCAAGTTATACAGAGACAAAGTATATACTTTTCCGCCTCGTTACCGCTACTCAAGCATCTGCTGACGCAAATAGCAGGAAACTTGGAGGTAGTGGATGACAAGAAATTGCGTGTGTTTAAGAATGTTGATGTTACAATTGATGGTAAAATCGTCACAATGGAATGGGTCGCGACGCCCGTGAACGACATGTACGCAGATTCGGTTCTGACTGCGATACTACAAGCGGAAATGATGGACCAACCGCCGAAAATGCTGCCAGCCCCTACGAAAATGGACAGGATGCATTTCAAGGAGTGCCTGATTGAAACACTGCAGGAGATGTTCGGCGAAGATTCCGTTCCCAAGATCTTCAAAGGAGAAAAGTTGTACGTCACGGTGGACGGCAAGAAAGCCCATATAGACTTGCTAAGTTTGGACGTTACGTGTAAAGAGGACGAGATTTTCCAACAGATAGTACAAACTGCAGTTACAAAATTACACCAGTCACTGGCACCTCCCTGTGATACATTATAATATACTACTCAACCTTAGCATTAAGTATGTACTATACTAGATCTCATACCATGGATCAAACAGCGAGCCGTTGTTCATTCATTCCAAGCAGAATAAAACAACCGGTTTTTGTACATTTTTATATAAGTCTCAGTATCAGAAAGCGATTGAGGAAGAGATTTCAATAAAAATGTATTTAATTTCTCATACATTCCGTTATCACCAATTCGAACTAGTCTTCCCTCGAACTTAGTAAAATCAGACAATTTCTTTATTCACAATTCATCGCAATAACACTATTTACAATTCAATTTGCACAAGGAACAATAAACCGGTTTCATGTAACAATGTATATAAAAGTATAAATTGATTTCGCCGCGAAACATGATTGGTAATGAATAATAGAAAGATGAATATGGGAATAATGTTCCCATAATACATTATTCCTCTCGGAATGTATTAAACTATAGTTAAAAATTATATTCGGAGAGATCACCCCATGCGGGGCCAACTTTCACTTTTACCGGCAACGGTACAAGAAGATGACATACGTGCTCCATGGATTCTTTCACGATCGTGGCCACCTCACGTATGTCTTTCAGATTGACCTGCGACAAAGTGAAAGGCTCGTGGCAATAATTGCTTTTTTAATCGAAAGATAACTTGGAATTACGGTCAGACCTCGTATAATAATTCATCGTGCAATTGGAGAATTAAGTATCCGCCGCGTTGCTGTTGTTCCGTGCTGCCACTCCTTAATTTCCGAGTTGTTTTTACAAGGGGCATAATGTTTAATCTATTGCGGAATTCATATCGCATGCGATCTTCGATATCAATCATTGCCTTTTTCGCAATGTCTGCTGCGGATCCTTGGATCTTAGTGTTTATCGCTTGCCTTTCGCTTCGAGCTGGAAATTATACATACGAGACCGTGAAAAATACTAAACAATAGTGTGTTTCTTTAATTTGATTCAAAGAGACCCTCGCACATTTTTCGCCGAGGTCAGAACTCAGTAATCCGGGAAGTGATCTTCGCCTTTCTAAAATCGAAGTCACATATCCGTTTTTCCTTGCTTCATCCAAGGCACTGTCGAGCCATTGTCGTATACCTGGATAAGCATTCATGAACGATTCTAGGAATTCTTTGGCTCCAGCTTCATCGACCGATAAACATTCGGCTAGCGATTTCACCCCCATGCCGTAGATCATCCCATAACACAATTGTTTAGTGCGTTGTCGCATTTTATCGTCGACCTGGTTGGAAACAATTGAATATTACCACGGCCAAATGATATTGAATTATTAACAGTGCACCAGCACCTTTTCTTCTGGAACTTGGTGCCATGTGGCAGCAATGCTTTTAAAGATATCGCCGGGTTTTCGTATAATACTGCAAAGAGTCGTGTCTCTCGAGAAATGGGCGAGTATTCTTAGTTCCAGTTGACAATAGTCAGCCGTGAGTATAACATTGCCTGCCGCCGGCACGAATGCCATGCGCACACTAATTACAAAACGATTGTCCTCGGACGTGAAGTCCTTTGGTACATTCTGCAAATTTGGCTCGCGCATCGAGACCCGCCCTGTTAAAGTACACGTGACGCAGCTTCCGTGAATTCGTGACTCGTGTTGACCTTGACTCAGTAATGGAAAAATCATCTGGAAGAATTATTACTCGAGTGTAAGAATATTGATTAATATTGAAATCGATTTACGTTAGATTACGCACTTTGGATTGAGTTGCTCCTAACTTACGCCAGGACATAACAAGACTGGCTATAGGATTTTCATTGTGCTCTAATACTCCCTTATTCACGGTCACTTTCTTGCCCTTGTAAAGTCCTAAGACTTCAGCTACTTCTTTCGAGGACTGAAGATTGAACTTTTTTCCTGCCAAGGAAAACGCTCGTTCTTCCAACGATAGCATTTCGTCTCGAATTGTAGCGGATAAATCCTGCAGGGACTTGACCGATATACCAAACCCAGTTAACTCCATGCAGGCCAGTAATGTTACTGTTCGCATTTCCACTTCTGAAAATTAAATTCGTATTGTGATTCGAACGAATAAGTGAATTGTATAACTCGCAGTTGCTCTTTCAGCACAGACCTTTAAAGGTGTATAACAATGTGGGGCCCAACTTTTCTAGTTTGTCTAAAAGCACGTCAGTCACGTGCCAAGTCAGAACAGCTTCCGCAGATGCTCTATGCTCGCCCGGCAACTGACTGTTCACATTCAATCCTGGCCCTGTATCATAACACGGCCCCATACGCTTAATCATAGCTCGTCCTTGGGGGAAATAATCTGCTACCAGCTCGCTAAAGCCTTTCTCGCTAACATTGCAATCCTGCACCCAACTTGCTACCTGCGGATCCAAAAAGCGACAGTTCGCTGAGATCTCGCAGCACTGGTAGAGCAGAGAAAATGTTTCCTTCGTCGCGAAACATTTCACGTATAGCGATGAATTATCGAGCAAGTCCCGCAGCAATTTCAATTGTTCTTTCCCCGAGACCTTCGACTCCTGCGTGTTTGAGAATGAAATGTAGTAGGCAATGTTGCTTTCCCAACAGATCGACGCGCCGCAGAGCTTTTTGTCCTCGTGGATGAAATTGTCGAGTTTCTTCGATCTTTTCTTTCGCTCCCCAGTGGCCGATCTAATGACTTTGGAGCCAATGATGTTGGTGTCGATTGTGCTGACTTCGCAACTTAGTGCTAGTCCAATGCACTTCTTGCTGGTGACTTCGCGCTTGAATAGATTGAATGTTGCTCGATCGCTGCCTACTTTTACAACATCCAAAATATTCCAATTGGTATTGTCATCAGTGATACCGTAAATTCCATTGTCATCGGATGACTTAATCTTTGCTGAAGCAACTTTTGCTTTCTTCGCTGTCTTAACCGGCGTATTGTCTACGTTCGAGCCAATACTTTCCAAGCGTTCTCGAATCGCCGGTTTCGCAAGGTTCTTCTCTATCGCGACCAGTTCTTTAGATATTCCGCTTGTCTGCCCTGGAATTCCAGTTTCTTTTTGGGTCTTGGTAATGCGAGCGGAGTTACGCAACGAACGTAGTTTCCTAGTCAAAGGTGTTTCTACGTGTTGAGAAGCAATGACAATATCATCCGCGTCCGATTTGTTGGAGTCCAAAGATGCAGTTCGTTTCCTGTCATGTAGAATCACGTTTGCAATTGGCGATCCCTCATTTGAGACGTCTTTAAATCGCAAGCTTTGCGATGCTTTCCTCAGCTCATTAGAGATCCTCATCGATTTTCCGGGTCTCACATCGCATGACTTACATTGCATCGAACTACCCTGTTTAGGCGTTTCTACTATTTGTAATTTATTTACGGTTTTAAAAGTTCGAATGTTGTTCTTAGTGGGAGTGCTTTCATTGTTGGCTTCATTAAGCTGCTTCAATTGTTTCATTATACCTTTGGTCTCATTCCAAGAATCGTCTTTCCACGTGAGCCAATTCTCCTTCGATTCGATTTGCACACGCGTATTCCTCTCGAGTTCCTCTTTCTCGATGCTCTTTATAATCGCATGAGACTTCGCCACCGTTACATTTGGCGGTGACTTGTACTCGGCCAGTTTTCCTTCGGTGAACTCGGAGAAGTCCAAAGTGTCAAGGATATTTTGCTCGAGAAGATTGCACACTTGGGTGTCAATAGTTAAACTGTCATCGAACAAATCGGGACTTCTTATTTCATCTGATATTCTTGCCTGGGATTCGATGTTCAAGTTCATTTTAGCGAGGATACTATTCGTCGAGCCGATCTCTTTATTGTCGGTGAAGCTTTCGGGATTTCCATTGGCTTCCGCGGGTTTGATAGACAGATTTTCTTTGCGACGACTCTGCGTAACTTTCGAGGTAAGCAATGATTGGCTGATACGCTTTGGTTCTTTGTCGCCCTCTAATTTAGGACTACTATCGTCGAAGAAGTCTAGGGAACTTTTCCACCCAGCGTTTTCCAGAAAGTTCACTTCATCCAATCGATTCAATTCTAGTGTCTTACTGGGTGGTTGTATGTGGTCAACTTGGTCTTCAACATTAGCAATTTCATCATTGATCGATATAGGTGGGTCTTCGTTGTTGGCATCATTCGACGGATTCGATTCTGCTACACTTTCTCGATTCTCTTCTACTGTTATTATATCCCGAGGCTCGATGAGTTGATTGGTATTTTCTTCTTCTTGGGGTTTGCTTGAGTCTGTGTTTCGCACGGAATGCGAAGGATTGATCTTAACGCTTGGGGATTTTGTACAATCAAACGTGTCTTGACGTATGTGCGACCGTGATGTTGTGGTTGATTCGGTTGCACCAGACGATTGACTGGTACCTTCCCATTGAATGTCTTGAATTTTCAGTTCATTCTAAGGTGGGAGGATATTAGGATAAAATTGGGCAGAGAACTTTTGTCAACTGAGATTCTAATATCTACCTGCACTAATACTCTAGCTTCTCGCACCAATATTACAGCAGCTTCTTGCGGCGTAAGTCCGTCCTTGCCAGTGACGAAGACAGTTCGCATTTTACTTCGCATCTGCGCATCGTTCTCGTGCTCACCGTCCTGCTCCTTTTCGCTGGGATTTTTATGAGATAAAACACACATATTCCTCGAGAGAAACGTTTTCGTACGTACCTTTCGAAAGGAAGAGCTTTGTGGAGAGCTCGCTCCACGTCTAATTCATTAGCCATCGCTAATTCGGTCACGGTTGTAATTCCCTCTTTGTACAAGCTCCTCGCTCGCAAGCCGTTGAGCATCGGCAAGCGCAATAGATCCAGCAATTCCCGACACACTCCGAATTGCAAGCGCGCTTGGAACTGCGATACCAGCAATTCCATGCAGTTCCAGCCGAGCTGCTTGCAGAATTGGGTCACCATTCCTGCGTCCGAGTCAGAGATATTTAGTTTATCGACCAGGGAAATATTGGAGGAATCGTACCGGCAAATGTCGACGCGGTCTGTTGCAAACTCTGCAAAATCCCTCGGCTGCATCCGTACTTGTTGCAAACGGCAGCGAGCGGGCTTTCCCGAACCAAGTCGAACAGAGCCAAAGCGGTGTAAAACCTTTTATGCGTATTGAGCTGTAAAGTGGAGGCATTAGTTTTCTATTCTCGTAACCTGTTGCAGTGTTCTATTAATGTACCGATTTTCCAGGCCTAACAATGCCTGATAGTGCCAAAGCTAGAAATCGCTCTTCCACCCCGATAAGTTCACCGACTCTACGCTCACTCTCGGAGAGTCTTCTCCACAAGTCCATGAAAGTTGTCCAGTCGATGGTGGAGATTAGACTGCCCGCGTGTATCGGCGTCACTAAATAGATCACGTGGAGTTCGGTGTCCAAGACGAAGCAGCGTCTAGCTTTCTGAAGTTCCTCCAAAAGAAACAATCCATCCTTGGGTGGAATGGACGCTGCCAGACAAGCCTTTCCAAGTGCGGTCGCAACCCACCTATGTGCCTCTTCAGTCTTCTGTAAACTGGATAAGAATTCCATTGACGCTGTTTCCTTTCATCCCACCATTCATTCATATACTCACAGTAGAAACTCATTGTCTACTAAGAAGTCAATTGCTTCCTTGGCCGGATTTCGCGTGCTATCTTCCTCGCTCATGCTTATCAGGGTACACTTTACATAAGCCTCGACATCCTCAGGGGTATGCACGACCTCGCTAGCCACTGCTTCTAGCAATGCACGAACTAAGGGGAGCGAATCCCGAAGGCAGGATGCGATGGGATTCAAGGGAGCAGACAATAAGGTTTTTGCCGCTCTCCGTTCGACAGGCTTGCATATGAGTATGCTTTCACCTGTGCGAATAAAAATGCATCAACTACCGCTAGCTATTAGCATTCTTATTGTTATCGTTGCACGCACCTGCCGTGTCCTTTCCCATCCGACCGGCCCGGCCTATCATTTGCTTGTACGAGAGACTGTCCAATATCTTTCCACCGAACATCGGCGTTCTTATCAAGACTCTTCTTGCTGGTAGATTGACGCCGCTGCTTAGTGTCGACGTAGCGACCAACGCTCTTAAGGAACCTGATCTGAAAGAGCCTTCCAGGATATCACGCTCGTCCATCGTAAGGCCAGCGTGGTGGAAAGCGACGCCGAATGACACAGTGTTCTTTAAGATAGCATCCAAGCCCGCGGGACTTCGCTTCAGTTGTTCTAGGGTCTCGGAGATCAATTCGGCGTTCAATTGCTGGCGTAACATTCTGCCGATTGCCGTGTCTTCGTGGCCTGCGGGAGGATCAATGGTCAAAGTCATTTGTGCTCGAGTGGCTTTTTTACAGGGTAGAGCTAACTGACCGAGTTTGTAGAAAGCGAATGCTATCTGTCCCGCGAGTTTCTCGCACCAATTCTTGCTGGGACAAAATATCAGGATGCTGTGGCCGTCGGAGATTGTTTCCATGCAGAGCTGTAGGATGTTTTCGGGATCCAATTGTGTTAATTCGGGTGTAGGTTCCAACTCTCGGACGACACTTAAATTAGTGTCATAAATACTTCTACCGATCTGAGGAAGAGAGTCAATTGCTATTGGAATCTGGATTTCTTCTGCATTGGAAATCGTGTATTTTCATTTGGGGTATACCTTACACTGTTCATTTAGGGGTATCGGCCTAAATTCAGTCTTATACAGTTCTGCATTCAACCAGTCGGCTAATAGAGAGAGATTAGGCAGAGTTGCTGACATACCGATCAGCTGTATTTTAATATTCTCGTTTCTGAAATATTAGATGAAAGATTCGCAATTATCACATAATTTTTTGGAGTCATAATGTTCGTGGATCAGGTCGAGTACCTTAGAGTCATGTATTTCAATTTGGTTAAAAGTAATTCCAGAAGATAACCGCGATAAGGATCGCCAACAAGATGCAACTCGTCAATTACAACGGCACCCAGATTCACTAATTCCCCTTCCTCCATCAGTCGATTGATTAGAGAATTGGCTTTTTCTATGGTTGCTATTGCAATGTGAGTTGCAGCAAATCCTCCCGCTGGAGTTACTCCTCCCATGAACCCCTCCACTCTAATTCCACTATCTGACAATAAATCCTGGAGACCAACCAATTATATTACAATGGTATAATCAGATAGGAAAGCAGGCAAATGGTTTAGTCTTACTTGAAAGTAATACATCTTTTCCCGGACCACAGAGACAAATGGCAATATGAATATGGCTTTCTTTTTCTTCTCTAGTACTGTCTTTATAATCAGAATCTCAGCTACTAAAGTCTTTCCAGCAGATGTCGGTGCGGAATAAACCAAGTTGCACCTTTCCTCGATGATTCTGTGGTTGGATAAGCATTCCACTTGCCAGGGAAACATATTTGATACGCCGCGTGCCTCATATTTCTAGAAATCATGCAGGAATCTTGAGATACTCCAATTTCTTGTGGCAATGGACAGTTGTGCAGGTGTTGATGAATGTACCTCTAAAATATTTGGTGGTAAACCCCAAGCTGCTAGTTTGCATCTGTCTTGGGTGTTGACAACGGATAAATAAGAACTAGCTTCATTAGGCTTTTCTTGATTACTTGATGCATTGTTAGTTGCTTCTTTGATACTGTCACTAGTATCATTAATACTTTCTACTTCTATACTTATAGGATCTTCAGTCTTATGTCGAGTTGGTCCGGACTTACTTGAGTTATTCGATTGTACATTTATGCTTGCCTGCATTCTGGTTATCATACGTGTCTTGGAAAGACCTTCCGGTTCTGGTACACGAAGCCTTGTACTTTTGTTCACAGAAACATTGTGCCTTATTCTTTTAACATCAGATTTGTCAGCATTAGTGATCTTTGATTTTCTTATATTGGAACTATTTATTGGACCGCTTTTAGATTTATGTTGAAGCAGGGATGTGGCAGCATTACTTGAAGCGTCTAGCTTTGGCTTGTTCTCAGTTATGATTATATTTGGTGCAGGATTAATTTGCTCAGACTCATTTATGGTCTTTGAGGGGAATATCATGCTGTCTTTGAAGTACTGGTTTAAATCCGACTCTTCCTTCATGACATTCAGATTATTCTCTGCTCTGACACAAGCAGAGAGGACACTGTCCCCGAATGACTGCATGATTATTATATCTTTGTTATTGATTCTGATTTAATAAATACTATACGTATAAAAAGATCAGATAAACATGATTGCAAATTTCATTCCACTACAATAGTAGCCAATACTCATATGTTACACGATCAGTAGTAAACTCATTGTATGATTAATACGATTATTTATCCTAGGCACGTCTAAAAACGTGTTAATTCAATCCTATATGTAAAACTTGATTCATTTTTCTCTGTTCGAAGTTAGATCGTCAATCGCATATATGAATTCGATCCAATTCTCCCAGCATTTTACAAACTCCTTAGCAATTGCATTATCACAATCTCTTCATTCACGTAGCTCCTGCCAAATGCACTGTGATCCATGTCTGTCAACATCTCCACATTCGACCGTTGACAACCGACACGCAATTCCCGAAGAATTTGGTTAGAGAATTGCGCCCGGCTCGCCTCGGAAACGCACCAGCCGACTTTAACGATCCTCGCCGAGTTTCCCGGCCGATTTCAGCACGATCGATCCATTTCCCAGCGTATTGGAAAGCACATATTCATATCGGAGTCATATTTTAAATCGCGTTTGCACGCTTGACGGATGGCCAGTGCGGAGCAGGCATGCGTGCTGTTGGCCCACGTGACAACGGGGACCAGATGATTTCTGCGTGGTGAATCATTTTCAAAGATTCTTCCTAGTGCCGCAAGCCCTACGGGCACCTCCGCAACCTCGAGCTCGAAGGGCGAGAATAATGGCGAGTAATCTGTCCAAAGGAGGGAAAAAAATGTGTAAGCCAAGTGATTCCAGGGGAGCAGTGTAACTGGAATACGAATTGGCGAAGTTGTAGTCGTAGGTTATCCGTAAGATGTCCCAAGTTACCCTAAATGGATAGGATTGAAGTGCTACTCGGTAGAATGTAGGATCGATTAACTCGAGAAGTACGTTAACTCCTTGTGATGTCTTACGGGCTTCCGAGTAAGATGCATCAAACCAGATAGGACTCTGGCGACTGGCAACCCAATAAAACTGGTATCGCCGTGACTGACGCTTTATTTCGAATTAATTACTAAGCAGAAAGGGCAGATATATAAACATGTTCTATACTCTTGTACAGAGAAATCAATCTGTTCGATTTCTCGTTTAGATTCACCTCGCTTTGCCGAGCACTTCCCCGAATTAATCGGATCGGCCGCGCGCGGCTATCGGTCCTGGCCCATTTAATCCGATGACGAGCTATTGTTTAAGTGCGAGCGTTATATGCCAGTGATCGATCAATTCTTTTATTAACAAAACAATCGTTTCGACCGTCGCCGCGAAACTCGTGGAGCGTCGACAGCGATTAATTCGAGAGAGAAATATTTAATTTATTATTAAATAATAATTTCCAAGTCTGTCTTTCTGAATTATTAATCAATACTTCCGGTGAATGCGACTAGGAAAGATACAGGTATGTTTGAAGCTGTCGAGTTTAAAAGAGATTGGAGAGTGCGAGCGGAGGATTCCGCGAGAGTGCGAGCGGTGAGGAAGCGAGCTCGCTCGCGAGTGGTAGACAGACAGAAGCCAGGACACCTGTCTGTCCCTCCACTCTGTGGCGAAGGTGAAAGAGGGGCCGCCGGGCTGGATAGCCCGTTGCCCGGTTCAGTACCCCGTGCACGCTCACGCTGATAAGACCTTATTCTAATCACACGTCACCTGGCACATATCGATAGTGTGTCGCCCGGGCGCCTTTTCCGCGATCTCCCGTCGCGCCGCCAGTGAGTCGTCTCTCCCTCCCGGCGGTCTCTCGCATCGCCGCTCCCATCATCCGGGAGCGTCCGCTCCAGCGGGTCTCTCGGCTTCCGAAAGAAAGCGCTGTCCGGCCGATTTGGAGGATACGCAGTTCGTAATCGCCGGTGAGCGGGCGGCGCGCGCGCGCCTTTCCTCATCGCCACACCGCCGACTGGACCAATAGCGCTCGAGCGTGAATCTCCGCCGGCCACTCCGGGGTGGCCAGTTCCAGCCGAGCAGCCACACCGATATGCCATCTCGCCCAAGTACCCCTGGAATCCGGATGCCGCGGTCCATGTAATTAGAGGACGCGCGATGAGCTCTGCTAGATCCGATGGGACGCTCGGGATTCGAGGTCAATCATTATGCATCGCAGGTCTTCACTCCTCGAGGTGATCTCGTCCCTCGCGTCGACATAAACCAAGATCGTCCTCGATCAACAAGGAATCTTCCCCGGGAACAGCATCCCGGTATCTCCCCCGCGGACCACCGAGAGAATTCACTGTTACGCAACCCAGAGAAAGAGAAGACGAGGTTCCCGGCGGCTCGATAACCGGCACGTGCCGAGAGTTACTCGATTGGGAACAAAGTGCGAGGACTACTCAGTGTTACTGGCGCAGCGCCGAGGCAGAAGTGCAGACCGTCCAGTGAAACCGTGAAAGCGTCGGGAGCACGTGCGTGACTGCTATTGTCAGCAACAGGTGCGGCGGGCGCGCACGCCCCGCCGATCAATCCATAGAGTGCGCGCGGGATAAAGGGAAACGTGACTGGGCCCTGGGCCGGCATGGCTTTCTCGGAAAGGCAGCTCGCGCCGCTCGCACTCGCCGCTGGCAATAGGCCGCGTCGAGGATCGCGTTAACCGGCCCCGAGGAGAACCTCTAATAACCGAAGCGACGCCAGGATAGGTGAGCGAGAGCCTAGTTTTACGAGCCGATGAAACCACCTCTGCCGACCACTACTTTTCCAGCCTCATCGACGAGCGGGCGCGAGCGAGCGGACACCTCGGGCTTCTTACCTGCTGTTTCGCGCTCGCCGCCGGAAAAACTAGTGGAGATTATTGGCACTGGTTTCGTTTGATTACTCGCTGGGGTCGTTAAAGGGGAATAATAAATTGGTGGCCGAGAGCGGCTTGAGGCGAATGCGGTCCAGCGCTCGCCTTGGCACAGATTTCGAGCTGTGTCGACGGCCTGGGGAGGCAAAAAGCGAGGAGGTTGGTGTTGGCTGGAGGAATATCGGTGCTCGATCGTCTCGGTACGGGAGAGATCGTGTACACTGGTCTTAGAGGAATTATCAGCGCCGCTTGGCAGAGCTATTGTGTTAGACTCGAAGGCAAACTGACCCGAAAACGGAGATAGGAAGACGAGGCGGCGTTGCGCAAAATTGATAACGGGGACCCAGGGAAAATCGCCTTTTCATTTCGATCCCTTTTTCACTCTCGTCTAAATTCAAATGTTATTCATAACTTTTTTGAATTCTTTTCCAAATTCCAACGCGCGTAATTGCCTACAACAATATTTCTTTTACATTTCACTAAGAAACATACTCAAAAAACAGAAAATAATGATAAGCCATAAATTTGTTCACAACTTAACAATATAGCGTAGAACAGGAGCACAAGAGGCGGATAAAAAGGCAGCGGGCAATCGGCGCGGAATAATCGCTCGCTCGTTGGAATTCAAAGGGGCGAGAACGTACGACTTAATTCAGTGGCGCGGCGAGTTGAAAAGTGCGCGCGGAGCTGTGTAGCCTGGTGCGCTTAATTACCGGCATTCTGTCTGGAAACTGGAGGGTAATAGGCGCGCGGGAAAGCCCGTCGAAAGAATGCCAGCTTATTGTGCGCGCTACTATCTGATGGATGGGGGGGCAGCCAACTAACACTATGTATAGCAGCGACTAAGTTGCCAGCACTGATTGGCCGGAGCTCGCAACTCGCTTTATTGCAAATCTTGATCGACACGCAACCGCCAGGACTATACGTCACGCGACTCTCCGCTGCCACTGTAATTCTTCGGAAACCATTGGGGGTTTCCACTTCTATTTACTTGCGATCTCTTTTTTACTCCATTTCTTACAATTTTTTACAAATTTATTGAATCTTATGAAAGATGAGATTTTTATTGAAAGTTTGAGGTGTCGGAACAAGTAATTCATCTCTTGTATAAACATAATATTTCCAACTTAATTTCTTAGAATTTTGTACAAATTCACTCAAACTCGTGAAAAATGAAAATTTTTATTGAAAGTTGAGAAGCCGGGACAAGTAATTCAACTCTAGTATAAACAAAAGCATAAACAAAATATTTCCAACTCAATTTCTCGTGAAAAATGAAAAACGAAAAATGAAGATTGAGAAGTCGGAGCAAGTAATTCGAGTGTTGTGTGCGAGGTGAACGCGGTGCATTGTAGAAGAGGGAGAATTCCCCGAGCCCCTGGCGACGCATTAAGTTTAACGACAATCGTCGGGGATTAGCGTGGCGGCGAGCAATTCATCCGGAAGCGTGGAGCGTCAAAGGAAAGTGCGGACGTGCTTCAATCCCGGCGGAGGAGAATGGCCGCGAGCCGCGTGGAAACAGTGTATAAGAGCGTGGAAGGAGGGACGAGCGCAAAGTATGCGCATGGGGTGGTGTCGAGCGATAAATCTCGCCGAGGCGTCATAGATACATACGAAACGGAATATAATGGAGGATAATAAGACAGGAAGATTGCCGAGAATTATTCGAAGCGGCGAGAGAGAGAGAGAGAGATATAAAGCGGGAATTCCTCGCTGGAATGGCGACAGGGAAATGAGAAAATCCAAGAGACAAGCCGATGCGCGTAACGCGCGAATACACGAGAATACGCGAGAAAACGCGTGAAACTGTCTAAGACACGTCGCGGTAGGTCGCGCATTCAGTTCCGTTAACGAGCCGTGGCGGGAAAGCCGCGCAATCGGACGATTCCCAGCTCAATTTGCTCCCGGACAAAACATTCCGGGCGCACGACCGCCGCCCGATCTCCCATTTAATGACGGCGATCGCCTACTAGGAATTTCTCGATCGCTATCGCACCCCGTGGGAAGCGGCCATTATTCTCTTGGCGGCCGCGCGCGCTATTAATTACCGACTAATTAGTCCGCGCGCCGCGCGCCGCGTGCTCGCTTATGCTAAGCGCGAAATTACCGATTCCTCTTCTCGGCCTACCGTGTAAAACTTTGCCCGACCGAGTGTAACGAACTCCATTCACCCGCTAATCGACGATTCAACGCATTTCCTAATTCGATTCACCACTTCCTAAATACAGATCAAATTTAACCAGACAATTATCAAGATCTCTCTACATCTCTTCGAACTTGTACAACTTCATTCTACAAGTCCATTCTACAATTCAATTCTATAAATTCATTGTACAATTGAATTGTATAAGTTCATTCTGCAATTCAATTGTATAAATTCATTGTACAAATCAGTTGTATAAGTTCATTGTACAATTCAATTGTATAAGTTCATTCTACAAGTTGACTGTAGTTGAATAAAAATCGTCCCCAGGCCCTCTCAAAGAATTCACTCCAACTCTCGAAGAAAATTCGAAATACAAGAGCGCACTCGAAGAATCAGAACTGGAAAATGCTGGTGTCGGAGCGCGAAAGATCGGCTCGTTAGTAAGAAGGCGCTAATGCGCCGCTCGAATCTACCAATAAGAAATCGCCGTTGCTCGCCGTTCGATTCTCCGCTTACTCGAGCTTGCACTGCACTTTGTTCTCGAGGTTCCCGGCGTAATTCACTGATTCTCGAGAGCAGATTCTCCGGCTATGAAAGGAATACTCGGATAACAGAGGTCTCTTTCTCCGAATAAATCTCTGTCTACGATACGAACCCGCTGAAATCTCGAAAACCTCTGTTACTCGATGGCCCGATAGCGAGAGCCACAGGGCACCGAGGTGTTGCTTACTCAGCGCGCGGTTTTCTCTCGCGAGCAAGTTTATTGGCTGGCTGAGCAGAGAGTAACAGCGCTAATGCAGCGGGCGCTAAGGGAGATTTATCGTTTTCATTTGGAGTCCTACTCGCCTGGATATCGTATCAGCGCGCGGCATATATTCCCCTAGGAAATATGTATTTACTTATCGCGAGTCTCGTGGGAGAGCTTAATTCTCGGCGACCTTTACCTCAACCCCGCGACGCGGAAGAGTATTATCGAGCGTTCTCAAAAGAATCCTCGCGATAGTAATGCGCGACAATCTCGCGCGTGTCGCCGCCTTTAATAGCCCGATGATTAATGCAGCCAACAGTGATTTTACGATGCCCGCTGACCTCCCGATCGGAGATCGCCAATTTGTACGGACTCTCGCGCCTCGCCGCGCGTTGACTTATGCCTCTCCCTCTAAAGTCTAATGCATCCGGCTCCGTCGCCGGGAATGGTTGGCGGCGCTCTCGAGAGGAAACACATTCCTAGGAGATAATGGCGAGCGAGTATCGGCGGCGCGCGCTACTTCGGAATCGAGCGCGATTCGCAAGGAGAGAGTTCGCGCGGCTGATTCGCCTTATAACTGGAGAACTGGTGGGGATTAGGTTGATTAAAGTCCCATTAAGATTTAACGACGGGCGTCCTAGTCGCGAGACGCGTTGCATCATCGAGACATCGAGTCGTGAAATATGAAATGCGTTGGAAGTGGTGCGAGGAGAGTGTGTGCATGTGCGCGCCGTGTTCTTTTGCGGAGTGGCGGCCGGCATTTGTCAGGATGCCAAGTATGCATGCGAAAATGCTGTCGCTCGGGCTTGGACAATTTAGCACGGGACGAAACAAGAGACGCTTGAGAGGATTCTTGAGAAGGCGATTGGAGGGGAGTGCGGGAGTGAGTGTGATTGGAGGGTCGATCGGGAGCGATGATTTCCTGGAGTCGAAAGGGAATAATTCACGGGGCTGATAAGGGATTGCCGGTGATCAGATTGGGAACCAGTTCGGGGCGCGGCCGTATCTCCTGGGTAATTCTTCATTAGCATTAGTGCGCCCTGCGAGCGCAGCCACTTCCTGCGAGCGCAGGTGATCTATTACGTCAGACGATATTTCAAGCCTCGTTTCCTTGCATTCATCCCTCGGTCCACGCCCTCGTGCGCGTCACGGGACCGACGATCTTAAAATCACTCTCCTCGCTAGATTCCGACTCGAGACTCCAGGTGCATACCAACTTTCTTACCATTTCGAGACCAAAATCACTAAAACTCTTTCGATCCCAAATCAATCGATTTTATACCAAAATCAGCAAAACTCTTTTGATCCGAAATCGATAATTTCAACATAAAAATCACTGAAACCCTTTTGATCCGATTAACAATCTCAGCATACTACTGACAACTCCATGCATCCAGAATCACGTGACCCACTCTCAATTAATCACCGGACGCATATCTCAATGGACATCAAGTACATAGATTTAGCTGGTCGTAAATTTAAATCAGCACTTCCATATTAATATCGAGCGTTTCGCCGGGGCGTGTCCTCCGCGGGGTCCAATAGACTCGATCTCGCGGTATAATCCTCTCTTCCATAACAATATTTATACAAGCTTACTCGCCGTAATGAGTACTTCCGTGGGGACCACCCACTTCCTAGTCGCATTGGGCCGCGGCAGGCCCCCCGATTCCCGACGAGGCGCAGGTGAAAAGGCAGTAATCATGTGGGAGGGAGGGTTGGCTCGATTACCCCCATTAGCTCGGCTTAAACGGCGATTCCGGCTGGGATCGGGAAGACAATGATTCCGGGCGAAAGCGGGGGATTCCCAACGACGCCTAATAACAGGCTTCCTCCGATTAATTGAATCGCGAGGAATTAGAGAATAACACGCGCGCGCCACTATGTGGCCGAGTAGTGTCGAGGGGACTGTCGGTCAGGCCTGTACTTAGGTCCCATTGGAGTTTGTGATCGAGAACAAGCCGACGCTCCGGAGTCCCCTCAATGTCTTTACTGATTGCACCGATGACTTAGCACTTTCCTCAGCAGACCTTGGGGGCGCAACTCCACCCTGAGAGCTTCTTCTACTGGCCGGTGCTGGTAATTGAGCCGAGAGCTCATTAGATTTATTATCGATTTCGAGCGATAGCTCTCACTTATAATTATAACTCGATTTTCCTGGTATTCCTGAGATGGATGTATCGAAAGCTCGTCGCAGCTGCCGAGGATGGGCCTTACGGTCCCGCCCGGAAAAATTGCTTCGTTTTATACTCATTTTAATTAAACGTGAATGTTTTCGATGATAATATGATTCAAATGATAAGATCATTCGAATAATGATCTATAAACAATGATCAAATAATGATCATTCGATAAATGATCTATAAATGAAGTATTGTGTAATGAAAACTTGTAGTCGGAAGGGCGAGGGCCGATTCAAGGGCAAGTGAATCATCCCGCACATTTAGATAGTAGACTGTCGGCTCGTTAGGAGATTCTAGGATGCGCAGCGGTGCTGCCTGGTGCGGAGAAAAATCGTGCCTTCCCGCCCGCGCGCGCGCCGCTTTTCCGCGCTGATCTTCGTTAAAGCGTTAATGCCGCGCTCGTGGGCGTGTAAACACGCGGCACGCTATAAAAGTGCATGTAAATGATTTATCTTGATCCGAGCGCCCACGCTCCTTTCGGCGGCGGCGTCCTCAGGAATTATCCTCTCCCTCCCCTCCGCTCCCCAAGCCCTGGCGCTTGGATCCTCTTCCTTCGCCGCGCGATGATGAGCCTCTCTCACTCTCGCGCACTATCATCCTCGTTATCTCGCGACGCCGACATTACTCCGACGAATTATTCTCGGCGCGCGCCCGCCTCGAGATCGCAGATAAAGCGAGATTAAGCGATGGATTGTCAGCGGACACGCGGGATCCAGGAATACGCGCTGCAGAGCTCCAACGCGCGGGGCGGAGAGGAGATATTGGATTGTAGACGTGTGGGCGATGCTGGGGTGCGCCGGCACGCGTTTCCCACCCCTCGGCGGTAATTGAAGATTTAATTGGATTATGAAAATCGTTGGTTTTAAATGAGCAGAGAAAAGATTGTGATTGACTTTACTGAGATTGTTTTCGAAAATGAATCTTAGGTTGCGTCGATTTATTTACAAGGTGCCTGATTGTTAAATCTTTTAACCATTAGAAACCGTTAAAGAGCACAGGCGTAGTTTCCCAATATTAATAATCTTTAGTCTCAAATATAGAAAAATGATTGTTGGCCTCGATCAACGAAACTCCTAGCTACCTGTGAATTCTTTCGAGAGTTCACTATCTACATTGTTCCCAGTGCAAATAGGCGAGGGATCACGGGTAGCCCAGTTCCTACGGTGTACAATTCCTTCGCGAATCTCCAGTGGGTGCCGCGCGATATGTACCTATAGGGTTATCGTTCGCCCGGCGTAGTTTAACACTTCTCCCCCTCCCCACGGTGGCGAGGCTCTGTTTAATCAAGCGTGGCGTAGTCTGAAAAACAGGCTGAAAACTATTATCGCTCTCGAGGCCGAGATAAAGAGTACGGTAAATTTCGCGCTCGGCCGCGTCGCCACGTGGAGGCCGACGCGCACTACATAATAGGACAGACCATATTCTGTTTTTTCTCCTATGTCTATTTCCACATTGCGTTTAAGGATAAAGCGTGAGATTTTAATCATTCGACCCTGTTTCAGTTTAAACAAGAGTGTACAGGGTGAGCCACTTGCCTTTTAATCATCCCCTTCACACTCGAGTTCCAATGATCTTCATTATTGGTACAATTTGTAATATTATAAATAAATTTCAGTACGTGGACACGACTTGGTAAAGGCTTCTTTATATTGAAATTACTCAACACCATATTATTTCATTCAACTTCATTTCATATTTTTCATTTTTAAATATATTGTTTCATGAATATTAATTCAAATTTCTTAACGGTTCCACGGAATTCTTAACGGTCCCAAAGCTTCCACTGTAGTAGATACAGAGAATTACGTCGATTACAAGCTAACCATCTGTACTACATATTACCTTGTCGGACGATCAAAAGCGATGCTCGAGATTGTAGAGCGTCGCTCACGTGAGCTCAGTGTTTCACCTCAACACAGCAGCTACCAAGCTGCGGGGCCAAAGACCTTGGCATTGAATTGGGCTGTAATCGAAGGCGACGCGTCGCCAGGCTCGGTGCTCAGGAGCACCGATCTAAGGTGACGTGATGCGAGCGACTTGCTCGAACATCGCGGCGCTGCCCGAGCAGGAAACCTTTTCCCTGCCACCCTGAGACGAACCCCGCGATTTATACCGGCGGCGGGAGCCGGTGGAGCATGAAAAATACCCGGCGGATGCTCGAGCACTGTTTCAGCTGTTGCAGGCAAACCTGCCGGCCGGGAGTCCGCTGGCAATAAATATCATAACAGGTCTCGCGCTTTCTAAGCCCTGTGCTACGCCCTTTATGGCCGCTCGTCTACCGTGTCACCGTCAACTGTACTTTATTCGCGCGGCGCAGTCGTATTTCACCCCGCTGACCTTGGAAATTCCTGCCCTCCTCTGTAATGTGCCCGGCGAGGGCCAGAGGAAGAGGCAAGACTTGAAGACTCTTCCCCCCTCGCGTAAGTCACCCGAGACAATAGACGAGAAATGCTTAGGATTATGCGAATACGCTTTGACGAGTGAGTTATATCTTGACACATTCGCGACCGACCTGTTTCTTTTGTCCAATATCCAATTGACCACTGCGAGGTATATTGGTTCATCATATTTTATGTTTATCATTATTTTATATTGATAAATATTTTATATTCAAAAATATTTTATATTTATAAATATATTCATGTTTTGTATTTATAATTAATTTATATTTATAATGAAGAAGCAAGAATTGATCGAAAGTTTTTCTCAATCGAATATACATATGACGATTTGACGACGAAATGAATTGTTACTCGTCATCTACCGTGCGCGTCGGTTTTCTCGGTGGTGTATTGAGATTTCGAGTTTAGAGCCGCTGCTTTCATGTCGCCCGGTGTGAAAGGGTATTAGGCGCGAGATGGGGCCGCGCGATTCAGGAAATTAGAGAAGATCCCCGTAATCTCCGAGGGAGCCGCTCTTTATCCGGCGATAATTGAATTCGACTTCGGAGACGACGACAGCCGGCGACTCGCGTCGACTAAAAGCAGCGAGGGGGGAGGTTTCGAAGCTGTAATATTTGGAGATTTGGGCGCGGCCCATCTCGAGCGCCTCTCTCCTTGTAAATCCTGCCACTGATCTGTAACCTATTCCTTGTAATACCGCGCGCCATTGTGTTCGCTCCTGGACTGCGCCCTTCCCCAACTCTACACGCTGATTGTAATCTTCTTACCTCCGGTGATTTAGATGCCTCGGTCAGAGCGTCTATGTCAGATCCTCCGCTGGCTCCGAGCGGTTTTATGGGGCATTTGAAGGTGACATTATAAGGGAACTCTCCTTTTGGAACTATCCTTGGAATAAGTTGTCCACTCGCTCCTAAAACTCAGTTTCTCTTTCGTAATTCTCCTCGATTCGTGTTCCGCTCGATTAATTACTCGACAAAAGAGGAAACTCGCGTGAAACGACCTCGAGCGACGACAAACGAGCTAAAATGGCAAGCTGCCCGCTAGTCGAAGTATGTAGTCGCTCTCGCGCTCTCTTCCGCCTCTCTTTCTTCCGTGTATTATAAGCGTACCTTTCCGCCTCATCAACGCGCGCTCTGGCGCCAGTGTGATTAAATCGCGAAATAGACCAATTCCTTCCTCGACTATCTTTCGAAATAGAACATTTCACATTTCATTCTTCCGAACCCCGATGAATATTAATATCGAGCATCGGCTCGGCTATATTCCCAAGTCTCTGCCAGAAAAATCGCCAGATGCGGGTTATCAATAGCCGGCTGACTAGACTCACGCACGCGAGCTGTGTTCCAGTCAATTAGCCGGTGGTTAAGCAGCGCTGCGTTAGCACGCGTGTACCGACGTCGGATTCGCCAAGAATTATCGGACCACTTATGAGCCAGTATTTATTACTTTCACTGTATTAAATTTCAGTGTCTGAAGGTAGAAAGGTATCGACGATAAGCATCGGGATTTTCGGTGACCCGGGAGCCGGGGAGGATTGATCGAAGCTTGTCGATACTAGATTTACACCTTCGAGTTTAATTGGCCCCCGGGGGCTAATTAAGATTTTTCCCAACTTCCGAACCAACTTCTCTCTCTTTCGCTCTTGTTGGACATGAGCGCCCGGCGATAAAGCATGCGCTCCCTCGGCCTTCTTTCTACTCGAGTCTTTCGCTATGCTCTTATGATTTATATAACGACCGGTCTATCTGCGAAGGTGACTGACCCATTTACTATTAGCTCTGGCAGCGAGCGGCGCGCGCGTTATTTCGCAGCGGGAAAAGGGGCCCGCGCGTGGGCGTTCGCCTTTTTCCTCGCGAGTGTCGCAGGTGTACCTGGAAACCGAGGCAGTTTGTCAGTGGCATCGCTCTTGACAGCTAGGACGTTTATACGCGCACCCGGTTATGTACTATTTACGGTCTACGCCCGTGCTCCCACTCTGATAAGTGGAGCTTACTCGCTCATCGATTAAGCTGGCCATTAACGCCGTCATAAAATTCGATCGCGCCCACTTACCATCGAGCGCCACTCGAGCGCGCGCCTTTCGCTGGTTTCATGAGATTTCGCCCTCGATGAGTAATAACGATTATGCTTTATGAGCATCATATCCGTATTTTCTACCAACCAACCGTCCCCTTGTCCACCGCGCGTCAGGCCGCTTTTCATTATGGAACTTGAGAATCGAATCACCGACGCGTCCGGCGCGAAACGGTCTTTCCCACCAGCGATTAATCTCTGGTGCGTCCGCGGAACCAGGAAGAATTAAAAAGTAATTGTATCCTTTAAAAGGATGTTTCTCATGAACAAGAGAGTTTTTTAAGAAGAATTTTGAATTATGGATTTAATTATGCACTTTTGATTATGGATTTAATTATGAATGTTGAATTATGGATTTAATTATGAATTCTTCATGTTTGATTATCAAGAGTTTTGATGAAAAATGGATTATGAGAGGAGGAGATATATTTAAATGGCTAGTACGCGAACAATATGAGAGGAAGGGAGTCTGGAATGCCCGGCGCGTACCAAGTGTTATTAATAATCGTATATCCCGGTGGAGCTTATCGTAGACTTGTTTCAGTGGCTCGGTATGCTGTGCTACGCCGCGCGATGCAACTACCGATAGATGTTTCACGGCGAGGCGGCTTGTACGCCGTCGCTCTTGATAGCCGCGCGCACGCACCGTCTCCTCTCGAGTGCTCGGGTGGTTTCCGGCGGGCGGCCCCGCCCGCGCGACCTTTCCAACCACCAGCTCCTACGCTCCACTAATAAACCGACTAATAAACTCTCGGCGCGGCCAAGGTCAAGAGCCACTTAGAAGGATTCCGTGTCCTGCGCGCGAGGGAGATCTCGACAAGGATCTCGCGTCAAAGTCGATCGACGAGGTATCATGATCGATGGGAGATTCGGCGTCCCATTGACACCGCGCGCTCCAACCCGACCGTTCCCAGGGATAATTGCGCGCGCGCCTCGGTATAAAGACGCCGCGCGCCTTTCTTTCTTCTCCCCCTGTGCGCGGGACAAGAGCCTCCACACTACCACCGGGCAAAAAGTCGAGGGCGTAACGCTGTAACGAGCGGAACGGAAATGGCGCATTAATTCGCTCGTGATCGGCCGCGTGTTCGCACTGCTTTTTTCCGTGATAGCGTTAAAGCGCTCGGTGAGCTCGGTTTTTCTGCGAATGGACTGCAATCGGAGTGGTAATCAGAGAATCGGTGATGACCTTTTTCGGAGGTTTGAACTGGGCAATGTAAATATGATATGTTTTGTTGGAGAACTAAACACTTGGGTGAAAACGCGACACAACAAACGGTGTAAACACACCAAAGGCCGAGAACCTTGCGAAACCTTGTGAGACTTGAGATAAGACACGTGCGAACTAATACAACAATTCTAAAGGACAAAGTATCGCTGTACATTTTTCTCGATAATAAGTTAGACCAGTTCAGCTATATCTGCCCGTAATAAACATAGTTAATCAGTTACAATAACCTGTGTGTGAAATGAAGTGCCACCTCAAGAAGAAACCTTAACATTTTTAATAAGGTTTGCTTGGTTAAAATTGATATGAAAGGCCCATTGAGGTCATTCGTCCAAGAAAACATCCGTTCTTGCGGGCAAGTGCAGCCTCAGTGCTTATTCAGTGTCCGCTTTCACGGCATTAGCGGGCAAGCTGGCGGGGAAAAAAATTATACCATCGCATTGGGTCTTCTAACTTGATCAAACACTCGATGCAGCCTCTTCTCTTCATGCTCTTCGTCACGGCTGACAGGGAAGACTTCATTTAGTTCTCTTGGCTTTTAATGAGCTGGAAGACTGCATTTCGCGAGACGACCTTGTCCGAAGGACTCGGAGAAATTGGAGACTCTTGTCAAGTTAACACTACATGTTGAAATAGTGTGAATTTTTTTGACGTTCTAGTGGTATTATATTGAGTTCTGTAGTTCTCTATCGGTTTTAGAAAGAGTTCCGCCTTTTTAGCCGGAAAATATATGTAATATAATAGTTGGGGTGGTAACTTGACATTTTCCTTATGAACCTCTTTTTCTCCTGTTATAAAGTCGAGAACTCGATATGGGCGTCACTACTTTTGAAAAAATGAATATACATATTTTTCAACACGTGGTGCTAACTTCCCAAGCATCTCCTGCTGCCCTCGGACCTCATGAGATTTCAAGGGTAAACACTTTTTCCCATAACCGGCGTCCGTTTCTGCTCATCGCTTTTAACGCCGTAAAATTACTCTGTCATCGTGTCCTTCCGCGCGTTTCTCCTCATTTTCGATGCGCGATATTCTCAGGCCTGAATATCATTATTAGGGACCATCGTTCCCTTAACGGTTTTCATCGGCGAAGCGCCTTTGATATGCGGTAGCTCGCTAATTCTTAATGATAGATATCAGCCGTGTCAGTGTGATGGCTCCATTAAGAAAGTGTCTCTTGATTGGGCAAGAACATGCGGTTAGAACTGGTCAAGGTTTTTCAAATTTTTCTCTAATCCAACGGAAATACCGAGTTACACTATAACACAAAAATTCCTGTGATTTTCGAAATTAAACCTGTCGACCCTCAATATTCCCGTTTACAGCAGGAAACGAGTTGATTCAACAACTCCCTGAACGCAACAAGTTTCCCTTTGTCGTCAATCTGGATCAATGATTTCCCGGGAATCTCGATTCCCCCACTCCGCTCCCTTAATTATCGATGCACATAGGTCGCAGAGGAAAGTAATTCGGAGAAGACGCTGGCTGTTCGAATTCGATAGAGTCGGCTGTGTTTTCCTCGTAGATCGGAGAGACTCGGCCGCGCGCTCTGCGCCTGTCGCTCCCTCGAACTAGGCTCAGCTAATAAAGCCCAGTTTTTCCGCGGCCGGCGTACCGCGCGCCAGCCAATTATCGATAATTTGCACGCCAACGGCAGACAGAGACGCGTCCTCCGCCTCGCTGCGCGGCGAAAGTCAATGCTGCTCTGTGGCTGATTCCGTGGCTTTAATGAAGCATTTGAACGCGCGCTTCCGTGCCCGCGAGATGCTCCATGCAAGTGGACTCCGTTTTAGACGTCTCGTTATCACACGTTTGGTGATCACGCTGGCGGAAAGCGAAGTTTTGTGGTTGATTTATTGTTGTTGGGGAAGCAGAGTTTGGGGAGTTGTCGTTGGTCTGTTTGAAATAATGTTTGGTGTGCCTTGTGTTGCAGATCGGTTGAAGGCTCGTCGTCGTAAAGATCGTTGGAGAGAGGGATTGATAAACGTTGGATCGATTCTGCGACTGGTAAGTAGACGCTTATGTATTATCGGGAATAGTTGGAGTGCTCCAATTGATAGGACGGATGCGTTTAATGAAATCGGTGGTTATTTTAAGAAATATTACTCTTTGAATGCTGCAACTGTTGAATTCTGAGAAATCGGAGAAAATGGCTTTGAAACCACAAACAGAATCCCCCATGTTTTAACAAAACCGAACAAAACTCTCCATCTAACGGGCGCCAGTGGACCTGTCAATTCTCAGCATCAAGAGCCCTTTCAATATCCGTGTTTGATCAACGGATTGCGCGCTCCGAATGTTGATCCAGCTCGACCCGCTTCCTCGCACTCGGAATCGAAACATTACCTCCTCTCTATGACAACACACTCGAGCGAGGGAATAGGACGCGTGCGCGCGCGCGCGTGACGGAATGACTTCTCGGAAAGGAGTCGCCCCCGTCTTAACCCAGTGAACTCGCACTCTAATCGGACGCTTCTACGGAGATGGGATCTTTGAAAACGTAGCCCCCGCGCTCGGCTATTGAATTACAATGATTTTGTTCCACCCGGCGGGAGATTACGCTGTAATTACGCACCGGTTTGTCATGCGATGAACTGAAGGGCGCGGAGGGCCGGCCGCAAGGCTGCCCTTCTAAAATTTCAAGGTACACCGCAGCGCGCGAAATTTCCGCGTTCCACCGCGATGTCCACTCGCGGACTCCCATCAGTTTTCCTTGCGGCTGGAATCCACCTGCGCTCGTACTCGCCAAAGTGGCTATTTGTCACTGGAGAATTTACTCGTCAAGAGCGATTCTTCTCCTATCATAAATAATATAATCATATTATTTCTTATATACCATTACACATAATGTAACGTTAACATGTAATTTAATATCTCTTATTTCCTCGTCCATTCAAACATAACTTTCCAATCAATGCTGTTACTCTCGCAAAATGACTGTAAAATCATATATAATCATTTCGCGAGACTAACAGAATTGATTGGAAAGTTATGTTTGAATGGAGGAGGAAATAAGAGAAATGGATTGTCGGAAGGACGCAGAGGAATCCGCGGCGCGCGGGGGGAAGAATCTGGTTACGGGAGCTGGGGACTCGGTGTCAGGTTTTTCTCCTGGGACGCGGCGCGGTCGCACGTGCATTGGCGTGTACCATCTGGGCCGGTGAGTGCCACGCCGGCTACCAATTCAATCTAATGATATTCTCCTAGCATTCGAGTTACCTCGCCCCCTCCTCCGTCCACTATACCACCCGGCTACTTCAATAAAAGCCAATAAGAAAATAGGATTTCTAAAGAGAAATTTCATAATAAAACTATTTAATTTCCCCCCCTTAAATATGTATCTAGATGATTTTTGTGTAAGATCGAGGTCGGCGGGCTTTGTGTTTGAGTTTTGAGCCATGCACCGCGGACTCTTCATCTCGTTCTTCCCTAAGGGATCTCGGCCTGTTGCTCGGCGAGCTCGCTCGCTTCCACGGCCCGGGCGAGATTCGTCCTCTCCCACTTTCAGTGGCTGTTAGCTGCCGTTGGCCATTGACCGACCTTCGCAGTTGAACTGTGCCGCGAGAAGATAGGAGCTGCTCCTTTCTCTCGGCTCCTCCACCATTCTTACACTCACTTTCTTTCTTTCTTTCTTTCTTTCTTTCTTTTGACCTGCTCATCCCCTTTCTCTTACGCGCACCACCCTGCCTTTTCAGGACGTTCACACTCTACACTGATCTCAGGGCTTCGGTATTTCCATTGGTTCGCGGATCAAGTGAAAAGCTTGTTCAATCCTTGTTATACCTCAACATTTTAGTGATCGATCTTTGCGGTCACTATTCACCTCATTTCTCCAACACTGTATGTAAAGGGTTACGTCACTCTTAAAACTCGAGTTCAAATTGTTTCCATTATTGGTATAATTTGAAATTATATATTATATATTAATATATTAATAAATGTCAGTGCGTGGAGATAAGAGTGAATAAAAACTCCTTTATAATAAAATAACTGAAGACCTATATCTATCATTAGATTGAAAGCGAAGCGAATCACCCTCTACACTTGAATTAATCTAGTTTTTAATGAACAATGTCGGAGAAAGATCGCGTGGCATTTTGATGGTCTCAGTAACTAAAGCGAAGAAAGTGGGTAGAGGCGGTAAAAGCTACTCCCATTTTCAGATAAACGGGGTTAAAGTTAAAAGGGCCCTGCGGCCAATTGCACTCCGGCTCTTTGAAGCGACCATTACCATTCTCGTTGGTGCGCCAAGAATTCCTCGGTTAATCTAGCTCTCCTCTTAGCCACCTCCACCTCCCTCTCCCCGGAGGAAATGCACTCGGCTTTAATCTCTACCGAAAAAGCACCGAGACCACTCCCTTGCACCACGATCTTCCTCTTTTCCACGGATTCCAGGGGGCTCGAGCCGCCGGTGGAATCCGTCGGAAAAATGGAGGGCTTGCCCTCTGCGCATACTGGCAGATAGGTCGCCGGCTCGGTGAGTGGCGCGCGCCATTAAATCCCCTCATGAATGAGTTCCTGGGTGAGTTAGGCGCTCGATAAGTCGCCGGCTCTCTCTCGCTAACCGAAACCACTTGTGTGCCCCCGGGGGAAAAATCGTTCGGTGCGGGCGCAAGGATTGGCCGCGTGGGTGGTAATAGGTGTTCGCCCACGGGATCTGTCTAGCGCTCGCGTCTAGCTCTGCTCGTTGGCCACCGCTCTCGCCGCCCCGGGAAAAATGACATTTTATAGACGACAGTCTCTCGGGAGAGAGAGAGAGAGAAAGTAGGCGCTTGATCATATGTGATTGTGCAAAATCGCCCGGGCTGAATTGCGCTTAAACGCGCGGGGATTAACTCGATGGAAATCTACCGTCGCACACTTGTCCGATGGCTGTGCTGCTGGCGGGCTCGATTGGAATTCTCCAGAGTGCCAGGCGGTTTTCCGCACCTTTTCGACACGCGCTACTTGCCCGCTCGAGCGGTGAGTATGAATGAAAAGTAGTCTGCTGTCCTAATGGGAAATATCAAAGGCACCGACTGGCCGCGTGATTCCCAACAATCGAGAGCGTTCCTTTCGTGTGCTCTCGCTCTTTCTTTCTCGACTCTCTCGCTGTCGGATCAATGAGTAGGTTCCCGGCGGGCCGCCGGTGACAGATGCCTTTCGATTCCCCGGAGGGCACCGAGAGATCTTTGTCGGAATACATCACGCCGCTCAACGAGCAACGAGCCCCCGATAATAGAAGGGAATCGATATTTCGAGGAATCCTGAGAGCACGTGCCTTTCAATTCTGTCCAATTCCAATCGGATATCTGATATTCTCGTCAAGCTATCGAGCATTGACGGCAGATGATTGTTGTCCTCGAGCATCTTCAGACAAGAGGCTTTTAATTAGTAATTGTTAATCTCGGACTTTCGATATCGATAATCTTGGACAATGTACAGAGTGAGTCACTTGCCTGCTAAGTAATCATCCCTTAAACACTGAAGTTACAATTATTTCCATTATTATTGGTACCAATTGATATTAGAAATGAATTCTCAGTGCGTGGAAAAGGCTCGGTAAAGACTCCTAGTTTCTGAAGTATTTTATTGGTAGTTTTAATATTTAATATTCCAAGTTAAAGAAAATAAGCCTTTTTTAAATCGGTGCTTGTAATATTTAATATGCCGAGTTTCGTATTAATGGGTACAAGGCGGAGGGTAAAAATGCGGCGGAGATATCAGTGATATCGGGTGCGGTACAGTCACGTGTCGTGATATACGTCGACCGGAAACTCGAGCAGGCTGCAGCCGGTTGCCGGCTCGGGCTCTTCGGCACATCGCTTTCACTCGGCCTGTACCTTGAACAGGTGTACCACCTCCTGGCTGAATTGTCCTTCGACTAGATATTCGAGATACCAACTCTGAAATTACTAGCAATCCAACAGAATTCTCGCTCCTCACCAGACCCTCTCATTCCGAGCTATAAACATTTCTCGAGCGCGGACCGCGCATCCTCTCTCTGCAATTACACAGAAATTAATTTAATTATTCCGGACACGCCGTGGAAAACTGCCGACGAGAAAATCGGCGAGTTTCGCAGTCCCGCGACAAGTTGGTGATGGGCTCGCGTGTGGCAGCCGGGAATTAGCGGTGCGAGGGAACATAAAATCAATTAATCGGCCTTTAAAGCGTTAAGTGTAACTCGAGCGTGGCAATACCAGAATCCAACTGGCCAGAGCGGCAACCTCTCTCTCTCTCCCTCTCTTACTCGCGTGTGTAGCAACGCGCGCTAACAGCTCTCCCGATCTCTCACGACGTACGCGCTCGTCTCTCCCCCGGCGGCTTCGACGCCGAGCGCCGACGACGGCGACGACGACGACGCCGATGAGTAAGCCCGCGCCATCGTAATTCGGCCGAATTGCACGTACGCCGAGTTCCGGAGCCGTCGCCGCCCTCGCACTTGCCCACCTGCTGGGAGCCGAGAGATCGTTGCAAAATCGCATTCGGTTTCTTATCTCGGGAAGGCGGTCGCGCAAAAAAATCCGGCAAAAAAGTCGCCCAACAGATTCGAGTGTTGATTGGACGTTCATTAACGCTAGGCTGATTTGTAATTAATGAGTCTATTCTACGAAAGTCGATGGAATGAGAATTATTCGATTTTTTTTGCAGATGACTGTGAAATTATTCATTTTTTCGTTATAAGATTATTTTTTGATAAAATGTTTTTTAAGAGACAATTTCTCGGTGAGATTTCTTTTAAAGGAAAACAGTTGATAATGTAAAAGAAGAAGTGTGATTGTTAGCATGGAAAGTGCAGCGACCCATGCATGAGAGACAGGTTCAAGTTTGCCCGGAGACACACTTATCGATCGGCGATTGGCGCGCGGCGCTAATGAGCGATTCAATCTGTACCGAACGGCGATAGCGCTCAATTTATATGGCGCACCCACGCGCGCTGGCTTCTTATCGGAAAGCAGTTACTCGGAATTGGCTCTAATAAGCGCGACAGTAATTCGCCGGAATGCGCACTCTTCATCTGTGTCGACTGCTCCCTTGTACGACAAGCGGCGCACTGTACTACTACATACTTTCCCACATATCCTACACGGACCTCCTTTCGTTCGGGCCGCAAGTTATTGCTGCCAATAGAAATTAGTATTATCGAACGTCGTCCTGGGAGTTCTAACTCGTGTTTCGAATGGTTGCAACGATTTTCTTACATTTATTCGCCAAGGCTTGACTAACTTCGAATTGATCAAGGATCTACATTCATTTTGAGGTGTTAATTGTTCATTACTCTGAGTGGGAATTTTTGTGCAATTATGAATTTTCATTATTAATTATGAAATGAAAATGAATATTAAATATGAAAACTGAAGCAAAAGTATTGACTTGTTCAATTAGTGTATCAATGAATTTATGATTCTCTGATTCATATTTAATGGGATCGATGATGATTTTTGAATTATTGAAAGTTACAACTTGTCCAAGTGCGGTTCGCCTGTCTCTTGCAATTGGGAGAGGTGGCCGCGGATATTTCGTAGTTGCCAGGCAGTCGCCCGGCCGGATAAATTTACGGTTGGTGCGGTTCATGCTTGATATCATTTCTAGGATACGGTTTCACGGGAGCGAGAAATTCAAGCGCATTGTGCGCGATTTGTAGTCGCCGATCGCGTGACAACTGGCGGGGTCGTATTGGCCGAGGCCTCCGCGCGCGCGCTCGCCTTACGTAACCGAGCGGTAAAGCACAGCCGCGGGAAGCAGCTCTCCGCCAGACTTTTCTGCCGTGGGAAATCTCCCTTGGCATATGTGAATACAATGTTAATGATAACACGAGCGCCGCAGCTGCGCGTCTCTCCTCTTTTCCCGGGAATACTTGTGATTGCTTTTCCAGCAACTCTTTCCCGGCCATTTTCCCTCGGAGTTCATTCCTTCACAATTCTCTATGAAATCCTCGCGAACAACCTACCAAACTCCACGTAGAACATTCGGTGAGGCTTTTCAACTCAACGATTTTAGACTCAATTGTTTACGAGCGGGTGGAAATAGTTTGCGCGGGATTATTATTGTTCCCGGGGGATAGGCGTCGGGTATAGTGAGTCCTATCTTCGTAGACCACTGCGGAGAACTAGGCCACGAAGGAAGCCAGCCTCTCATTACACCAATGCTCGCCGAGGCCGATCCACCCCCACCACCGGGTAACTCGAAATTCATTTAGATTACCAGACTCACCACAACTCACATCGAGCAGGTTTCACTCCGGCTTTCTTTCCCGGGATCATTAGCTTCCTCGAGCGAGCTACTTACACAATTCCGTTCGGTTAATCCTGCTGGGCTCTGATGAGAAGAGACTATCGCTTCCTCGGAGGACTGGGCGCATCATCGTCGCGCTCTCCCGGGGAGATTAAAGCTCTATTCCCGGTGCGCGAGGACTCGGCTGGATTAGAAGAGGTCCCTTGATTGGATCGTAAGAAAGGAGTGTTTAGAGGAGCTCGCATGCAAATTCAGCCGTGGGTCTTCGGCTCCGGGAGTTTACGGCCGGCTTAAATATAGTAGTCCCGGACTACTCCCCCGACGATTACAAGTTTTGCTCGAGCCTGATGCCGTGTGTCTATGTAGTTCTAATAAAGTTCTGATAGATGCTACTAAGAAATCCTCGAGATTACTGATAAGCAACTAGGTTTATTAATGCGAGTTTTCATTAACTCGCGAATGATCTTCGGAAGTCGATCCTTTTCACTAGTAAACTCGCACCGGAAAAATATGAAATGAGCGAGCATAAACATATATCGTTGAGGAAAACTGTGTTGGCAGTATATATACACTCGCGTGGCATGTGCGCCGCACTCATCAAACAGCTAATCTACAATGGTAATGAGTCAGCTAAGCAATCGAATGAAATATTCATGGCGCGCGATTCATCCGCGCCGTTTGGTCTTTTGGAGGGATCTTAGTGGGCCATTGAGAGGTTCCCCTTATCCAGAGCGAATCTCACCGTCCCGACGGCCAACCGGCTTATCGTTACTTATCGAGGAGAGTCGCGAGTCCTCGTCTCCGGCCAATTCGTAGATACATATAGCGCGCGAGCTTATCAAAGCTCGTTGCTAGCATCGCGCGCGCGCGACTATGCAAATCGGCGGGCACTGAATGCGCGATTACGTTGGACCTCCGGTGGCATCGCTCGCGCGCTCTTCGCTCGCGCTGCTCCATTTAGCGGCGTCGCGTCGCTCTGTCACTTGCGACAGGACCAGTGCGCTGAGAGAGCGGCCGCTTAATGAATGCTGCGTTGATTTCCTCCTGATAGAGGGTCCCGCAACTACAGGGTGATTCACTTGTCATTGAATCGTTAATGATGGAGGTAGGCCCTTGGAAATCTGATAATAATACAGTGTTGAATAATTTTAATATAAACGTGTCTTTACCCAGTCTTTCCACGCACTGACTGACATTTATTTATAACTTCCAATTGTACCAATAAGAGAAATAATTGGAATTCGAATGGGAAGGGGTTGATTAAAAGGCAAGTGACTCAGCCTGTACAGGGTGAATCGGTTGGCTTTTAATCATCCCATCACACTCGAGTTTCAATTATTGCCATTATTAATATCATTTGATATTACAAATAGATTTAAATGCGTGAGACTCGGCAAAGACTAGTTTATATTCAAATTGCTCAACAGTAGATAATTATTACATTTCCAATGGCCTATATTCATCATTAGCGATTCAAAGCCAACTGAATCACCCTGTACGCGTGAAGGCCGAGGCCGCCGCGACGATGGTGCCACGGGGCACCATTTTGCACCATTTTGACGAGGGTGCCACGGGGTAAGAGCGATTTTATCGATCTTAAGTAATGCACTTCCAAGACTAATTGTACGGGCACTGCAGAGGTGATACGATTAATCGTACTCTCCCTCGAGAGAGAGATTGTTGATTAGGGGCCTTTCGCATGGGAAATCTCGCGCGTATTGATTGTCGATGCATGCGCGAACGCGTGTCAGTATTAGTTGTGGGAATGGGATTTAGAGGGAGAAGCCAGGAAACCGTGTCCCCCTTTGCCGGCCAGAACAGTAGATACTAATAAGTTGCGAGTCGGCGAGCGACGGAAATCGTGTCCCGGTTTGGCCGCTGGTGGGAATCGTAATAACGTTGCCATCGAAGAGAATAGTTGGTTCATTTGTTGCATAATGATAGAGGGATTAATTTGTAAGAGTATCTTTTCGAGAGTTTTCGATATTTGGTAGGAATGTTGTATGGGAGAAGTGAGGTGGTGGCGACAAGAATCTTGGAATCTCGAGTTTCGCCGGGGGGCGATTTGTCGAAAGGGCATCGCTCACTTCCGGCGGAGATGGCGAGTTCGCTGGCTCGAGGTCTCGGAGCGCGCGAGCGTGGTATCCGGCGATGTTCGCCATCGATCTTGGCCAGCGAGGATCTCGGATTTCAGTGTCGTGTTCTGTGCGCTTGTGCGCTTAAAGTTACGCAGTCGCTCGCTGCGCCTTCGAGGAAGATCAAAGCTGCGCCTCCTCATCCTCCGGCTATCTCTCCGCTCGGCTGCGACAGGACGATGATGCACGAATGCCAGGATCGAGGGATGGTCACCATGTGCGCGGCGACCACTCTCCCCACCCGTTACACCCGAGAGTTTTCTACACTGCTCTCTCTTATTGCTCCTAATTAATAATACTCCGACCAACCCACACGAACCCAGCTAATTCTGACAATGAGCAGTGGAAGCCGAGAAAAATGGGACAGTGGAGTGTGCGACTGGCGAAAAGTCTTGTTACTCCTCATTCTTCCTCGGGTTCCAATCCTCCCTGCCAGATGTTACGAGTCTGAGACTCAGTGGGTAGGAAGTTCTAATCTCCAAACGGGAAAGTCGTCGAACTGTCTTTCGCTCGTCTAGTGGCGATAACTTTGAATTATCAATTTTTCACTTTATTAATCATCCAAGAATGGAAATTCTAATCTCCAAACGGGAAACTCGTCGAACTGTCTTTCGCTCTTCTACCGGCAATAACTTTGACTTATCAATTTTTCAAGTTATTAATAATCCAAGAATGGAAATTCTAATCCCCAAAGGGTAAAGCGTAAATTGAGCGATCCCGTTGCCCGATGATCCGAGGAAGACGGAACCGAGCGATCTCCCAGCTAGCCGGCGAGTTAAACTTAGAGGCGGAATGTTTAAATGTTTAAAGTTAGAGCCGAGTGTTCGGAAAAGTGGAGTCGATCGCCGGGCGCCGCGGCCAAGTATAACTCGCCGCGGTTATAAATAGTGGGGGGGTGGGGATTATGCCCGAGAGGGAATCCTCGCACCGAGAGGGACGTATTTCCGTTTTATTGCGGGTCAAGGTGAGCCTAATAATAATCCGGTGGCAAGTTCTAGTGAGCGGACTAAGATGGAGATGGCGCGTTCTCACGCGAGAGGTCGAGAGAGCGAGCGGATGCTAACTAGACGTTCGGAGAAAGGGGAGTGAATGAAGTGAATCGCGCCGCGGGGGTTACTCGCGAGACAGTAAACCTCCTTCGACTTCTCGCTAAATCGTTGGATAGACCTCGATCCTATCACTGCCAATTATCTCCGCCGATCTAATTCCTCTCTCCTCAGACTCGACACTTGCAATTAAGTGCCATCTGGATTCCGGGATCACTTGAGCCCGTCCTTTCAAACCGGGTCCTAGATTTTATACTAGAGTAATTGCAAAATATAATTTTTCTCCAAAGCATTTATGAACGTTGCTATTAAGTATCATCGAAATTTCAGATTTGAAAATTAAAACATTTTCATAATTCGCATTTCATTGCCCATTTCATATTCATATTCATATTCATATTCATATTCATATTCAAATTCAAATTCGTATGGACATTGATAAAACAATACGAAAAAATATGAATCGCGAACATACTTGTGAATATAATCGGACCAATGTAGTTGTACTCGGAGTTGTCGAAGCTGTCGATGTTGATAAATGACGAAAGATCATTCTCTGAGCTCGCTCGTGATTTCGACTGCGAAGTGGCTTATGGGAGTGGAGGGGGAGTCCGAGTGCACAGGGGTATTCTGTACACGGGACGGATGCTGGCGGGAGATAAAGGGGGATTGTGGTCCATCGAAATTGTAGTTGGCTCGGAGGTGGAGGAGGATGGTATGGCCGAAAGCGAAAGTGGTCGACGGGAGGGCGAGAGGAGGTGCAAGGATGAGGCGAGCGGACTGCGCGCTCCGGGTACATAAGTCAGGCGGAGGCGGCAAGACGAAGAGCTGCCCTGTCCGTGCTCGACGATATATGTGTATGCACCGAGTCGCACCACACCTCAATGGAATAAATTTACATGCACCTCCGCTCAATGAGCCTCGCTCTCGCTCCTCTTTCTCTCCCCACGGCCAGAACAAACCGGCCAATCTCTCTTCTCTTCTCTTCCCTTCTCTCCTCCGTGTACACATACTCTTCAGCGCAGCCAGGCCGTCACTCACCCTCCGCCCTGCCACGGTGGAGGAATCGTCGATTAACGTGTTACCACTGCCAGACGCACCCTGTCCCTCGCATATATCAATTCTACACTGTCGCTCGCGAGCCGAGCCGGACTTTAGTTTAAAGTTTTGAACCTGAATTTCGGATTTCTCGCCGGCGCGGAGGCAGTTTGCCACGGGAATAGTACGCTGGCGGAGAAATGTAGCTGATTCGGACGCGCTCGCTTAAGAGAGTTGAATCGAGTCGCTGTCTGGTGGAGAAGTCTTACGACATCTAATTACGCGGACGCACTTCTCGCATCATTAGAGCGACAAACTGTCGGGGTATCATCTATGTAGAGGGCGATTAACTTGGCTCGGAATCACTTGTTGCGTATATAGCGGGTTGCGATGGATAATTATAGATTGTTCTGTCTTATTAGTATGTTAGTAGCTAGAATGTTAGTAGCCTAACATTCAACACAGAATTAGTGGACCAGAGTCTATAATTAATAGATCCGGATGGAAAGAAACGCAATCGGGTGGGTGACAAAGTGGGAAACTTACGAAAGTGAGACTTGGAGTGAAAATTGATAGGTTTTGAAAGTGAGCCGGGTGGGTTTGGGTGAGTGATTCGCAGGGTTCTGTTAGAGCGCATTCCATGGGATTAGCGCGACCGTGGCGGCCGGGGTGGCTCTCGAGTGGTGCGTGATTCGTATTAAGGAGCTTAGCCTACAAAATAATCTATCAGACATGATATTGTCATTAGGTTGCACAAGCGCACGAGCTCAAGCCACACAGAAGCCTCTCTCCTCCCTCTCTGCGACACTTCCATTTACTCTCTACTCATCCATTATGTCCGCTCTTCTCAACCAACTCTCCCATTCCCAATTCTACTCAGCTTCAACCTCCCATTCACAATCTTTCCCAACCTCCTCCTCGAGTCCTCGATCCTCCAATCATATTCGCATATAAATATAATATAATCGCATATCAAAACCTCATTTTCCCTCAAAACTACCAAATTACTCAACCCCACCAATTTCCCCCAAAAATCAATAACCCTCCGGAAAAGCCTTCTTCACAAGTTTCCCTCTACCCTTTCATCTCCCGAGGTCCAGCCGCTCGCCGCAGCACGAGTCCATCGGCCAAGAAAAGCTACGACGTACTAACACGCAGGTGTTTACAAAAGTGGACAAAAGTCCGCACCGAGCCATTAGGCGTCCTAAAGCAGAGGGGATAAAAGGGCGTAGGATTTATGCCGATAAATCATAGGAGAGAGATATGTAAAGGGCGTTGGGCGCGCGGAGGAAGGTGCCCTCTCGCCGTGAGGCCGACGGGAAAGGGTGAAACAGTAGGGGACTCGGGGCTCATTCCCGATATTACGGGGAATTATGTGGATGGACCGAGCGCGTGTGAAGCGATAGGATCGTAAAGCTGCCAGTCCCGTTCTCTCTCTTCCGGGAAAACTCGCGGCTCGATTACACGAGATTCTCATCTACTCGCTCCCGACGCTCTCACCCCTGGCGCCAGTAGATCATGCGCAAATTTTCCCTCCCACCGCGGACTCGCCGGACACACCTCCGCATCATAGACTCGCGTAACCACTGTTATTAGAGGCCTCTGCTGATCTACGCCAATAACAAATCCCAGTTGACAAGGTTAAATCGCGCGTGATGCACCTGCCGCGTCGTTAAAGAGTAGTTTCGAGAGGATGATGCTGTGTTACTCTCGCGTAACTCTGCCGCCCGGAAATATCACTCGTGTCGCACGCCGAGAGCCGAGCGTCGAAAGAATCATAATACCTAGTTTCTCTTGTCATTTGTTTGCAATCGCATATTCATTGAACATGTTCCGGTCTTAGTTATTATTATTATTATTTTATTCAATGACCATCTTAGCCATACTAATCGATCAACGAGCGATTTCCTATATGTTAATCTCACGCGAGTCCTGGGATTCCTTTTCGACGGATATCAACTCGGCGGATTTCTCGTGTGTTCCTCCGATCAGACCTTTTACGGGTGGCATCGAGACAATGTAGTCTGCTTCGAGGAGTCGAACACGCTTCACAATGTCCCTGGGGAATTTATTGGTCCGAGAGGAATGTCGGCTCTTCCCCCGAAAACCTATCCTTGTTCCGCATTGTCCCCGCAGTCCCAGAGCTCGAGAGGTTGTTCGCTTAAATAAGTCGCTCGAGAAACAAAGTTCCTCCCGCGGGGGGAGACAGTTACATGTGATTAGTCGAGTGGAACGCGAATTCCAGGCCATCAAGCGGCGTCGCGCTGGAATTCCCCATGGGATTAGCTCACTCGGATTAGTAAATCGAGGGAAAGGGCCCCGCGCTCGTAATTCCTATCGGGTGGTCCCGTAAATTGACCCTTTCGCCGCGCCGGAATAAACTGCGCCCGCGAGAAAGTGGACAATTGACTCGAATGTGTCGCCGGCACTTTTCGCCGATGACAACCGCGCGACTTTCCACGAGGGATTTATGGTGGCCTTGGCGGAATAGTTGACATGCCGGATGAAATGCTTTTACGAGCGCATACTTTGCTGACGGTTCGCGTATGTACAGTTACGTCACTTGTCTTTTAATCGGTCCCTTTACACTCCAGTTCTAATTACTTTCATTATTCGTACAATGATATGTTATATATAACTGTGAGTGCGTGAGAAATACTCGGTAAAGACTGGTTAATATTAAATATATAATAATATTAAATATTAAATATATCCATCATTAACACTATTAAATATCATTAAATAACGATTCAAAGCGAACTGAATCACCTTGCACCGCGTAAAACAGTAACATCGCATTTCCTTAGCGCAACTAACTTCAACACCCTCGCGCGTATATGTGGGTTGGCGTGCAGAGCTCGGTGGCTTGGGAGGAAAAGTGCGCGGCGGGTTTCGCGATCGCAGATAAATAGGCGGGATTTATTAGCGACGTGAAAGCCGATCTTTGAAGAAAGTGGGCGGCGAGCCGCGACCGCGTATCGAATCCATGAAATATGTGTAGACGACGCGCGATGATCATTGACAAGCGTGCGCGGCCAGTGGGCTGATTCGATGATCGTCGATCAAGCGGGCGACTCGCTGCTATCGGGAGTCAGCGGGACACTCGCACCTTTCCAGATCGTATCGACACTTTTCGCCAGACCTGATCCGCCGAGTTGTATCGCTTCCATGCGTTTCGCTTGCAAACCTGAACCGTCGCCGTCGATTGAATTGCGTGCAATGGGAATTCGAGGAGGTCGAGATCCGGCGCGGCTTCATTATCGAGATAAGATTGATTTTTGAAATCCGTTAAATTCAATTGGTTGGTACGTGGATTAATAGTCTGACGGACGCTTGGAGATTGTCCGGCAAACCTTGATCGATTTTACGATCGCGTTCTATTTGTACAATCCATAAAATTCGATCAACTATTAAATGGAAATGGATCGATAAATATTCCAACCCACACTTGCCTGTTAACGACCCATTTTAACAAGTCTGAATGCAACAACGTCGATATAATCCAAAACTTTATCAATTTTACGAGTTTGATCTTTAAAATCCCTGATTCGATTGACCATCGGCAGATAATCAACTAATAAATATTCAGCCCCCTTAAAATAAGCCCGGACAACTTTATATCGACTGGGCCCCTCGAAATATCCGAGTCTGAGCGCGCAGCTGTTAGCGTTAAATGCGAAGCTAAAGACGTGGAAATTGATGTGGGCTAATTGCAGGATTTGGGCGGACGGTCCTCGGTACCGGGCCGATTGTCGATCCAACTCCAATAAATCTCGCCGGGTTTTAACGGACTCGCTGCATAATTGCACCGTAATCACAAGTACCGACAGCCACTTCTTACACGCCGCGCCGATATACCTACTAAGTTATTCCGGCCGACTTCTTTTTTCCACGGATATTAAAGCGACGGACTTTGCGAGGGTATGTCTCTATAAAAAATTCAAAGCTCCCCTGATGTTATTAAGTCATAAATTCAGTGTCGCCTTTAACGCTTCGAAGATCACTTCTCTGAGTTCGGCGCACTCGAACATCGATTTTTTCACTGGAATAAATTCGTCGCATGCCATTCGGTTTACACAATTCTAAGAAGTCTACTACATTCATTATAATAACTTTTGCTTTCATAAGTTCGCTCAGACACCATTGGGCCTGCGAGATTCTAAGAAATCACTCACGAAACTTTCAGAACTTTATAAAATTGAAAGCATAAGATAAAAAGTGTTACTCGAACACTGGTACAGGCGTTAACGAGTGATGGTCGAGTGCGAAAGTACCAGCGGCTCATATTTATCGACGACATTGTTAACTGGCGGCGTCGAGGTGGTCGGCTCTCGCCAAGCGGAAC